>JAOXYM010000013.1:20303294-20320933 GCA_028567055.1 Leptatherina wallacei
GTGTGTGTGTGTGTGTGTGTGTGTGTGTGTGTGTGTGTGTGTGTGTGTGTGTGTGTGTGTGTGTGTGTGTGCGCACAAATGCAAGCTGGAATATTTTCTTGTTTTCAGTGTGCGTGCATGTATAGTTGAGAGAGTGTTTATTATGCAGACAGCTGGAGGTGGTCTCTTGCATGCCGAGCAGAGAGGACAGATGTGTGCTGCGGCTCTTTGTTCTGGTTCTGCACTGCTTACCCTTCTCACACTAGGAAACAGTTCAGAACTCAACACAGTCTTCTATGGTTTCCATTTCATCTCAACAAAGAATACTTATTATAAAAAGATGTAAAAGACTGCATTTAAAAGAAATGTTTCAGATGATAAACTTGCATTTTGCTCCTCAAATTAACTTCTGTTCTTCCTCTCTTTCCTTTTTTTAATCTTTCCCTCTGTTATGTTTTGCAATATCTGTGTAATCCTTTGGCTCTGTTCTTGTCCAGTGTCCTGTAATGTTCACATCCGTACCTAATCTTGCTGTTCTGCGATCAGCTGAATGGACAGAAAGCTATGACACAGCTCTGTTTGGAGACATTTCACATGAGACACAGAATAAAGCCAAGATCCTCCTGCATGTAAACTGACACAGACTCTAATACTTTGAAAGAAAGCAGAACAGAAAGAAAACAAAGCGTAGTAGTCACCCGCTGCTTCCAGTGCTGTCAGCAGTAAGCCAGAGGGGGGATGAAATCCTTTGCTATGCCCTATGACATCAGATATGGAACGTGATAAGAACTGTGCAAATACCATCATTGATTCTCATGTCTGCTGTATTTCCAACACCCTGTAGGAAAGAAGAAAGAGGATTACAAAAGGAACAAGAGGGGATTTACCCCAATGTCGTTCAGCTCATGACAAAATATTACCATGACATGTCAAGAGACCATATCACTGGAGGTATGGTTATAATAGTTAATCTGTCTGTAGTTTGAAAAGCTGCTATTGCTACTGAGAAGAGATATAATGAGATCCTTATACATTTGCAATCAGTAATGGTTACTCATTAAAAACAAATAACATCTTGTTCCCTTTGTCTATCTTCAAGACTGATGTCATTTCTTCACTATGCGCTGCAAAACTTGCTTGAACCCTGACCATTTCCGATTCATTAGAATAATGGAGCAAAAAGACAGAAAAGCTCAGCTTCACCTTCTTGCACACAAAAGCACACACATGCCAAGTAAAGAAACGGCAGGCGTGAGTCACACTATTTTGCTCATGCCTCAAGGTCATTAACTGTGCACCTGACTAGTTCGATTAAAAATAAATAAAAAAAGGAATGCAAAGCCAGTGATAGTTCATGGAGATATATGAATACTGCATGAGAGCAATGGAACAAAAGGTTTCAGGGCAAACACTTTCAAAGTCCAACTAATTTTCAAGTATTCCTTTCTTCTCTGAAGTACTGCACACAGGACAAACTTTTCCTCACTGTTGAGAAAATCTGACTCTTTGTAATTTTGGGAGAAAAGATGAGAGATGAGAAGATGGAGATAGAGACGCTGATGAATGGAGATTGGCAAGCGACAGGGGCGAAGATGGAGAGAGGGAAAGCGGATGGACATCTGGGTCACAGTGATGGGATGGCAGATTGATTTGGAACAAGTCTGAGGTGCTGGTACAGGTCAAAGCCGCCATCTATATTACTGCCCCAGACTATTCATTTCATCTACTGTTAGACTATCATGTCTGTTCAGTGGAGAAGGGAACAAGAGAGGAGGCAAAGATTTACAATTACAAGAACAGAGTGAAAAGATGGGGTGATAAGGTGGAGGTTGAGGGGGATGGTGTAAACAGACAATCATATATAAATCTCACATTGTGCATTGTTGGTAGAAGAAAGAGAAAATAGCCAAATAAAAACTGGATAAATCACTTTTATTGACTTCCCAGACAATGATAACATCATTAGTTGGCATGTTGAAGTAACTTGGTTTCCAGAAAACATTCTTGACTGATACTAAAGTGCATAACTCCAAATTCTACAGCAAAAAAACATCAAGTTTGTCCATAATATGCACATAACAGCTACTCAGTGAAATATTACAGTAAGTACTTCCTAACAGATGGATCAGAAATTGAATATAGTGAGAAATGAGAAACTCTACTGTCTTGACAATGAGTTATGACACAACAAATATTGAGATGATGGAACCACAAGTCCTGCAACATTGTCATTGCATGTGATCTTGTGTAAATTAGCTTCCTCCTCCTGAGGATTACTGTTTATTTTAGGGATCACCAAATCTGTATCTCTTGGGCCAGTGTCCTGCAGGTTTAAATGTGTCCCTGCTCCAACACACTTGACTCATATTAAAAGGATCCAAAAGCCTATGAAGTTCTGCAAAATGACTCTTTAATTTAAGTCAGGTGTGTTGGAGCAGGGATACATTGAAATATATACTGTATCCACAATATTCCTGAATATTCCTGAAGCGGTTCACGGGGGCCGCTTCAACAGTTATGGGCGAAACTTCCGGCGCAACCGGAAGTAGCGGTTTAGCTGGGTAGGTTCTAGCTGGTCAGCGGGAGCTACAGGCTAAAGTTAGCGGTCGATTGATGAAAAATAACGAGATGTCTCGGAGTTCAGGAACATCGTGTGCTGTGCGTGGTTGTACGTACAACCAGCGAAAAGTACACGAGTGGCTTAATTCAGAATGCTTTGAACCAGACCATGAGCGGAAGAGAAAAGCGGACTGCCCGTGTCCACAGATCTACAATTTCCATCCACTCCCAAAAGATGAGGAAGCGAAAGTTAATTGGCTGAAAAACCTCAACCTAAAAAAGCCTCCAAAGACTTTGTATGTCTGTACTTTTCATTTTGTCAACAAAAAGCCATCGGATGACTCCCCTTATCCAACCCTTTTTCTTGGCTATGACAGACCACCGGCGAAGAGAAGACGCCGCTTAATCAGGAAAGTTCATCCACAGAAACAGGAAACATAGATATAGGGTTCCTACACAATGGAAAATTAAAAATTCCATACTTTTTCCAGATCATAATTTCCATACTTGTTGGTAAAACAATTCAAATAATTTTACACCGTGGGTTAATAGATGTGTACCAGGTAAATAAATTATGCAATCATTTGCTTTCATTATTATGAATACACCGCTGTTGGGTCCACAAATAATTCTAGGTGATTGTAACTAGGTACAAAATAATTAACCAAGTAACATCAGATAAGGACAAACCTAGATAAGTATTAAGATAAATATATCCATACAAAAGTTTCCATTTTCCAGACCTAAAAATGTGGAAAATCATCATCATCAAAAACAAACCAAGCTTTGATCATGAAGTCTGTGATCGATTTTTTTTTCTTGTGCGCATGTGACGTAGTCCGCATTAGTTCTCATCAGCTGATCACAATGGGACGGGAGCGCTAGCGAGGATTTTCTATTTTTATTTTTTGCAAAGTTTACAACTTGCGTAGGAACCCTGTGAATACCTGTACTGTACACTGGACTAACCTTCCACATGATGGCTGCAGCGTGGCTGCAGGAGCGCCCAGCACCTGACACGTCCGCCAAAACCCAAGCCTGGTGGTGCGACACAGTCAGGGCTTGACTGGGCTCAACACTGGCTTTAAGGTACACCAGGTTTTCTCCAACACACTTAATAAAGACAGGCCCTACTTTATTGCTGTGGAGGTACTGGTATGCTTCGGCACTCTTCATATTCTGCATAGCTTCACCATCGCAATCCATTGCTTTTATTACGTAGCTAAAGATGTTAGCATAGGTTATTCTTGGCCACCTCTTTACCTCATCCTCCCAGTCCGTAATAGAGGAGGGAATGGGCAACGATATATCGCCTCGTCTGATCACAGTTTTATTGTGCTCCTATCTCGCCATCATGTCTTCTGTAAAGCGCCCTTAATTGAAGATCATGAACTCAAAAATATAATATCGGAACGTAAATACGCCGGCTGGCAAGCGACAATGGCTTCAAGCCGGAAGTTTCGCCCATAATTTTTGGCCACGCCCACAACCCGGAAGAAGCCCCAGGAAAATTGTGTATACACCCTACGACGTCTGTGAATGCTCCTGATGATATAACGAATGCTTTTCTGAGGAATCTCCTCCCTCCCTGGATCAGGGCATCAGTCAACCGCTGGAAAGTCAGTGGTGCAACTTGGCGGTGGTGGATGGAATGAGACATGTTGTCCCAGAGGGTACTGGATTGGATTGAGGTCTGTGAAAAGCCAGGCCAGTCCATAGCATCAATGCCTTCATCATGCAGAAACTGACACATTCCACCCACATGAGGATGAGCATTGTCATGCATCAGAAGGAACCCAGGTCCCACTGCAGCAGCATATGGTCTGACAATGGGTCTGAGGATCTCTTCCTGGTACCTAATGGCAGTCAGGGTACCTCTGGCTAGCACATGGAGGTCTGCGCAGCCCTCCAAGGATATGCCTCCCCAGATACTGCCAAATCAGTCATGCTGGAGGATGTTGCAGGCCACAGAACTGTCTGTCGCATGTGCTCAGTCTGAACCCGCTCTCACTCTTGAAGAGCATGTTGGCGCCAATGGCAATTTGCCAATTCTGGTGTTTTCTGGCACATACCAATATGGCTGCATGGTGTTGGGCTATGGGGACAAGCCCCACTTGATGTGCCATCCTGGATGAGCTGCACTAACTGAGCAACTTCTGTGGGTTGCAGACACCACCTGCATGACCATTCCTTTATAGAGTTTTTTTCTTGCTAATTGCGTCTCATTTCCACCTGTTGTCTGTTCCATTTGTACAGCAGCAGGTGAAACAGATCCATAATCATTGTTACTTCCTAACTGGACAGATTGATATCTCAGAAGTGTGACTGACTTTGGGTTTCATGGTCATGATTATGTGTTACCTTATTTAATTTTTTTCAGCAGTGTACATGAAAAAGTACTGCCTATAATAGGAGTCATATCTTTGTTTCCTTTTTGCCACCATCCCTACTATCTTTAAAAACGGACTTTTATTTATTATTTTATTTTTTCATTTGCCCATTCAAATCCTGTCTCTGCTTACACTCTCTAATAGTGTAAAAGACAGTGTATCACATCACCAAGGCCAAAAACCCTGAAATAGAACTAGTAACCACAATCATTTTCAAAATGCTAGTTAGGTAACAGGTGCAAAGACTGTAAACATGGATAGAGATTGACATCTCTGACAAGTTGTTTTCCTACATTTATACAGTCTCAGATAAGGGTGGAAAATGTTGCTGGCCATGACTTCAATGAAATTCTGTCCTTTATATGGGAAAATTAAATTGATTAAAAATAGCTTAAACAGCAAATTTCCCTGTCTGGATTTGTACATTTGGTATATCAATGTGGCTTTGTGAGAATCACCTTTTTTCACAGGAATTGAAATAAAGACAAAATTCAGAAGAGATTTATATTGACGCACTTTTATCTTGGACTAAATTTAAAGTTGGACATAGGGTCTGTAATGGGTTTAATAAAACCAAAAATTGGTTGGGGATGAGTTAAAAGTGGTTGATAGAACAGAAGGCAATTAAACCCATCACTATCTCTCACTTTCAGTTTTATGTGTGGGATACTCTTTTGCTCAGAAAGTCATACAGCAAAGTAAAGGATAATTGTTTGAGAGATAAATATGGAAGACAGGGAGATAAGGACAGAGCTGGCTATTTCTCATCTTCTACTGTTGTATTACTCGTTCTGCCCATCAGCATAATAGCATAGACTTTGACATGCAGTCTACAGATGATAGAAATAAAGACCCAAAGGACAATTGGATGCTAGAGAAAGGAAAAGAGGGCAAGCATTACAACTGCTAGCTTTTCCTGTCTTTTGTGGTTCAGTGAGACTCACTGCTTAAACCAAATTCAAAGTCCAGTAAAACTTATCAAACCAAGATGATTGTAGATTTTTTTTTTTAAAATATGCCGTGAGGGAAAATACATATTTTTGTCAAATTTACAAGGTTACAAAATTCAGGTAGACAAAAATTGCATATCACCTTCAAGGAAAGTATGAACAAGTCATGTTGCACTTTAATGTATTGATAGTGTCTTAAAGGCACCTGTAGGTGTAAATGTTAGAATTACAGCTTTTCTACCCCATACATGCTCCAACAATGCTGTGATGTGTAGAATGAGCCCTGACCTATTTACTGCGACTGCCTCTATAAGCCTGTACAGCCACTACAATAGCGAGCAGTTCGGTCCTAACAGTCAGATTTCCCAGAGTTTTGCATTTGTGACGTAATGCTCATCTACGTGCACAAGATAGCCTTCTGTTTCTCTGGGGGAGCTTTCAAACATTTGAGGATGGAGTCTACGGAGACCAAGTAGAGGCCAGCATCGAGCACAGCCCAAACTCCATCACAGACCCCAAACAAACAAAAGAAAAGAGTAGTTTTATCGAGCATGACAAAAATATCTAAAGTAGAGTATGACTCTTTCTCCTTTACCTGCTAGTACTAATAAGGTAAAAGTATTGTTATAGTAGCAGGAGTGCTGTCAGTGAATGTACTGTAAAAAGCAAAAATAGTAGCATCTAATGAAAGAGGTAAACATTGCAAAGGTTTGCCTTTATTGACCACAATATGCTCGAGATCATGTTGGAGTGTGATGACTATATGATATATAAGCTGTGAAAGTGTAGCCTACAAAAAGTAAACACACTCATGTTTGCCGTTCTCAAGTTAACGCTGCGCTAACCCAGCAGGGCCTTGTTAAAAATACAATTGAAGATTGTGGCTTTCCTGGTAATATTGTTATCAGTGTAATTCATTTATTAGTACAATTAAGCCTACATTTATAGGACATAATTAATTTTTTTTTTCTCTGAAATATTCTTTCGTCTACCTTTACACTACTCCATTACTCAAAATATCGCTTTGCTAGCCATTAGCTCTATGTTGTAAAATAGCTTTTGAATATAAAGTTAGTCTAGAACATTTCTACATTTAAACAACCACATATAAACCACATATAAACCGTGGTCAGGGCTGAAAATACTTCCTTCTGTTCATTCGTGTCATGCACGAGTCATGCATGACCTTACCATGGATGCTGCAGTTCTGCTTAAGACCCATAGACGGCAGTCGCTAGTTCAAAAACTAAGCAACTCCATAGAGTCCCTTTTAAGGCAAATGAAAAAAACAACTTATAGTCAAACTGAGGAAAACATTGAGAAAACTTCCTGTCAACTGATTTAAAGCAGCAGCTGAATTTTCTTAGATTTCTTGGTAGTTAAAATATCTATACTTTAAAATTTTATAATGAAACAATATCAGTGAGGCTATTATGTTAATGTTTTTAAAAAGAGGCACAAGAGGTGTATGTTTTAAATATCTGTTACATCCTCGCGAACAAAGGGTTTATTTATTTATTTTTAAATATACATAAATTGTTTTTACTCTGTAAAGCACTTTGTGTTGCTTCTGCATGAAAAGTGCTTCATAAATAAAACTGAATTGAATTATTTCCTGATTTTTTTATAAAATGGTCACAAAATAATATATTTTTGAATTAATAGCAAAGCATATGCTAAACATATGTTATTGTCAACTTTGCTGTTACCCTCAGCAGTGCATCTTTAGAAAACATAATAATCATTTTAGTAGTGATGGGGGTTTGATTCTTACATGCCTCATACTAGAATATCAGATACCTAGGCACACGAGCCCATTTGGACCTTTTCCCAGTCACAGAGTGGATTAATGACTTTTGGCTTAGATTCAGCACTGTGCATGTTTGTGTGTGTCCTCAGTCCTGCTGCTTTCCATATGGCTTTGCATGTGTGCAAAATGCAAACACTTCTCTGTGTGATGTATGGATTGGAGATGATAATCCTGGGTTATGAATGAGGAGTACAGACAGTAATTTATAGTGTTTTCTTTGTGCACCGCAACTGCATTTTCTCTCCAGAACGATCAAAACCAGACAGATGACAGAGTGTTCCTCTCTGTCTCTCTTCCTCTCTCCAGCATAGAATTCTTTATTTCTCACTTATCACTCTTGTTTTCCTGAAATACAATTTGTCAGAAACATTTGATCATGTTGTATTGGAACGGCAGAGGATTCAACACCCTGCAATTTGAAATAGTTGATGTGTAGGTGCAGATATTTTTCATCAGTGTGTCATGTATGGATTGTACTAGCATTGATTACATGTATGGATGTATATGTCTGTCCATTTGTATGCAGGTCATGGCATCAGTTGGGGTAACGATGACCTTGGAGGAGGAGTGATCATTGTACATGAGTTTGAGAGATAGACTGGAATTGAAAATAACTTGTGAATCTAACTTTTTTTTAAAGTATCTGTTTTTGAATAGCTGCCTGTTTTCACTGTAATCTTTGACCAAATTATCTGCAGCAAATGAATGAAGTGATTAAAGAAACTTTGTTATTAACAGAATTACAGCTACATTTTAGGTGGGAGTGGATTGCACTAACAACACACTGAAAACTATGATTGCAAGTGTGCAAAATAGACTATATCTACAATTGTCATGATAACCCCTCATATGATCAATTTTAACCTTTATAGGTAGGATGGTGGACACAGAATCACTTGTCAGCCACTAAGGTGACCTAGCTTAAGGTTTTAGTGGATCATGCAAGAAAAGTTTAACAGAGACTTAACAATACGATATTTTCCAACTTTTAAAACGCATTATTTTTGCAAGCAAGGTTGTGACGTAGATGGGATCTTGGGTTTGGGAGGCGGATTTGTGATTTGACACTTGTGAACAATCTTTTATTTTCAATGTTTTTTTTTCCCCTATGATCTTTTCTCTGCCTGATCTCCTATCTGCTGTCTGTGTTGTGTGTTGTTATTTCCCCAGACGCAACACTGACGTAACGACACACAAACACTGATGCGTTGCGCACGCAGTCGATTAAAATAATGGCTGCAACGGAGAACACATCTGTTGCTGCAGCACTGCTGTAACTTTTGGGTATTAAAAACTTACTAAAACAGACACATATAAGAGCAGTAAACTGTAACATCTGTGTTATTAAGATTCAGGATACTGGATCCACAACATTCACCTTCATCCACCTTAAAACACATTTGGAGAGGTTAGACAGTGTAATATGAAAGCTTAATGTTAGCAACAAGCTTGTAGCCACCCCAGTATAAGTGTTAGTTTGTCACTACCTTTCTACTAAAATAATGTTAACACCATCAGAATGGCTTCACTGAATGTGTTCAGAAGAAGAATGAGACATAGTAGTCTCCCCGCTGTAGTGCAAGGATCACCAACTGTGGACCTCTTGAGTCACTGTGCTTCAGATTTTACCAGTTTACTTGCAATAGTCAAATGATTAATGAGTCATTAAGAGGTTTGAGAAGAACCTGACAGCAAGCTGTTATTTGAATCAGGTGTGTTGCAGCAGGGAAACATATAAAACCTGCAGGACCGGTGGTGATCCCTGCACTAAAGTGCAGCATACTGGGCCTCCTTCTCTATGTTGATGGAAAAATTCTATGAACTGCAGTATACATGTTGAAAATTTCTCTGTGGTTCCAAATGTATTTTACACTCATTCAAAACTCTTAGATAAATTTTGTCAGAGCATATTTATTAATGTGAATAAAGGTTTTCCAAAATCAGTAAAGCAAATAAATTGTCCAGAAGGGAGGAGTAGAGCATTTTGGTAAAGATAAGTGCAATTACAAAATGCTGGGAGATAAAAGGTGAGTTTGGATTTTAAATTCCTTGGATATTATAATGCAGTCTAGTAAGCAGATCAGATGGCAAGCATTGCATGGCAGATTACTCATAACTAAAAGTGACTTGCCATTTGACTTGGACTTAAGGTCAAAAGGACTTGTGAACATCTCTGGGTTGTGGGTTCATGTTGTCAATGGTTTTCCCAACTGTATTGGAATGGATGCTGTTACACTGATAGTCTCCTCTTGAGTATCAATAGTATTCTACTCAACGTTCTTACTATGTGGATGTAACTATCCTTAGAATACTAACATTCAAAAGTGATTCACTCTAAAACTCTACAACACAGCCTACACTCAAAATATGCCATAAGTTGTTTTTAAGATTGAGTCATTAGATACCAAAAACATTTAATGAATTTTGTTAAATTTTCTCATGACAAAAATGTTTTCCTAACATAACAAAAGGTTTCAATGCCTAAAAGTAACTAGGAAATATTGTTGCCCAAACTTACCTGGAAGGCAAATGAAGGAATGAGAGAAAATGATTGCAAATGGCAAAGTAATCAAAACAAATGATAAAAACTGTTAAGAAGGTAGTGTCGAAGTTGAGTGACATGCAACTATCAAACCACCTTGTACCTCTTCCTGCATGCTGGTTTGTGAGGGCAGCAGTTAAAGCCGGGATCCCAGACTTCCCTCCCCCAGCCCCTTCTCTCAGCTTGTTTGGCCAACGTTCCCATGCCATCAGAGAGGCGTAGTCTCTACTGTGTATCCTGGGTCTTCCTCCTGGTGGGACGTGCCTGGAACACTTCAAATGGGTGGCTTCCAGGAGGCATCCTAACCGGATGCACAAGAGACCTCATCTGTCTCGTCTCACAGTGAATGATCAACGACGTTACTCTGAGGTTTTCTCAGATGATGAGGCTTTCTCTCTTTTACATTCATTCATTCATTCATTTTCTGTACCGCTTAGTCCAATTCAGGGTCACGGGGAAGCTGGAGCCTATCCCAGCAATTAACAGGCGTGAGGCAGGGTACACCCCGGACAGGTCACCAGTCTATTGCAGGGCCAACAGAGAGAGACAGACAAACACTCAGCTCATGCTCACTCCGAGGGAGAATTTAGAGTGACTAATTAACCTATCATGAATGTCTTTGGACAGTGGGAGGAAGCCGGAGTACCTGGAGAGAACCCATGCATACACATGGAGAACATGCAAACTCCGCACAGAAAGGCCAGTGTTTCGAACCCCTCCCCAGCTCAAACCACCAGCACCTACCGGCTCAAACTCCCCCCAAGGCTCGAATCAGCAACCTTCTTCCTGTGAGGCTGCGGTGCTAACCACCGCACCACCGTGCAGCCCTCAATTTCTACATGTTTTGTAAAAATGGGAGCTTATACAACTGCCTTTTACTTATTGCAGCCCAACAGATGACCTTTCCAGGGTGCATCCAACCTCTTGTCTGGTAGCTGGGACTGTCTACAGTCTCTCCTGCATTGAAATAAGCTGAGATTGACTGTGGATGGGTGGATAGATGGAACCATGATGATGTAGTACATTTTTGTATTTTTCATTGGTTGTGGACATCTTGCCTTAATTATGAAAATGTAACAAAAAAGTAAAAAAGTTTACATTATAAAGTAATATTCATTTAGAATGAAAAATAATAAACAACAATTGTGATAGGACTTTGGATTTCTTTGGATATGTCTCATTGACTAGCTAAAACCTCATGTTTAAAATACAGCTGAAATTTTCCTTTTAGTTTCTGTGCATTCACATCTTCTACCCATGTTACCCACCAGTACGTTGTTGAAAGCTGTGGAAGTGGTTGCACCTGCCGAGGTTTGTGAGCCTTATGAAACACATTTGGCTGTCTATGACTTGAATTGATTTGCCATGACATGTGGATGCAATATGAGCTTTCAAACACATGCTAGTCAATACGCCTGGACAGTCATGCATTGACAAGCACACAAAAATGCATACACATGGACTGTTCGCACGACTAATATTACCACACTGTCTCTCTTTCTCACACATATTAGTGTTGCCTTCATCTACTTTCACACTATCAAATATCCATATTTTTATGTATGTGGCGATAAAATCCCATTATTGACTAAATAAAATAATGCAAATGATACAATTCCAATATCTTTTTAAAAATACTTCTCTTCCAAGATGATCTCTTTTCTCAAATCCAAATATCCAAATCTGAAAAACATACACACTGAGAAAAAGTGCAAACACACACATATACAAACACACAGAAACTTGAGCTATTCAGTCTGCGCCGTCCGGTTTTAATTTATGGCAAAGGGGGGGAGCTCAAGATATTGGTTCCATTTCACCATATCCTGCCTCACTAGCCAGCCCCCACTGGTGGCTCATCATCCATCAAAGGGGGCTGGAGTTGAAGACGACACCCAACTGGGGCATTGCATGACACCATGACTATGTTTCCTGTCAGACACACCTCTGATATCTCCAACACCACTAACATTTCTTTGCCTTATTGTTTTTGCTCTTAGGCTTACTCTCCTGTGCCTCTTTTTCATTCCGACCCTTGCTCTTCAGACACTTCCTTCAAGTTTGCACTACACTAATATGTCTTTCATTCTTTTAATTTTGTAGTCCTGGTCAATGCAAAGCACATTTAAGCACTTAAGGATCACTTCAAATTAAAGCAGCTGGCATCTCCTTGAAGCAGTATAATGATATCAACAAAACCTGCTCCAATCAGAGGAAAACTGAGACAATGTTACATACTCCACCATCTGCATGAAACAGGCCTCATGCTTTCATTTTTGTGGTAAAGAGATACTTAACATAAATATCTGCTTTAAACCACCACTGGATTTTCTGTAAAGCTACCTGCAACTAAAACATGTGCTGACACACACCAGGTCATTTAGATATCCAGTTTAAACATTTGTACATAATGATATGATGAAGATTAAATTTAACCAAGATGGGAACTTTTTCTTTTTTAAAATGTATTGTTTTATCTGCTTTTTTCACTCTAAATGTCTCAACCTTCTTCAATCATTAGTGAATGAAAAGCACTCAAAAGATTTTCCTTTTTTTATCTTTTGGGCTTCAAATCTGAGGAAACCCACAAAAAATCTGCTTATTCTTGTTTTGTTTGTGTGCATCCATGTGTGTGAATGGACATGTGTTAGTTCTCCATGTGCTGATGATGCTAATGATGTATGATGTGAACTTTTCCGTTTTCCATATGGCAGATGTCTCTACCCTGCGCTTGTCCTCAGTTGCCTGCATTCTCAGCTGCTCTATACTCAAAAGCTGAATGCAAACCATCTTTTCTTACCCAGCACAAATACGCACAGATTTGCACATGCACACACAAACACTTAAACCGCAAATAATCTACAATGTGATTACCTCCTTGTTTTTTCCTTTGAATGCCGACCAGTTAAACGAATACTGCGATAAGAGTGGAAAGAGGATCTAAGATGTTCCGTAGGCGTGAATAACTGTGTGTTCAGCCACCTCCAGCATTTTCGTAACTCAGGGACGGCGCATATCATCATTCATTTATTTTAATTGCTCTCCACCTGCTATGGTAATAAGGACTTAAATAGAGAAATTTACATTTTCAATTAAAAACTCCTCAGCATATGCAGGGGAATGAGGCCCACATTACTATGACATGGAATAAAGCACATTATTCTCTCGCTTCCGTGGCTTTTATTCTTGGCTGCATCATCTAGAAAGTTCTAGAAAAAAAAAAGGAATTCAATTTTTCATGTATTTGGAAAAACATTTTTGCTCATGTTTTTGTTCACATTAAAGTCTTGTAATTAACTCCAAATTATTTAAGTAATTTTTTGATTTGAACATTTTATCGAAGTAATTGCTCTTTTATCTATAAAATACCCTGGTTAATAATACTGAAAAGACCGTTTTTGTATTTAAGAAAACCTGAAAATTTAGTCTTTTCAACATCTTTCAGCAAGAAAATCCAAAAGAAAAAAACTAACAAATGAAAATTTGATTTATATAAAAAAGCAATCATTCAATTGCTCTGTCTGGTCTTTCAGTAATTCTTGAACAATCTAACAGTATTTCGCTGACAACTCAATCATTTATAGTAACATACAATTATATCATCATTATCATTGTTATTTCACAAGCACATGACTAACTGGCCCCAGGACCTTGAATTGGAATAAGCAGTATAGAAAATAAATGAATGACTGACTGGTGGACAAAGGAAACTAGGAAGTGTTTACACAGACTGAGCTAATTACAAACAGACGACAGGCCTGGGTAATTTGCTGACTCAAGCCAGGTATGAGATCAAAATTGAGAAACAGTATAAGTTCCCAAAATTCATCAATTAACTGGATTTTGCTGAGGAAGCCCATTCTTGGCATGTGCAGTACATTCTGAACGTAGATAAAAAACCTTTCTGTGCTCTCCATGTTTGGCTGTTTGATTTAGTTCCATGTTTGGCATTGGCCCAACTGCTGCACTACACCATATCCCTTCCAGTGCAGCTTATCAACCTTTGTTTGATGAATGTAGTTGAGTTTTGGGGTGATGCACAAGAGCTCCTCTGAGAGCCTCTCTGAGCTGATGTAACCTTTTCCCTGCTTTCTTAAATATAGTTGCTCATATGGCGCTTTGCAGGAGTATGGTACAGCCATGAAGACAGTGGTGATATTTCTGCTGCAAACGTGATCATAGAGCTTTCAAAATCAGTTATTATTTTGGCTACCTGAATCTTTCTCAGGTAGAGATAGAGGTGTGTGTATGCATGACTCTGTGTGTGGCCTCTTTCTCCCTGTAGACATCATTAGCAGCGAAGCACCTCTTGGTCAATACCACTCCTCAGCGCTCTGACCACTCCTCTGTGTAAAAGAAAGAAACCAATTTACAGGGCACGCTAACATGTTAGACAAGAAGTGTACGACAATACTCACAAAATGAGAGATCACTTGAAGGCCTTTAGGGGGTGAGCAAAGGTGGTTTTACACCTTTTGATGTGGTATTTCTACTCTGGTGGGTGTGAAAGTTCAAATAGGCAATTGGGTGAAGGGTTAGAGGCAGACCTCTACAGATACACAGGGCTGTGAATGAAATGTGAAAGCTGATATCAATACTTGAAATTGTAATGACTCAGTTTGATCCTCCAGGACAGCTCTGGAAGGAGAACTTGTCTCAAATGCCTATCAGCAGTCATTTTGATATCCAGTTGCTCTGGTTGTGAATGTAAAGAATTTACAGTTTTAGAAGGTTAAATAATTAAATGGATAAAAAAATGAGAAAGAAAAAAGAAAAGTTCCACACCAGCCATTTTTTGAGGCACATTACTGTACCATCAACCAACATAATCCAACCAATGCGCCTTGTAAATAAGATGGCAGAGAAACAGAGGCGCATCAGACCTAGTTTGAACAGGCATGGACTAAAGATAAGCAACGCCTTAGCACTGGATGGCATGTCCTTCAATTGGGCATTATTGCAAACAGTGAAGTCAAACCCACACACACTATCCATGATATATCCTTTCAATGCATCAAATGAATGTTAATCCACTACTGAAAATAGCTCCCAAGAAATGCATGCACTCCTCCTAGAAGAGCTTATTTCCAGTTTGTAGCTTCTTTAGTTGTTTTGTTCTAAATACAAAGCTTTGATTATGACTAATGACACAAATAAAAAGTAGACAGAATAATGTTTATGAATATGAAATCAAGCACATGATGATGGAAGCTGTTTGTTACATGATAATGAATGAACTAGAAACAAAGGAACATGATTTACAAAAAAGCAGAATTTGTCTATATTTTTATATAAACACAAAAAATACTGTAAAGTATTTGAACATATTATTACTGTAAGAATTATGAAAAACAAAAGAATATTTTGAGGACCACATAAAAAAGGCATTTATCTTCTTTTTTTATGCTGGGTTTCTTTTAACAAAGAAAAAAATTAAGGAATATGGAAAGTAAAAGAACAAAAAAGCTAGAGCAGAAGGACAGATACTGAAACAAGGAGGGCATGGTAATGACTATATCCATCACTGTGACACACATCGACAGTCTTCATGGATCAGAGGCTTTAAGTGCTGCGCTATGTTGGGTTCAACAATAACACACAAACCAATACCAACCAAGGAGCTGATTTATTATGGAGCTATTCTTCGCCCCTGCTTGTAAGAACACAACCTTGAATGTGTTTACAGTTTGTGTGAGTGTGTGTGATCTTTGAGTAAAAGTGGTAATGAAAAGTAATGACATTTTCCCACAAAGTGATGATTCTGATGAATGGGGCTGTAAGAGCTGTGGCTTCTTTCAATACCTCTTTGCCATAAATTTCCCAAACAAATTCCCTTAAAAAAAAGGAGAAATATTAGATACAGAATGAAGAGGTTGGGCCAAGGGTGGGAATTTGGATTGGACATTCATTTAAACCACTTCTTAGGGATTCATTTGTTGCATATTTAGGGCTGTAATTTATTGTTGTACCTCCACATTTTGAGTTAATACTGGGAGATGGATGTACTGTGGAGGTCAATATAAAATAAATTAATAAAAACATGGAGGTATTAAAAGCCTTCTTGTCATCTGATAGATAAATATTGAGTCTAACAAGGCAATGGCAGTTTTTTAATGTCACAGCCCGGTTTGAAAAAACATTCAGAAAAAAATGCTACATATTAAAAGAAAACAGCAAATAATTATTTTCACTTTATTAACAATAAAAGAGTAACCGAACCAAACCAATAAATTAAGTGAGATAAATTACAATTTTAAGTAATTTGTCAGGCTTATTATTGTTATTAATTAAATCATCACACATTCAAGGTTTTTTTCCCACATTTCCATTTATTCAGATATTTCAAATACTTGCCTGCTTGTCCATGCTCTCTGTACCAAAAAGTTACTTTCATGCACTCATTGTGTGTGTATTCTGAGTGTATCAGTCTTTTTTTTTTCCTTTTCCAATTTGTCCCCCTCTGATGACCTTCAGCTGATCTCTTTTTTTGACCCTCTGTCTATATTCTTCTCTCTTTTTCTCTGTGTGTATCTCTCCATATTTACCTTTGTCATATGCTACAGTCCCCAGCTTTGCCTTACGTGACTGGAACTCATATCAGGGAGAATAATTTATGGCAAACATGAATAAGACATGCCATGGAGTTTCCAATGATTCTGGTCTGATATGGAAACAGCCTGAAATATTTGGACAGTGCAGGATTGAATGATCCGTGTTAGGAAGCCTGTTGTTGGCAAACATGTCAGTGAAACCAGCTGCCAGGAAATGCCAAGAGACGGGAGGAGGTGAGGAGGGGAGACCAGAGGAAGGGAAGGAAATGGACAGTAGAAATAAGCTAAATACAAGATGAGGAAAAAGAAAGATGTTTATTTATTCTTTATTAAACAGTTCACTTAAAAAAATTCACACACACATACATACATACAATCCATTAGTTGTTTTTTTTGTTTTTTATTATTAATAATAATAATAATAATAATAATAATAATTAATAATAATATTAATAATAAATAATAATAATTTACATACAAATACTCAAAATAAAACTTTATATGAAAACAGGATATAAAAATTCTACCCACACCCCCCAAACACACACACACACGTGTGCACACATTTGTTACATTTCTGTTATTTTAAACATTTAATAGAAATAATTTATTGGGCGGCTGTAGCTCAGGTGGATAGAGCTGTCGCCGGCAGTTTGATTCCCCTGTCTATATGTCGAAGTGTCCTTGGGCAAGACAGTGAACCCTACATTGCCTCCTGATGTGCCTATTGGGTATATGCATGCTTAGAGAAGCACCAAGTATGTATAAATATAGGTGCTGTATGAATGTGTTGTGTGAATGGGTGAATAAACATGTAGTGTCAAAGCGCTTTGAGTGGTCACATGACTAGAAAAGCGC
>JAOXYM010000013.1:20331969-20342265 GCA_028567055.1 Leptatherina wallacei
CTCACCTTTACCCAAGTTGAGCATCACCTGCTGCACAAAGAGGAAAGTGTTTTTCATGTCCTTAGGATAGTCCAGGTGCAGCATCCATCAGTCCACAAAGGAGACAGAAGGCGTAATGAAGGTTGGCCAAGTCATCCATAACCACACTCCCTTCCAAGATGATCCCCACTCTGGCTGGTTCAGCTGAAGACTTTCTTTGCATGTCCATGTCAGCTGGATCCTAACAGAAAGAAACAGATTTGGAATTACCAACAAATATTTATAATGAAAATTATTTGTAAATAATAAAATGAAGCCTGAAAATAAAAATTGAAGATTTGGCCCCCATCCAAATTTCTTCTTGTATTAAAGCTCTACTTCGTGGCGGAAGAGCAGAACAGACAGCTGGAAACTGTCAAACATGTTTAAATCTGCATTTAACGGAAAAAGCAAAATGAATAACTGTTTGCTCCATCCATCCATCCATCCATCCATTTTCTGTACCGCTTAATCCACGCAGGGTCGCAGGTGGGTTGGAGCCTATCCCAGCAAGTATCAGGCGAAAGGCAGGGTACACCCTGGACAGGTCGCCAGTCTGTCGCAGGGCCATCATGAACTCCTTTATTTGTAATTTTATTTTTATTTTTTTAATCTTAGTTCTTATTGTTTTTATGCTTATTTGATCTAGCCATTACTTTAACTCCAGTGTTTTCCTAATGGGGATCCTCTACACCGGTGGCTTTGCCTGCTCAGTCTGCAGGGTCGTTGCCTCAGTGATCAGCCCTGCCTGGGGGGCTGGATGTTCTGCGCTGCAGCCCAATGGCTGTGGTGCAGACTCCGGCCTGCCATGGTCTGGATGGGTCTGGTGGTGGCGCCCTTTGTGGGTTTTTTGGGGCTGGCTTCTGGTGTGGATGGGTCCCCAAGATATCGCTTCCTCACTGCAGTGTCCGGCCTGACATTTTTATTAACTTTTATTCATTAATCTTTCATTTATTTATTTTACATTCAGTCAAGAGACAGTCACTAGGGATGGGAGCTCATGCTTGTCTAGATTGAGGTGAGGGTGGGGAGAGATTACTTGTGCTCTGTGTTTGTGTGTGTGAGTGTGCGTGTGTGTGTGTGTGTGTGTATACATTCAGGATTACCTGTGAAAGAGAAAATGAGGTGTATGTTTAAAATTTCCGTTACTGGTGTATGAAGGTTTTAAATTATTTTATTGTTTTTACCATGTAAAGCACTTTGTGTTGCTTCGGTATGAAAAGCGCTTTATAAATAAAATTGAATTGAATTGAATCGTTGGATTTCTATCTGTTATAATGCATGGCCGTGTTTCTTATTCAAGTAGATGCACACTGGCATGTTTCAAAAGCATCATACAAACAGCTCTCCACTATACAAATTATTTTATGATGGAAGCCTTATTAGGCTGCATAGAGTAGATGAGCTGTCACAGGCACAGGGGTGGCACATAAAATCCAGTTAGTTAGAAAAAAAAAAGATAATAAAAGAGCTAGTGCATTATCCAGATTGTACATCATATTCTTATGTCAACACAACAATAAGCCAGAAATCAGCTGAGGATTTTCAGCATAACATTATTATGTCTATAAATTAAATTACCAAAGAAAAGATCCATAGAGGAACTTTTAAGAGTGGATGGGAAATTGCATACCATAGAAAAAGAGATTTTGGTTGACTAAACAACATAGACAGCCGGCAAAGCATTTTCCTCTGAAATGTTTCCTGTCGGATATCATCTGACGTCTGTTCAGGGACAGAAAAAAAAAAACATCAGTGAAAAGATGATGTTAGAGCAGTGCCTCATGGAATCCTGCTGTAGTATTGAAAGGCAAACAAAGAGGAAGGAAACAAATCACAAAACCTTTGAATTGTTGAAAATCTTAAAGATGCAATGTGCAATTTTGTTGCTATGACACTTTGTCAAAGATATTTATCATGTTGCAGAGATATCAAGTGAAGAAAATCAAGATGGGATAGTGAGTCGATGTAGTATCCAGTCTGCGCCCAATCCAATAAAGAAGAACATGTGCTAGCCAGATATTGTTCCCTTTTTTCATGAACTCTAAATTGCATCAACAATGCCAATCATGTTGAAAGTTAATTATTCAGTTTAGTAAGCAATTATTAGTAAGCAATTACTATAATAAAGGCTGAGGCACCTGTAACGTTATCATTAGGGAGATAAATTATTGATAGGCCAGACTAAAAAAGCTAAGCATATCCCACCAAGCATTCTGTTTCTTGTTGCACTATGTAATGTAATATTGTATTGTAAAGTCCACTCCTCTGACTGCAGGACTCTCAGTTGATGGTTACCATTTTAAATAAAACATTTAAAGTTATTGAGGATGCAATCAACACAGTTTTTCTCACCTAGGATATTTAGGTGTTTTTCTAAACCTGTTACATAGCCATACTGTTTGGATCAAACATGGTATTTAAAAGGCTGTATCCTTGGCAAAACCATAATATGTTTTAACTCTAACCAAATAGTTTTGGTGGCTAATTGTAGCTTCTCTATAAGTCTGTCTCTAAAAACTATTGGGTTATTTCTTCATCGTCGTAGCAGACTCTGATAATTGAATACATAACATGTGTTGATGTAAAAGTCACATAAAAAAGATAGCACTGCTTAGACCACGAAGTTGACACTACATGTAATAAAATAAGTTTCTCTCAAAGTGGTTGCTCCTTCAACCCTTTTCTTTTTTTTATTTAACTTTCTTTTATGGTAACATTATGGTAACAAATGTCAAATTTGTTTATTATAAATTTACTATCATATTTAAATACCTTTATTCACTGTTTGGTTGTTCACATAGGCTTACAATTAACAAAAAAAGATAAACTATTTTATCTTTTAAAAACCATTTTAACCTTGTATAAAATGCAAACAGGGCCTTTACATTCTGGACTGATTACAATTGAGAATTTGCTTCCATTAAAATCGATGCGTATATCATTTAATTACTTCAACACATTAATATAACCAATATTCACTTTTCATCATGACATCCCCCTCTAGTGGTTGTCATATTCATGACTTAAGAGCATGAAGTCAGGATAAAACTAAACTAAGAGAGCGCAGACCTCCAGAAAGCCATCTTATTTTTTTAGTTTTTTGCCAATGATTGTGGGCATTAAATGTTCAGTTAGAAGCTCTGATGGCAAAGTTATCCCTATTTTCCCATTGTAAAAAATCCTTTGAAAAATTCCTGGATCCAGGTGGTAATCCGGATCAACCCCAAAAATCTAAATACTTTTTCCTTTTTCTATTTCTGAGATTTCCTGAAAATTTCATTAAAATCCGTCCTTCATTGTTTTTGAGTAATGCTGCTAACAGACAGACAGACAAACCAACAGCCTTCCACCTTGGCGGAGGTAGTAAATGGAAACACTTTGTTTTTCAAACAGAGTTGTTAGTTTCTGTGAAATTATTTAACTGAGTTTCGCTTTGTACCAGTACAGAAACAAAATATCATCTCAAACAGTATTAATTCACAAAACAGGCCCACAAACTAATGTGGACTGTGATGGTGAAATTCGTGAATGATTTATGTAAAAAAGAGAAAAAGAAAACTTCTTGAATTTACAGAATCCAAACCCTTGACTAGCTGCTACTGAAGCTGCCACACTCACAGTTCAGTTTCTTCATGATTTATCTCTTTCTGGAGTTCTGACAACTCTACGTTCACATTTTGATGGCTGTGATAAAACCAGGCAGTAAAGCAATGTCAGCTCTCTGGAACCACAGCTGGTGTTACTCACCAGAGGGCTGCTTTGATGTTCTCCAGACAATTGGAGGAAGTCTTTTGGATGCATGTTGTGACTGACAGGCCAGATAAAAGAAATATGTACAGTACATAGTCCCTAACAGACGTCACTGCAACCTTGTCTGCCATCTTTGTTTGATGAATACTACAGATGATTGATGATTGATGATCTCTATCACATTAGAGGTTAGAGGTATTAACTTTTAATACGTAGTTGCAATATTGCATATGGATCAAATACATAGCCAAAACCAAAAAATGCATGGATTACTCTATTAAAAGAGAAGAAAGAAAGAAATTGCCATTGTAGTAATATTTCAAAATTTTCTCCTCTAAAAGGTCAATAATAACTGAATCAAAAATATTTTTAAATATGCTCAGAAACTCAAATACACAAGCTGAAATATTATCCATTTTACCTCGATTTCTGGATGTTTAGCACATGGGAAAGCCTTGTTCTCCCTTCATCACTGAGAACATTTGGTGTGTGTGAATAAAGCTGATAGGGCAGGTAGTCAAAATAAAGGGACGGTCTATGAATATCTGATTTGGTTAAGAACATGAGCAAACATCTGATCGGATCCAGGCTATGTAGTTTCAGATGAAAAGTTGGATTAGCGCTTTACCCATGGGTAAGCAAATGAATGCACAGCAAAGCCTCCAAACATTTGCAAACTTTTGTGCTGAACATGGCAAAGAGGAAAGGAATGTTTTGAGGAAATGCAGTTAAATCTGTACAACCGGAGGTTTAGATGCCCAGAGCTGATCATTTCTACCATGACACCGTTGTTTAAAGAAGTAATTGATCAACTACAACCATCTAGATATTTTTTTTTTAAACAAGGGAAATGATAGATATTGTTCAAGAAAAAGAATTATATTTTTTTCAAATTACTGTCGTTGGATATTTTAGTATTATATTTTTTGCCACAGTATTTAAGCAGGATACACTTTAAAATCAGGAAGATGTAAAAATTAATAGTTCAAAGTACAGTTTTCTATTTTTAGATCATGCAGAGTCGTTCATCTGGAGAGTGATAAAAGTGTCATAAACTGGATCTTTAAGCTGGATAAAGAGGCAGGTCATGCTTTAAATACGTTAACACTTATAACACTAGAAAAGTGGATGTATTTTTATTGTAAGAGCCACAGAGCCATGTGTGTGTATGCCCTTAAGCAGTAAGTGACAACTCATTTTTAACAAGCAATTATCTCAGTGAACACTGGATGGCATTGTTGCTGTTCAGGAACGCTGCAAATTGCAGCAGGGTTTTATTTTCCTTCACCATCTCAGGGGAGAGGTATCAACTATGCATTACATTGTACTGTAATTTCATTTACATATTCAGAATTGAATATTTGATGTATTCGTGTTTTGGTTTAATCTTAGAGAAAGTGATGTACAACACTGAAAAGCAGATTCATGAAGCACTTTCCAGTCGTATGGTAGCAGTCGTCAAACACTGTCTTTACTGAATCTAAGAGAGAAATCAAATCATAGTTGAGTTTTTTTTTGTTCCTATTTTTAGATTTTCTTATTCTTACTTAAATAACATTTTTAATACCTTATTACCTTAATACATGTATGTGAACCAGTTCACTCTTAAAGTCATGTTTCAAATGTTAATTTGCCTTCAATGTATTATCAACAAAGGTGTAGTTTCTTTAAACAGGTAGATTCTCTTATCATTTGCTAAAGATAACAGTTCTGTTTACACACCAGTCCTAACATGATGTCTCACAGCCATCCTGAAAAAGTGGGCAAACCAGATTTTCCAGCCTGGCTCTGGCACAGCCAGTACGCTTGTATTTTGTTGTGTACACAGGCACCATGGGTCATTAACTCATCAAGGAATATCTCTGTCTCTGCTGATTTGACATTGGTTGACTATACTTGCAAGGGAGATCATCCGGGTATTATTACATAGTTTTTACTTTGCCATGTTCCCAGCCAGGGTATTAAGTCAATGAAATGGAAAGAGAAGATACTGTTAGCCGCTGTCAGTTTGCTGGATGTACATGAGATAAATGCGAAATTCCCAGTATTTCGTTCATGGTGATGGCACTTCATCGGAAGCCACCAATTCCTTTATATACACTGGATAACATGATTAATTATCATACTTTGGATTAGATAAGAGGTATCAACAAACAATGAAGCGGTTCCTACTAAATTATGCATTGATATTGTACTCCAAAATGCAAAACAGAGAGAATTTTAATGTTTCCTGAAATGCAATGATCCATCATATATAAATATATATATATATTTAAAAAAACACATTTTAGTTTTTTTTCTTTTAACAAATTACTTTAACAATATCCTGTAGTTTCCTCATGACAGAAACATTTTGATCAAGGCTCATTATTTAGTAACTTTTACTTGACTCTGCTTCTGTGAAACAGCATCAATTTATTTTTCAAAACGTCATTGAAAATGATCCGACTTTGAAATGCAAATGAGACTAATGACTAATTGTAATACAAGTTCTTTTTTCTATAATCAGCATGTGAGCCAAATTTAAATGAATATAAATGACTTAATATCTGTCTTAAAATAAATCTGTATCTAATATGTTACATTTTTAATAAAGGAAAGAAATCTTAAAGTATGTGCACCATGTGAAAATTATCCCGCTCATTAACTACAGCTCCTGTGGACAAGAGAGAAGGGGGGGAGAAGATGAGATGATTTTCCAGAAAAATGGTGAAATAGCAGTCTTGCTGATCCAGCAGTGTCAGTGGCCTCCCCTTGTTTGTGACCTCTGTCAGATGACAGTGAAGGTCTCCAATAAGCAACAGTGTCGGGGAGCAGCACTCACTGAACTGTCTCTTCCAATCGTGGTTGCTTCACATCCTCTTGAAAAAAACACAAGTGCTTCCCATACCAATTCTCGCCCTTCCCCCTAATTGTTTTCTATGCTCTGCTGAGTCTCTCCTCACTGTTGCTCTTTTTCAGCAGCAAAAAAAAAAAAGCAGTACCTTCACCCTCACTCATGTTACCAGCTATGCTTACTTCCAACAGGTAAGTGAGACTTTTTTGCAATATGATCTTGTTTGAAATAAATATGGAGGAAAAATTCTTCTGTTTCACAAGCAGCATCTCCAGGGAGGGCAGCAGCAACAGCACAACTGTCGAATTGGGTTCTTTTTCTTATACCTGGCAGCCAATTTGAACTTCTCATTAGTCACAACCACATAATCTTGTGTCCTCTCAACATTTGTTTGGATGTGGTCAATGTAGGCCCCTTGTTCTTCCACCAACATGAAGATGTCTGTGAAGAGGTCCCGCAGCTCCTTCATATTGTTCTCCAGGTTTAACAGCTCCTGTGAGTGGGAAAATATGGTGGAGTTAATACTTATAAAATAAAGGACACTCATGAAATAATATATGATGTAATTATTGAGCATATTTAACTGACTTGTAGAGTTAAGTTTCATCAGGGGTCAGTGACATGTTTGTCCCTCTGTTACCTTGTGTCTCTGTTCAATCTCAGATAGTTGAGAGCGGGTGATTCTGACATCATTCAGCAGGTTCTCGTTGAAAACCTCCCATTTTCCTGTGGCAACCATCTCATTCACCTCCTCCTCTGTAACATCCCTTCCCGATACCTCCAGCTGCCGGATAATGAAGTGCTTACAGCGCTCCTGCTTGGTCAGCAGACCTTCATTATAGTGTCGCATCACCTGGAAGTAATTATAGCAAGAAGAGAGAATGAGAAGGGAGGTAGAGGGAAAATGAGGGATGAGAGGGTATTTCAATCCCATCTTTTCTTGCATAAATGTAATTTATGTTTGGTTTCTTGAACCTGCTCACACAATGCGTTTATTGTATATCAGTACATCATGGTGTAGAAAGACATAAAGTGCAGAAATTACACAGCTAAGCACACCTACCTGGTGGTTTTGTCAAGTCTCTTATCTGACTCAGGAAAATGTGCTTTAACACAAAACTTTTGTTTATCCGTCTTTCAACTTCTTTATTCTTTACGTTGACACAACTATCAAAAAGCCAATGATTTTCTCTACTAAAACTTTTTAAAAATTGAGTTGTTTCAAAGATTAAAAAAGCATAAAATTGTCTTTCCCAACCTGCTGAAAGCTGCGGTATAGAGCTGCATGCTGACAGCGTTGGATTCTTGTTGCAGCTGCACCAGGTCCATGCTGCTCCTCAGATGTGAGGACTTGTTTTGAAAGGGCATCTAAACGACGGTGGAGGCTTTCAGCCTGCAACTTGATGTCTCGTGTTATGCTGCTGTCTTTCTTCATCACACTGAACCGACGCATGGCTGCCACCAGAGTCTTTTGCTGCTGAGTGAACTTGAGGACCTGATTAACATCAGACATAATTTGTGACAAAAAATGAAGATGCAAAACTTTAAGCTTTATCATCTAACATCCTTTTTAGGGATTTAGTCATTTGATTAAGTAACCATAGGAGGAAGATTAAAAGAAATATAAAGAATTAAGTCTAAACCATTTTTAAAAAATAATCTTGCCTCAATTTCAAGTGCTGAGATGTCATCTCGGATGTGTTGAGCCTCGGACAGAAAATTCTCAATGATTGGCTCCTCTTCAAACACCACAGCCTGATGTGTTATATTCCCAACTACCACAGCATCATCATCATTGTCATCCACTGAGAAAGGATTGGTATGGTCAATGGCAACCTCAGAAAAATCTTCTTGAGCCTTCTGCTGCTGCAGCTCCTCCAGTCGGTCTCTCATTGTGGAAGTGCCCTCCTCCCAGGGGACAAAGTTATTATATATAATGATCTTGTCTATGCAGGTGAGACATAGCTGAAAAAGAAATATCACAAAATTGTTTGTTTCTAATGGGACACCAGTCAATGACAAACAATTCTAGCAAAAGAAAAAAAAGTATTGAAAATAAGAATAAAATACCCATGTAACCCAAAATACTATCAATGCAAAAGTCTTCATTTGCAATAGTTCTGATGCTTCACTTCTCCTCCATGTTCCATGAGCTTTGATTAGGCAGCTGGTGGAACTAATTCCACCATAACAAAAAAGTAAAGAAAATAGAAAAAAACTGACAAAGAAGTGCAGAATGCATCAAAAAGGAATGAAAGGCACTGCTATAATGGTAGACAGTGTTCTTCCCTCCTAAGGCAAGGTTGCAAACCAACATAATGACAAGAAAACAATATTTGGATTATATTAGTTTCTTTATTCTAATAAAACAACAAATGTTTTAACATGTTTAATTGATTGATTCAATGTCTACTTTTTGAAAATTGTTAGATTTGCTAACATTTTGGTACAGTGGTTTCAAAGTTAGCAAAGAGCACATTTTGTTGTTTTCTTTTTCTTTTGTGGGGCAGATAAAACCATCTCACTTGTTACGTTGTTCCACAATGAAAAATGTAGTAGGTTCATAATAAAATCTCAGAGCATTGTAAATTGATCTCTTCTTGCACGGTTTTCTTCCCTTTTAACACAAAGATATTTGTAACAAGATGGGGGGGGGGGGGGCTTTACATTATTGTGACCTGTCAAGCAACAAACTATTTATGAGCTTAGTGTGACCTGACCTGAAGGGACTGGGAAGAATATGAAATACTTGTTTAGGGTATCACATAATGTAAACATTGTCTTTCCTTTAACAACAAGTAATCCAAAAAGTTGCCGTCTCATGATTTATTAATCATATTTTTTGTTCTGTGGACAAATGTAGAAATTTCTTGTTTTGGAGTAAGACTGACAACTTTATACACCATGCAAAACCTCGCACTTAAAGAGAAAAGCTGTCAATAAACAGCCTGCAAATCCTGATTCTTCACCAATTTTCTTTACAAAATACTTGCAGGTCAAGAAGAGCTGTTTGTTCTACAGTGTGAATCAATGTCTGTTTTCTGAGAATCTGTCCAGATACAAGCATTACTGATGAGCTTTATCAGGATTCTGCTAAACAGAGTATTTTTAGCTGTTTGAAAGACTGCAGGAGAAAAAAAAGCAGAAAGTTTATCTGCTTGTTTATCTGTGACATCAGTCAAATTGCCTTGAGTTCATTTTCCCATGAGAACTCAGTTGTTTGTTTGTGAGCAAACTCAACAAAAACAAGAGAAGATTTTTGCCAGGTTGCAACTGATGAGTCTAGAATAAAGTAACCTCAATGAACCCCATTATTGAATAAATAATGAAATCTAAATTAAAGAATTGCACACACAGACACACAAGCATGTAAAATATGATTGAAAACATACTTTGGAAGCAAACAACAAGGTAGAAAAAAAAGAATAAGAAATAGTGAACACATTTCACTTTTATACTTCTGCATGCTAATTTCTGCTATTGCTGTGACAAACTTATGATTAAAAAGGATCAAATATGGAATCTAATTTCCTGAAAGCCTTTTACAAGTCTGTTGCATTCAACCACAAATTTCTCTGCAATCAAATGGGCATACCAAACATTTTAAAATGCCTTGGCAACACAAAGAATTTGGGTATTAGAGGTTAGAACATAATCTGTTGCTAGCATGTGATTGTGTACAGGGGGGG
>JAOXYM010000013.1:20385796-20396369 GCA_028567055.1 Leptatherina wallacei
AATCAGTGAATTAAAAAAGCAAACAAACTAAGCCACGTAGCATGAACGTGCAGAGTAATCACACTTACTGAAACACCTGTAGCCTCACTGTTTGCCGTTTTTGCTGTTACATAGAAGTAAACAACTGTTCAGATGTTTATGGTGTCACTTAAGTAACAAATATAGGTATCAAAGTCACATTTTTGGCTAAAGTGCTTCTTTGCTCAAAAAGCAAATTTTCTCTGTTTTTTGGCCAAAAGCAGCCATTTTGCTTCGACTTCCCTATGTTCTATTGCAGATTACTAAAGAACAGAAAATGCTAGAAACAAACTTTTTTTCCATTTTAAAGAAGAGAGTCTACACTTTATTTTGGTAGTCTCCTGTAATCCTAGAACTCTATATTCTGAGTCCTGAAAGATGAGCCCAAATGCTCCAAAACGCTGGCAGTATGGAGCTATCTGCTGTAACAATGGCTGGCAGCCAATGAGTTAATTATGAATATTGTTTTCATTTAATGTATAAACAAACAAAAAAACAAAAATCTAATACAACATTGCAATTTACCTCTGGGATAAATATTTTTCATTCATTTTATTTCAAGAGGATACAAATGTCCTGTAATATGGATGAATGCACTTCTATTCCAGGTAGTGTTAAACTAGGAAAACCTTCAGAAACTTTGTAAAGAAGGAAGAGGATGAAAAGGGTGTGGGGGGACTTTAAGAAAAATCATCTACATAAAAACATAATTTGAACTGAATATTCTCAACCTTGATCCCCTTAATATCAGTATGCTCCATCTCACTAATGTCCAAGGCTGAAACACTAAATTAAACAACAGAGGATTGACTTAGCAGCTCTGCCTATCCCCATGCTTAAAGTTAAAAGATGATGAACTATTACAATTAGTAAAAATGGCAGAAATAGGGCAAGTATTAAGCATCTGAGCCACAGAGTATTTCTTGAGCTTATTTGAGTAACTGTAGGGTCACAGGTCACCTCACTGACTGAGGATGCATTCACACCAGGGTTGTATGAGGGATTTGGTTTCGATTGGGCAGGGACTTTGGAAAGAAATTCTGGGAAAAAAATCCAACTTTCATTCTGTTTGTTTTGCTTTCATATTGCACTTTACTCAAGCAGACCAAACCACCTTGACAATGTCACACAGTAACATCAGCTCACCAGGGGCAATATTCCCCAAGACAGCCATAGACTAGCAAGAAAGAAGATGAGATTTTGGCTTCTTGATTGGCCAGGCCCGAAAAGGGCTCCTTCACCACAAGAAAACAATTAAGCAACATCAAGTTTATGCAGTTTTTGGGTGTCTGTTTTTATATTTGTGGTTTTCACCAAAATCTGTCCAGTATGTGCAGCAGAAGAGGCAGCAAGATATCTGACATGATGCACTACCACACGTTCTCCATCACTTCCTCTCTTTAGTCTACTGGATGGTCTGTTTGCTTTCAAACTGCAAGCAAACCGCACCAGGATTTACTTGAAAGAGAACAGAGACCCCAAGTTCACTTTTTTCACCTCTTTGGTCTGCAGCAGAGTGGGAATGCACATTCAACTACTCCAAACAGATCAGTCTAAATGTTGAAATGGACCAGAGCTTGTTTAAAGCAGACCAAACAGTGCCAGTGTAAATGCACTCCAAGAAGCGTGAACTTATGGCCTTGCTCGATAAAGCTTTAGAATTGAGAACAGGTGACTCCAAACATTTTCATTATTTTTTAGGCTACTGTGCTTCTATGTCCACTCAAAGCTAAGAATTTACCCTTGCCCTGCTGTATGCATCAAAGCCTTAGTTTGGTGACTTCATGGCTTTGATTTAGTCCAAATACTGTAAAGTGTAGGTTGTAGTATATGCACAGATGTGTCACCCTATTTAAACTTTTTCCAATCAATTTACAAGGATGAAATGTTTAGTACTGACTACTTACTACTGTAGGACTGTTATTATTTTAGACAAAAGTAACCAAGTTTTAAAGATTTGTAACATCTTTGAGTATCACAATAACACTCTTCTCTATGGTTGAAATGTTGAATTTCCAAGTATTTCATTGAATGCAAAATAAAGGGTTAAACCAAACATTTTGGGGAAAAAAAATGCAGGGAAAGATTTCCACTAACTTTAATGTTTATGTGTCCAATTTCAGATTGTGGGTCACTCTGTTAATATCCTGTTTAATGTCAGAAATATGTGTGGATTTTACCTTTGTTTACATGAAAACCGTGGGTCAAGTCAAAATAGTGCTCCTAACAGGACTCACTTGTCAACATGCCAGAGCCCTGCATACAATTCATTATTACAAAATGATTTATAAAGCAACAACCTTAAAGTATAGGACTTTTCCCCACTGAAGCCCAACATCAGGGATGAAACTGTTTGAAAGGCATCAAGCTGTAGAAGATTTGTTTAAGGTTGAGTCACTGGGCATAGCAATGAAAGATTTGCAGTTAATCACAGAAAGTCTTATACTCTCTTGATCAGAGTTTGTCATGATGGTCACACTCAGTGATCATAGATGAGTTATTGACCTTCCACAGAATAGAGGTAGCAGTGGCACTGCAGCAATTCATCACTTGCCTCATGGCTAAGGATAAAAGGCACCTTAAAAAAATATGAATTTATGAATCAAAGGAAACTTAGGCTTCTTTTTTCCCATCCTTTTAAATGTATTTTTCTCCTTCATGATCACAAGTAATAGTTGTGCCAAGTGCATGTTTACATGCTTTTGACGGAGAATCAAGTTGACCTGATTGGCATTTTGTGTGGCTGTTTTGAGTGCAAAAAACACCCCCAGTTTTCTTGGTGGGGTAAATAGACAATATTTGACTACAAAAATGTTAACTTTCCAGAACAGACTGCTTGTTGAAGGTGAATTGTGACAACCTGTTCTTGCAGACTCTTTGCTTGGGTACTTTGTCTGTACTGAAACAAACAGCAAATGTCTCCATAAAAAAAGAAAAAAAATCTGCTGCAAAGTAAAAGCTCTATTTAAAAAAAAAAGACAGTTTCTTTCCTCTTGAATATTTCATTTACATTTTATCACTTACAAGAAATTAACTTGAGCTTTGTTTCTTGTTACATAACAGCTTTTATCACATTAAGTGTTGAGGTGAACTTCTAAGAATAGTCCACATTATCAAATATTTATCTTTAATGGTGTGAGAAAAAACCTCATGTGATGCAGCTACATGAACTGTGTCCAAAGGTGCAACGCTTTCAATGTCCAACCCACATTTACAAGCATAGCAACAGTTTTCTATGTGATATGATTCCAAGTGAATACAGCTATTCAGTCAACATTGTCAATGAAATGAGTGTTTTCATAGTCTTACATTTACAGATGCTCTGGAGCTGGTATGTTCACAAATTCCCACTTATCTAATGTGGAGCTGATAGCACAGAGAATGCTTTTTTAAGGCTTTTTTTTAAATTGCAGCAGTACATTTTTCCAAAGACTTAGCAAACATGACATGTTGCTGCAAAAAAGAAAAGTGGGATTCCTTCAGAGCAGGTAAACTATAACTAAAAGAAAAACAATAAGAAGAATTCATAGTGGAGTTGTGCAAAGATGTGGTTGTTTTACACTGTAATAATACATGGCCCCTATTGTATCTGCTATCTTCCCAGTTACATATCAGTGCTTATGTCTTTGTGTTCTTCCCCATGGTACATGAATATCCTGTTAGCTTAGGCAGAATGAAATATTTAAGCTGGAATGGAACTGCAAGTGTACATTCAGGACTACTGACAAGGTGAACCCTGCTCACTTAGGAAGTACAAACAAAATGCATGTATTCCTCACAGTTGGAGCAGGGACAGGTACTGATCAATAACTGCCTCTCTAGGCAGAGCTATTAGCAAACAGCACCATGCCTAATAACCAAGGGCTGACCTTTTACTTTAATGTTTTCTCTGCTCAGCCTTAGGCTGCAGCCACCGTGTGATAGCTGTGCAGCAAGGAGAAAAGGTGAGTATTGTTTTAGTAGTTTGTAAATGTAATGCAGATTGATCACTGTCTTCACAGTCTTGTAGCTGTTATTGCTGCTTGCCAAGGCTGCAGAGAATTAAAGGAAAAGAGCTGAGGTTCTTGAGTGAAGCGATTCATCGACCTGCCAGTCTTTATTTATATTGAGTCATGGTATGTTTCCATAGAGGGGCTTGGCATTTTTACACTTGGAGTAATTTTCATCTTTCATGCATAAGTATGTGCCATACATCACTTAAATTTTTACATGGACAGAAGGGAGATCTGTTTCCTTCTGATATTTGCCTACTACTGCTTCAATGCCAATATACACTAAAGGCATTTCTGAAATTACAAAAACAAAAGTAAAAAATTATTAACTGTAATTAAAAAAAAGTTGAATTGAAAAACTTTGAGATAATTATAATTGGCATATGTTCAATCTGATAAAATAAGATTCCAACTAAAAAAGTCTTGAATTTTTTCTTCCCTGTCTTTTCTCCAGGCATAATGCCCCTTTCTTGTTGCTATTCGAAGCAGTACTTTGCATAAAGCAGCAGATGGACATCTCCATTAGGAACCCCTGGCTGGGTTACTTCATCAGACTGTCCATCAAACTCTTCTTTTCTCTTTGATCTCCACTTGTCCACAGGCATGAAGAAGGATGGTAAGGGCTCCAGTCCCCCCCCCCCAGTGAACACTTCTGCTGTTAGTCAAGCTGATATTCAATAATGATATCACTTCAACAGGTTTTGTCATTTTGGGGTGACAGTAGTTCAGGAAAACTCACATTTATCTTGATGATAAATTGGTGCGTGTTTGGATGACAGCTGGCGAACAGATTTGGATGTGTGTGCATTTTGCTGTATGTGTGGGTAACGGCAGCTATGAGTTTTGTGTTCTCAGGCTGGCAGCAGCTGTTCTTTTCCAACACTGAGGGCTTGTCAATAAACATCCATTTAAAGATTAGTCTTCTTTTCCTCTTGCAACATTCAATTCCACACTATTTCCCAAGTGAAGAAAAAAAAAAGTTTAGCTATGAGAGCTGCTACAAATAATCTAGCAAGTAACAATACATGCTGTGAATTAGGTTGCAAATAAAGCTACTGAATCTACCCACGGACAGAGAACATTGGATAGGATATTGAATACTGCCATGCTAATGTTTCTTCCAACATATTACAAAGGAAATTTATATCACAAAGCACATTTAAATCTCTGGAAATCCATCATTTGTAGGTGGTTTACAGACTAAAACAGCCTGTTGTTTCAAAGTTAATCAAATATTTGCATCTTCATACTGCAAATACAAACCGGAAATCATTATGTATGCTAACTGCTGGCTTGCTCACATATTTGTTTCTGCACCTGATTCTACATACATCCACATTCACCCTTTCGATCTGCTTTGAAGCCAAACTCATTTGCATTCAGTCAACTTGAAGCAGGCGTGCAAGAGGTAAGGCTCAATCAGGATTAGACAGTGCCCCTGAGACAATGGCAGGTAAACAGGCACTTCACAAGAGTTTACATAGTCATTTACAGCTCTTTGTCATAGGTAGGGGCTATGAACCTGCTAATTCAGCATTCTGCTGGAGGAAGGCCTTCTGTTATTTTCTGGTTTGTGCCCTGAAACAACAAAACTAAAGCTGACCAATAACAAAAAGGTTCAAAAGGAGGACTTATATGAATAAGTACGGATGCCTGCTAAGAGCTGAGGGCTGTGCATACAGGATTTCATTGGCCACATTGCCAATGGCAGTGCCACTAGCGTTCACTCATCAGTGTTAGTGACTCTTTGTAGCTGGATTTATTACACATACATTTTTAATTAATGTTAGATGTTTTAATACATCATATTTCATTCACAACAGTTTTGTTCTAAGATTTAAGTTGATATATTTTAGAGACAATTCTGTCTTAATGTTCTCATATACAGCAATGATCAATTGGTATTTGTAGCTTTTGTTTTGCAAGCTATGTATTTTTATTTATCTTTATGTTTCTCATGTGTTTAATGTGATATTACTTGATGTAAGTAATCCATTATTTATATATATATATATGTCATTTTGTCAGACTTTCATGCCAGTGCTTCTGTGCATAGCCCCAAATCTGTGGCAGTAGTTGTCACAAATATGTTATGCATCTGACTGACAGTATGCATGATCTTTCATATAATTAGGTTTATTTTAAAGACTCACATAAATTGAATGTAATATATTAAATGTAAACAATGTACAGAACAAGATTACAGTATATTATAATTTTGTTGGCTATGATTGCACAACAACTTCAAAACTGAAGCACACAGGCTGGCGTGTGAAGCATCCCTGTTTACCTCCATAAACTATGCTTGCAGCATGTGACGTTACATCATCCTCTGTCCATGTGGGTCACTTCGGGGCTGTAGACTGTTCACACTGGAGTCTGATGGCAGTTGCATTTAATTATAACGTGAACAACCGCACACAAATAAACTGGTATCAGCAAAAAAAAAAGGAAAATAGGAATTGAAAATCAAGACTGTTTAGTGTTAATTTAGCCAAAGTTTATTTGGTCTTGTGTCATTTGACATATTTTGTTTTATCTTTCCTTTAATAGCTAAGATGCATTTACCTCAAGGTGAAGTTCAGATGATCTTATTTTATCCCAAAGAGCTGTTGCTCTCCCACAGCAAGAGACCCTATCCTGGCCAACTCTTGTTTAAATGAATATGAAGCTTCAACTACCCATTAAATTGTTCATGATAAAGAGATGCTAAAGTCCTGTCACAAACCCATAAGTACATCTGAACAAATGTTCTACAAAATGCTAGGTGGATTTACTTAAATTGCTATTTTGCTTTTATTAGTCTATGTGCCCACTTTCACAGACAAGTTATTAACTAGTGGCATTATATGTGGACTCACAGATGACATCATAATGCTTTTGATAGTTTCGCCAACACAGACAAAGATTCTGAGATGTGTGGCTGCACATTGTGGTTTGGCTCTAATTGTCACTTTAAACAGAAAAACAGCTCTAAACACAGAATACCCTAAACACTTACAACATAGTCAAGGACTTTTTGGATTCTTCCTGGCTCTAATAGGTTTTGAGAAATTTCAGTCTGGACCAAGCAGTTGTATTGACATCATTATAGTCACATTCCTGGTATTCAGAAAAATCTGAAGTGCAATTGCAAATGCAGTCACCTATATTCCATTAAACAGTAGTCTACAAGTACAACAAATACATTTAAATCCACATCTAGAGGAGACTTGGGTTTACTCAAAGGTGACTGAATAGTCTAGCTTTATATAGTTAAACCTTCAACTCAAATGAACTGTCACAGTATTAAAAATGTTGATGCTACATCAATCAGAAATGATGTCCTGAAAATAAACAGGCCCAGGCACAGCTGTGATGTTTGTGTAAAACTCTGTGCATGTGAGTGTGTGTGTCTTGGGAAGTAACAGCCAGTGAAGTGGGAGTGTGTCAGCTCAGCTGTAGTGTCAGCAGATGGAGAGGGAAAACCGTTGATAACACAGCTGGTCCTGCGCTGTACCACTCATACTGATCATCAAGTTTTCCATAATTTCCCTACTCAAGTTTTCCTGTGTATACCAGAACAATAAATGTGATTTATATTAAATCTTTGTCAACTTTTTTATGTTTCATATTCAAAAGGATGATCTACAGAGCGATACAATATACTGCAACTAATTAACAGTGGGTAAAGGTATGTGTATTCAGAATTTGCAGCATCTTGAACCCTTTGATGACAAGAGGCTTTTTGTATTGTATACTTTGTCTTATATAATTAACATGAAGGCACTCTCTGTACGGTCATATCTCCTGCCTATTTATACAACAAAGGAATGCTGTGTCAAGTAGGCATCTTCTATTGATTTTATACCAAACTAAATACATTTTTCTTCAGGTTAACCTTTTCACTGCTACAATGTAGACAATATTGAATTGGAGTTATGTCCAGCAACAAAACAAATCCTTGTTGGATCACAATTTGTAATGATCATGACTTCCTGAGATAATTGGGCAAACTTTATTATTTTTGACAGGAACAAAGAAGTCAGGACAAAACAGAACTTTGAGAGAGGAAGCTGCTAGCTGTTTCTAAGACAGGGGTAATGGATCAGTTGTGTCTCGTTTTTGCCCGAAAGCTCTTGCTATGAGTTACACAGCATTCATGTGAGATGTTACAGTAGATAAACTTTTTTTTTTAAAGGAAAAATGAACTGAGCCACTCTTACAGGACCAAACAATCCCAAACTGCCCACTACACACTAACCCTCCGTTTGCGTATTCTTGCGGAGGCTCTGCCACATTAAGGGCCGTCCCAAACCATGTAGTGTGGAGTGGACCATTGACCCCTCAAATAGCGAGTGTGCAACACTCCACACTTTGCAGCTGGTGTGACGGCAAAATGGAGAAACAATCTTCAAACGTGAGTTCCGCTTGTGTCCTGCATGTTTGTCACACTGACAGAAAATCACACAAGGTATAGGACAATAAAACAAAACTAGCAAATCTTACTCTATGCTGACGTTTGATTTGATGTAAGCACAATTGGCAGCATTCATTTATTTGTTTGACTGGAAATGTCAAACAGTAATGGGTTTGAAAAACTTGTGGTGTCACTTTAAAGTATTTGAAGTATGATATAACTCCTGTCATTATAAAAGTTGCTGAATTTATGATGTTTCAGGGGCAGTGAAAAAAAAACGAGGACGCTGGTGAACCTCGCAACCTGTGCCCCACCGCTATAGCCAAAAACAATGGCGTCTTTGTGTTGCCATGGCAACGAGTGCTTTCCTTTTCCAGTGAAGGGATGAGGACGTCCCATTTCCATCTTATTTATACCCTCCACCTCCAATTAAAGTGCCCTACATGGCTGCAAGTGTGACTTCATTTGGAGGAACACTCGGTAGTGAAGGGGTAGTGTGTGGGGGCGGTTTGAGATTGAGACATGGTGTTCCTCTGCTCTGGAAGCGTGGCTTCGGGGGAAAGTCTGAAGAAAGGGGTTTGGACTTTTGAAATGTGTATTTTCAATATGTAGCTTGCTCAAACCGTTTTTCCAGGATCTCCTTCCCTACTTTTAATAGAACCTCATTACATCTTAAAATTTTCATGTGAATAAAATTTCAACTGATTTCCCCATAAAATTTTTTGGTGCCGCCTGTCGATTCAAATTTTTTATCAAAATTAATCGCATGAGGGGCCTGAGTTAACTCGCGATTAATTAATCGCAGAATTATTATTTTTTTTTTGTTATTTTATTAGATCTATTTCATTACTGTTTTTAACAGGATATTTGTCATTACAATAATGAAATAGATATATATTGTTATAATACTTATTTAAGCTGTTAAAAAGCCCACATAGACTCTAATTAATCCTGATTTGTTTATTTCTCAATATTGTAGTTGTCATTGCATGACTGTTGGAGTTGTGATTTCCAAGCTGCATTGAATGCATCCCTGATGCACAACAAGCTGTCACAGCTGTGTTTAATGTATTATTATTTGGAGAACTTCCCTCAGTTTTGTCCAAAAAACCATTTTACAGAACTTTAAAGCTGAACTGTCTGTGTAAAAATCCATCCGTTAATTACGCGTTGACTGTGACAGCCCTAATTTTTAAAAATGAATTAGCCAGAAACTGTATTTAATGACACAAATTTATGCAACAAATTATTTCAGAAGGGCTTAAGAGAGCCTGAAATTTATTCCAAACAAAATAATTGATGTAAGACTTTAATTTTAACCATATATACAGTGTCAGACAATGAGCAAGACAGTTACAAAAGATACCATACACAAAACAGGACAAAAAAAAATTCTAAATTACACTCTGTCTACCTATAAAAATCTTTCTCTGCATGTAATATTAAAATCCTTACATAAAACTCAAACTATTATCTCCACACGAAACCCTGTTAACAGTATAAGTGTCACATTATCATTTTTTGACTGCATGATACTGCATGATTTTTTTTTACAAATGATTTTGCAATATTTATACTATTGCAATGTTTTCAGTAAATATGAAAAAACAAAATAAAAGAAGAAACAGCTTTCATATTTCTTCATATTTCACATTTATCTTTTCATTTAGCTAGTTACAACAGAATATTAGCATGGGAAGCTGTTGATAATTGTTGACCATAGCTTAGAGTCAGCTCAACAGAATCTCTGAAGTTAAATATATTTCAGAACACATGTTCCCATCAGTTTTTGAAATCCTGCTACCTCTACAATTCCTCCTTTTTCATTGAGACGCTGAGATGCTCCAGCGTGAATATCCGTCGAATATCCAACCTGAAACTGGGTCCGGACCAAGGGGCAACCTCCCGTTCGAAAAAATTAAGCCTATGCGGAAGTGCCAAAAATTGCAGTTCGCCCCTCCTCTGCTAGGTGCTGGCTGCAAAACAGAGCAGATTCCCATTGACTCCCATGTTAAAGGCCAACTTCACAGCAGAAATAAACATGTTTACAGCCTGGTTCAAAAAAACATTTTAGGTTTAATATGTCTAGTTTACCTTCGTGACAACTGTGGGGGGAGTGAAAAAAATTCTACCTTATCTGTTTAGATGTTATTTCATCTTAAAA
>JAOXYM010000013.1:20446092-20461709 GCA_028567055.1 Leptatherina wallacei
GATGGGTGAAGTTACCTGAATACCAAGATTATATCATGGCATACGTCACGGTTGGTGTACATAACAATTTGTTTTTCTGTATTCAATCACAAGATTCTTAATTATTTTACCCAAAAAGCTTCCCTTAAATGTATTACATTAATTTAGTATGGACAGTTTCTTTGGTCAGTATTTACAGAGAAATCCTTTGAGGAGTTTGACATTGTCCGTGAAGTTACAGATCATACTACAGAGAGAACATTAAACTTCACACAGAATTTAAGAAAAAAAAACTCAACATATTCCATAAATAACCTGTTTCCAGAAAACCTCAACCTAATTGCTGCACTCATTTTGATCCCCTACAATACACTTGCTAGGTTTGAAGTAGACTGGATAAAAAAAGTTGTCAAAGTGTAGAACTGACAATCAAGAAAATCAAATACTTATTTTTGAAACATTTGAAACAGGTGTTGGACCAGTGCTAGTGCCAGTTCAGGTTTGGTTCATATTAAAAACCTTCTTGCAGGGCTTGTTTCTTTTCCCTGAAACTCACTAACTTAATTTCAACATTCTTGCTGTGAACAACTAATTTATTCATTTATCTTATTCAAAATTTATTTGGCAGGGACAATTAATCTAAACAAAGTTAAAAAGAATATGCAACCATGCTATTTATGTAGGACTTCCAGTCATGACTTATTTGCAGTAATTGATTGGCTGTAATTTGGGATGTGAAGGGGATTTTAAGCAATATAGTAAAAAATTCTCCTGGAAAACATCTCCCACCTTACTTTTAACCTGTATATCAGTAATTGCAGAACAAACTTCGTTTCAACCATTGTTTTACCTGACGGCTAAAATATTCTAGGTCAGATGCATATTTTAATTCTGATGGTATATTCCAGATCTTCTTTTTCTGTTGTTATTTCTGTAAAGCACTTTGAGTTGCAGTATTGTATAAAAAGTGTTATATACTGTAAAGTCTGATCAATTGATTGATTGAACTGCATACCTTCAAAACAGAGAGAAGATGTCTATACAGTGTTTTGTACTTTGCGGATTTACAGTCTGTGCACTGTACATTCATACATTTAAAAGTCAGTTTCATAAATTAAAACTATAGAATATTTAAAACTCAATAAATTGCATTTCTTAAAATACATTACATTGATGTCATTGGATTGTTTTCCTTTTTTTTTATCTAAAACTTTAAATAGTTGTTTGTCTAAAGACACAAGTGGTTTCATTGTTGAATGACTTGCTTGACCCCAAGCAGTTACACAATATTAGAAATGTGAAAGAATCCTTGCATGCATGTACAGCTGGCCAGCCTTTACTGGCAAACAGGATCGTATCAAACAGAAACCATTGGGATTGGTTTTGATGTTAGATACTTTCCTGATAGGAACCTCAAAATTTGAATAAAATTAAAAAACACCCAAATATTTGAACTCTTCTACTTTTTCAGTTTCAAACTGCATTTCAAAGACAATAAATAGGCTTTTAATGTTTTTTTCCTTGTAAGACAAAACAATTTTATTTAAAAGCTAAAGATGTTGATATTCTAAAATTAGCCTACACATTTTTATCGAACTGTAATTGGTACTGTTTTTCAAATCAAGTAGAAATAAAACAGATTATCAAATCACTTTGTGATTTTCATTTTTAAAACAACTCTTAATTTGCTAAGAAGTCTTGCCTTGGAAAAAGAAAAAATAAATGGGTATAGTAAGGGCTTATTGCCTGACCGGTATAAACTGGCAGAAGGAAATAGGATTTACATAAAGCAAAAAACATGAACTATCATTAACACTTAAACACTTAAAGAAAAATGATGATGGGCTAAAGAGAAGCAGTCATACAGGGTAGATGAGTGGATGAACGTGATTTTTACGGGTGCATTGTGAATCTGCAGGGAAAGTATGCCAGAACTTGGTGCAGTTCCACTCAAACATCTAAAGATGTAAAGATGACTTCCTGAAGGAAGCAAACAAGTATCCACATTTTTATTTTTCCACAAATATTATTTTGTTTGGAGGCACTAGCTCCTTCTTAAGATTTGTGGTGCCTGTGGTGTAGGAATTTGAATTTTGGTTACCATTCATCCAGTTTTGTTTTTTCATTCAAGTAATCTCCATCATTCTCTTTCAAAGTGTTTTCTCGGAGAACAAGCTTTGGTCAGTATTTAATGAGAAGGTCTGCCTACAATGGAGCTATCTTGCAGAGTGTGCATGGTTGTTTCTTGGTCATGATTGAATAATTGAGCGGATGTAATTAGGGGTGGACATTGGATGAAATTGATGATAAAAAAAAATGTTATGATGTGAATTATTAATATAGAGAACTGTATAACTGATTGTGAAATGTTTCAATATAATCATGTTCAGTCAATGATTTTGTTGATTTTTTTTTTCAAAAGTCTGCTATTTGAACTAAGAGGATGGGGGGTGCTGCCAAGCAGTCTGGCTGGTTGGTCTGCACAGAGGGAACGTGGAAAAGAAGATTTGTACTACCCTAACCCTGCAAATTGTCACACGTTGTCTTGCCACATATTTTTTAGGATGAAAATGCATCCAGCCTTAAAGCAATTAACATTCACACTTTTCTATTGAATATTTAATGACATGGCAACCAGGCTGGATAACTGGGATCTTTCTGTGTGCAGTTTATTGTCTCTGTGGGTTCTCTCCAGGTACTCCAGCTTCCTCCAACAGTCCAAAAACATGCATGTTAGGTTAACTGGCAATTCTATATTAATCTGAGATGAGTGAGTGTGAGTATGCATTTGTCTTTGTAATGTCCATGGTGTACTTTATTTCTTGTGCAGTGGCAGCAGGGGTGTGCTCTTTTGACCTTAAACAGAGATGGCTGATAATCAGTCTGGATATTAGTCTGTATTAAAATGTATGTTTAAAATGTGTAAAAAGAAACAAGTCCATGACGAGGCTCAAACTTGGCAACAGTGATCTACCAACTGCTATGCCAGAGAGTTGGAACCTGATGAATAGTGTTGATTTTATGAGCTATATCCAGTTTCAAAGCATTCAAACAATCAAAATCAGTGGAGATGCAACAAATTTTTTTTTTCATCATTTATTTTTTACTGAGTAATTCCATGTTTTCATTAACTTGATCTGTTTATGAAAAAATGAAAAAGAAAAACATTACATGTATTCTTACTAAATTCCCAGGCATGTTTTACAGATCCAGAATGTTCCGCTATAAAATCATTATTTTTGTTGTTGTTGTTATTTGTGTTGTCTTTACCAAGTATAAAAGCTGAATAAGCATACTCCAAGCAATGATCCCATAATGTTTTCCATGGGAACTGTATTTAAAGTGGGGCTTTTTAATGTCACTTAGTCATATTACAACATTAAACAGAAGGGAGAAATATTGATCTCATGGTTTCCACGGCTGCTTCTTCATCTGTTGAATTGGTAAATAGCCTAGATAATAGGTAGTGGCTCGACAGCACAGCAGAGCTGAAACTTGATTTAAAGAAATGTATTCTAAATGAAAGAGTGTCTTGTCTTAGACTTGTGTGGGTGATGTATTTAGTTAGGGGGAGATCCAATATTTTGTGGTCCTCTTTTATGAATTTTGTGGGTTTAAGTTGAACATAAGTTGTCCTTATCACCAGGCAACACTTTTAGACTGTTTATCCAATCTTTTTTAGACTTAAGATTTTTGTTGGTGTTGACCTGAGAAAGGAAACTATCAATTTTAAGGTTGCTTCAACATTTAAAGACACACTACAGAACTTTTGCCATTTTTTCAGTGACCTGCCCCCTATTGACATGCAGCAAATTCGGCATCCTTGCATCCTATACTGTCAGCTCTCTCCAGACAGTAAAAGAGAGTGTAATATTGACTCTTGTCTTATGTCCTGCTCTGTCTCTGGCTCTCTTTCTTATCCTCTCTTCCTCAGATAATGTATTATTGCGTTTCTTTGCTGAATCCACCACGGCGCACGGTGTGTTTATATCCCCTTGCTAGCATGTGACGGATGTGCAAAGCGAAACTCAGCTGCAACGTCACGCAGCATCCCAGATGACAAGGTAGTATAGTGTAGCTTCTCAGCCTTGGGATGCTGCTGGGCTGCAACAGCTCCAGAAATGTACATGATAGATGTCACTGTGCCATCAAACGAGTCTGGAATGCAGAGCTTTAAGGTTTAAAAGTTGAGAAGTGTGTTAGAAGTTTATTAGAAGGATAACCCCTTGAGTTGCATCATCTCATTTTTGACAGGTTCCTCGAGTGTGTCTTTAACATTTCTTAAATACTTTACTATTTCATGGGGAGATTTAAATTGTTGCTGTTCTGCAGTCAGCCTGAAGGCAAGTGACAACATATCTTAGATCAACAAACTAAAAGTACTGCAGTAGCAGCAAGTGCATAAAGTCAAAATCCAAAATGCAGATCTAAGTCTAGCTTTGCATTAGATAATCAAACAGAGAATAAAAATGAAGAAAAGGATCAGGTGTGTGGGGAGAAAGATTAAGTAAGAAGACTTAAACAATTACATCTGTGAAATGCAACACTGAAAAACATGTCTCAGTGAATCAGCCACTGCCAGCTAGTTTTTTGGATGTTTTTTTTTTATGTCATGTGAAGGAATTATACCAGTCAGAATGTTTTTTTTTTTTTACCATTATAAATCCCACAAATGATTCTACAAAAAGTCATCTTCTTTTTTTTAACATCTTGTGCTTCGCTAAGAGAATCTTACTCACTGAAAGTTATTGATCATCTTATCTTTTTAAATTCCACTTTCAGCCGCCGGTGAAAGACTACTGGGAAAAGTCAATACTGTTTGATACAATAGTTCACAGAACAGAAAAATGCATTGATACATGTGTATGGAGAAGTTTCCTCCACTAAATGGTTGAAAAATGTGCGATGGTACATTTGACTGTTGACATTAGACCAGCTTCTCCTGTACCACGATCCATCATTTACAATGTGGCTCACATTTCTCAGGGGTGCTCATACTTTACCTTCTACTGCTTTCATTTCCACAACATGACATTCTTACACCTCTTATTCCACTTCCATCAGGATGTGCAATGAAAATATTTTTTAAATGTGTAAATACAATACTGCTACTTTTGGGTAATTTATATATTTAATACAACATTCTACACTTTAAGCAATATTTGCAACATTTTCCTCTGATATTTGGAGATATAAAAAAAAGGTTTGTTTATTGCTAAAGCATGAATCTATCACCAACAGAGTAACACTTCTTAATTGTGTAGTTGCAGCGTTTAGCTACTACAGTATCCGATGCTAGCTTTACAATTTATAATATGCTCCAAAAATGGATAGATTTTTAATTAAACAAAGGGAGAAAAAAATCTGAGAAAGTGCTATAACAGCTGAGTAAAACGATGAGGCTAAGCCTGTATCAATGTAAAGATGGCAGAGATCAGATGGTAGGCAGCAAGTGTTATGAGGAAAGAAGAAATGTAATAATTATGAAACCAACCAAAAAAAAGCATGGGTAGATTTATTTTTTTTCATCCTCTGGATCAAACCCTTTATCTTTACTTTGAACACAAAGTTACTGGTAAAGATTTGTTGCCAATTTTAAAACCATATGTTTAAAGTTTATCCTGGTTGGCTCATTCAAAAATAGTGACAATCGCTTGTTTGTCTGGTGTAGTTTGTGGATACAATCCTGGGAACCCAAGTGTACCAATGCTGAGTTTGTCAGTCTAGTTGTCTAGTTGAGGGGTAGTGTCATATTTCAGGTTTTTCCCACAGATCAGTGGGTTATTAAAGTGAAGGTGCCCCTGTTGCAGCATCATTAACGGTGCAATGACCTCACAGTCATGTCACAGTCAGGGCTTTCGTACTGAGTCCATGTAGATAATGTCACACTGCTTTGTGTTCTCATAAACATGTCACCAGTTAAGACTGCTCGGCCGTGATAGCACTTCCTCCAAACCTAAAAAAGGGCAAATGATTTTATTTGTTAGGACAGTGTTTTTCTTGAAACAGATGACTCAGCTGTTTATGTCTCCACCTTCTCACTGGTTTCCAGTGATTTATCTATTCCATTATCATATGAATAATGCTCTATATATAAATGAGGATATGATGCAATGAGGCTCTTGGGAGACATGGTATGGTCCCAGAGGCCCCATGGTGTGTTGTGTGTGCTGTAACCCAGCATGAAGGCTTAGCCTGTAGCATGACTGAGTTATGCTTTGAGAGCAAGGATAAAAAGGTAAAACATAGCCTCAGGTGTCTATGCACACATACACACATACACACAGAAAACCTACATCAGCTCCTCGCATGTTATAAACTTTTATACAAAAAGAAATATAATTAAAGTCTGGCTGTCCATCTCCTTGAACTCTCATTCAAGAATGGGAGTCTTTGAGATGTTGGACTTATTTCAAATGTTGCGCGGGACTATCATTAGTTGGATTTTATTTTATTCTTTGATTCTATCTAATGAGTTTTCAAGCTTACCATGATGGTTTAGGGGCAGCGAGGTGATGGTAAAGCCTAGCCCTCTTCAGAATTTTATGATGCAAAAATTATGATGGAACTAATAATGACTGATAAAGTTGTACACCTCTAAACAGCAGCCCTTTTCTGTAAAGTGCTTCACTTATAAGACTGTTTGCTCTATTCATATCACAACAGGGAGATCTAATATTTAATCGGAAAACAGTAAGGCTGACCTCACACAGTCACAGCTGTGCACCACATATGAATTCTTCAAGAGAAAAATTGTGACACATATTGACATATGCTGGGTTGGAGACAGTATTGATTTCTCAGTCAGAGATCCAGAGACAGACATGCAGCAAGGGAAGAGGGGGGGGGGACCTTAACTCACCTACTGTATTCCAGGTGACATTTCAAACTAAATCACTCAATTATCTTGATTTTTTTTCAGAATTCTATAAAAGCTGCAAACATAAAAGGGATTAGTTTACAGCATGAAGTAGATTATTTGATTTTAAGGTAGGGCACATGAATACTGGTGGAAGATCTGTGTTCAGTCTTCTTTTCTCCTGCAGTGCTTGTGCAGATTGTGCTTAAGTATGCATTTCCTTTGACTCCTGACACTTGCCCTTGTGTGTGTTGATGGCATGTTTCACATACATTGACAGGTGTTATCTTCACCTTGGTCAAGGGCAGGGAGGTTGATGGTGATTTTAGCATTTAGTGTTTATAATTGATGATGCTATTACTGTCCAGATAAAACTGAAGTCTGACTATCCTTTGGCATCACATCAGTAGAGCTATGCATCTTGTCACAGGCTGGACTGTCCCCCACACTTTATATCTGTCTGATGCTTCCTCGAAAAATTATTTTGATAAATTTTGGATTTTTGGATTTTCATACAACTTGTAATATGATGAGTGAGCTATTGATTACTAATGGAACAGCATGAGAGGCTGGATGATGTAGCTATTGAGGTGATGAGATAATTACAAAAGGAAAATGATATACTCATTGTTTTGACATGTCATTAGATCAATACATAAATTAGTGTTTACTTGGTCATACTAATGAGTCAGTGGTACCCGACTTTAGATAAAGTTGACATTCCCATTAAACTCTGCCTCCCTATCATGTTATTTCTATTCACGTCACATCAGAGTAACCGACCTCCAGCTTAACTTCAGCTTCCAGGTGAACAAGTCTGATGACAGGTCAGGACAAGCCTCTGTCAGGTCGTTGGCTGGGTTGATAAGGGTTTGGATAGTCCACCCTTCACCTAATTAGAGCCTTGTGAGACCTCCTGGGTGGCTGCAAGTGGTAACCCTCAATATTAACACAACCCGTCGGTGTGAGGAGTGTGTGTGAGCGGAGCACTGAATTCATTTCACACAGCAGGTGGGGACTTTTACTGTTATTACCTGTGGGCCGTTATGCAGACAGATGCTTTCTCAGTCGGGGGCATTCAAGTGAGCAGCACATGTTTGCACATGCCAGGGGTTCACACTCGGATTTTCCGACATGTTTTTGTGAGTTACCATGTGGCCCGGTATCAGTCTGGTAATATCAGAGTTTTATTCAAGCTGGGATCCCGGGATAAAAAGCCTCTTTAGATATGGAATCTCTTTTTTGCAAAAGTGCCCTGACCAAGATACACAGCAGCTTGATCAGCAGCTTTTACACAACAGTACACACTCAATACCCACACAAAATATGCATTCATGTAGATTTTGTTTTGCACATAAGACAGAAATATCAGCAGAACTTGTGGATATAAACTATGTGAATAATATATTGTCACAGGCATTCAGGTCAAGCAGGGGCAATAATAGTCAGCTATGACATCTGCAGCCAGATGCACTTGGCCTCAAATTATTTACAGCTTCTTTTTGTATGAATTTAGAGCAACCAGCTGGCTAAGGCTGAAGTGGTTTTTGCAGTTGATTTAACACAAAACGAGCAGAATATGTTCAGGTTTTTTCTTTTGTTTTTTTTCACCTGTTCAGAGCAGCTTTTATGGATAGATAAAAGTATGTTTTCAGAGTAAATGCCCCTGCCTACATTGATTAATGAGAGGGAAATAAGGTGGAGACAGACCATGAACAGATTTGCAGCTAGAAATATGACAGTTTTTGAGTCTTTGGGAGACAAAAAGCTAACCCTCTAATTCAAGTCCTCTGTGTAATTGTTTATTTAAAGTATAAACAAAATCAAAAATCATTGATATGTGTAATAATAATTAATATTATTTTGTATTTTCTTCTTGCTGCTCACACATGTCACTGTTCATGTGGTCATAGCTTTCACAGTTGGACTCTTAGTTAACCTGACAGTTTCCCCATGATTTCCCAGTTTTCAAGACATTGTTGGTGGTGACAGGCCCTTGTGGCGTGCCACTTTACTAATTGCTACACCTGTCACCCTGTGCTGCAGTGTCATTGACCTTGTCTAAGTTTGCTATTTTTTTCATGCAGACAGTGTCACTATTATGCCATGGTCTGCAGAACAGGCTTTTCACAGCTTGTTGAGTAAGACAAACTTGCTGAATGTGTATAGAAGAAAGGTGGTGTAGAGTCAATAATGTAATGATTTTTTTTTTATTTGCTTTATCAGTAGAATTGTAATTAATATAAAATAATATCATTTCTTGGGTTGTTTTTTTTTTGTAGGAACTTAAATATTGCTATATCAACATGTATCAATTTGTTTGTCTTTGAATTACTGCCACAAATAAAAACTAGAACTAACAATGACAGCTGTTGGATTGAAGCTCCTTTACTCCAGTACTTTGAGGTAGAAGATACTGTGTAAAACTAAACAGATGTTTCTTTCTTCAAAATGCTCTAATCAATGTGCTCAAGGAAAACTCTATTATATAATGACAGAAAATACACTACAAATGTGTCTTTGATGTCGTAAATTTTTTTTTCATGTTAATCATCAAGTTAATCCTGATAATGTTTTGGAAGTGATTATTTATATTATTGAGGGTGAAAACATTTTAAATTGCAGAAAATACCTTGACAATGACAAAAAAAAAATATTTAAAGATATTGAGATATTGAGGTGCATCTGATTTCTTCCACTGTGTGATTTTTGTTCATGATCGGGTATAATACAAACATTAAAATGTGTCCATATGTAGAAACCAAATATAATAACAAAGATGTAATATTAACTGGTCTAATAACAGCTTCCAGGATTATTTTAAGACACTGGAAATCAATTCTGACCCAGAACTTAAAGGAATGGACAGATACCATGGTGGAGACTGCATCTTATGAAGCTATGTTGCAAAGATGGCAGGCTAGATGGGATGGATGGAGAAAGCCCATGGGAACTCTTCTGGACCAGCATGGGATAGTCCTTCTTATCATGAATCCAAATTTCTTTGGATTTCTGGAAACTGTACTATTGTGGACTAGATTTTCACATGTCTTTTATCTCAATCCCCGTGCTCCTATGGCTGATTATTTCATAATGTAACAGACTTTGATGCATCTGTCAATAACCCTGCAAACCAAACTATATTTATGTTTATTTGTTCTAACAATATCAATAATTGAAAACTCAATAAAAATTTTAAAAGATGTAATATTATTTTTAAATTTTTTTTATTTGCTGACAGAAGTTGCCTCTATATATGGACTTCAGAAGAAGGGTAAGACAAATATAAGATAATTATATTGCATTAGAAAATGTTTTTTGATATTAATATAATATCAATGTTTTTATTTCTTTTTGACTTCCCATATAAAAATGAACTGGTATGAAGACATTTAAACAAAAAAATTTACCAAGCATTGAAGTGTTCCTATACATTAACTTAAAAATGAAAAAATAAATAATGTCTGCTGAACTCAGTTTGGATGTCAGTGTGCAAATAAGAGCAAAAGATTGAGTTCAGGTTTAATTTGCTGCATGCCACAAAGCTGGGTTTATATACATATATCTATGATTGTTAAATATCCATCTGTTTAGGGTCCTTGTTCCTTTAAATTAAATTACTAAGATTAAAAAAATCTCATCCTTGCATACTATACAGAATTCTATATCTTTGATTAAATATGTTTCTAATCATGAATATGTGTGCACTGTTCTCTTTTGACTCTACTCAAACACTACAAAAAGTACTCTGCAGAACAGTCATTATGATTGGATTCCATTAATACATGTTTGAAGGAGAATTTTCGAACACATTTTTATTAAAAAATGGAAAAAGAAGAATAAAAAATTGAGGCTAAAAGGTTGGAGGCAAAGTACATATTGTATTGCTCTCAAAGGAAACAGAACAGGAATTTCAGATAAGCTATGGTAGCAAATTACATCTTCTGCTAATTTGGATAAACTGTTTGGCAGCTGTGACAAGTCCTGCGACTGGAGGGAATTGGTTCTTTAGGTTTGATAAATACACAGTATGACTCTGTTTAAATCCATGCGTATATGCACTGCTGTTATTAAGCAGAAACACTGTTGTGGTTCACACTGCTGGAATTCATACTGAATTCGCTTTTATTAGCCAAACTGTCTCAATATATTTTCCCACCATTCCACGCACCCTCCAGCAGTCATGGTTTATCTTATCACTATAACAGGCACTGTGTCTCAAGTGAACTTGGAGTAAATGTTTGTTCACTCACTGCACTGCCACTTATTTTCAGTGCTTAGTGGTCACAATGGATTCTTGCTGACTGTGCTCCCCTTCCAATGTGTTTGGAGGGCAGTCCTTGAGGACCAAGAGTGTGGAGAGCTTCTGTCCATCAGTCACTCAGAGCCTTTCTGTAAAAATTACATATTCAAATATTTTGCTTGTCATTGTAATAATCCTGTAGCAATATATAATATAAACTGAATATGTGTGAATTATCACAGCATAGGCTTACAATTAAAACTTTATGGTTAGTGAATTATTAGAAAAAAACATAACCATAAAATACTTACCAATTAACCAACCATAAAACAGCACAATGTTGTTCTTCAAACAAAACTTGTTCTCTTGAATGATATGCAAGCATTTTCTTTGTCAGCAGGACAGCATTCAAAGCCCATTCATCATTCATTTTCTATACCATTTATTCCAATTCAGGGAAGCTGGAGCCTATCCCAGCAATTAGCAGGTGGGAGGCAGAGCACAGCATGTTGCCAGTCCATCACAGAGCATTCAAAACTAGGAAACTTAAATGTAAAGACTTAGGGTAAAAAGCACCTTGGTTGAGTTCATCAAAATATTTTTAGATTTGAATTATAATCTATACAAATATTAATATATGTTAAGAAAATTTTCACTATAAAAATAATAACCATCAAGGTTAGAGAATGAAAAGAGCACTACAAAACAGGAGCCAGAGGAACCCCCCCCCCCCCCCCCCCCCCCCCCCCCCCCCAACTCATGAAATGTTTAGCCAATAAATTCATTACTTGACTTCTTTGTTAGTTTCCATCATTTCCTTTGCCGTTGATAGAGGACCTCATGATTTGTTGCTTTGAGAAACACATTTAAACGACCAGCATCAATCTTTTTGGGAGAACCACTGAAGGTGAGGGTTTGGCAAAATGTCTATATTTCAGTTTAAGAATGCAAACTAAATAGAGCGGCAAAGTGCTAATCAGATCATCCGACATTTTTCATCCATCAACTTTGAGCTTGAAATTTTTGGGATCATTTCAGAATAATGCATATAAATACCACGCCAATTTGGAAAAAAGTTCCTGTTTTATTCATGCATTTCACATTTTTGGTATGTAATTTGATTTCGTTAAAATATCATGCCAAATTGTTAAGGTTTAGGAGAAGTATGGGCAATAACATGGCGTCCAGTAATTCAACCTTTTTATGAGGACAGGCTGAAACTGCAGCACAATAGAATGACCATCTGCATCTAAATGTTAGTGAACCAAAGGTTTCAATTGCAAGCATGAAATAAACATACATAAAAGTGACTATGGGACAAACAGGCATGTCACCACCTTTCATGTTAAGGAAGTTAAACCCTCCTGTACATGCTGTGATGGATTCTAGGGCTACATGTGAAACAAAATCAAGACAAAGCAACTAATTCTTTATATCAAACTGTCTCTTTTTCTGCCCCTCTCTCTGCCTCTAATTTTACTTTCATCACTCTCTCATTACTCACATAATTCTGTTACCTAGCACCAAGATGAGGCATCAATTCCTCTGCTACCGAAAATTGCAAATTAGCATTGAGTTAGCTCTCGAGGAGATGGGAGGAGACAGGAGTGGGAGGAGGAGGAGAGATAAGCTGATGAGCATGTTTGAATTAGCCCTCACCCGCGGTGGGGGAGAAACAATGCTGTGAAACTGGAAAGATTCAGTGACAAATTAGGCATTTTAAATGTCATGAGTGACGACTCGCCTCAGAGAACCATGCTGTGCTGGCTTCTTATAGTGAGGCTGGAGTATAACGGAGCAAGGCCTAGCCGGGAGATGTTAACAGACCATGAAGCTTCAAGCTGGCTTTGCAAGGTCATTTGAAAGGAAAATAATCAGTGACGAGCCAAACAACGAGGAGATCTGTGACAACAAGTCTGCTAACAATACACTAGAGCTGTTAATATGTTTCGCAAAATGAGAGCAAGGCCGTCGATATTTTAAAGATAACTTTGAAATATTACTTTTGATTTCTTTTAAATGCCTGCTCTGGCAATCATATCAAATCTAAGTGTTAGGAAACCTAAAAGCAATTTGTTGTTTACAGTATGCTGCGTCAAACACTGCCTCCCTTTGATATTCAAGCATTTTCCTCATTCTTTTCTGCAAAGGCCAGACAGGTACAGATTAAATTTCAAGCATAAATAAATATTGTGAAAAGGTCACCTTTCCATCTGTTATTTGTGCAACCTCTAAAAGTAATTACATACAGAATGGTGTTAGCAAAGCTGTTTGTGTGCTTTCGTTGTCTAAACATCATACTTCCCAGAGCTCATTTCATATACACCTGTGGACTGTGCAATGATAAAAGGGTCCAGTAAACAGGAGTAAATGCAAATCTGATTGCTTGCACAAACTCATTTATTAGTATTGATCATAAACTAAAGAAGATAAGTGACATTTACAGTTGATTTTTCAATACACTCTTGATTTCAGAAAGTCACTTTTCACTCACATTCCGCAAATAAGCAATAACGTGTGCATCCGTTATAAATAACACAATAGACTTCCTCTACCCTGCAGCATGGCATTGCGTGCTTGCCTCCCGTTAGGAGAGGCAACAGAAAGAGGTCAAACGTGACATCAAGGGAAAAGCAAGTGATGGCACTGAAGCCCCACACTGTACTGTGTAAAGAGACTCAGAGAGAGAGAGAGACAGAACTTTCTCAAGGGGATGATTTCTTAAAGTCCGAGTGGTTCTCTTCATTGTGCAAGTTTAGATTCAAGTTATTCATATTCCGTTCTGACTGAGGATTTTTTCCCTTAGTTTTATTCCAAATTTCCTCTGACAACAATACCTGTAAAAGTTAGCTGCCCTTTTAAGACAAAAAGTTGGACTATTTAACCAGGTTTAGTTGTGTGTGCATTAAATGGGGTTGCTGTGGCAACGGCCTCTGTGGACATGGGTGGACTGGTTCCTGGTGTGGAAGGATCTCAAAGATATTGTTTCTTCACAGCAGCATCAAGCCAGATGTTTATTACTTTTATGTTTTGTTTTATTTTATTTATTTATTTTCACCTACATTCAGTATACGAGACAGAAGTTAGGGAGTCATGTTTGTGCGGGGGGGGGATGCTTTATTTGTGTGTGTGTGCATATGACTGTGTGTGAAAGAGAATATGAGTATGTTTTTAATTGCTGTGTTATCTGTTTTGTTGAGTGAAGGCTTGTTTTATTTAATATGTATGAATTGTTTTTATCATGTAAAGCACTTTGTGTTGCCCTTGGCATAAAAAGCGCTTTATAAATAAAGTTTGATTTGATTTGAATGTTCTGTAAATTGCCTTTTTTTCTCTTTGTATTTATTTTTGTAATCACAGTTAAGGATTCGACAGTCAAACCATGAGGATGCACAAGTCGTTCATATCAACTTCTAGGAAAAATAGAATTCCTTGTTTATCCAACAGATTTCATAAAACAAAACCCTCCCAGTGTCCAGACACTCATGTTTTTTCTGTTTCTGGCAGTCCAGTCTTACCAGAAATTGTAAAACATTTGCAATTCGCAATGTATAGTCAAAAATTGTGATGTGACAGCATTTTGGTAATTAGGGGCTTTCTATCTTGAAGTGTCTTATCATGTGGCAGAAACTACAATCAATGACCGTTGAACCATGTTGTCTGTGACAATGTATATTTTTCTGACCCCAATTATGCTCTATTTTCCTTCAAGACATATCCAATCCCAATTATACAATAACGCTCATCACAAACAGAAACAGTTATATCAACCGGAAGACTATAACCTTGGCTGCCCTATGATAAGCATGTATGTCTTGCTAGATGAAGCTGATGCTTTCACATAGCCATCTCAGAGACAACAAACAAAAATCTTACATAAGTAATTAACACCTTTTACATAGCTATGGTTTCTTAAAAACATAGCACAGCATTTTTTTTTTTTTTTTTTTTTTGGCAGTTGAATTAGTTCTAGAAACAAGCTGTAAATAAATGGGCTAGCAAGAGCTAAGGGAAATAAAACCACAGCCTTTGTTGCTTTGACAGATTTTCTCCATGAACCACCAAAAATCTTTTTTAATTTGTTGGCACCTATTACTCATATCACACACCATACAGTATTTTCATCTAATCTCATGATGCTCAGATGTGTTAGACTGTTGAAGTGGTGAGTATGAGGAAAAAGTGGAAGGGAAGAATTTTCTGCAGATCACTCAAAGAAATCAGTTTATTTGCCCGTCTTCTGTTCCACTGAGCTCTGCTCGTTTTTCCCCACTCTGTGCTCATGTTAGGACTGAATCTGCTTCAACTTGCTATAGTATATGCCAAATGAGGAGAGCGCTTTAGCAACGCAGATGGAATGTTTAGAAAAAGCACGAAAGTTTCACAGCAAGATAGAAGCAGGTGAGGTGGTGAAAAGATGCAGACTCAACATTTTTAAGACATTTCAACAAGAATATTTTTGTCAGGTTATTGCGGTGCGGACACAGGCGCAGACAGGAGGCAATACTGAGTTCCAAAACAAGAATAGTTTATTCG
>JAOXYM010000013.1:20483453-20496456 GCA_028567055.1 Leptatherina wallacei
CTAAGATGGACTGATGCAAAGTGGAAAAGTGTTCTGTGGTCTGACGAGTCCACATTTCAAATTTTTTGGGGAAATTGTGGATGTCGTGTCCTCCGGGCCAAAGAGGAAAAGAGTTTTATGTCTAGATAAGAAATTAATAAATGCTAATCATTAACATTTTTATACAAATATTGATGTGTATATTACAGTTGGAGCTTTGAGTATGGCCATTGCAAATCTGTCCTGTTCAGTAAAAAAATAAAATAAAATAAAAAATTATTAGTGAGGAACGAAAGAATTGCTAAAATTATTTCAAATTGGGGAGCCAAATGTCAAAATAGTTATCCCTAATAGAATGTCTGAAGTAATTCTTTTAAAATCTGGATCAAATAATCATGATTTATTTCAAGAAAATGAAATGGTATTTGTTCTGGAGATTGAGAATATCTTCAGATTCAATAAATGTTTTAACACATTCAAGAAATGTGATATCCATAGTACAATCAAAACTGATTACTGTCCTTAATTTGAGGTCATATTGCAATATATGTCCTCATTTGTAGTTCAACAATGTTATTATGATGAACTGAGAAAAACAGAAGCACATCAATGCTGTTAACATTGTGCAAAGAAATTGTTTGGACTTTTTTCCCCTCCTAACAGTTTGGATCAGTCCCTCTGTGAGGCCTGGCACTTCATTGTGAACAGGACATTAGTGAACCTATTAGTGTTATAAAGTCTCATTGTCTCTGTCAGTTGTGCTGATGTGGTCGTGTTCCAGCTCTTTGCCTGTGATGAGTACAGATGGACAAAGCTTGTTCTTTCCACACAGAGGGAATCATAGCTCACAGTTAGGCCCCCAATACACTACAGTCACACCTCATTGACCACTATTACAGCAAAGGAAACCAAATCATTGCAGAGGGGGTGGCAGTGTAGAGGACCTGTTCTCAACCTCTTATATCATCATTCTACGTCATTGCTAGTTGTACTGTTTACAAGGATGAAAGATGACTGAAGTTGTTAGCAGCATGTTTATTCATTTTTTCTACTTTTAGCAAAGTTATAGCACAATGAGAACAGTATTAGCGTATGTAATTATCCTCAAAACAATAGACTTGTTTTTTTAAAAGCAGTTCTGGCAAAAATACAGCAGATATAAAGCATTTCCTGCTAAGAAACACTTTATATCTGTTGCTGTTTGTACAAAGTGGTGACACAAATAATATTTAACTCAGTATATCCTTTAATGGCAGATCTAAAATAGAGAGAGTGTGACCGCTGGCCTGAAGTTTGTATAACTTTCTGTTTTCCTGAGAGCCCCTCATAACATTTATCCATGTTTTTATAGCTGCGATCCATCTGCACAGTGACATTAATAGCTTGATTCATTTCTGCAAAACGTACAGCTTCCTTCCAGCTACAGTAGACAAAAACAGGCCACTGTGGTCAATATATTCTACTCTGCAGCCCCATGTCCTCCAATATGTTTGCACGTTGTGCCACACAAAGTCAGTTGGCAGGTTCTCAGCATTGTTTGGTGATTGGCTGGGAGCTAAGTGGTGGTGACGGATTGTGATGTTGATGTATTTACCTCCTCTGTGCTGACAGGAAGATGTTCCTACATTCTGATTGACTGGGTCTCATCACAGCAGCCAGCTTTGCTTTGTTTAACCGGGTCAAGTTGGGGAGGGGTTTGCTTACTCACTCGATGAGGCGTCCATGAAGATGAGAGGAAGACCTTCCCTAATCTTGGCTGACATTGGCGACTTGGCAAGCAGGGCAGCTCACTGTTGCTCTGCAAATGGATGGAGATGAAACTACTCTTCCTCTGAGAGCAAGTTTGTTGTACAGACATACTCAATGTAGGAGGACTATATCACATTGGCACTGTTGGAAACAAGGATATTTATGTTTTACAAAATGCACCTTGGATGCCAGCATGGTTAAGTTTGATAGAAAGCCAAAAAGAAGCAAACATCCTACAAAGATATCAGATGTTAAGTCTGACCCAGAAAAGAACCAAGTGCTTTATGAATATTTAAATGCTTCATCAATTGCAAATCTTTTTTTTTATCTATTTATTAATTATTGTATTCCTTTTTACCTTCATTGGGTCTGTGTTCAAAAATCCTTTCCCACTCCCACAGGCCCACAAGATGAACTGAGGGTATGTTTGTGAGTGAGTGCAAACTGTTATTGCATTTTCCTCACAAACCATTTGTTAGTAATTAGCTCCTTGCTCCCTATGCTCAGGTTTTTCTTTGTTCAGTGCAAAATTGCTGCATCTTTTTCATCAGTCTATATTCTGTGTCTTGTGAGTTTAGGATCCCATACTTTGGAATCTTGTTTGTTTTGTTAATTTGCAAGAAAGCTTTTGGTCAACACCTTGCTGTTTGGTTCTGTATTTGGGTTCTTCTCCTCCATGCATCAGCAGTTAAATAAGTATAAGCCATATGCATCATCACTTTTTTTTCTATATTTCACTTATTCAATACTACTACAATGTTTGTGTAATTGTGGGTGTATTTCTGTGAACACTGCTTTAGTGGTAACGTGTTTCCAAAGTTCTGCCAACTGTGTGACATAAATGTATAATACTGTTAATACTTTTACATACAGGCTATATAAACCATCCATTTTTTGGGCACTGATTCACCCAAAACTGCCATAAATGCTGGCTTTTGCATCTTTTGCTGTTAACATCCTGGATGTGTATATATATATATATATATATATATATATGTATCTATATATATATATATATATATATATATATATATATATATATATATATATATATATATATATATATATATATATATATGAATCTAAAACAAGCGCTTCTCCAGAGAACTTCAGCTCTGGTCCTCGAGGACTGCAGTCCTGCAGATTTTAGATGTTTTCCTGCATTAACACACCTGACTGAAACTAAATGGCTCTCCAGCTCTCCAGCTTCTGACCAAGCATGTTGATCCATTAATCTGGTGCTGCAGCAGGAAACATCCCAAATCTGAACGACAGGGGCTCTTTGGACACCCCTGGTATAGGGCTTCTTCATTGTGTAATACAGTTTTGCAAGGATAGTTTTCTAAGGTGGTTTACATAATTTGCTTTTAGAAATAGCCTGCTTTATAGTTGTTGAAAGTTCTTTTATGATGCATTATTATTATACTCAAGCCTGGCACCTTAACCTATTCTTTGCACATCTGTGTCTTTCTTATCTTGCCTTTCAGGTTTTTTTTTTTTTTCATTTTTGTATGTTGCTAGAATTTTTCGTTTCTTTATATTTTCTATGAGGTCGGTCAGAGTGTTCAGAGAAAACATTAACATGTGTGCCTTTGTATTTGTATCTGTTAAATTAAAGTTCATTCGATTTGAAGTAGCCTACAGATTCAAGTTCTTATCGTTTAAAAAAATGGCCTACAACTTATTTGTGTTAAGGTATCAAATTTAGCTTGTTTCGTCAGTTAATCAAAAAAGTTAATCAAATGAATTTAAAGTAACTAAATGTGATATTTAAAATGCCCATAAAATGGCATCTGACATTACATAATAGAAATGATCTCCCACGTGAGTGGTGAAATTTGAAAGTCACTGTTGGTGCACTTAACTGCTTTTTAGGATCTTCATGGAGATAATTTCGGGAAGACCTGCATTTAAACCAATGGATAAAACACGCACACACACACATGCACACACAGGCGTCATTGCCTTGTCAGCTAACCCCCTCTAGTGCCGAGCATCTCGCACAGATGCGCACAGTCCCCCAGCATTGCCCCCGCTTCAGCTGCTGTTCCGCTGCATCCCAATCATTTCTCAATTTACCGTCCCCCGTCTCTCTACTGCAGCGGAGCTGGAGCTGGCAGTCCGCGGCACGTTGCCGTGGCAAACACACGGTTTCTAAAGTCTGTCACGACTCCGTGCGCCACGGAGACGCAGTAGATCGCGTTTCGTTTTATATTCGAAACGAAGCTGTAAGGACGGCTAAAGTCCGTGAAGAATCTGCAAAGTTCTCAGGCGCCAAAAGACTCTCACCTCCTCCGGAAATTTGATTTCCCTTTAGATATTTCAGCGACTTTCTCCAAAAGCTTTCCATTCTGCGCTGGAGCTGCCGCTGGTACCAGGTGAAGGATGAGCCGCTTTCCGTGCCGTCGCCCGACTACTTGCTCCACACGGGATCATCTGTAAGCACCAGGACCAGTGGATCTTTGCCTCTGGAGGACCAAGACGCGTTTATTCCTGATCACATTTCCTCTGGGTTTTCTTCAAAGTACGCCAATTAAAGCCGCTGATAAATGTTGCAGCAGACATGAGTTTTGGAAACAGATTATTCCTCGTTTTATTCTTTCTTGGAATTTCCTTCCTTCACCTCAGCCGCTGCAATCAAGGTAAGACTCAAACACGGCGGTGTGATCTACACATATCTAACTGAAAATGTTTAACCTTAATTGAAACGAAACCTAATTTTCAAACACCTTCACCGTGGACACTGTTTATAAAATTCAGCTGCAGCTTAAATATTTCTGCTGGACATAAGACAAACCTGCACTAAAGAAGTTGGACTGATTATCCCCACAGTTCGGGCAAGCCACCACTAAGTCCCACAACATTAAAATCGTGCAGTCGAAGCAAGAAGTTTGAATGATCAAAGAAATATATTTTCGTTTTTCTTTAGTGTCTCGTGAGTGATTAAAAGGGCAGAATAAAATAAAATCGTCTCATATAGCAAAATACCAGCCGCATCTTCTTGTCTCTAAACGCAGTTCTATGTTAGTACCTCGTTATGATTTCCTATTTGCACGGAAATAAAACCATGACATTTTACAGATTCCGACGTACAAAAAATATTGTTTTCCTTGCAGACCTCGGTTAATTCACTCAGTTCAAAAGAAAGCAGAAGAAAAAAAAATACTTTTGTGGAATTTAGCTGCTGAATGGAAACCACCGGGGTTTGCTTAATTAAAAATTCCACATTATTCAGACTCACAGACAGAAAATAAGCAGGGGGACAGCCAAAAGATGGAACCATTAAGTGGGTGACAAAGCGCGTCTGTGTTCATCTGTTGGAGTGTTGGAGAGCAGACTTGCATGCGTGTTTTGCGCTTTGACTGTTGCAGTAGATTTTAGACTCATGCTGATAAATGTATAAATTGAGCGCATGTATTTGCATGTGTACCTGCATGTGAAATGGGTGAGCACATGAGAGGAAGTGTATGAAGCATGAGAAAATTTTTATACAGCATCAAAAAACTCAAGTATGCTTCTTTTGCTATAGCAAAAAAACTTGCTGTCACCTGTCTTTTGTTAAACTATCCTTTGAGTGTGCATGTGTGTGGTTGCACGCTGGTGCTTGCGTGTGTTCCTTCATGGCTCCTTGTGCACCCACGCGGACAGCTGCTGCATCAGTGAGGTTTAAAATAGTCGTATTGATTGTGCGGGGAGCACACTGGGATCTGCCCCTTAGGTTATATTTTATTGTTCTCTGTTCAATAAGAGCGATGCTACTACCTGTTCTCCTAGACAGCTGCTACATAACAGCTTCACGGTGTGTTTTTCTCTGCTACAGATTGAATGATTGAACTGATGTCTGCTCTCAACTGTAATTTAGTCTTTCATATCGACTGGTCTGGGACCTCAAGTGGCAAAATCACAGTCGCTGTCTACCACACAGCAATGCAGTACAGAGAAGAGATACAGAAAAATGCATCATAAAGAATTAAGAATTAACAAATACAGAAGACATTTGAGTAATGTTCATGCAACACCAGATCTCTGTTGTGTTCAATGACTGGTTTTGCTGGTTTTAAAATCTGGTCACCTCTTGACCATAAAGAAAACTAAACACGTGTTTCATGCTCAGCAACATTATAGACTATGTTCAGCCTATAGGCTGGGGACAGACCTAAACTCGATTACATGGCAGGGCAGATCAGTGCTTTTCAACAAAAACGAACAGAGCACCAGAGATTGGGAATTTCACAGACAAAATGGTTGCAATGTCAACTTTTAGAAGAACAATAAAAAACAATCACTTTTCGCCTCTTGCCTGTGTGCCGCCTAACACAACATATCCCACACAAACCAAACTGGGGCTGCAGACAGTTAATAGCAAAGCTCGACTCGCTCACTGCCATGTTTCATAAACCTGATTTCCCATCAGTAAATCTCTTCTTATCTTTACTTTGACCCAAATTTTCCCAAAATTCCTTTAACCTTGTTAAGTCAAAAGCACCCAAATCCTTTACAATGAACTTTTAACATAACTCTTTTGAATCTCTTGACCCCTTGGAAAATAAATTTCAACAAAAGTGTGTTTCAACACTTGTGCTATTGTTCGGTTTTCTCCTAATGGACTTTCAAGCATTAAATCAAGACAGAAATTAACGGATCGGTCAAATAAAGTGTCAAGTGTCCTTTTTTGTTTGTCAGCCATATTTCACTCCAGTAACGCTATGTTTCTGTACATCGGAAGCCATTTAGCAGATGTCAGAAAACCGTCGGCGTTGCTGCTTACAGTAACATTTTCACCTGCCAATACACCAGATTGATACGAACTGATCCAGCTGTGAGAACATCATGCAAAAAAATGATTCAGCTCCTTGCATTGATTTGTGTGGATGTCTGATCAAAGCTTTTGCTCCTGCAGAGAACAGATATTGCTGTCATCAGATGAAGGAGATATTCACCACCGGTGTCAAGGAAAATCAATCAATCAGCAAATCCAAAACAGCTACAAAATGTTCACTGTGCACCTTTTGACTTTGTGTGTGTGTTTCTGTGTTAGATGTAAGTTTATAATATCAGTTTCTCTCTACATAAATCATTTTAAACCACTGAGGCATATCTTTTAGAGTGCCATGATTTTATTTGATGTTTCTTCTCATTGTAAATATTCAAAGTAAATTTACAGTAAAATCGGAACCACACTCTGCTGTACTATTATTATTCTGTCGTACCGAAAACTGCTGTGCACTGATGCTGAGGATGTTGGGAGGATGAAAGAAAAGTGTGCAATCCAAGTTAATTTTACCCAACAGGAGCTGTTTGCTTTTACAGTTTGCTATTTTTTTGTTCGTGTCATCCGGGGCCAGCACCTCGGTTTGCATGCTCTTCCTGTGCATATGTGGGCTATTTCAGCTTCCTCTCAGATTCCAGAGACATGGATTTTAAGTTTAATAAGTGATTCTGAATTAGCTGCAAGTGTAAGTGTGAGCATGCATGGTTGTTGGTCTCTCTGTGTTAGCCTCAACTCCAAACCAAAAGGTCAAACTGAGGATGTCATTGTTCTCTAAAGTTGATCCATGCTACTTCTCTTGAGTGTTTAACCTTCAATGTGCAGAATTATTTATTTTCAAAGTCTGAGACTGATTTAAAAAAAATTTTTGCAGAGAAAAAAATATTTCAACACTTAGCTGAAATTTGAGTTATAGTTCTGTCGTACCTGTGAGGAATATTTGTGGCATTACAAATAATCTGGTTGTCATTCCTCGTCTATCCATGGAGGCATTTACAAGCGCAGCAATATTCTGATATTAACCCCAAGAAAGACCTTACTTTTAGACACTGCCTTCTAGACAGAATTTTCTGATGACCTTTACCCAGATGATATATTTGGTGCAAGAAACAAGTGAATTAAGCTATGACAGCCTCAGCTGCATTATGTAGACATGAATACACATTGATTGCGCTGATTCTGCTTCTGCTGCTTTGCAATGTTTGTTCCAGGCTACAGCATAGATGGTGAAGAATAGAATGAGGCCTGGGTAAAACGAAGAAGGAGAAACCAGAGCAAACTAATGTTCTGTGTTTTATAGTATATGCATTTAATGAGGGCTTTGAATGGGTACAAACATCGCAGGGGGGTGTAACAAATGGGCACGAGACATTAGTCTGACTATGATCTGTAACATATATGAATATGAATTGAATATATTACATCAAAGTCAAACACCATAATCAGAATATCTTATTATTTAGAAAAAGGTCAAGAACTGGAATATTATCATCCAACAAGCCTTCAGGACTGTAATTTATACAAGTGAGATTTTGATAGACCCCAAAATCTTGAAAATATATAATTATATTCAAAAATACTTCTGTGAGTCAGTAGCCGTGTTGCCACTTAAGGACTACAACTGTTCTTTTCCCCTATGAATCTAAAATATATGAAAATTAAAGCTTTTATTTCACAGAATACACTGCAGTGGAAATTATCTAGAAATTATCTGGGCTGCAGTCATAGTGTCAAACTAATATGAGGTCTTTGTGTTCCCGAAAAACTTTTCTTTAACCTTGATTGAAAATGTCATGAGAACATGAAACACATGAAGGAGAATTTGCATGGTCAAGAAAATTGCTGCACTCCGAAGTTTTGAATACACCAGCACAAAGCTAAACTCGGACCACTAAAAGTGCTTCTCTTGTACTTTGTATGGTTTGTTTTCAGTGTGTTTTTTTTTTTATGCAGGTTCGATGTTGAAATGCTTGTAAGAAGATTAATAAATTGTCAAGGTTGAAGCCAAATGAAATTAAATAAAGATATAAACGCTGTTAGTCAGAAAGATTAAACGAAGTGATCATGTCAGTGAAAACGGTTGCTTAACCTCCTGTCCAGTCACATCTATCAATATAAATCCCACTCAATATGATAATAGGAAAATGATTGCTGAGGAGATTCAAATAAGCATTATGATGAGTCAGTTCTTGGGTTGCTTTGAATATTACTGCCACACAGAATTATGTGATGGCAGTTTTATGATAACAATCCGGGTTGACATGCTGACAAGACAACAGCATGCTCAACAAGTGCAGCTGTATTATTTGACCAGTGTCTAACAACCATGAATCCCCTTCATAAACCACTCATTTAGATACACTTATAGACATTATAGACCTAATCAACCACATTCTAAGGTTTGCTTTGTTGCCATCTATTATGTTGTTGAATGTTTGTTTGATCTCGGATCATTGAGTGTGGAGAGTGTGTTGAAAATTCTGTCATGGCTGTCAGGTTGCCTCTGTTATGGATAGTTTTCCATTTCACAGCATATCATCTCCTCGTCTGTTGAGAGCCTACTGCTTTGTTTACACTGCTAAATGACAATGTGCAATCCTCACTGAAACACTCGCCAAAATCAATTTTCACCAGTGTCTGTTCATCAGATGCTGTTGTTTGTTTTTTAACAAGACTCGCGGCTGTCTGTTTACCAGAATGAGGATAGAGGAAGCTTGCAAATGAAAGGTTTTATAATTTCATAATTTAACAAAATATGCTTGTGTTGCCTTTGAAACCACAACATACTAATGAAATACAACAGCCTTTCCTTCATTTCCACAATATATATATATATATATATATATATATATATACATATATTCAAAAGTGCCCTTGAAGAACCTGTCTTTTACTTTAATGATACAGTACACCTGTCAACAACCAGCATCAGTGTTTTCCAAATCCTAATAGTGGCCCACTTCAACTTTACATAAAGTTATACTTCGAGACTGCATTCAGGTCTGTTGTTATGGCTCTAGAGCTATTTTGGTGTGGTTGCATGGCCTGCAAGGGCTGTAGGCCAGACAAGAGATGTCATCATTCTACTGGAGCTCCATATATTTATGAGTTGGCCAGCTTATGTTCTATTTATATCTATCCAGCGGAAGTCCCAGAGGACCCTCAGCTCCAGGCAAGTTCTGTGGGTGCCTCACCTAGAGATATCTCTAGGAGAGATGCAGGGAGGGAAAGAGAGGATGGATGGACGGATATTTACGTGGAGGCAGTTTCAGGGTGCACTGGCAGGTCTGCTGTTCAGTAAATTACGGCAAATTTACGTACTGTCAAGGAAAGGTGCACACAAGTGCTTATATGCACACATTCTACAATTTTGTTTTCCTTGTTTTCCTGACAAACCTTTGACAAATTTTTGATCATATAAAATTAAATAGAAAAAGCTTAGATAATTTTATGTGCAATATAGAGCTGGTTAACTATTGGTGATGACCAGTGGGTTCTATTATCTACATGCCATCAGGCAGTTATTATGATCCGTTGTGATTGCTAATAATTAGAAATCAATACAGATGTAAGCAACCTCCCGTGTTTGTCTGCATATAAAGCATGCAAAATGTCTACTGGTTTTGGAATTGTTTTTACCCAAAAAAATGATCTCTTCCCAACTCTAACCAAGTTGTGTGCTTCAACTTAATCAAACAGCAACTAAAGGAAAAGAAACAAAATGTAACACTGTTGTCCCATATGGAAAAACAACGGCGCAATAGGGACCTTGAATGTCCTGAGGGACTGTCTTGCAGCTGCTTTGTGAAACCTCCAACTCTCCCACCACCAAATATAGACTTTCTCTCCCTCCTTGTATGTAACAGCCTGCTCAGCCTGCTAGGAGGGGAAGTAAGCCATATGTATTGGAGTGATATGAAGTGACAAGAAATGAAAATAGCAATTTATGGAATTGATAGTATTAAAATCAGGTAAGGGCACATTCTGTTTTGTGAATATCTTACTGTTTTTGGATAATACATGTAACATCTACAACAGAAGATTTTATATTTAAGCATCTTAAAACTGTATCCCAAATAGAGCACAAGCTCCATGGTGGGAAATATAGACATATGAGTTATTATTCAACTTATGGAAAGGTTCATTCAGTTAAACACCTCCTTCAGGCTTTGACCTGACTGACATTTGGGGATCATGTACATCAGCAGGTCTTTATATATAGTAAGATGAGTTCATGATCTGCTCACTGCAGTGAGGCACACAACTAACTATCAGTAATTAGGCCATTCTCCAAGAGCTGCTCTGCTTACCTGCCCACTGTCCCCTAATGGTGTCCATTAACACCACTGGCAGTGCCAGCGAGTCCTCTAGCTTGGCTCAGACACAGATATGGCTCAGAACCGGCACCAGTGGGCAGAAAAAGACACACTGAGATGCTAGAATCAATCCAAAACCAGCCAATAGAGGAAATATTAAACTAGTAGTGTAGAGAGGATGGGGTTGGAGGATGAAAGGATCAGCATGAAGTCTTTCCTCGCTGCGCTGGACAGGACAGTCAATCAATAGAATAATCTGCTGCAATTTCATATAGATCAATGTCCATTTTCTCCACCTAATCTCACACTGTTATAACACAGTATGAGTCATTAAATGTGCTCAGCTGTGGTAAAAAAAAATGAGGGGAGGTCTCAGTTTCTGGTTAAATCTTTTCTATATAAACATTATCTGGAGCTACACTCATGATTTGATGTGCTTCATGTTTTCAGTTAGTCTCTATAAAGATTTGAAACTATGTAGGGAACATGGGAGGTGATGGTTACAGAAAAAGAAAAAAAACAGCACTTCCGAATGAAATGCAAACTTTCTTGTAAAACGTATTGCATTGATGGGGCAAAGTACAAACTAAACAACAGTCCTTTCAAACAAACCTGACAGTGCTGCTTTGTTCTGTTGGATTTTGCCACCTTTGTCTTATTTTCTGCCTTAGTCGACTACTAATAAGGGCAAATTTGAATGAAATGTGGTGATAGCATGCATCACAATTGCAATGAAGTCATTATGTTGTTGATTAAATATGAGTGTTTTTGACCAATCAAATCATAGTGAGACAACATCTTGTTACACACTTTATTTAATTATCTATTCATTTTGTTAGTGCTTTCTTTGAGTAACTTTTTCAGAATATTACTCTCAAATCTTAGGGGAAACACATTTATATCTGCAACAAAATATCAAGTACAGTATAATCCAGCAGATTTTGGATAGTTGTTTTTCTTTTTCATAAAATGCAATTACTGTATCAAGTCAAAGTCAGAATATTTAACAATTCTCTTTTGCTTATTTTTGTCTCTGTTTTTACAGTAATCAGATTTTTAATTGGCTGCATAGTTCAGGTGCCAGACCCAGCTGTTCTATATTGTCACTATGTGATATGCTTTGGCTGCTTTGGCTGTATGTTTTGGAAGCCTGTAGTGCTGAAAGATTACATTTTAGCCAAAAAGGTTCAACAGAGTTTTAGCAACTCTCCAGTCTGCATCTTGTGCTGAATTCCCTGAATTATTTTCTTTCAGTGTTGATAAGAAAACATGTTTTCCTACATGCAGTGGGCTCTTTGGATGCTGTGCAGTCCCTGAGTTTCTTTTCTTTTCTTTTTTTTCATTTTTACAAAAGATTTTCTGGTCAGCCACGGGATGTGAGCTTATGTTTTTGTTATTGTGCAATCCAGGTTTTTTTCTTCTCTCTTTTAGTAGCCCACCTTTTACCTCCGCCAAAGAGCGGAGGTTATGGTTTCACCGGCGTACTTTTGCATGTCTGTCAGTCCGTCTGTTAGCAAGATAACTCAAAAAGTTATGGACAGATTTGGATGAAATTTTTAGGAAATCTCTGAAATGATATAAGAAACAACTGATTAGATTTTGGGGGTGATCCGGATCACTGTCTGGATCTAGGAATGTTTTTTTAACACTAGATCCGCCTACATTCCAATACCCCCTAGAACAAACAGAGGGAGTCCTTCTGGCATCGATGCAGCTCCGGTAGAGGACTCAAACATTCAGTGTGCAGCCATGTCCAAAATGTTATAAAACACAGCAACAGGCTATCTTGTAGTTACAGCTAGATGTTATAATCCCACATTGTCTGGCCTGAATCATGTTGATATTTTGGATCTGGTGATCCAGAAGGTTTTAAATATAAGGGGTACTGGGTGGGCTGTTAAGCCTTTTGCGGTTTTTCTCCGGTGAGTCACCCTATGGCCTGGCGGAGGTCTGCGCTTTCTGAGTGCTTCCATTTTTCTTATATAACCTCGCTGGCACAACTTGTTTTTAAGCTTTTTTTTTGTGTTTTTCAACTCCATCAACATTGGAGTTGTTTATAATGGCTGGTTCTAACCTTGGATACCCCAATACAGAATTTAACCTGGCTTATAACAGGTCTAGTATTATGGTGTATTTTGGGATTTGTCCCAGTCAAGCTGTTTTAAAGGTGGAGAGAGGTTTGAAGAGAATT
>JAOXYM010000013.1:20496556-20517269 GCA_028567055.1 Leptatherina wallacei
AGGTTTGAAGAGAATTCAAGTTTGTATGACAGCTATATACAGTGCAGGCACACAGTAAAAACTCTAGTTAATAAATGCTTGGATAATTCCTGTCAGTCAGGCTCCATCAGAGGTGATTACTGTGGAATAAATGAAGAGATTAAAAAATGTCCTTCCTTCATTTCAGAGTGCAGTTTGAGATATAAACATCCTTTGTCTTTTTTGCCTCGACATTGTAGATTGTAACAGTCACGCTGTCACAGAACTGAAACTGCCTCCTTTTATGCCCATTGTGTTTAATAACCAGTTATACCACAGTAATTGTAATAGTAGAGATTTAGTCAGGGAATACCATTGCTTATAAAATTTTTGTTGGTATAATGAGCCCCCTAAGGACCACTTATATAGACATAAGTGGACATTCATGACTGACTGACACATAGAATCCAGTCATTATCCAAGTAGAAAATGCCCTTTGATCATCAGAAACCAGTGTTAGCATTGATCATGTGTGATTCACCATGCAGCTTTTAATATTATCCGCTGATGATCAGTGACAAGTGACAGAAAATGAGAGTTTTAAACAAGTCTCTTGAGAGTAGTGTTGTTGTTCCTCTGCTAGTGAGCACTCTCGTCCTAAAAAACCTATTGTTTTCCCATACCTACTTCATGATGCAGTGTATCCACACATAATTAGGACATACTGTAACTGCATTGTCACACATACTGTGCACTTGGCTCATTTGACAAGGTGACTGGATGGGCTCCATATAATATTTATAAACTTCCCAAAAAAAGGCATTGAGAACCCTCTCTGCCAATTCCCTAATGTTGTCACAAGTGAGGGTAAAAACATTGTTTCAACTTGGTTATGCTAGCAATGAGGATAAATTCAGGAAGCCATATCTTTTTCTTTTCACTGTAAATCACTTGTTTCTGGAAGAAATGTTTTCCTCTTGAATTATTAAATCTACCGTCCTTCAGAGCAAGAAAAAGTGTCGACAAGGTTGATAATGTTTTCCACAAAAATAGCATTTTTGTAAACACTGCTCAAGAGTTTCAGTTCTAACGATTATTTATCTAAACAAGGTTTTAATTTTCCATGATAATAATAAAAGATGCAAGAGTCTTGATTATTATGAGGTGTAGTTGCATATTTCCATTTCTAAGGAAAATGAAAAGTTTTAGTCATTTGCAGTACAGAAGTGTATTTGTGTTGTGGCTTGAGGCTGGAGAAGGGAATAGACTTTTGACAGCAATCTGATTTCAACCCATATGTCCCTAAATTGTGTCGCAAGTGACAAAAATGTTGCTCTGTCTGAACATGCCGCCACACTCATAAATATTCATCCAAGAAATTTATTTTTGTAAATGCGAAAATGCCCAGATGAAGATGTTACTGACTGAAACTTCAATTTAAGTGTGAAAATAGGACTTTCTCTGTGTTGTCAGAATGCTTACCTCCCCCCACCCCTTTTTTTTTTCCCATTTTCAGTTGTGCTGCTCGATACAACGTCTGTGCTTGGAGAGCTGGGATGGAAGACATATCCTATAAATGGGGTAAGAAGGGCATCGCTGCCTTTGTTTAGTCTTACTGTACAGCATGTTGACTTCAAAATGCATGGCCACTGCAGCTTCAATGAGATCAAATATATTGATGTTAAAAGGTCAGAAGCTGCAGTCATGGCATGTTTCATATCCACATCCTTGTTTTCGGCCAGATTTATCTTTCCACATGGGAAATACTCTAATTGAGACACAGATAATGAGGGAACATCTCTAAGGAAGCTTTCTATTTGTTGTTCAGTCTCCCACTAAGAATTTGTGTCACGCTTGTCACTTTAGGGCCACATTTTTCTTTGACTATAAATGTTTGCCCAGTTCAAAAAAAACATTTTATTTCTGTTTTAATATGCATTGTGTACATAATTATACATTTCTCAGATAACAGGGTCATCATATTATTTGTCCATGATTAAATCCACATAATCTGTTCTATAATATGTTCATAATCTCCCATCCTTCCCATTACCTCATATTCAGGAGAAAATATATATAATTATAACTCTTAGTGCATAAAATATAATGTTAAAGTTTCCTTGCACATAGCATACAAAATTACAGCATGCACTGCCATACCATATTCAATATTTTTCTCAGTCAGCTTTACCCAAAAGGGAGACTCTCATTTTGTTGTTGATGTAAGTGCCTCTGGCTCTATTGCAATATTGTATGGCTGGAAATCCGAACTGTGGAAACAGCAGCGAGTGTCAAACAGAAGGTGTACTGGCATCATAAAATATAGATGTGTTGACAACAATCTGTGACATGCTCAGATCAAAACCTTGTTGCATCAAAAGCTCTGTCTTGGTGTTGTCAGAATACCTGGAAGCCTGATTGAAATTGTTTTCTTCTGCAGTAAGCAATAAGGATAGAATTACCCAACTTTCCTTTCCCTATTCACATATTTTACCCATCATTGGTGGGAAGAGGCAAAGGTGACTGTTCATGTAATTTTGGTCCTGTTCAGTTCTTATTTTCACAAGTTAAAAACCTACTTATGAGATATAAAATCAGTATTTTGATTTCTTTAAAAAAAAAAAAATTAGAAATGATGATTATAAATCCAGTAAGTCCCAATTTCTGTATTTATTTTGTGCCAGTTTCCTTCCATAACACATCTTCTTATAAACATGAGAAAAAAAGCCTCCAAATTACATACTGAGGGGTTAATCTTATTTCATTTTTTTTACTCGGAGGTGGGTGTAACGTAGTGCATACATAATCTGTACTGCATCATTTGCATATTTGCCAGAACTCATCTGAGCATTTTTGATGCTCTGAGCCAAACATCTTCCCTTCACCTACATGGAGCAAACTTTCCAGCTTTATTATTTCCTGTTTACTGGAAGATTTTACAGCCGAGTTTGCCCTTTATAATTCATAACCTGTTTATTAGACATTTTATCCCCAGTCATGACAGTATTTTCTGATTAACAGAGTGATTAAAAGGAAATAATAAAAGTCTAATGTAAAAATTAAAAAAATAATTAGTTACATGTAATTTTCTTTGTTTTATAAACAAATAAGTGAAAAAAGTAAAAAGAGGAAAAAAAACATGCACAAACTAAACAATATCTCACTGTGACATGATACTGCCTCCCTGTCGTCCTCTACCCTTGTTTTGTTTTTTTTTTTACTATAAATGATCCTCAGCTGGAGGGTTCTTATTTTATCATTCCCCCCAAAAAACTTCTCTGTCTCACCATCTCTCTCTGCATAGCCCATGGCCTATATATATCAGGGTTATGGATGTGATTACATCATGTAGGTTGTGGTGACAGCCGCCCATAGTGTTAAGGAAAAGGAGAGAGGGAGGCTGCTGCCTCAATGATTAAGCTGTCAGTCGTCCTCCCCCTTCACTCACCCTCTATCCTCGGACTTACCATTAATATTTAAGCCATCGAGGTGAGAGGGCCTGAGGGAAGGTGTGAAGATCTGGGGAGGTAAAATAGTTTAAATCCCCCTCCCCTCACTACCTGGGAGCCAGCAGTAGCAAGTCAATCTCCACCATATTAGACACAGCCCGATATCAGGCCGATACAGCAGCACATCATGTAGCTGCCTATCAGAGACATGCACTTGTTCTAGTTCTGGACATAAACTGCTGTCACTCAGTACTGCCCAGTGCACGCCTTAAAATAATTTCATATGCAGTTACTTCTCCGAAATGATTAGCTGATGATGAGTTTGCCTGGCATACAGCTAGTAATATGCTATGAAACTGAAGGTGACATGGAGGAGTATATTTATGGAGGAGTTTTTTTTATCAAAAACATGTAAGTCACTCTTAACAGCAGGGAGATAAGTGGTTGAAGTAGACTTTAGTCGTATGCCTGAATTTCAACACTGTGACAACATGGCTGTAAACACTCTTAGTAAATTGGGAATATAAAAAAAAATATTTACTGGATTAGTTGTTACTACTTCCCCTGTCTCCGGATATGAAAGAGAGAAAGAAAAAAAGATGATGCGGAGTACACAGCAAGCCTGTTTTTGTTAGGATTGCTAAATGGATTTGTGAACATTTATTCATAATGCACTCCCAAGATCATGAATGCTGTCCCCTGAATACAAATTACAGCAGGGGTTGCAGAATGGTTTACAGGGCTTTAATTGACTATGTGAGCTATGTGATACAGCTGCTGCAGCTACCAAATATGACTTTGTTGGCAAGCGGGATAGATCTGGAATCAGACAATAACCAACTACCCTTACGCTTTCACCTCACGTGGTATCTTTGCTTCACAACTCTTGCCCCATATTTCTGTTTTTACTTCTTTATGCCCCCTGGAATAGTCCTCTATTTTGTGCTTCTGTCAATTGGAAAAAAAAAAGAAGTAAAAAGGAAAATATTATTTTTCAGTATATCTGAAGAGTCACAGTCTAAGCAGTGACTCCATGTGGGATATATATTTCTTAAAAGAACTCACTTTTAAACATGGTATACTTCTTATGCTTCAAACATAAAATGAGTGCTATGAGGCCTTACAGCACATCTTCGCTTCTCAATAACTTTCTCACTTTGAAAATTTTCCATGCAGATTAAAACATACAGTTGTATAAAAAGGTTTAGGCACCCTTTACAATTGCCATTATTCATCCATCCATCCATCCATTTTCTGTACCTCTTAATCCATGCAGGGTCGCAGGTGGGCTGGAGCTTATCCCAGCAAGTATCAGGCGAGACAATTGCCATTATTTTAATTTATAAATCATTGGGTGTTGTGGTCCACAACTTTATTTTGATCTATCAAATAACTGATGGAAACAGTAATATTTCAGCAGTGAAATTGGGTTTATTGGATTAACAGAAAATGTGCAATATGCATCAAAACAAAATTAGACCAGTGCAGAAATTTGGGCACCTTAACAGAAAAATCCTATCAATATTTAGTAAAGCCTCCTTTTGCAAAAATAACAGCCTCTAGACGCTTCCTATAGCCTCTAATGAGTGTCTGGACCCTGGATGAAGGTATATTGGACCATTCCTCCTTACAAAACATCTGTAGTTCAGTGAGGTTTGATGGTTGCCGAGCATAGACAGCCTGTTTCAAATCATCCCACAGATTTTCAATGATATTCAAGTCTGGGGACTGGGACAGCCATTCCAGAACATTGTACTTGTTCCTCTGCATGAATGCCTGAATAGATTTTGAGTAGTGTTTTGGGTTGTTGTCTTGTTGAAATATCTAGCCCCGGAGTAACTTCAACTTTGTGACAGATTCTTGAACATTATTCTCAAGAATTCGCTGATATTGAGTGGAATCCATGTGACCCTCAACTTTACAAGAGTCCCAGTACCGGCACTGGCCACACAGCCCCACAGCATGATGCAACCTCCACCAAATTTTACTGTGGGTAGCAAGTGTTTTTCTTGGAATGCTGTGTGCCATGCATATCTCCTCTTGTTGTGACCAAATAACAAATTTTTTTCTCATCAGTCCACAGCACCTTATTCCAAAATGAAGCTGGCTTGTCCAAATGTGCTTTGGCATACCTCAAGCGACTCAGTTTGTGGCCTCTGCGAAGAAAAGGCTTCTTCCGCATCACTCTACCGTACAGCTTTTCCTAGTGCAAAATGTGCTGTATTGTTGAACTATGCACAGTGACACCATCTGCAGCAAGAAGACCTTGCAGGTCTTTGGAGGTGGTCCGTGGGTTGTTTTTTACCATTCTGATCATCCTTCGTCTTTGCCTATCTGATATTTTTCTTGGCCTGCCACTTCTGGCCTTAACAAGAACTGTGCCTGTGGTCTTCCATTTCCTCACTATGTTCCTCACAGTGGAAACTGACAGCTGAAATCTTTGAGATAGCTTTTGTAGCCTTCCCCTGAACCATAATGCTGAATAATCTTTGTTTTCAGGTCATTTGAGAGGTATTTTGAGGCCCCCATGTTGCCACTTTTCAGAGGAGAGTTAAAGAGAAGAATCAACTATTACCACTAAAGCTTTGACATTATCTTCATCGCAGGTTATGAGTAAATGAGACCACCCATTATCTGCCAAAAGTTTGATGAAGGCTGAGGTTGATGATGCAACGGACAGACATACAGATGGACAGATGGCCAAGTTAGTTAGACTAATACTACTTCTTCTCGTTGGCTCCGGTAATAAAAGAAGTTGCTGGTGAGAACATTTTTGTAAGTTTCTGAAGGCTGGGGCTGGGTAAGACATTATAGTTCATTCATTTTGTAGGTATCTTCGCATTTCCCTGTATGTCCACATCTTAGGCATCTACAGGCGACTAGAAAACCGTTAAGAGATATTAACTTACTGCAAACATGGTTATGCGTGTTAGTCATGCCTAGCTCTCAGTGCCAAGATGCTCTTTGATCATGCTTTACCTGCTATGTTCAGATAGAAAGTAGACTTGTTTCAACTAACCGAAAGGGGAAGTCATCCGAGGACTGTTGCCATGTTTGTTAATGACTTGACTGTGGGAATCTCCTCAGAGTAAGAGAACCCATTCACCCACAAAAGTTGTACTCATTAGATTTATGCATATGGAACAGAAATCTCACTGAATGGCTTAGGGGGGTTTTCAAATTTCCTTTTGTTGTCTTTTCCAGTAGAACTTGATGAAAGCATGCTTTAGAATAGAAAAGTCATGCCAATTTACCAGTGAAAAATATGTTGAGAAATCTGTCAAATATATGTGTATCTATACTCTAAGAACCTTCATGTTCGTAAATGCTGAATAGTGATAAAGAACAGAGTGTCAGATGGGTGAATGAAAGAGACAGAAAAGAAGGGGAAGAGGGTTGACTTGGCGTCTGCATGCAGCCACAATAAGCTCCACTCAGAATGGGCAGACATAGTGCTGAAATATGCATGAGCCCTTTCCCAGTGGTGGGTGGTGGTGTGGGAAGGGGAGCGAAGCGGTGAGTGGAGCAGCTTATTTATTAAATTACATGAAACAGCTTTAAGGGATTAAGAATGCCTAATGTTGCCTTTTGTCTTCACTCTTTGACATTATAATACTAGCTGAGAGGAGGCAGGTTAGAACACAGAGAATGATAGATGTCCATCATAAAGGGATGGAGTAATCCTATTTTCATCTTTTGTCAGAAATCCCAAGCAGCCAATGTGTCACATCTTCTGGGGGTGTATAAACTGTGTTATGTAAGTGAGGAGCACACTGTTGCTGGTTTACTGCCACCAGAGCACTGCTCACTCAAGTATTAGCCTTTGCAAACGCAATTTCTCAAAAACTTTGAGCTCAGAGCAAAACACTCTCAGTATTTGTGTGTGTGTGAATGTGTATATTTGATTTGTATTTGCCCTTGATGTGGAGGCATTTGTTTACACAGTCATATTGTGTACAAAAAGGAACTTGAGGCATTATAAACAATTCACTAAATTCACTAAATAAAGTACTGATATCAAAATTACAACAAATATCAATGCTCTCTGAGTATCTTCATTTAACAGATTTCATTTTGTAAAAGAAAATCTGACATAAAAAGATATTTTATTTCACAGCTCAACAATCTGCCTTAATAAAACACACTTTAAAGAAATGAAATTGTTGTAATAATGAATTTATTTCCAAAAGTAAAGTCTTACAGACTTTAATGACAGTTAAACAGATTCTGATGAAGGTAATCACACACTCTCTACTCTCCGTCTAAATATGTTTGTTGTCACTTTTCAGTCATTAAAATAAGTAAAATGGGAAATGGGAAAACCATTCAAGGAAAAATAAAAGTAGACAAAGGAAGACATCAAATCATTGAGATACAAAATTGAATGCAATATGATTTGAAAATATTAACTGCAAAACAACAAAAGTGAAAAACAAGTGTGCAGAAACATGAGTCAGTGTTTGCTATCAGAATGTTATTACTCCAAAGTAAATACACAAGCGTACACTAGAATTGATTATACTTTTCAGATCATGTAGTCAGAAATGTGTGTTGAAGTCATTTGTCTGGATGCATCTTGTCACAGTGTTTTTACTTTTTTCATGAAAGATATATTGACTCAACATCATGTCCAGCAAACAGTCTTGATCTCAATCTGATTGAAATTAAAGGTGGAAATTGACAAAGTGTCCACGACCATTCCACTGAGAGTGTCATGAAGAATGTTTACTCCCATAAGAGTCTATCTGTATCCAAACCAAAGGCAAAGACAAATATCCACATAGAAATTGGGATTATGTGATTAGAGATCACCTAAAGCAGATACATAATTTTGTAACCAAAAAATGCATTACAACAGTAGTGAGCTGTGGAACTATATGGAAATAAGTTGACTTTAAAGGGTGAGCACTGTTGCGTCATGACAAGAAAGTTATGTGTCTGGGTCCTTTGAAGAGTTTTGCATTTGGCCTGTGCCTGTGTAAGAACTTTTTCTTCCATCCGCTTTTTATGAAAAAACATATTAGACTAATACGTGATTTTCAGTCGATTTTTGTGATGTGATGGCATCCGGTTTAGGGTGTACCTCACTTTCCGTCAGCTGGAATGGGCTCCAGCTCCCTTGCAACCCCTAGTTAGATAAAATGGGGATAGAATATGGACGGATGTGTTCTGAAGTCTTCTTTAAGTGGCATAAACTAATAAAGATTAAACTTTTGAAAAAAAAAAGAAGAAAACTTTTCTGTGGGGTTGGTTCATTACTTTTACAAAATGTAAACAAACACCAATTTAGGCTTAGAACTGAAGTCTGGATTGACCTCGATCATCGACAACAGTTTTCACAAAATTGCCTGTGATTGAACATGAAGCCTCCGGCTGTATCATTGTGTGCCACTTCACCATGATAGAACAAAGATTTCTTTATGACTCTCCCAAAACAGCAAATGGCATGAAATCCTCTCAACAAATTGTTCTTTCAGTTTCTGGGAAAGTTTTGGGAAGAAGGGAATTGACATCGGATTTAGGCTTTAGTCTGCAAGAAGAGGGGGTTGACAAGGAGAAATGGACTTGAAGAGGGAGAACATGATGAATAGAAAATTCTGAAAGCATGCAACTGGAAGTAAGTTCTGGGAATAAAAATAAAGATTAACACATCAAGAAGACATTCAAGTGCTTACATGTTCATGTAGGCTTTGTACACCCTCTCAAACCTCCTTACTTTCCCTCAATCCTAATCCTTAATCTTTTTATTGCAATATTTAACCACAGTAATTGATTGCAGCTACTCGACCTAAGGCTTATCTCAAAGCACTTCCTTCATCCTTAATACTATTAGCCTTGAGGGTGAGAGTGAACAACAGAGAGGAAAGGGGAGGAGATGAGAGGAGAGAAGAGAAGAAAATCTGTATGTCAGTCCTTCATAGCTGAGATAAACTTCTTAAATATGTGCTGCTGAATGATGGCCAGCAGCTCTCTGAGAGAAGGGGGAAAAAAAGGGAATAATCCAGAATCATTCCACCTCTCCCTATGGAGGCTCTAATATAAAAAAGGTATGATGATTTAGCACACCGGTGTTCATCTCAGGGACCTCTGCCATAACCAGGCTTAAGCAGTGCTGGGGGATCCCTTAATTGGCTTGTTTCTTGTCAGGGACACACAGAGGCCAATATCTAATGCGCTCCCACTCGGCATCTTGCTGACAGCAGAACATATCCTGACAGCTTTTTGGGCTAACCCACATCGTGCTTGGAATACAGTGAGGTGAGTTAGAGAGGGTTGGAAGGAAGGACAGGTTGGATGCAAATGAAAGAAGGGAGGAAAATGGGGAGAGGAAGGGAAGAGTGAAGAGATTATTATTGACCAGCTCAATGCAGGAGCTGAATATATGAATACAGGAAATAGTAACACTAAGGAGAGAAGATAGAGTATTTGGTTCTGAAAGAGAAGTTTAGACTCATAGACGTGTTTCTTTTAAAGAGTTGAAACTGAAACAGGCCAACTGTTTAGATTGATATTACCCATAGTTGTAAACTGTGAGATGGTAACGTATCCTTCGGCTACTGCTTATAGAGCAGCATTCCCGTGACAGGATACGTAATCCATAAACAGTAAAACATGTGAGCTGTAACTATGTAACTGGTAAACTTAATCATGTACATTGATTTGATTCTAACCATATTAACGCCTAACTCAAAATAAACTCTACTGACAGAGAGGGAATCAAAAATGCATGATGACTGTCGAAAGAATTGTGCAGGATAATTCATAAATTAATCTGGGTGTTTGATGATAGAAAAAAAGTAAAAGTTCAACCAAAGCCAGCCAGTCAGACTCATGGATATGGAGAGAAAATGGACTCAATATTATTATTGTACGTGTGTGTGAAACATGCTTTTGTAAACTGTGTAAACTAATTTGTGTGTGACTTGGGGTATTTGCAAATATATGTTCAAGTGCACCAACAAATATCTATATATTGTGCACATGCACAAATTACAAAAATGCACAAACATTGAAATTCTACACACAAATGTCTTACCTTCAACCTCACAAATGTCATACTTTCATGTTCAAATTCGAATAAATTTGTGTGCACGAATCACCTGGTACGCATATTATATATAAAACTATATTTACGCACGGATCAGTTTAGAAGTGCTCGAGAAGTTTTGAGAGAGAGAGAGAGAGAGAGAGAGAGAGAGAGAGAGAGAGAGATTTGCTCATGTCTTTAATGATTTGTCTGCATAGGAGCCTTTTTGAACATGGAAATATTAGATTTGTGTTGAAGGTTAGAAATTTGTGTGTAGAATTTTATTGTTTGTGCATTTTTGTAATTTGTGTATGTGCACATTAGTTTTGCATGCGCAATTTTCAAGATATTTGTGTGTGAATTTGAACTTACATTGGCAAGTACCCCAAGTTACGCACAACATGGTTTAAAAAACCATGTGTTATATCTACAAGTACCCAAAGTTACACACAAATTAGTTTACACAGTTTACAAACCATGTATTACACACACAATGCTTTTGAGTCGATTTTCTCTCCATACATGGACATCTATGTAAATGTGTTGGTCTGACCAAAATGTTACAAAAATGGACAGACACTCCAGACCATTTAATTGAAGGCCAAATAACTCATGCATCAACTGGACCTTCTTCAAAGCTCAAAGTTTTTGCATCTTTTTGTAAAAACAGTGAAGCATAAGTGTATATTAATCCAGTTGAATTCCCTATAAAGCTGCACTTATTCATATATTTTACTATTTCCTTAATCAGAGGACTAAAACCAAAATAATTTGTGACTGAAAAGCAGTCCATTAAGGCTAAATGGCAACATGCAGTCACTTAAAACATTCCTAGACTGTCGCTCTGCACTAATAAATCCATATTTATATATAATAAACACACCATCACAGTCAAAATTTGAAAAATTCTCATAGGAGCCTACCATTATTCAATTTAACACCCTTTAACAGAGTTATTTGTGTTTCTTTTCTTTTGCACACACTGTAAATGCACTTCATGGAAAGAATACAAAGACACATGCACAAAATAGAGACAGACTTTATCCTATGCACTCCAAAAGGACACTGAGGTGGCCCAGTTAGAGGAAACCTGCCCAAGGTCATGGTGCTTAATCTCTAGTTGGCTGTTTACTCCCGCCTGTTTCACTTGACTTGCATCAGAAAATATATTGCTGTGACAATGATGCATTTCAGCTATATTCCGCACCTGAACCTCCTCTCCTCCCTGCACTGAATTTACTGCAATGTCCACAAGCTGATTGGAGCTCTACGAAGATGTTACAGCTTGCTCCTACCAGACAAACGGAAGCTAGCTGAGGCAAAAAGAGAGGGTCTATGACAACTTATTCAGGATTTATTTATGTTTATAAAATGCTAATCTCTAACCACAAACCTAATCAAAGTTTAGTTGTGCAAGATAGCGTGAAAATACAGATTCTTTCAGTTCTTGTATTTTACCTTGTACTGAGCTATTAATAGTTAGTCTTTTTCGACTAAAGTATCTTAATGCATTTAAGCCCTTGCAAGGCTCATGTGCCTAATCCTGTTAAATGGCATGTTACCTTTACAGTATTGCTGACATTTTAAATGTGTAAGCAGAAAAAAAAAAAGCTTAAATAGGTATAAGAAATCTGTCTAGTTTTCATTGTTACTGGCGCAGCTCTAGAAGGTATTACTTGTCCATTTCCTAGCCAACATTTTCATATCTCTGTCTACTAGACTGACAGATGAAGTATCACCATATAAAGTCAATTTTTACAGATTTAAATTTGTATTATGTCTGATTTTTTTTCTTAGAAGAGAGTCTGACTCTTTCTGCCACCTCTTAAACATCTTTCTTTGTCTTCCAGATTATGTGTGTTTGATTGAAACTGGATTTTTCTTTGTTGCTGTCTATATAGTCTTGTAATAGCTTTGTGCCTAGCAGAGCAATCGCAGTGCTCCATCAAGCTCTGACACATCCATTTGTCACACTCTCTGTGGTCAGATAGAAAACCAAGGGAAAATGCTCAGATACACACTCTTACACACAAGCTGCAATATCACTCCAGGAGCATCGTCCTAGTCTACACTACATATGGTGTTATCATATTTTGATGTCGCTGACAAAAAAAATGCATCTTCACTTGTTGCATTGGTTGGATGTGGGTATGCTGTGACCTGCTGAAAGAGCCTTTGAGTTGAAATCCAACATGACACGTTCAAATGGAAGGAAACGTTCCGAACTGAGATTGATCAACACAAAGATGAGAGCTGATACTGTATTTGACGGAATCAATGAGGTGACACGCAAAAGCAGATGATACATCCAGTGTGGTAAAATTCCAATAAGTCTGCATCAATAAAAAAAGAATTGCTACATATTTAACAACACATTGACTATGAGATCAATACTGATGATACTGATGGTAATAAAAGAATGTCCCGTTGCTATAACTTGTGGTATATTGTTAATGTCAACAGGGAGGGATTTGAGACCCCTGGGACCCTGCACAGGATAAAATACATACGAACAATATTATGGAAATCACAGGTGTCAAGAAAATCAAAACTTAAACCTGGTGAGAAAAAGAAGGAGAAAGTAAAACTTAAAGTGTTTCCCAAGTACCAATCACAGGGCAGGGGGGTTTACAAAAGCATGGCACTGAAGTGAAGACTTAACACAAGCACAAAATGTAATATCAGATACATAAATTGGCATTCCTACACTTTGTAGTAACAAAGTATTTATAATGCAGACGTAGATGAAAATTGCACAATCACCAGTCATACACAACTTTTCCACAGTTTTTTTTTTCTAATTTTGTTTGTGTTTTACATTCTCTTTCGTTTTAATTTGCCTTTTCTGTATGTTTAGGAAATTAAAACTTGTTGGTAATGTTAGGTACCAAAAACAAATTGTTAGGTTTCTGAAAAGATTATGGTCAAGTTTATATATTACTATACTCCATCCAAATGTTAATTCAGCTTAGTTAAACAGATAATGGTGTGGAAATCCTCCTTTTATTCCCCATAAACCAGTGTGTTGCAAACTGACACCAAGGCTTCCTCCTGCATTGATTTTTTTTTGTCTGCCAAGGGGTTCTTTCAAAACAATTGTATATCATGCTGTTAGAGTGAGACCAAACTGATGATACAGTTTATTTCTTGCTAAAATCTGAGTGTGCTTGTATGGATTCTGATCCAAGAAAAACCCAGGATTCCATCAAATTTACAATTAACCCTTGTTAAACACAGATGCACAGCAACATGCAGTTGCAGGTGAAGATCATGAATCCATGGATGTTAAAACTGAGGTGATATTCATATCCAGAAGGTCCCATATGTTGTATCATATTGAAATAACATACTTCTATATTCATTAATCGTGATTAGAGAGAGACTAGCAGAATGCTGTCAGTTTTAGCTCTAATATACAGTATCAGAACCTTCTTCATTTAGTAGGTTGGAAGAGTTTACAAGTTTACATGTGCAAATGCAGGTGAGTCATATTAAAAACGTCCCCTGTAGCTTGAAGGAGATTGATTCATTCCATAGCTCAAATTGAGCTGATTCAGTCTGAACATCTTTTAAATTTAAGTCGGGGATGGATAGGAGTTGTGCCCCATGGTGTTGGAAGCTTGTTGAGAGGGTCAGGAACTGATCGGATCACGAAAAAAACAAAACTCCCAGGATTAAATGTTTGTTTTCAAAACTTTTTAGACCCACTTATAAACCACACACCTGAATACATGATTGTGTTCCTTTCTTCCCCTGGTCATGACATGCACCATAGATTATTGGATACAAGTTAACCTGAATCAGTTTTGATGGAACAGGCTAAATAGTCCTGCAAGGTGCAAAGACAGCTACCTGGTTAGGATATGTAATAACACAGATATGACTATCATAAAAAAAAAGAAAATGGTCAGTTCTGAAGATAGCAGGAGAAACACGAGGTAATAAATGTCTCTCTTGTCTCTCGCATGAATTAAATGGCAAGACTTGTGGTATAGAGCTCATAAGACCAACTGCACATCTTCTCCATCTCTTCAACAAGCAGAGGAAGATATTTTCTTTTCAGTTCTCGGGTATAACTTCATGTAGATCTTCAGTCCAGCATGAGAATATTGATGGGGGACATTTGGGGTCAGAGGATGGTTCCTGTTAGAGCGATATGGTTTCATTTGAGATGGATGTTTAGTCTAGCAAGCTCTCTAAAACCCACTTAACATTTTGTACAAATTTTGAAGATGCTGAAAGCCGTCCTTCACCACATGCTTCCTCTGTCTGTCTTTTTGCTACTCTCTATGTCATCATTGATCGAGCAGGCCAGACAGTCTCGTATAGTCTGCACTTGTTTCCAGTCAGGCTTATTTAAGCCTTATGGACTGGAATCAAATGGCTTTGCTTATGAAAGATGTCTCCAATTGTTACAGTAAAGACAAGCAGGCAGGTGAGATTGCAGCATGCTTAATCAAAACTCAAGGCAATTGGAAGATTTTCCAGGAGGAGCAGCCCGGTCTCATGCTAAATCAGGAAAGAAGCAATAAAAGGGATATTATATTCATGCTGATGAATGCAAATTGTACCTTATTTCATGAAACCCGGCATAACTTTCATAGGATAGCAGTATTTCAGGAGGAGGCTTTATTTGTCTCTGTACACCATTTTGAGGTCTTTTTCAGACTTTACAACTTGGGACCTACCTTAAAAACTAGAAAATGGAGATTTTTACGACAAGCTGCATTTTCTTAAACAATAACTGAGCAGATGTCAATGCCATAACCCAATCTTGTTCTTTAGATACCTCAGTTTATCCAAGCTGTAAGCCAAAATAAAACATATGAATTTTAAAATAGATCACGTCTATCTGAACTTAAAGAGCCATCTTAAGCTTAAAGTAATCCACATCTTTGTCCTAAACCATTCCTGTAAAATTGTCATTTGCTGAATCTCTCCACATCTTTCAAATTTTCTTATTAGAAATTACTTGGCCCTCAGGCATGTATTAGTACTTCAACACATAAGCACGCACACAATCCATGCACACTGTTACGTAAAGCTCAGCATTCATTTCCCTCTCTTTTAGTCCTTTTCCATCTCAACATCTTATGACATCTTATGTTGCTTTTCATCTCCCCCCTCCTTATCTTTCTGTTATCTTTCTCAACTTTTTTTATGTTTTCTCTGACTCTCTTTGCAGCCCTCCCTCTCAGCCTCCTTGACAGCTTCTTCTTAACAAAGTGCAGCAGAGTGTGAAAACAGGAATGAGCCAGTGTGTTGCGGGTGTGTTTGTCTGCGTTTCACCCAGTGTGTCTGCAGAGGAAAGCTGGTATAATTAATAAGTTAAATAAAACAATAGAAGTAAACTCCTGATAAAACTGTTATTTTTAAAACTTCATTTGAATAATTACTTGCCTTTTTACATTAATTTTGCCTTAATATATTGGTTTAAAGAGTTTTTTGGCTTTCAATATATTATATTGATCTGAAACATATAAAAGAGGATTATTGTATTTATGTCTACATGAATAAAGATTTAGCCAAATGCAAAATGAAAGAGAGAAAAAAAAGTATTTTCCCATTGATGAAAATTACTTCCTCATTTCTTTAATGTGGATCGCATTTTACCAGCTTTGTTGGTGACAACTCGGTTGGCTTCATCATATCGTACATCCATCAACAGCACTTGAGGGCAGCATAATATTACTGCACCTCAATCAATACAATGTGTCTGCAACAAAGGTTTCTTGTGTGTCAGACCAATAACGCAGATTTGAATTTAATTGAATAGGGACTGAGAGGAAGAGATATGAGAGGATGGGATTGTGTTGACCTTTTTCTATTCTTTGAAATGTCAGAGATGTCTTTATCATTGACTCCAGTGTTAAACTAAAACTGACATCACTTAGGACCTTGCTTTTGACTCATCAGTTTGGAGTGCTGATGTGTAGATACCCCATGAAAAAGAACTGCTGTTGAGGTTCAAGAGTATACCAAAGAGAAAGTCTCAGAAAAAAGTCCTATTCATTGAAGACCCATAAGATTAAGAAGCAGAACTTTTATGATCGCTCTCAATGACCCTTTTTGAGAGCAGTCGTGTTCTTTAGAATATCACAGAAGCAGACATTAAAATTATATTCTGGCAGACAATATTTATCCTCTTTATAGTGTGCTTTCCCCTGCCTGGGTGACCTGTTCTTATCTAAGCTGTCTAAGGCTGCACCCCCCTTCTACCTCACCCACTGGCATTGAATGTGTATGTGTGTTCGTTGTACCGCTGTGTGCAGCCGTCACTGTGATCTCACATCAGTCAGAGGCTGCTGAGCCATACATTGACATTCCAGACTGCCTGCCTGCCTCTCTGGCAAAAATAGATATGTAAAACGACAAGATCTTTCCCCCCAAGTTTTCCCACGCATAGTTTGTCTGAGCTGGTGGCAGTGGAAAAAAAGAGAGACAGAGAGAAAGAGAGAGAGAGGTCTCTGCTCTGTGTCAGCACAGATGAGAAACATTTAGTGTGTGTGGAGGGGAGTGACATGTCACTATTTAAGCAAATTAGATAGAGAGTGAGAGGTTAAAAGCAGACGAAGTTCATATCCTTTACCCGTGTTCATCCTGTAGATAGGTAGGGGTTTGCTGTTATGTGGTTTTTGGTAACTTAAGCTGCTTATCTGGGTCTAAGGTAAGGTTTGATTCAAAATAGGCTTTTCCATTGGAATCAGGCCAGGCTCACAAAAAGAAACCTGTACGGCAACAAAGTGGTTTTTGATTATTTGGGTCCTCATATGAAAGGCCAATATGAGCTTATACGATTATGTCACAGACATCTGTTGGCTCAGCTATGAGGTCAGAGGCCACTTTAAGCTTGACGGCAACCCGACTAATGGTGAGCCTGGGTATCTTTTTCAAGGACATCTGAACTGGGAAGCACTGTGTGAATCAGGTCTGTCAGTTCCTGAGGGCCAGTCTTGACTCCCTTTTGCTCCTTGACTTTCAGAAATGAAGCTTGTCAAAATATGAATTAGCTCTTTTTTCTTTTTTCATTGATTAAAATGCTAAAAGTAAAGCTTTGCATCCATTATTGTCAGCACTGATTGATTTACAACAGCAGGAAGAGTGATCTGTGGCTGCCACAGGCACATGATGGATTGGAACCTCTTCCAGAGGCCATAACTGTAATAGATATTATGCAGTACTAAGTGGTGTAAAGGCGTTACTGCACCAGCTAGTCCTAAACTGAATACAAGACACCACAAATATGAGGTGGTGGAAGAGTCAAACATACTGAACCCTGTCAGGATGCTGTATTAGCGGTGTCCTGTCTTAGTTCTACACATGGTGATGTCCTATCATTTTTCATCATAATAATGACATTTATCAGAAGCTACTCCATTCTTCTTTTACAGAAAATATATAGAATATGCATGACTTTACATGGGAAATTCATCTTAAATAGATGACTTGTATTATGTGGGAATCAATAAAATCTTGATGGATGACTCTGAGCAACACACAGTGGAGTAGTTGTGACATGACCTCTATTTTCTTTCCATTTTTCACTTTCTCTTTTGTTTGCTTTTCCATCTTGGATGCTTGAGGACAATTCAAAGACGTGGAGCTTTAAGAAATGTAAAACTGCTATCTTTTCACTCTTTCATATCCACACTGCCCAAAAATGATATACAAATCCTTTAGGTTAGAAAATACAAAAAAAAAGAGATGCAGCACAGTGACACAGAAAGGCAAAGGTGTAATAACGTGAACTGTATACTTACAAAATCTGTTATGTTTACACGGTTTTCTCAGTATTGTGATAATATACTCATTTTTCTCTGAAGCATGTCCAAATAGTGTTTTTTTTTTTTTTTAAAGTTACTGAGACTGTAGAAAATGTGGCTTAGCCTTTGCATAGTCATTATGCAAACCTTAAATTATTATGGAGAGTTTTTGCTGTCTGGAGTTGGTTTATATGGCTTAATTGTAATAATGTCTGACCAAAGAAGAAATAAGTCCAGAAGGGGGTGGAAATTTCATTCAATACTCTGTTAAACCTGCAATGATATGTGTCTCAAGGGAACAGCAGCAATTTGACAGAGTTTTATTAGTCTTGTTCCCACTGGCTGTCATTAATTTTCAGATGCTCTCCGACCATGACCAGAATACTTCCTCGGGGAAACACTTAATCTATGTCATTTATGCATGTTGTGTTGACTTTAGAAAATGGTCAACGCACAAAGGAACTAAATGACCTCAAACATCAGAACAGCCATCAATATGTTACATGGATTGAACTCTATCTTTAATGCCCTTTCAAGCCATCTTTGACTTGGCTTGACCAGTGTTTGAGAGCACCAAGTGGATGACAAATGGGTGCTCTGGCTCCACCCTGTTGGCTAGCCATCCTCTGTGATGGATGCAAGAATGAGAGGAGCGCAGGGTCTTTGGATTTCATTTGCTCAGCGCTGTTCTCTTGCTAATATTGATTTAGGGGGTGTGTTGTTGATGGGCAAAACGATAGTGTATGTGTGTGAGGGAGAATCTGGAGAAGCGCTGTGGGTTTTTACTTGCTTCTAATTGATTAATCACTCCCCAAAGAACATGGCCAAACAAATAGATATCTTAGAAGAACTAATATAAGCATAATGCTTTGGTTTCATGGGTAAAGATGGCAGTGTCTGTACCAGTAGGGCTATAGGGTTGTAGCTGCAGAGGGCCAACACTTGTTGGAGGACTCATTATTTTCAGTGTTTTGTGCTAGATAGGCTATGTAAAACAGAATGCATGAATTATCAATGTGTTACGAGTAATTTGTAACCTCTGCAAAACAGTCCTGACAAAACAGAGCAATGCAAGTTCATTGTTTCAGAAGAAATTACAGGACTGCATTCCCATTGTTTATCTTCTGGTTTTAAATGCAGTTTCCTTTATAACAAACATACAGCGGAGGCTGAGATGTCCATTATGTTGTGGAATACGGCATGAGACCAGCAGGCTGTTTCTCCTCTTGCAGCTTTTCTTCTCCACACCTCATTCATTGGTGTTATAATCAGGGGTGAAGGTTGTATTCTGCCTCTATGAACACTGACCTGTAGTGAAATGAACTCATGGGAATGACATTCCTATTATTCATTGGCATGCATGAGACACCCTTAGTGGTTGAGTTAAAAGCAAATTTGGTGGAAAATGCTAAAAGAAAAAAATCCCCTCTACCCTTCATCTTATTAATTTGAGAAGATAGCGGCTGTGAGGCGATGATGCTGCATAATTGTTTCCCCCTCACAGCGTTGATCATTGCATTGTACACATGTTGGAAATAACATACATAGCTTAAGTTTCTAAAGCAGATAACTTAATGTTTACAGTTTCTTTAGGCTCTATATAGGCTGCAACTTGTTGAAATCAGTGGAATACCCCGTCTTAATGCTTCGTCTGCACCCTGCTGTAATGCTTCGAATGTTTTATGTAAAGCATCTTGAATTGTCCTGTACATGAAATGTGCTATACAAATAAACTTGCCTTGCCTATGATACAGCAGAGCCCCAGATATTTTGAAATTGAAAACAAAGGTTGAGGCAATATGTTTGGTTTGACTTCGCTAGAAGTACTATTAGCCTATTTTGTTTTTACAAATATCTGTTGTTCTTACTTATAAAAAAAACAGTCTTCAAGTCAAAATAACATATTTCTTAAGCATGGCACAAGAATGACTTCACAGGTTAGAGACATTAAAAAGGAAGTTAAAGATTCAAACTTAACATTGTCCTTGGCAACTATGTGGGCATGATAAATAGCTCCCCCATTAAGCTGTCTGGTGGAAAATAATGTGTCTCTTTCATTTTTCAAAGGTATCAATGAAAAAGATTTCCTGACATGTTCAGTTTTGTTGATCAGGTTTTTCTTCCGCCTCAAGTCAGGCCAATATACCTCATCTGCACACTCTCAGTAATTTAATTGCAAGTCTTAAAGAACACAGCGAGAATCCATTTCCATAATTCTCCAATCAAAGTATTGATTTTACTGTTGACACTCAGTTAAACACAATGACCTGACTGAGGTTGCCAGATATTGACGGAATTCCCCAACCTGAAGCTGCTTGTGTTCCTAATGAGCCCCCTGTAGATCAGCTCCTTATGTGTGTGGGCACACATAAGGAGCTGTTACACATGTAACCAGAAATAAATGCATATATCTTACTCACTCACTCACTCACTCACATTTGAATGAGTGAGTGAGTGAGTGAGTGAGTGAGTGAGTGAGTGAGTGAGTGAGTGAGTGAGTGAGTGAGTGAGTGAGT
>JAOXYM010000013.1:20561822-20573427 GCA_028567055.1 Leptatherina wallacei
CCCCTAGACGGCATAGCCGCCAGGGTCGGGACACGCAAACCCCTCCACCACGATAAGGTGGCGGCCCAGGGAGGGGCACCAAAATCTGTACATTACTTTTTGAGTTATGTGGCAAACAGACAGACAAACATACAACGCTGAACATTGAAATGGGCCAGCTGCATGTAGCCCTTTAACAGAAATGGATTTTTAGGAATCTATTTTTTTAATCTATTTAATTTATTTAGCCAGTACCAGCTGTAACTTATTGTTTCTCTTCATCTTGTCTGCTATTGTCTGTAGGTGTTTCTTTTTACATATTACACACAGACAAATTACGCACAGGATGTTTCACTTCATTATGTGTCCAAAAACTGAAGGGATCACTTTATGCTACATTACTTACTTAAACTGAATAGTACATAGATGAAAGGAGGTGTTACGTCGCCTAAGGATACTTATGTAAACTGATTAGATATAGATTTTATATCTTTGGTTGAATAAGATTCTTGTATGCATCAAATTCAACATGAAAATTTAGCTAATAATATGTCTGGAGAGACATATCAGCAAATTAATTACATGTGTTAGTATCCGCTAACAGTATTCTCATGCTGTTGCAGTATTCCTGGTTGTCAGAGACTTACATGGAGACCTTTTGGTTCATTGCATTGGTTAACAGCATTGTTGCACAGTTCAGTGCATCTGGTTTCCCCAGGAAAAAAAGCTCAGCTGTATATCTCACAGATCAACACACAGGGAGGCAGACTTATTTGCACTTTACTTTGGTCAGTTTTACGCAGGCAGTCTCCTCAGATCTAGGGGTTGCTCTGCAGGAAGGTCTTCTGTTGTCTGACTAAAAAGACAGGAGGGAGCACATGTCTGTCGCCTGTTCTGTACTTTAAAAGTGCATGAGGGGTAAACTTCAAGGTCTTCAAGGAATCCAGCAGGGAAGAGAGCATAAAATGGAAAGAGAACAATAGTTGTTGGATTCAGTTGAAGCTTTTCCTTGCATCTTTTTTAAAACAGCTTGCAGCTATTTGTTGTGCACAAGGGTGACTTAGTATAAAACAGCCATTTAGTAGCAGTGTTGTTATGAAAATATTTACAACAATGCTATTGTACATTTCTTTATCTCTACCTTTGAAATTTTATGAATACACTTTTTGAGTAAAAACCTGATATAGTCTACTCACTTATTAAAGGCCCATTATAAAACTTTTGCTATTTTCTCAGTGACGTGCCCCTATCGATGGCTAATTCGGCATCCATCTTGGATCCTACCTGTACTGTGAGCTCTCTCCAGACAGTAAAAAACAGTCTTTTCTCAACTCTTGTCTTATCTCTTGCTCTTCTTTGGCTCTCCTTAATTTCCTCTCTTCCTCCGTTTAATGCCTTCAAACGTTTCTTTAGTGAATCCGCCGACGTGTGTTCAAAACGACCGGTTTGTTTACATTCGCTTGCTAGCATGTAATGCATGCGCAAAGCGAAACTTAGCAGGTGGCGTCCCAGATGTAAAAGTTCTATAGTGCGGTTTTTCAGCCACGGGGCAGTGCTGGGCCACGACGGCCCTAGAAATGCCCATAATAAATGTCACTGTGCCATCAAACTAGTCCAGAAAGCAGAGTTTTAAGGTCGAAAAGGTATATAGTGAGCCTTTAAAAGATGAACTGATGAGTCATTTAATGAGTAAAGGTAACTGCATCTTTCAGCAACTCAAGTGTTTCTTGTGAATGCATAAAATCAGTTGAAAAAATGTTAGCCTCTTCTGAGTCCCAACTATTCATACTCAGATGCTTGGTAAGGATCTCTTCTCATTCTTTCTTTAAAAAAAAAAAAATCATGAGACCATAAAAAGCAGGGTCCCCCCTTAAGCAACATTTTCTAATGTAATCTGATAGACTTCAAAAGAAGCTCCTCTCTGACTATACGTGACACAGTGAGGCCACAGCCAAAAGTTTTCTGTGAATCACATAGCTCAAGAAACTATCACCATGGCAACCCCAAAAATTAAGGAGAATCTTTCTGCAGAAGAATACATCTGAGACTCCTGATCAGCAATATGTGAGAATGTGATGTCTAGACAGTCTTAAGCTGAAAGAAACGTTTCAACTTTTTTTAGGGCTGTTTTACAATTGTCATGTATGAAACTTTTTTTAATTTTTAGGGGGGTTTTGGCTTTCCCACATTTAAAATGGTTCACAACATGACCGGGTAGGAAGTGCATTTTGCTCAGCCTCAATCTTTTCTATTGCTTTTGAGCTATTACACAAGCTATGTGGCAATCCAGATCCTGCCATGTTGAAGACTGAATAGCCCACACACACACACTCTCACACACGCTACACCAAACAGAAACCCTCTCAGTGTTCTGATTCGTCTGTCTGATAGTGTTGTCAGTGGGACTGGATGTCAAAGAGAAGGAATCTATTACAGGATCGATTTGGCTGTGCAATTAGGTGGGAATGGGAATTTCTCATTTCACTTTTCGCTCTGTGACACCCGTCTCTCGGGAGCTTTGAAGGAGGAATAAAGTGATACACTGTGATAGCTGGCAGAGGAATAAAGAAGAGGCTGGCATTGGTGGGAGGAAAAGTGTGCATGAAGTTGTGCTTTGCGGATGTGGGAGGTGTTTTAGCTGTCTAAGAAAGCACCAAAGGGGGTGCATCTTTTCTGACTAATTTAACTTTTTGTCTATCCTTTCAGACCACTTATCTTCCGTTTTCAGCTCATCTTGCATTCATTTCTCATTACCTACAATGCACCATCTAATTGATCACTCTGAAACAAAATAGACTCCTGTTGCATCATCGTGTTGTTTTCATCATTTCAGCTCAAATGTGTTTGTTTCATCAAGCTGAAATATCAAGTTGATATGCAATTTTTTTTTAAAGTTTTGTTGAAACTTGAGGTCTTTGGCTGGCTTATTAGTTAAATCTGAAAATGGATGATCACTGTTAGATTCTTATTTTTCAAGATTCTGAAATCGATCAAACATTTTCAAGAATCATTATTTTAAAAGAACTTAAAGTTTTTGACTGACTACTTTCAAAGCTACTGTTAAGTGACAAAGAAATGTTGAAGTTTGCAAGGTAAACAAAAATACATTTCACCTCTTTGCCAAAAAATTTGTTTCAGTGTATTTTTCAATTTTCTAATCACTTAATTAACCTTGAAAACCTCCTTTTTTTAACATAATTTCTTTCAACTAATAAAACAATTCCCCGTAGCTCCTTCTAGCTTAAAGAGGAATGTAGTTAATCCCAGAATTGGCACCCTTTGTTACCTAAAGAATATTGATTTTGAAGTGAGATTGGTTTGAATCGAGAATCTGACAGAATTGAATCGTCACCCCAAGAATCGGAATCAAATTGAATCGTGAGTTTTTGGCAGATTCCCATCCCTACAAAATAAGACTATCAAATGTGACACTTTAAAAAAACCTTGAACCTGTTTGCTTATTGGTCAGCAACATAAGGACTTAAAGTGTGCAAAATAATAATGTTGAAAGAGCTTCACATGAACTTACTTTGAAGCAGCTAATTATAGCTTAAAGTGTCTGTATATTACCATTAAATAACATAGCTTACCTGAAAGAATTTATATAGACCAAGAAAACTACCATTAGCACCCAGCTATGCAGAGGACTCTTCTGATTTCGTTGTGTCACCACAGAGTGTTACCTAATGGCATCAAGACATTTCCTGGCAGGACGGGAGAGGCCAACGGAGAGGTTTAATGGAGTTTCCTCTGCTGCCTAATTAAAATCTTCCTCTCCACAGTTCTGTCATTAAGTAATGTTTTACTAGGAACACAGGAGAACAGACAGCCTGGGAGTTTTTATTTTGCTGAAGCACCAGGTGCATGTGTGTGGGTGGTAAATGTAGGGTATAGGTACAGTTTGCATGTCTGTGTTTGCATGTAGCTTTCCTTCATGTTTGACTCTGATTACACTGGAATGACTGGTTTGATTCAAAAAAACAAAAAACAAACAAACAGAAAGCAACACAGACACAGAGTCGCAGCCAAAAAGCTCGTAGTCACAGAACACATATCCAATATTCATTCTTCTCCAAGTCCTCTATGTGCCTGTGGATAGGCTAATGGGCTGCGGCATCGTCTTCTGACACACACATTTTTCTAATATGTTTGAACTGCTGGAGGATTCCACCAGGGTTTAATTGCAAGGGAAATAAACAGATATGTACTTAATTAAATCTCCTTACTGAGCTACTTTGTTGTATATTTGCATTTCATTCATATTTTATTCAGAGGTGGAGCCTTGCTGATAACTATGCTATGATAGAAAAAAGAGCCTTTGAGTTCTTAATCAACAAAGATTTTTTTTTTCTTTTTCTGTTTTAATGTTGCATAGACAGCCGCTGGCTCAGGGGAGCTTTTTGGCTCAGTGAACTTGTTGGAGAGCTGCACATTCAACAACTTTTAAATGATTTTAATATGCTTATTTTGATACAGCGTATATGTGCTTGAGGGAGTACCTTGCCTCAGAGCTTTGTGACTGTAGGGAATTTTATTATGCAGGTTTTATGCTGCATTGGAGCTTCATTAGGACATACCCACTAAACTCAAAGTGAACATATGATGTCATCTTTATTTTATCCTGGATTGTAACACCTGGCCTCTCTCATTGTACCTCAGGATGCTTGATACAATGTTAGATCCCCATACATCAGGGATCACCTCATCTGCTCCTCGAGGGCCAGTATCCTGCAGTTATTGGATGCTTCTCTGCATTAACAAACCTGATTCAAATTAATGGAACATTAACAGACTTGTGCAGAACTTGACAAAAAGCTGTTTGGGATCCATTTTATTTCAATCAGGTGTGTTGCAGCAGGGATACATTGAATACCTGCAGGACACTGGCCCTCGAGGACCGGAGTTGGTGCCTGCCATACATGGTGAGTTTTCTTGTCATGGCGTTCGTCTCCTCCTAGATAATTATAATAAATTATGCAATTTTGTTTGATCGATCTTCTGCTACATAGTGCTACAGTCTCTAAACAAGGAGTTGTGAAATGCGTTTAGTTTCTTTTTTCCAAGTTCATTTTGACTTCAGAAAGTTCACAGTGACATATTTCAGTGTATAAAAGAGAGTTTCAGTACTTGGTAGTCTGTCCCTTTCAAATGACAAGATTCTGCATGGGGTACGCACATTCTCACGGCAGGTTGAAAATTTGCGTGGCAGTGCGCACAGATCCACGCAAAGTTGTCTTTTATATATTCCGACGTGTGCGTGGAAAATGGCGTATGGAACATTTTTATGCCTACGCAACTGTTAGTACACGAAGCCCCTGGTGTTTAGCTCCTCTAGTGTTACTCTCAATTCCCTTGTGGGCCTTAATTTTGTATTGAGCCATATGTCTAATCCTTTTATCTACTATGATGCCTGACAGGAGCTTCCATACTGTCCAGAGGAAGGTTATTAGCTGATACTTGGATGGAATTGCTCCCTTCATGGGATCTTTATATGATCAGGTCTGTCCAATCTTTGATCAACCAATCGGTCTAGGTCCCATCCACCAGTAGCTGATTCTGTTGTGCTGCTGGGTGTTAATGGAATGCAGTCAGTTTTCTGTGATAGCCACTGGTTTTTGTACTGGGAAACTGCTGTAGTCAGCTCTCATATCCCGTAGTCTTGGACCATTGTTGTTATGTGATGCCTTTTCCTTCTATGCCCTTCTAGTATTGTTCAGTCTCAGCTTGTTACCCTGCCACAGAATATACTTTAGATGACTAAGCTGAGAACATCAAATTAATACTCCTTATTTATGTTTCTCTACCTTTTCAAGCAGGTAGCCACATCTGTGTTCTTCATATGACAGTTTACGGTACTCAAGGTATAAAATCCATCTATCCATTTCTTATACCTGCTTATTCAAAGGCAGGGAAGGTATAATCTTTTGCTGCTGTGGTGTACATTAGCTTATTGGTCTCTGTGATTGTCCCATTAGACATAATTTGCTGTCCTGCATTCACGTCTATTATTTTTTTCACACGGTACTTTTTCTTTCAGTCTTTCAGTTGCTAAGGGCCACACAGCCTCCAAGTTCCCAGTCTGTCTATGGTGATGTATTGACAATTCACTCATGCAGTCAGCAATGTGGCAAGCATAAACTCTCTCGGAATTAACTGCAGTGCTTTCATTTAAGTGGGTTAGGGTTAGCACCCCAGGACCTTCTGCACTGAAACCCTAGAAGGAGCTGAAAGGGAGTCTATAGGGTCCAGCAAGCATTCTCTCTGTCGGATGTCCAATGTCAAAAGTTAAACTGAATGTTTTTGTTTTTATTGAGTTTTTATTTAGCATTTATGTGCAGTGTTGGCAATTGTTCAGAATTACCTGCGGTTTGTTTGTCAATACTCAAGTGTTACAAATGTGTGTCTTTGGTGATAGCTGTAATTAGAATAAGCTTTAACTGGACTGAATTTGATTGGACTCAAATAAAACTTGTTTACTTTCTCTTTAAAGAAGCATTTTAAAGAGAAAACCCTAAAGAAGGCTAATTCAGCATCCATCTTTTCTCTGAGTTCTTTCCCGCAAGTAAAAGGTAGCCCAAAGTTTAACTCATCCTATTTCTTGCTCTGTCACTTTCCCTCTTTCTTTTCTTCGCTTCTTTCAGTAATGTTCTCTTGGGTTTCTTTGATTAGCCAGCCATGGTACCCGTCCAAAACAGCTAGCATTATTATCCAGTTGCTTGTGTGTTACACGGCAATGTAGCAGAACACAGCCATCACATGATGCCCTGGAAACACAAAGTTGTGAAGTGCAGTTTTTCAGCCCCAGAATGTTGCAGGGCAACCCCAACCTCTGGCTGGCCAGTATAACTGCCGGCACAATAATTATTACTTGTTAGAATTTCTTCCAGCTGAATATTTTTTTAACTTTCTTGCTTTTTTAGCCATTTATTGCCCGTGGTGCCAACTATTTTGACACCTGTAGCAAGCATCACATTGGACAGTAGCTCATTTTGTTTATAAAACTGTGCAATTTCTCAGTTTAGGCACTTGTTCTGTTATGTATGTTCTGTTGTGAATAAAATATTGTCTCATGTTGTTTGAAGGTCTTTTAGTTTCACTTTGTTCAAATTAAGAATACGTCCCAACATTTCTGGAATTCGGGTTGTACATAAACTAAACTAAATTGCATTAAATTGAGAAGTTTGAATGGCCCAATATTACTTTTGTTATGAAATGGGACTAAATGTTATTGTATACCATGTACTTTGAAGGGATGACACCCTGCACAGTGCTATTACCCTTGACCTAACTATTTCATGTGCCATTTTAACAATGTACAAGTATGCAGAAATTAAGACTCTGCTATTGAAGTGGTTTGAGATAAAATTTGCTTAATCGGCCATGATAGGATTTTGAAATTGATGACTTAGTAGTCCACAATATGTTGCTCTTATGTAAAACTTGTAAAAGGGAAAAAGGAAACATTCACCATGGTTGCCAAGCTTCTTTTAAAACATTGTTTCATTTCATGATAAATAGTTAAAATAAATAGTTAAAAAAAATCTTTATTGTTATAATATCAATTATTCAATTGTCTATTATTTAATCAAATTATTTATAATGAGACCTCAAACTATACCACCACAGCTGTAACGTGTCTTTGCCAGGTAAATTTGATATTTATTCTTGATCTGAAGAGAAAACACAATAATCTACCTCAATATCTGTATGGCAGACTACAGGAAATGCCCCATGTGGTGGATCCATTTATCCATTGGAAGCCACATTGCTAAAACCAACAACATCCAGCAGTGGCAGTGACAACTTTAATTTGGTAGCTGGCGGTCAACATGATTAGCAAACTGCAGGAAGCTTATACAAAGTGGACCAACTAACTCTCCCACCCACAGTGTGGGAGGAGAGGAGCATGCAACCAGCAATGAGAGTGTGCAGAGCTGCTTTTAACAAGTATTATTTTTATTATTCTTGGGAATAAAGTGAGGACAGGTTTTTTGGTTCGTTACAAGGTATAATATCATTACCTTTACAAGGATATACAGGAGCATTATGGCGACAAGATGTTAGTTATGTCAAAAATACAATTCACAAGGTTTCTGTGTTTTACAATTAGAAGAATATTACACATCACACCTTTTAAACCTTTATTTCATATGCAAGCAGAGGCCCATCCACTGCTTCATTTTCCAGTTGGCAGGGAGTTGATGTGTTCAGATATGATTTATTGATCATGTAGAGCACATTAGTTTACCCACTGTGTTCAGTTAAAAAGCAATAACGCATTTTACACCCTCTGTTCCATTCGAATGCAATAACACTAAACTAATTACGTAAACTGGGGATCGCAGTGTGATTTGTAAATGCCCAAGCTGCGTGCTGACTCTAAGCCATCTTCAGTGAGATGCCGAGAATATTGAAACTAATACAGCAAGATGTGATTAATTCATCGACACCTTATCTCTTTCTATTCAGGGGTTTATATGGAAAATTAGCCATAGGGCAGCAACAGCGGCTGTGTTTAGGTGGCAGAGCAAGCAGTGACTATTATCTCAAGGTTACTCTTCTCTTTTATCCATTTTTCTTAGATTTTCCCTTAAACTCCTCTGACAGTCTTTTAATCATTCTAAATTAGGTTTCATCATTATCATCATTATTTGGAGATCATTAACAACTGAAACTGTTTGGATAATACTGCAGAATCTATAAACAATAAATCCTGTGCTGACTCAGCCTTTTACGTTAACATTCATTAATCATGGTGAAATAAATCCATCCTTAACAAAAGAGAAAACATTTCCTTAACACCTGTGGCCCCAGAAGGCGAGATGATAATGCAAATATGCATATGTATTAGGTTATATTTTTTCCCCTGACTTATTTAAACAAATGTTTAAAAATATAAGTTTCAAACACTTATACAGCAGCAAAAAATATGCAACAAAAAAGAATAGTTATAATCCCATCTCTCTCACACTGAATGTCTTGTAATCCAAAGTCTTATTTTCTGTGTTAAGGCAGCAGGGGACAACCATGTTTATGTTAGCATCTAATTTCTCATCATAACTTTTAGGTTGCTCTCCTCTAAATAAATTGTATTTTTCATTTAAAAAACCCCTCACACTAAAACAGCTGAAAGTTGGGTTGAACTTCTGGTTTTTGACCTGGCACTCTGCTTCCCCAGTGCTACATCCAGGGAGTTTTCTCAAGTCATATCTTCCACTTTACATTAGACCTCTGCAGATATCTGTAAGCTGCCAGCACCTCTGTCCATGGCCTTTGAGACATGATCATAGATGAGTCTTACATTGTCTGGGAGGTTGCAGACAATGTCATTGTCCCTTTAATGGTGTTGTCCAGCAATATCTGGGACTTACAGCAGGTGACAATCCCCCAAAAAAGACTGACCTTCATCTGAATGTCCATGTACTCTGGGCATTAGCAATAAATCTGCTGAGTTTGAGGCATATTGGACTAAAGGTTGTTTGGAAAACAGTAAGAGACAGATTCTTTAATTTATTAGTGAGCCAGACATATTTTCTGAGATGAGACAGATGGCAAGCCTGAGTGGATCAAAGGCAAGTTTCTAAAATGCTGCCTTTGATTTGACATCATACAGTGCCTTTTTAGAGTATGTTGCTATGGCGAAGAGTGGCATAGACTTAAACTAAGACCAGTCCTTATGGGAACATTCTGATTAAGGAATCCATTGTCTCTCCAACAATATACAGCACTCAGTGAGATTGATTGATTGATTGATTGATTGATTGATTGATTGATTGATTGATTGATTGATTGATTGATTGATTGATTGATTGATATGCTTTATTTCGAGCAGACAAAACAAAAGTAGGTTTAACTATCAGAGTAAATGTATACTATTTTTTAAAAGAATATAAAAGAAAAAGAAATGAAGAATACAATAACAAACAAGAGAAATTCGATTTAAGAAAAAAAAAGATTATCTAGCTCGAAAAGGAGCAGAATGAAGCAACCATTTATGTATCCCTGCCTCCTTTACTAGTTGCAATATACTCCGTTTAGACATTGTGTCAAATCACATCAGTCTTCAAGAAATCAGAATAAGTGCAGGAAAAAGATAAATAAGTCCTTCCACATATAGCACACTCTCATCTACTGCCCTACACATACATGTACGTACGTATCTATACTCATGCTCCTGTATACTATACATAGTCTACATATATACACCCACACACACATACAAACATATGTGTACACAGACATACATTTTCACATGTACATAGTCATACACAAGAATAAACGTGTACATACATATACAACAGTACATTGATAAATTAACATATGTTCACTTTCCTCATACTTTTTAAAAACATTTTTTTATATTTTTTCTTAAACCATATGATGTTTGGACGTTGCTTGAGTTCTTCTTGAAGTTTATTCCATAATTTTACATTGTGCACTGTAATGTACAAGCTTATAGTTGTTCTCACTTTTAAAATCTTCAAAATCAGTTTCCTCTCTGTTTAAAATAGATCATGTAGTTTTGTAGAATGAGATGAAATGAGATAGCAGCCAGTAGAGGGATATTGAAGCCAGTTTTGGCATAGAGAAGTTTTGGCATAGAGATCACATTAGTGATAGTTTCAAGTATTTTTATATTGTAGCTTGTCTATGAAGCATTGGCTTTTTTTCCCTGCAGTAATGGGTATATCAAACAGCTCAATCTGGTCCGTCTCAGAACAAGTATTGCATCTTTATAAATTATATTTGGTGTTTGAAATTGTTGTCTAGTTATTGTGAACAAAGTTCCACACCCATTTTCATTAATGTTTCATCTCATTTTTATATTTAGCCCAAAGAAAGGAATGCAGGGAAACAACATTTCACCAAGGTTAACAAAAAAGTGTGCCATGAATTCATTTGTAAACTGACTTCCAGAAAAGTTTGGACGTTCTTTAAATCTGAACAAAATGAAAATTAAAAGACCTTCAAATCACATGAGCCAATATTTTATTCACAACAGAACATACATAACACATGTATAAACTGAGAAATTTGACAGTTTTATGCACAAAATGAGTGCATTTCAAAAGTGATGCTTGCTACAGGTGTCAAAATAGTTGGCATGGGGGCAAGAAATGGCTGAAAAACATGATTAGCTATAAAAAGGATGTCCTAGAGAGGCAGAGCTGCTGATGGGTATATGCACTCCATCTGTGAAAGAGTGCGTAAAAAGATTGTGGAAAACCTGAGAAACAATGTTCCTCAATGTCAAATTGTAAAGGCTTTGCAACTCTTATCATTTACTATACATAACATCATCAAAAGATTCAGAGAAACTGGAGATGTCTCTGTGTGTAAGGGACAAGGCTGACGACTTTTCTTGGATGCCCTTTGTCTTTGGGTCCTCAGACGACACTCAATCACTCATCGAAATAATTGTGGCACTGACATTACTAAATAAGCCCAGGAATACTTTCAGAAACCACTGTCGGTAACACAATCCTCCGTGCCATCTGCAGATGGAAGTCATATTTGAACCTGGTCCTCGTGGGCCAAGACTCATTTCTACAGTCAGACAAGTCAAAATTTGCCATTTTTGTTGATAATCACAGATGTCGTATCCTCCAGGCTAAAGAGAAGGGAG
>JAOXYM010000013.1:20588398-20600629 GCA_028567055.1 Leptatherina wallacei
ATAAAAAAAAATATATATATATATATATATATATATATATATATATATATATATATATATATATATATATACACAATGAAGAAATCCGTCGCTACGCAGCTTTAGAGTATAGAGCAACGCTCTGAAAATTGGGGTGTTCCTGAATTTTTTGCTGGTGCACCGAAATTAATAAGTTATGCTCACCAGTGCAACCGAAGCAAAAACTTAGCCTGGAGCTCTGCCCAGACATAGTAGGGAGAGCATACAGACACATGGAGGCCATAGACACTACTAAACCTCTTTTTGAATTGTCTTGAAGAATTTCCACAGAACTTTTGTAAGCCTGTGATCTAATCTTTCTGCTTTTATGATTCTGAATCCAGACTTTCATAGATTAATGATTTTGATTTCCATTGATCATTCTTATCTTATTTTTTTCTCAACATATTCCACCATGTAATGAATAAAGATTTTCAAAAGGAATATTTCATTAATCAAGATCTTAAATGTGTCTTTTAAGTTTTCCGTTTATTTTGTTTGCAGTATATCATTGTATGTAACAGTTTATGAAATTGTAGTCAAAGTATTGTATCATTGCCAGATGCACTCTGCACTGAACTGTTGAGATTGTGATATGTTACACATTTTAAATTTGAGCCTGATTTAGAATCAGGATATTATGTATGAGTGCAAGGGATTATAGTAGCATATATTTCAGATAGATAAAATGCATTCTGTCCTATATGTCACCTCATAATCAGCGTCTCCAAGCTGTAAAACAAGCTCACATTTGATTAAAAGTTACACCTATCGTACTGTGCTTGTTTCACAGAATAACTAAGGAAAGTGTGAGGGCAAACATTTATTTTGACATTTATTTATTTAAATTTATTTATTTATTTAAATGGTTCATGCAATCACCTGCTGAGTATCTTTTGGAAGTGCTTGCCCTTTTCTAAACAGTTTCCATGGTCGACTTCCCAGATGGTTTTATATAACAAATCATTTGCCATGTCAGGTTAATATTGAAACGCCTGATAAATCAAACTGCAGGATTTAAACAGCCAGATGCAGTAGGTGATACTTTGGATATTTTCTCTCTGTGAGATTCTCTTTCACCACATTTCCTGAAGTTCTGATTATTCACTGCAAATTATACACCAGCAATAAATATGAATTAGGCTTTAAAGCTTTGACACTGAGTATGATCAGGGATCATCAGTCTCTTCCATTCACCAAGGCAGAAAAATAACAAAAGGCTGTTATTATTGGAGATGAGAAACTCACTAAAAAAGCACTGACTGTGTCTATTCTGATAGATGTCAGTGTACATTAAGTGTTTCTTCATGAGCTCTTTTTTCTTTTCTTCTGAGACGTCATGTTCCCTTTTTGATATTTCTACCTAGTTATCCATAACATGGTGTGTTTTTTGCCTCCTTCTCATCATATTGTCTCTCTGTCATCCTTAGCATGCCACCCAGGCTTCTACAAGGCTAATGCTGGAAACATCAAGTGTTCAAAGTGCCCTCCACACAGTTTCAGTTATGGACAAGGAGCTTCTATCTGCCGTTGTGAGAAGGGCTTTTTCAGAGCTGAAAAAGATCCTCCAACTATGGCTTGTACACGTAAGTAAACCAGGGGAAAAAAGCCATGCCTACCTGCTGACAGTAACTCTATGTGTTTAACAGTGGAATATTCACCTTAAACACCTCGGGCAAAGTTCACGGACAAGTGAACAAGTGCAAAAAATGTATTTAGAAGGGTGACACTGAGAAGAGAAATGTAAAATTTATCTCAATGGATTGCCAAAAAAGAACTTTCAACTTCACAGACAGCACTGTCATTACTATTAATACAGAGAGAGAAATATTCTTTTTGTATTGGTGCTGCGTAAGTTTGAATTAATCCACTGTAAATTCATACTAAATATTTCTACACTTATATGACTATGGCAGTCTGGGTGAGTTATTACTTTTTAGAACTGGTGGATATCTCCAGAATTTGCTGTGGCCATAAATCCGGTCTCGTCTTTGGGACTTATCTGGTGTGAAACTGAACATTAGAGAGTCTCTGGATAAATTACATGGCTTTTGTTCAGCTGCCTCGTCTTCATCGATGATTCACTGACTGTCATTACGACTTCATATTTGCATTAAATTACAGTTTAACCGGACTAATTCTCCTTTAATTAAAAAGCCATTTAGCTGTCACTGAGATAGACGGGGGCCACGTCTGAGAGCTCTCCAGGGTGGAAGAATATATTTATCTTTTATGGCAACACAAAGCCAAGCCATTGTGAAGATACCTTTAGTTTACAGTGTCCTGGGAAATCTTTAGAAAAGCTTTTCAAGCTCTTAAATCATTGTTTTTATTGCTAAATTTCAACTCAGATGAAATATCTTTTTTGCATCACCCAGAAATACATGCATTTCACTCGTAGGGTTATCAGTTCAAATTGCTATTAGTACAACAATTACTTTAATGGTCATCTTTGAGGTGAACTGCAGGGAAAATTGGATTTTAAAGAGAATTTAAAAGCAGCCCCAAAAAAAAAAAGACCTGAATATGCACGAAGGCCAACAAGAACCCTACCTCAGTGTACAAAGTTATAATTTTGTGTCTTGTTTATGGCTTGTCAGTTGTTGGCAAGTTTCCTGGCACAAGAATATTTTAAATCTTCAGGGACCCTTTTTCTCCAAACACAAAGCCTTGTGATGGTTTAACAGCCACACAAACTAAGATGAGTAGACTAATGTAACACATTTACTTTCACGAGCTGTGAGCTCTGCATTTACTCACATATTGCATTTTAATTAGAGGCTTGTAGGCGGGCGCGTAAACTGTTTCGCTTGATGTTGAAGTCAAAAGAAAAAAGGAAATGGAGATTAAAGACTGAGGTGCCTTGGGAAAGACAAAGGTAAAGAGGAAGAAAGAGAAGATGTCACAGGAGGAGAGATAAAGGTGGAGGAAAAGTGTAAGGGCTGGATGGAGTAGACAGTGAGGAGGGAAAGGAAGGAGGGTGCTGATACCAATCTCCCCCCAAGAGCAGAATGGGGGCTGATTGATGGCAGTGGGGTTACTCTGCAGGAGGGGAGGTGGGAGCATTCTCCTCGATGGAGAGAATAGAGGAGGTGAGATAATGGCCGATAGAGGTAGAAAGAGATAAAGCGAGAGAATGGACGCACGCTGACAGAAGTGGCAGAGGGGTAGGAGGAGCTCGCCGGTCTGTTGACACTTTTGGGAATGGTGGGGAGAGAACGAGAGGAAGGGATGGCGGAGGAGAGGGAAACATCCCATTGTCCTGGCAGACAGTGAGCTTGGCAGGACAGGAGTGTTCAAATCCCTCAGGCCTTTTAACTCCACCCTGTTGACAGCTGGCTGCCTGCAATAGCACAATGCTTACCCGGATGCACAAAACACACACATCCACAGAGCACAAAAAGTGAAATGTGAGGGAGGTTAAATAACTTGGACTGTTTACTGCAGAGTAAAAGAATTATTAACATTTATTTAGTGAAGAAGAACGTGATGGTGGTTTGGGAAATTCAGCTATTAATTTTACAGGGCTTCTTCGAAAAGATGCTTACAAACTATTAAATATCCCTTTGAAAAACTCCTCACATGAAACTGGCTCCAGGTCAGTTCAGGTGATACAGGTGACGTCAGGCAGCTTAACTGAACATATTATAGACAGATACTGTTATTGTATGAGAGGATCACTTGTGTTTAGAAAGTGATTGATACAGTTCAAATCTACAAAAACAGGTAAGCATATAGAAGTCTCAATGTGTCTAGCTTGGAAGTGATTATGGTTCACCATTGAAATGTCTAAATGTCCTGGAAAACAGCAGATTGGATAGACAATAAAGTGTATTATACTCACTATTCAGGGAGTGCATCTTCTTTTGTAAGTCTGGGTATTTGGTTTCTGTTAATAAGTCAAGTCAAAAAAGTAAACAAAGTGGAATAAAGAGGGAGTAATGTAGTGGATAATGAAGGATAAGAAAGTATTGATAAAATCTGTCAGTCAGCTGAATCTAAGCATTTCTGCAGCAGAAACTAGGAGTTTCTGTTTGAAGTTTCCGTGGATAAAGAAAGATATTGCCAACATCTTATGCAATATGTGTAGAAAAGCAAATATCACCAATGAATTTGTCCTATCGATGTAACTGAAATATTAAAATTAGTTTTTGGACACAGTTTAGGCATTCATTAAAAATGAATAAGTGTATTCACACTTTTTATGAGCACTGTTCTGAATTTAAAAGAAAGTCGATTAAAAAAACATTTGGAAAACAACCTTGGCATTTCACAACATCCCAGAGCTTTCATGATAAATGTTTAGAAGAGAATCCATTACACGAGCTCAGAGTTCTGGATGAGTTTCTTTAGCATAGCCACTGTTTGAGATATTGTTTTGGTAACAGTTCAACCTTCTTCTTTTTTTTCCAGGTCCTCCATCTCCTCCTCGTAATTTGATGTTTAACATGAATGACACCTGCCTAATGCTGGAGTGGTCGCCCCCCAGTGACACCGGGGGCCGCCGGGACCTCACATACAATGTCCTGTGCAAGCGCTGTGGCCCCGAGCCCAACCGATGCCAGCTGTGTGAGGAGGATCTACGTTTCCTGCCGCGCCCACTGGGCCTGACCACTGCCACTGTCACTGTCTTGGACTTCTCAGCACACGCCAACTACACTTTTGAGATTGAATCGCTGAATGGTGTGTCGGGCCTGAGCTCCTTCCCTCGGCAGGTGGCCATCATCACCGTCAGCACTGATCAGGGTGGTGAGTATGTAGGATTTTAATAAGACACAAGTTACAGGAATAATTTTTTCTACTTTCATAATCTTGCCGCTGCTTTGATGTGGTGTGTAGTGACAGGTAAAAATGAAAGCAGGTAGTATTGATTTTAATTGCTAGTGTCTAACTACATATTTATTATTAACTCTTGATCATTTAGCTTTATTTGTCTGCACATTTTCTACAATACTGACCAGGTTTTAGTTAATCCAACATTAGGTTTTGTCAGTGACAGCATCAACAAATAAGACCATTCAAGATCTGTTTTTTGACTTCTGATCACTGTTTCAGATTTGTTAGTGTATCAAGAATCTTTACATGAAACCACACTACACACATTTATGGCATTAGGTCAATGCACAATCTTGCCATAGGCAAACTGACACACTAAACTGAGTTTTGATCATGCAGTGTCAGTTCATGACAAAAAAAGTCATATCAGTTCACCTCCAATTCCCTCTGAACAAACACAGCAAGACAACAGAACGGAGAAAAGCCAGTCAGAAACCCATCAGAGGAATTTGACTTAGAAAGGGCAGCCATCTGTGGGAGGAAAGACAGAGCCAGTGAAACAAAAACAAACAATAGGCATTGGGGAAACTGAGCAGCCTGTAACTACACATTAAAAGAATGCTTTGGGAGCAAGGTTACCTGTGGGCAGGTACAAGGACAGAAAAGTCTATGGGTGAGAGAGACACAAAGGCACTGACACGCAATAATGACATACAAATAGAAAGTGAAAGAGAGATGGTGGCAGTACTGTAATGCACCAAGAACTGCTGCAGAGCAGCAAAGAAGAAATGCAGGTAAGCAAACATCACATCTTCAGAAAGTGTGCTCAGCTGTGAGGAGACTGACAGCTGTGGCTTTCATTACATGACAGCTTCCAGTTTCGAGGACTGAGAAATGTGAAACCAGGAATTTTTTGTTTCTGACTGTTCAAAAACAGTCATGCAAAATGTATCATTTTTGTTGTAATTTTATGTTCTCTGCATAATAACTTTGGCAAGCGTACATCATGCAAAGATTCAGCAGGAAGTCATCCGGTTATCAGTAACATACTTTCTGTTCAGGCTTGAAGGTGAAGGACACTAATGTCCATGCTCAAAATTTGTGCAGGATCCTGATAATCTTTTTTTTTTTGTTTTGTTTTGTTTTTTTGTTTGTTTGTTTTTTTGCTTTTTTCAAGCAGAAGCTTGGAAAGCCTTTTGCTCAAATCAATTAAACACCACCTTCTGATTTGATTATCTACTTCATACATCCATAAACATGATCTCAAATTAATTTCTTACAATAAATACTTCATTAAATTTCAGTTAGATATCAGTCCGTTTGCTAAATTTGATGTAATCTTTCTTCTAAATGTTAATCTTCGGGAGTCTATGATCACTTTGTAGTAATCAAATCATGACATTTTTAAAGGATTGTAACAACAAAACTAGGTCATCTGGAGCGCTGCTGTTAACTTTACTCAAAAGTGAATATTTTAAACTTGCTGGGATGGGATGGCCAGGTGTTGCATTTCTTTCAATATATTTGTCATTTTTAATTATCAAAATTGTTATTATTATTATTAATTATTATTATTATTATTATTATTATTATTATTATTATTAATAATTATTATTATTATTATTTTACAAAACAGAAAAAAAATTGAATCAGCTGATAAGACCAGTAATTTAGATTTAATGGTGTTTGTGTATTTTGGGGCAAAAAATATAAATAAAGTATGTTAAAGTGGGAAAAAAAATTCTTATCGGTAAAGTTGTGCACATTTTATTATGTGTTGTTGTAGATTCTCAGTCATCTAGGTCATGGTGATCTTAACAACTTGAATTGAAGGCAACTGGACTTCCTTTTGTCTCTTGAAAACATTTCGCCTTTCATCCAAAAGGCTGAAAATATCCCCACCAGGACAGAAGGAAAAGAAGGCTTAAAAAAACACTTCAAACTTGTGGATATCTGAGCAGGGCTATTATCAAGTCAGCAAAGACATCCAGAAAAAAATGCAGCACCAAAACAATGAGGAAAACAAGAACAGGCGCAATAACATTATCATTCCATGTGTGGATGGAGTGTCTTAAAAACTTAGAAGGATCCTCTCCAAACGCAATATTCCTGTGCATTTTAAACCCAGCAACACACTGCGGCTGAATCTGGTACAACCAAAAGATAAAATGCCCAAACACAAGATGAGTGGAGTTGCACATGCAGTCCAGTGCAGCGAGTGTGCAGACCTCTACACAGGGAAAACCAAACAACTGCTTCAAAATCCTACAGCTCAAGCCAGAAGAGCAAGAGCAGATGGTTTTAGAGAGTTACAGAAACCATCCACGTTAAATTAGAAAAACTAACATTAAACAGAGGAGGTGGCTTCAGGTTACACCTACGGTGCAGCCTTGACTCTCCTTCCCAGGCAGCTTCAAAACCATTTGCACCCAGAGTCTTCTGACCAAAACACATCACATGTTGGTCAGTCAGTTGAGCAACTCACAGATGGCAATGATCCTAACTACCCACAGGATGGTTGGGTGGGTCAACAGCACTCATGTGACTTTAACGACCTTCAAGTGTGAATGGCCAAACTACAGCTTATAAGCCTGGAACTAGAAACTTGACACTTCTTTTATTGACCAAACAATTCGACCTTTGAAGTGCATTTTAAATTCCAGACAACAGGGTGTATTTTGGAACCATTATAGTTAATTGTAAGTGTAAACCTTTACTAAAGTTTTCTTTTTATAGTATCACTGGGCCCTGGTGAAGGTATGTGCTGCCTTTTGGACAACCATTGTGTACCATCATCTGTAGCCTAACATGCATTTACTAGAAATAAATTGCAGTTAATTTTGTCTCCTTACCAAAACTGTAAATGATGGTAGGTAGAGGCCCCTTTTACCTGTGTGCATCAAACAAGGATTTTTATTATGAGGCTATTATTTCCTCTGGCCACTCATCGGTTTATAGCATGTTTATGTTTTTAATTTGTGATTTGCAAACACTGTGTTTTCTCTTCCTTCGTCTCCTGCCACCCTGTGACTATTTTCTTACCCCTCTGTGTCCCAGTTGGTGTTTTGTCCTCCTCCTTTCCTTCCTTTCATGTGTCTTGCTATCAGGCATTTTTTCTCTGTCTTCTCCTCCTTCTTTTCCTCTTTCCCTCCATTCTTCTGCTGCTCTGGGAGTCTGGGAAGAATACAATTTCTCGCACAGCCAAAACACATTAAATATATTATTCTGTGTCATTGGGGACAACTCTAGACTGAACATGCAACTCAGTGTTCCACTCAGACTCTTTATTATATTAAGATGTCCCATTTAGTGCATAGACATAGCAGGTCCCTGGGCTGTAGACCAAGGTCCTCTGGAAGTCTAATATAGCCAGATGCTGCTATTTAAAATGCCCTAGAGAGAGACAGATTTATGGCCCTCAGTCAGTGACAAGCAGAATGATGCTGTATTTTTACCACTATCACATTGACAGAAATTAGAGTTTAATCAGTGTTGTTAAATTTCATGGTTTGGATCACATATATGGCTCAATAAAGTATATTAAAATTGCACAATGTGCCATCCAGCCCATGCTCATCATCCTGAAATACAAACAGCCTGGCCAATAAAAGTCACCACCTGAATCTAACTGAACAAATCAGTCAGGGCCTCCCACTGGAAAAGCAGTGATTGATATGTTTCAGCTGGAAACAACTTGTTTAACCCTAACTGATGCAGCCTTATGTAACCGTGTTTAAAGATAAATCCTATGGTTGTGGAAAAGCAGTTGCTCTGTTTCAGAAGGGTCAAAATTGTTGGTCTGCATCAATCAAACAATAAAACTAAGGAGATAGCTCAAACTACTAAACTTGGGAAAAGCACTGCCAAGCGCATTATTAAAACTAGGAAGGATGGTGGTGAACCCATTATCTTAATGATACCGGAAGGGGCACCAAGTCCATCTTCCAGCACACCGACTGGATGAAAAATGCCAATTGCCATGTTGTCAGCAATGTAAAAAATGGCAGTGGCATCTGAAAAGGTTGGAAACAGTTTGAACTGAGCGTAAGGTCAGCATATTCATTCAAGTGAAAGATAACCATGCAAACCATCTTAAGAAAAAGAAAATTTGCATGCTGCAGAGATATGCATACATACTTTGGCACATACAATATTCTCCCCTTGACACATCCACCTAAACCTCTCTGTGATCGGCTTGTTTGGAAAGGTGCACATAAAATTCATATGCACCATTAGCATAGTGTTGCCATCAGCAGAAATGAGACAGCCGTGCGAATTTCAGTGTTGCGAAAAATATCAAGAGCCCGCTGTAATAATTTACTCCGGCCATAAATAAATTAGACTTTGTCATTAAAATGCAGATGGCCATTTTGGTCAATGCCTTGTGCCAGTGAAGTTAGTATTTGATTTGTTGTACTTATGATGGGCTGCTCTATGAAAACACACACACACTGACATATACTGCCCGAAGTATTGTACACAAGCATGAATCACAGAGTGAAACAATATGGACCTGTGGTAATTTCCTGTCAGCCATAACCTTTTGAATATTTTGTGAAGTTCATCTGATATATGCACGACTATCAGTCTTTGTAACACACACAGGCACTTAGGCTCGATGGAGAATTTTAATGCTAAGGATTAACAGCAGGGGTGGGTCTTAGCCTGGAATAAATCCCCTCAGATTGGAGGAAAGAGAAATAGATTCAGGAGAAATTGTGTATGCATTTGCACTTCTTCAAGTCAGCATTAGGTGCATGCCACTGCTGTGACCAGGGTGGCTTAATAGTTTACTGTCAGCATAATGACAAAAAAAAAAATTCTTATCCTGCAGTATGAAATTTTGTTTGGTTCTGTGCTGTTAGAAGAAATTTGAGTTACTTGCAAAATGTTTCAGTAAACTTTGTTGAAATCCCATATGAATACTTCCTTAAAGTAGGTGATTGGGTCAGGAAGAAAGGAAAAGAGAGAGCAGTCACTGCAGGAAGGGTGACAGGTGGTTGAGGATGGAGAGGGTTAAGTGAAGCAAAATGAGAAACTAAGTTTGAGAAGGAAAAGAAAAGAGGAGAAAAAGATGTAAGAAAAAGAGGAAGAGGGTTTTTATGAATGTGGAAAGCAGAGGGAAGAGCATAGGAGAAAGACAAATGAAATGACAGAGAAGAAGAAGAGGGTGAAAGAAGACAGAAAATGAGAAGCAGACTGAGAAGATGATTGAGTAAGGAAGGGATCGAAAGAGCAAAGAAGGGGGTGGCAGAATGAAGAAGAGGGTAAATTAGCTGACAAGAAATGTGGGCAGAGGATAAAGAGAGTGCAGTGGGAAGAGTTTCAGACACAGAGATGAGAGTGTGTGTGTGTGTGTGTGTGTCAGGAGGCCTATTATACTGTTTATCTTGGAGTACCAAAATTCTAAGTTAAGAGGAAGTTTTCATGTATATATACAGAACAACCAAGGGGAAGCTTTAGGTAATGACCACCATGAGGTCATCTTAAAATTTTATTTCAGGGTTTGGGGCACTGTTTGAGGAGGTATCCCATGTATGACGGTACTTGTTTCAGCTGTTCTAGTCCCAGTGGGTCCTTTTTTTCTCTACCTACCTGCCTCTCAAAGCTACCATAAAATAAAGGCCATATTGGATTTCACTTGCAGTTATATTCAAGCACTTTTCATGTCCCAGTGATCATGGATATTGCAGTTATAGATCGCTCCACACATAGAAATAAAAGAGCCAGGTATTGTTGAACCAGCTGACTTATCTCTAAAATGAAGCTGAGTGCAAGCACATCAGGTAGACCTCACCTGCAGTGCAGGCAAGTCTGCACATGGCCATGTTGTCATCTTGCTTCCAACAAGCTTGTATAGATTTCACAGGGGTTTGCGTCCACCTGCTCCATCTTTGTTGGCTGAGATGCAGAGACACATTTCAGTGTGATGCGATTCATAGCATCACCACACCAAGGGGCCCCAGTGCCTTGCCAGTCATTTCATTCTGTAAATTATGAATAATTCATTTGCATGTATTTCATCATGTAAAGGATCTTAGTCACATATACACAACAAGCTTTGATGGATGTTGTGCCAGACAGGGCCCTGAAATTCATTTGTACATATTTGTATGTGTTAATTCACTTGAAAACAGTCACAAAAAGGAATTGAGAAGAATTATACAATAATATATTGTATAAGTAGCAGAAGTATATACACTTTGCAAACAGTAACACTTGTACAGCAACAACTTAACTATTCATCTAAACTAAGAATTATAATTCATCACATACTTTTCTTTGTTTTAAGATCAAGATTTTGCCTTGTCTGAATACACACAGGATGTGTTTTACTCACCTTTTCCAGCCTCATGAACAATAGCTGTTTTTCTGAATTCCTCAGAAATCTCCTTTGTTCACTCCGACAGATCTCCATCAATAACCAGACTTTTACTGAAAACACCAGATTCTAATCTCACTCATCATAAAAACAGCTAATATTAGACTATTTCATACTTGTACCATTCACAGACATGTAATATTTATTATCTTTTTCCACCAAATAAATGAAAAATGAAATTTATCCACTCCTAAGAACGTTACTTTGTTTCATGTTGATGCAGAAGTTAAATTCTTATAGGTTTGTAAACATCACTTCTTCAGATTTAGTTTTAAACATCCCGAGCAAGTAAACAGGGAATGTGGACAGGTGGATGACTGCAGAAAAAACAAAGGAGTGCTGAAGAGTAGGAGGAGAAGAAAGTACCCTAGAAACAAAGTTTCTTCAATGACAGGAATGAGATTGATAATTGTTTATGTCAGTGATTCTCAGTTGTGACAATGCATTTAAGCTTCCTTACAGCTACTTCAGAAGCTCAAATCAGACAGTCTTTTGTAGATGAAAAGCCGATGGTTAAGCTAACAATCTCAGATCTGCATGATGATGTGAAATAATGTGGGAGGAGCTGGCAAGAAGAGTGCTGCTTATTCACTTGGCTGTAACTGCAAGTTTCCAGACCATTTTTATCTAGTTGAAGCTATTATGTCATATTTCCACTCTAAAATAAACACATCTTTCACCCTTAAGTGGTAGGTAAAATTAAACTTAATGAAGGCTAGTCTTATGTGGGTTTATTTGTCATCAGTTCCTTCATTATCTCATGTAAACAATGTACACTGTTTAATCTGTGCACAATCTGACACTTTATCAAAGCCTAGGCTGATTTAAAAATATGCTTACCTTGCATGCAAACTTGCTACATCATCTGCAAAGGGTGATGATATAGTATAGAGATAATAAATCTGTGATATACCTGTGAAATTGGTTGCAAAGTGCAAAAACCTCTTTATTATACTGTAGTTATAACCATCTCCATATCAGTGGATGGATGGATGGATGGATGGATGGATGGATGGATGGATGGATGGATGGATGGATGGATGGATGGATGGATG
>JAOXYM010000013.1:20600729-20612082 GCA_028567055.1 Leptatherina wallacei
GGATGGATGGATGGATGGATGGATGGATGGATGGATGGATGGATGGATGGATGGATGGATGGATGGATGGATAACCTGATACTACAGATATTGCAAAGCTTAAAATGATCCTGAAACAAAAACAGTCAGTAATTGAACTTAACATCAGAAGGCTGTAGAATATAAAATGTACCAAAAACATTTCAATAAATCTTAGAAATAATGGTGAACCAAAGAATTATTCATGGCATCTGCTCTCATGTGTTGCATTTCTGCTTTCATCATCTGGCAGTATTTATTTCTCATACAACTTCTCATACAAACTTACCACAAAAAGTATGAAAATGGGAGTTCAGTCAGATATTTCTCTCCTTTAACAATGCCAAATGGTGTTGTATTGTACACCATTGGAAAGCCAGATTTTTTATATTTACAATAAAGTATAACATGTAAGGATGATGCCTCTGTGGAATGAGCAAACGTCCAGTCTTGTTTTGAGTTGCTTGGTAGATTGGGTGATTGCACTTCCTCAAAGTAATTGGAAAAAACTGCATATATTAGTCATTTTTACACTTTGTTCATTATACACTGTCAACATTTTGAAGGTGACAATCCTGACTCTGTGGGGGATATGGTTGTCATGCTGGAGGATGGGGTTAGGTCCCAGATTCTGGAGATATGGGATCACTACTGGCTCCAGGATCTCAATCTGATATTCCTGCCTATCCGTTAGCTACCAGCTGGGTGCCAATTATACATCTATGACTTGCACACACCTAGCAGCACTTGAATCTCAAAACAAGACTGAACACCAGCAGGAGAATATTGCAGGGGATAGTTTCCATCTTTGGGGGGTTCTACCCACACATGTTTCTCATTCCACAAACACACACACCTTACAAGTTATACTGTCTTGTAAAGGTGAATAATCAGCCTTTGCAACAATGTAAAATACAACACCACTTGCTATTATCAAAGGGGAGAAAGAGTAAAATCAGATTACATATTCTTCAACCGTTTTCATGTTCACCATGCAGATATTATAGATATTATAATTACTACTATACAAAATTTGGCCAATGCTGTTATTTCAAGGAAGTTTTCAACACGGTTCAGTTATTCCAATGTGTAAACTGTGAAAATGAGCACTATCTAATGACAATTCTAGCACCTGGGCCCCTGTACCACAAAACTTTTATCACTGTCTCCATTAATTAGCATTTGTCTTGGATTCATTTATTAGCAATGCCACTATAAATGTGTTGGAATGAGATCTTTTTGTAGATATACAATTAGCTTGAGGCAAAATAACTTCTTAGTTTTTTAATTCTGTTTCACTTCACTTTCTGTAAAAAGGTAATTGACTGATTGCTGCATTAAAACCATGTCTCCCCATAATTATTTGCCTTAAATGTTGTCCCACTACTCAAGCTTCTTTTATGAGACTTACCTTTTTACACTCACACACACGTTTAAAGATGTGCTTACATTTAAGGAAAGACAATAACTGAGGCAGCAGTGACATAAAAATGAAAATTAAATGATACAAGAGGGTGAAAGAAACCAGATCATGTGTTTAATCACGGATTAAACACTGATATTATGACACATTTTCTATGTCTAATGACACATTAAGGTGTTATCTCACTTTACTTGCTGAACTACAAGAGCTGTAAAACTAATCTCTAGGTAATTTGATCAAGATCTGCTTCATGTTATGTTTAATTTGTTGAAAAGGAATATACTTTTTTTATGCTTGCTTTTTATTAATGTTTTTTATAAAGCATGAATGATTCAAAGACTAAAAGGACTGTCCGAACTTAATAGTGCACAGACTTGTCCCTGCCAGACTGTGCTATAGGAAAGCATCTGCCCTCAAACCAGTACCAACATAATTATAAACCGGTGGCTTTTAAATGAACAGTATGTATCAAACTCCTGGCCTTCTCAACCACCATACCCCTCGCAGGCAGCCCTCTCCTGGCTTTCTGCCATGCTTTAACTAACTATGACAAATTAGCCCCATACTTAATTACTAGCCTGGGAAAATCACAATGATGTTTATTAGGTGCAGCATCATAAAACGGTGTGTCCAAGCCCTGAGACCAGAGAGCTATACCAGAGAAACACTAATAATAACAACAGCCATACAAATTGGCTGAGTGAAATGACCAGGGCCCTCGAGGCGCTGCGTGGGATGGGGTGAGCAGGAAGGTGACTTTCCGTGGATGAATCAATAATGTTCTCAACTGTGCTGCGGTCTGAGGTCTGGCTACCAATGTAGGCTGACATAGCTGATATCCACTTTGTGTGTGTGTCAGAGTGGTAGATTTAGCAGAGAACCTTTCTCCATTATGGGTTAATAGGAAAAAGCAGGCACTGATGAAAAATGCTGAATATATCACATTACAAGAGAAGCGTTTCTTTTCTCTCTTGACATACAGTTATGGGCAGAGGTATCTTTGGGGTCCTCTATCTCATAGAGATTAACTGTTTGTGTTTGTGTGAATGTGTGTTGGACCACAGTTGGGGTTGTGACACCGGCCTTGTGGGGAGAGCGGTCGTAAATACAACCTCCGTGCTAGCTGGCTTATTAACAGCTGATTTATCTGCTTCTCTGTGGGGAATGTGCGCCCTTGGCACCACGAGCCCAGAGATCGGCCCCGGGGGGCCCCAATTACCCGATGTCATGTGTGTGTGAAGATGTGTCAAGGGAATATTTTGTGTCTTAGAGTCATGGATGTCACGTGTGTGCACGCGCCTTATGTTGCTATATACGTCAATGCCAGGGTCATCTTCATCATCACTCCTCTTCGCTAACACACTCACACATTCACACACACTCTCTATGCCTCCTGCAGAGGGAGATACAGGGGGGAATAATAGGATGGGATAAATTTATTGGACAGCTCTCTGTCTCCTCTGTGATTTATCAGAGTATTTATCCTGCTGATGTGCCTTTATCTTTCTCTGTTTCTCTTCTTTCTCTTCCTCACTCATCTTTCTCTGCCTCCAATACTTTTACATTAAGCTCATTTGGGTGTTTGACTTGTGTGTTCATCATTGTAAGTACTGACATTACATGCTGTTATGTTTACAGCATTAAGGCGGTTGTGTAGCAGCACTTTACAGCGTGAAGGCTGAAGTTTTAAGACCATATCATGTTTAATCATAATTTCCGACCTTCTTCGCTTCTTCCCTGTCAAAGATATGTTGCGTCTATGATCATAACACTTAATATGTTGAGCAATTAATTCTTCTTCATTTTCTCCCAGTCTGTTTTTCTTTTTCTGATAAAAGGATTTTTGTAATTTTCAGAAAGTTTAACACAAAATCATGACAATCTGGTGTTTGCGTCATGTCAGGTTATCTTTACTCGCATGTCAGCGCTGCTTTCATCAGAGGTTATCAGTGTCATGAATTAAGAGGAAAACTATTTATCTTTCTTGTGATAATGATAACAAGACAGAAAACTCCTGAAATAATAAGTATATGAGAGAAAAATCCATTTCAATTCACATGTTACACTTTGCTTTGGGTTATTGAATAATTATTCTGCATTTAATCTTAATTATCATCCTTACTGACATTTAGATCCATAATACATTTGGTTTTGTCTAATGCAATTACACCAAGATCTAGTCACCATTTACACACACTGGCTTACAGTAAAAAAACAAAAAAGCAAAAAACATCTACTCTCTGAATTCAATTAAACCCTGCACATGGAACAGCTGATCAGATGTTTAAGTGTTGGTTCAATGTCCAATTACTATGAATTATAATTATTGTATTCAAAGTGTTAAAAAAGAGTAGAAAATAGTCCTCAATCTTCAATGAATTTTAAATGGCCCAATTTATCTTCATTTACAGATTCATCTTTTTATTAGTCTAAGCCTAAGGCAAAAAAGAACAAAAATTTGTATAATGTACATTGCTGCAGCGCCATCTGCCACCCGCCACGTCAAACATGCCTGTTTCCTTTAGATCCCCCTCTTCAAAAGTCCAAACTGCAATAATTGGTCAGCTAATTGATCAAACTAAATAAATAAATTATGAAGTACAAGGTAAATATTTTTCTTTTTAGCTGTATGTTGAGCTACTCACAAATATGTATTATGCACATGTATCTCATAGTTGTCATGTTTAGATGCATAGCTGAATGCAGCTACGAACACAGATTAATCTGCACGCACTGTAAGGTAATCCAGATATTTACGGAAGTGTGCAACACTGCAACACTAGGTGGTGATTTGGCCATTTTTTGGTTTGTTAATATCGAGCTATTAGTTAGTAGCAAATCAGTACCATGTCAGTACCATGTGGAGCAGTGAATTTGCCCGCTTTATAGGTATGTACATTTAGCAAGTGTTTTACACCTTTGTGATTACTTTGCTGTCTTCCTCCTCAGTGTTTTGGGGAAAAACGCTCAAGATGGGAACTGTTGAGTGTGAACAGGAGTGGATAGGCCAGTTTGACTAAGTTTGGCCCTCATGGCATTGTTCTGAAAAAAGGCCTAACTAAAGACAAAGCATTCTAAACGGATCATGAAGTATCTCTTCTGTGAAACAGTATAACTTCCCTTATTGTGGATTCAGGGCTTTGCAACCTTGCTGTCCTTTTACAGTCACCATTCATTAGGGGTGGATGGAAAAAGTTGGTTTTTAAATGCATAACGATGCGGACGATTCTGAATAAATGTACAAAAGTAAAAAAAAAGTTACTTTTTGCTTAATTTCTTATTGATAATACAATTTTGAGAATTGCAAGAGGTGGAACTCAAAATTGGTAAAAACAGAAGTTGTCCTGTGTTATTATTTAATAGGTGAATGAGTTTTCTTCTTGATTATTCAAATATAAGATCGGGAAGCTCGTTTCTTCTCAGAAAGTTGTAGAAGTGAAGTAACCACACAGCGAAAAAGAAGATGCATCAATATTCATTTTAGAATAATTTTCTTGCCATCTGACTCAGAATCCAATCAAATTGAAATGTAACGTGCCTAAAGATAGCCATCCCTACATTCATAAATACACAATAACACAGTAAGATAAAAAGGAAAAATGTTCTTTAATGCTTATTAAGCTGCAAATCAAAAATGTTATTCCTTAAAAAAGATTGCATGATTTGTCATGAGAGATGCTTATCTCATTTACACCAACATTCACTCATTATAATTAACCGTATGTGTAATTTGCACTACGTTCAGTTTTCATGGAGCATTGAGCAACATGTTTAGACAACAAATCGATCAGGAGGTTGATCATATTTTGATTTAACCAGTGTTTTTTGTTACATAAAAGTTAATCTGTTAAGTGAACAAAAGCTCAGAGCTCTGCCAAGGCTGCATTTTGAAGAAAAATTCCAGATCCATGTTAGGGCTCAGAGTTTTTTCAGATCCATTCTTAACTTTTTATAGTAACCTTGTCAACAGACAAACTGCAAAACCTCCTTGAACGAGTTAAAAATGTGATGAAGCTTGATAAAAAAAAAGTAGCAGCCTGCTAGTCAAAGCTGGACAGTCATTCGAGTAAGTTTTATGGCTAAAGTCCATCAGATTACATCTGCTCCTGTTGCTCCTCAGAGGCAATGATAAGGCTTGACCCTGCCCTGACAACCAGCAGCCAGATACTTACTCACTTCAGTACTGGTTCTCCTTCATTCTGTATTCCCCAGCTCTATATCAGCTCATTTCAATTCAGCTTCATTCAGCAACCACACCAGGAAATACATAAACAAAATCAACTCCTTAGTGAAACTCTGAATATCACTCATATTTCTCAAAATGTCAAAAGTATGTTTTGCTTTTTTCTTTTGTTAATTAGTCTCAGCCTTTTGGGAAATTTAGCTTCTCTAAATTACATTATACTCTAATTCCTAAAACTGTACTTGCTGTCCCCTGGATGATGAGGAGCTGTTCGCTGATTACTCCTGAGCTCCTGGTGGTTATGTTTTACATAATGTAAACCTTAAATGTTCATATCATAATCTTTTGAATCAGTTTACGCTCAATGTAAACATTTTGTTAGCTAATCTGGGTTTTAGATTAAAAATCTGGGAATTGTTAATGTTTTTCTCTGTCAGTGCTTGGTTTTCTATGTATGCCAAATATCTACAATGTGTAGCTGCTCCTAAATATATATGTTCATATATTCATTCTCTATACCCTTTTTAATCTGTGTTAGGGTTGCCTCAGGGCTGGAGTCTCTCTTACCTGTTATTAAGTTAGAGTCAGGCTACATCACAGTCCATCACAGAGCCTCTGCTGATACATACATAAACTTTTAAAGGAGACTGTGTTCCAGCAGATAAACTCTGTGCTTACTGCTTGTGTGTCATTGTTTTAAATACACAGCATGTTATATAATGTCTGTGTGGGGAGGGATGTGTATTTTGAGAGTCAAATAAAAAGTAACCCTTGTGGGATGAGTGCACCACAGAGCAACTGAAGCGCAATTATAGCTACAATTCACCCCCAGTGTTCTATTTTTTGGCAGTAAGTGTGTGAGGCCTGGAAGTTAAGCTCCTCAAAATTTGTGTTTTATTGTGTTTGTTCAGGAAAAGGTTGCGGTCGCTACAGAGAGACACAGAGCAATAAAACAAAGGAGAATCACTTGGCAGTTTGACTCAATGACCTAAGACTCCCCCTCTGTCTCTGTCTCCGGGGTCTTGCAGCTGCACTCAGCTGTTCTGTGGTAATGATGTCAACAAGCAGCGGCAATCTCACTGATGATGCTGACAACCTATCCTCACTACCTGATAGTCACACAAGCACACAGTACACACTCACTCCCAAGCATCAATACCTAGCTCTATGTTCTCCATTGTTATCTGTCTGATTATTCCATCAGGTCTTAACTTGTGATGCTACGATCACTTGATTTCCCAATTAGTCGAGATATTAAACACAACCATACATTTTTTGTAAAGTGCCATTGATATTGTCACTTTCCAATTCAATTCAATTCAGTTTTATTTGTACAATTCACGACAATGTCATCTCAGGGCACTTCACAGACAATCAGTTTGAGCCAATCTGATTGTCATACATTGATTCAAACAAACCAATTAATAACAAATAGCCTAGCTAAGGAAACCAACAGACGGCATCGAATCCATAAAAGATTATAACTGAATCATATTAGCAGATTAGCACAACTCGGAATGAAATCACACTTGCACAACATCTGCATTTTACCACTTGTGTTGTTTTGTTTTCCTCCCATGTTACTTGCACAAGAGATGCGTTCAAGTAGAAAAGCATGGCAGAAGAGGAGTTATTCCCAAACGGATGAAGTCATTTATTTGGGATTGTTTTGGTTGGCAGAAGCTTTTTTTATAGCTTTTTTTGATACAGATACAATAACAAAATGTATCCAAATCATCCAGAAGATAGGGATCACTTAACTGACCCAAAACAGACCTGATGTCTCATTTATAAAACGTAGGATTCAAACCAAAAGTGTACAAACACAGAAAATGATAGGAGCTAAAAAATATCATTTTAATTTATAAAATGGTGCATACTCCTCTGACAGGGTTTCTTGTGAAGGTGCACATCCTGCCTTCTCTATGCCCACTTTCAGTTATCAGTGCTTACACCTAGAAAATGTTAAAGCACAGAGAAACCTTATGATCTGTGGTGAAATGGTAAATCATAGCAATAACCAAAAGGATGATCAACAAATAGGATTTTTCTGGGAAAGAAATCAATTTTTGTCATTTCTGAACACTTATCTCCCCTGTTTTTCCATTCATGTGGCCATCCAAGTGTGGATATTCATCATTCAGTGCTATGCATGTTAACTCAAAATTCGCAAGTTTACAGGGTTCACGCTGTTTTTCTTAACACATTTTTAAAACACTAAGAATAATGAGCTTATCCTCCACTTCAACCTTTCAATTGAAGATGGAAGTTTTCTTTGGCCAATTTAATTTTAACTGGCTCTGCATGGTGATTTTGGCTCATCGTGAATATATGGAGTGTAATTGTGTTGTGAGAACTTCACTCTTTTTTTTCAGGCTTTGCTAATTTACACAATGCGCAGGTGGTGATGATGTGCACGGTAAAACGAGACTGGAGAAGGCAGCGTGTGCTGACATACATGTTTTTTATGTGAGCTCTGTTGTCTGTTGGATCAGACAATACAGATTGTGTTTTCTGATGTCTGATCCCAGCAGTAACTTCACACATGCAGACGTATGAAGACGGATATTGTGCTTGGTGTTATATCCACTAATGAGAAGATATTATTGAACATAGTGTGTGTTCTGCTTTGTAGGTATTCATTGCAGAACTGGCCAAAAGTACCAGTACCTTTAATTAGCCTTTTCCCATCAAGTTTGTTTATATAAATCTAATCTCTTCAATCAGAAACAGCATGTCAGATTGACATCAGTCCAAAAACAACTGAAATTCAAGATGCTACATATTTTGAATTTCTATGCAAAGCTCTGGTTCATGCACCGTTCTGGGCTGCCATCTGTTAGAATTGTGTGAAAAAAATATATTTATTTGGACATGCGCACGGTGTTATTATGTAGAATCACTTCCAGATGTCTATTGTAAGTTGTTTACACCTTTTCATGACTGTAGTGTGTGAATGTGGGGTTGTTTTTGCAACTCCCCCACATAAAATTCTGCATCTTTTTTCTCATTATTTGAGCCGTACTTAAAGCACAGTGTCCTCATTCAGCATTTAGATGTAGTAACTTCAATATTTTTTTCTCTGAGAGAAACAAACAACAAACTGTACTGCACCCACCAACTCTGCTTTTGATGAGGTAAGAGAAAACATACTACTGTACTGTAGTCTACTGTATATTTCTAGACATTGTTTTTTTGTCTGTCTGTTTATATTTTTAAGCTGGCAGTAAAGGAGCTAAATGTCATAAAATTCAAACATACTTGTGGTGTACTGTGTTAGCTGCTGATGCCATGGGAGGTCAATGCATATCTTTTCACAGAATGTGGAAGTCATGTGGGAGGAGTTGTGTAAACAGATCAGTCTGTGGAACAATTGCTCTGCCAAATGTGCAACGTATTATTAGCTTTACCATGATTCTATTGCTGCAGATTCACACTACTGGCATACAGAGTTCAACTTTAAGTGACACCGTCACTCACAACCAGCCAGCGACACTACGGAGCTGTGATCCCACTTTCAGTGTCCGTCTTTCTGCTTTATAACTTCTGTGTCTTATTTCATCCCAGTCTATAATCATAACTGTATTAGAAGGGAGACACACACACATGAAAGAAATTAAATATGATGCAACACTTTTCCGAAATGGAGCAGCCAAGGGAGGATACTTATTACTTCCATGTTCACAACCTCGGTATCATCCTTGACAATAACCTCTCCTTTAAGCAACACGTCAACCAAATCTCCAGAACAGCATTCTTTCATATAAAGAACATCGCCCGTCTACGTCCATCTCTCCCATTTTCTGCCGCTGAAACCCTTCATGCCTTTGTCACATCTCGACTTGACTACTGCAACAGCATCCTGTATGGCTCATCAAACAATGTCCTCAATAAGCTTCAGTACATTCAGAACTCTGCCGCCCGACTTATCACCCACACCTCTGCCCATAATCACCTTACTCCGGTCCTCCAGAGGCTTCATTGGCTCCCCATTCTGCAGCAAATTCAATTCAAAATCCACATTCAAAGCCCTCAATAAAATGGCCACGCCGTGTCTTACTGACCTCCTTCATCACCATATACCTTCCCATCATCTCCGCTCCTCTGACACTGGTCTTCTTTCCATTCCTTTAATGAACAAGTAAAGAACCTGGGAGGACCAATCTTTCTCACCTGCCACTCTTACACTCTGGAACTCACATCCCACGGACATACGTACATGCTCTGATCAAAAACACATCTTTTTAGAGCAACTTTTAACGATTAAATCTACTCTTTGCTGTGTTGTGTTTTATTTGCTGTTTAAATGTAATTGCATTTTAATTTTTTTAGTCGTGTTTTTATTGCTTTTTGTTCTTGTTTCCTTGCTGTAACGTGTCTTTTTTTTAGGTGTCTTGAAAAGCGCTTTATAAAATAAATATATTATTATTATCATTACCATTACCTCTGCAAAATCAGATAAAAGTTCTGACATATTGCTATTAAACTTCTTTAAGTTAGGCTTTGGTATATTATAAAGATGGTTTGTCCCTTGGGTGGAAATTTCCCCATTGTGTGTAGTTTGTGCACATTTTCTAGTTTTATAGATGACACAATACCAAATGCTCTCACTTGATGGTGCAAAATCCCAAAAGAAAACCTAGTTCTCACTACATATCACAAACCAAGTGTGGATAGCGGATGAACCTTAAAAGCCCAAATCACATTCATAAATTTTTTTTTTCCTCATTTCTCCTTTTTTTAACATTATTGCCACTATTCGTGAAAGTGTTTTGTGCCACAGTATGTGAGCTTGGCTTCACCAGTACTATTAAACTTGGAGAGCTTTGTGTCCCTGAATACATACCTCAACACATAATACACAAAATATGTCATCAAAGCAGCTTTTTGTTGTTGCATTCAAGTGTCACAGGAATACTGAAGTGCAAGTATAGTTTCAGTCTCTTTATTGTCACTGTGCTGTGAAGCTCGTCTCAACTTTATTGAGAAGATGAGAAAGTCTCAGCAGTAAATATGTGTTTGCTCAACACAGTTTATAAAACCGACCAATGTCCAAGCTTATACCTATCACTTTGTTTGCTTTAGGGAAGCAGTGTATGCCTGTGGGTGTGTGACAGTAAGTTCTTTCAGTTGCATAATGCTGTTTGTTCTCGACTGGCAGTCATCACTTTTAATCAAGTGAATTCTTCAAGGGGAATGCACTGACACACATACACACACTCACAACTAAAATAAATTCAGTCTGTCTTTAGCTGTCTTCAAGAGGCATTAGTAATCTCCTTATAGAAAAATCCTTTATCTGTGAAGTACCGTTAGCTAAGGGCTCCAAGAGTTGTCGGTTTTAAAGTTCAGTTCTGTACTTTGTTGACCACCCTTCGTTTTTTTTTTTTTTTTTTCAGTTTTCTTCTTCTGAAGGTGTCCTGTAGTATTAGGTACCAAGACCTTAGCAATAGATCTTTTTAAATCCTATAAGTCATGATGTGAGACCAGACTTATTTTCCAGGATATCCCAAATATGATCCCTTAGTTTGATATTTCAGGGATTTTGTGGAGACAGCATCTCAAACTCTTTGTGATATTCCTCAGACCATTCCTTAGTATTTTTTCTGCAGTGTGGCAAAATGTGCTATCATGCTGAAAGTGGCCACTGCCATCAAGGCAAGGCAAGTTTATTTGTATAGCACATTTCATGTACAGGACAATTCAAGGTGCTTTACATACAAACATTA
>JAOXYM010000013.1:20636050-20648136 GCA_028567055.1 Leptatherina wallacei
GGTGATTAACATGTTATTTTTTATCTACGTTTCTCAACTCACCAGCTCAGCTTCACCAGTCAAAACAGCAATTTCCGCACAAAAGAAGATCCAGCAAGCTAACGCATGTGCGGACGACTCACATCATATCCTCTCTACATAGGTTAATCCGCCCCAAATAAGATACAGGGAAATCGTAGTGATTGCCCGAAGTAAACATAAAGAGTTGACTGGTGATAAACTACAAAATATATCAAGAGTAGGCTACATAAACATGTGGGAACTCCACACACTATGTATTAAAGAATTCAATTACTCTTTTAATTTATTTTTCTATCTTTTAATTTGAGAAGCATAGGGAATCTTGTAGAAAATAAAATGAAATATAAAGTTGATAATTTTTTAGAGCTCCTCTTTAGTTTGAGTATTTTCAAGGGAACTCATTTTCTTTTCAGGGGAGCCGAGCTCCATATTATTCAAACCATGACACAACCTTAAACTCAGTTCTGATCTTAAGTGACCAACTCAACGTCTTAGCTGGAATCAGAGATAGATAACACATTTAATCATCCTACTCATGCACCATAAGACATATTTCAATGAGAATTCTTTTATTGAGTTATTATAAAGACTTTTTAAAGACTTCCATTGTGCAGTAAATATCTAATAAGAAAAATGTGGTCATGTGAGCTGAGATAAGAGATATTGACAACCCACCGTGAGACGATATCATATTACATGTTTGATTTGTGATCCTTTTTTTAAAAGAAAGATGTAAGCTGTGAGCAAATGTATGTGCAATGTGCATTTATTCAGATTAAATCAAACTTGTGAGTATGACACCTCCTCTATTAGCTTTTTATCCTCACATGTGAGAAGATCATGTTCTTTGACATTCGGTTCAGCCTATATCTGTGTCACATTCAGATACTGAATGCTTGGTTTCAAGCATAATGAAGCTTTTAAGTAGAAGCAAGAGAAATGGACAGGGTGTTAAGGACAGGGACCGGCAGGGAAATCAGCTGTCAGCAGCTAGATACTTCCGTTCTTCTCATTAATTACTTTTGGGAAAAGAGAGGTGGAGGCCAAATGAGTATTGATTGTGGTGGGCCAGTATTGGACCAGTTTCACTAGCCCTTCTCACACGTCATTGCCTCTCCACATCCCCATTAAGTGGGAACAAGAGGGATCAGTGGCAAGCTGGGACCTTATTAAATACAGGACCTTAAAGTGTCAGACAGGCTAGCTAGCACACAAGCAGATGTACGTGAAAGTAGGCAACACTTCTTTTCACATTGTATCCATCTGTCTTTTAATCCCCTTTCCACTGCTTTAGTGCAGATTGTCAATAAGAGAATAAAAGTTTAAATGTAGTTGGGTATTTGCAAGTCAGATGCTGCCCAATGTCAAACTTTGTCCCCCTGGAGTTCTTTTATTTGTCTTTTCTCTTGTTCTGTTGCTACTTTTCTTGCTTCTACTTTATCAGTCCCGTACAAACCTGAAAGCCACAGCAAAAGTAAAAATGGCTTAAAGCTCACTAAAAGGTCCCTTTCCTTTTTCTTCTTTTCCTTTCTACAACCACAACCCATGCTTTTGTTGTGTGACTGATGATTTTAATTACCTGTTAACTTTCTATACTCAGCAGATACACATGATAAATTGTTCACAAGCCAGTTGAAGCCACCGTCTGGATGAGGCAAAGGAGTCTATGGGGCTTTTTCTACATTGTCATGCTAAAGTCAACCAACACAGCAGGGCTAAATTGCAGGTGTGCAATGGGAAAACACAAAACTGTCCCAGTTTAGATTCGGTTGACAGCTATTTAGTGTCAAGAAGGGTCAGATCCATTATTCCTTTCTGAGATTTCAAGGAGTGACAAAGTGTCTCCAGAAAAGGAGGCGTATATCACCACAGTGGGGGGGGGGGGGGAGAAATTGCTGTAAGGGAATGGTCAACAAATTGCAGCACTTTACATAGAAATTGTCACAGAGGAGAAGGAGAATGGAATGTGAGGCTACAATAACATAGAGTTTAAACAGACGTATATAAAACTGGTATGCTATGGCCATCATGGTCTTAATCATAGGCTCAAAGCAGTACAAATATGGAAGCATCCCATAAACTGCTAGGTGATGGAGCAAAAATTCCTATTATTTACTGGAAAGCAGCATTCCAACAAGATATTTCTTAAAACACCCATATATCTACAAATGGAAGTAGCTGTGGCCTTTTGAAGCTCATTTAAGGCCTATTAAAGAGATCACAGTTGCTGCTTGGATCTTTATGCAATTTTTGTTAAATAATTACCTGAGAAAGAGGGAGAACTGTATTTAATTCCAGTGTCTTAAGCGTCAGTGTGTTTAAGTTTGATGTTTGCTTAGATTCAGACTAGCAACTAGAACTAGTTCAGTTTTAGGTTTTGCTGGTCTCTTCCTTTTTTCACCTCTTTTCCAACTATAGTCAACTGCTCTTTTATCAGCAGATTATCACTCCCTCTGTAGTTCTTAAAGTTCTTCATTATTTCCCATACAAGCTTTAAAGCCTCCCTGGATAAGCTATAAAGCATGTATTTGAAGAATCTGACTTCTTATATATGACCATTGCCCTTTCATTGATTTTGTCCTTTTGCCTGCTTATGGACACGCATTCTTACTTAACACATGGATTTGTAGACTCATCCAGATTATACCCTGTCCTCACAGCTCAAATTTGCTCTGAGATATAGATTGCTATTGGTGTAAAACACTTGCTCATGCACCTAACTTAAAACCGGGCAATTCTTTTGTGACTCCAAATTTTGTGGATGTCTTGTTGACCCAGCTACCAGGCAAGGTAGAAAATTGCTTTGCTTAAGATTGGGTATGTTTACTTTGCAGATTGAAAATCAGCACTAAAGGTCAAGCTACCAAGTGCATTACAGTCTCCTAGCAACCCCAGAAAGACTAAAAGATCATTTTATAGTTCATAACAAAAGCAAATAGCTGCGACTGTCTTCATCCCAAAAATGACCCTATGGCTCATTTATTCATGCAAGGAATAAAGTCCTACAATTACATTTTAAAGGTACAGTGTGTAAGAATTACTGACATCTAGTGGTAAAGATTGGCATCAAAATCACTTCAAAGCACAGCTGTGAATGGTCAGTGGTTGGCCAAAATTCTTTCAAACATAAACAAATTTGTCTGTGAGTGAATCCAGTGGCCTCAGTTGCAGCAATGAATGTACGACAGGCAACTACTTTAAAGTGTGTACATATTTTCTTCTATGTGCCTTTTAAGGTGTCACTTATCCCAAACGGGGCTCTAGCACCAAACAAACAGAGATGGTACTGCAGTTTTAAAGCTCAGATGGTTCACACAGTTATTTGTCCATTCAAAGACAACATAGTAAAAATGGCAACACAAATATAGGAAAACATAATAAAGGCTAGGTGACTCACCCGCGCTGCTGGCCAATGGAGTCGAATGTCCGCACCGGGCGGCCATCTTACCACATTCAGTCACTCATAACATTGATTTAATAGGGCATGGGGATAATATTTCAGTATTTTACAAACAATACAATACACAACTTGAAACATGAAAACAAATATGAAGTATATGGGCAAGTCACAACTTTCACAGAGATGGATGAAGCACTGATTTATAATCCCATATTCAGTTCTTCATAAAACATGTTAACTTATCACAGCAATTCTCTATATATAGCTAGACATTTATATTTTAGTTTGTGGTATGGATTAAACAAGGATTAAACAATATATTAAAGATAGTCAAAGTAGCTGCCAACTCTTTTATAAAGCTAAGCTAATTAACTCCACCAACATAAGAAAAAAGCTACTAACTCTCAGTGAGAAAACTACAAAAGGTGAACAATTTCAGCAACAAATATGGCCAGATATGCAATAAAGAGGCACATCTTGGAGGGATATTAGACTCTCAGATGTATAACAGTGTTCACTGCTAATTGGGCGGCAGTATAAGTCATTGCACTCGCTCGAGCTGTCACTTACTTGAGTTGGATTTCACAGTCTCTCTCTCTCTCTCTGTAATTAGACCCAAGCCCTACAGTTTATTTGGCTGTTGCCTCCGTTGTGTCAGTGGGTGTGTGTGCCTGGAGTTCATAACACAGAGCACATGACCCACAGTGCATTGGGACTGACCTCCAGCGTTAATGAAGTGTAATGATGATAGTCCCCAAAGCAGAACCCATGTCACTTCAGTTTTGCATTGTGGTTTGTAAGAGTAGCACACACAAAACCACACTAACATGTACATTTACACTGATGTTTCGTATTCGATAAATGTGACATTCTGATTACATGGACTCCCCTTGGTAATGTTGGTGACAGCTATGAAGTACTTCTGAAGCACTTGGGGTATTTGACATTGTAAGGCAGTGCTAGGAATTGATTCATGTGGTACTGAATTGAACAAATTCAAGACAAACTGAATCGAATTCAAGTAGATTGAATATTTGCATGTGTGCTGTTGTGTGCCTCTGTGTGTTTGCTCCCACCAATCCTGTGCTTCTATTATCCCATGAAAATACACATTGAAACACATTGAAAGGCCAGATTGATCCTTGAATGAGACAAACACAAGGAGACACCTAGAAAGGAGACGTATCTATATGACGGTTGTAAACACGAGCTCCCATATTGTGCTTGTGTGTTTCTCTTGCACTCTGTCTCTTTATCAGCATTAAATCAGTGGAGTGTTAGGACATCGTTTAAGCTCTCACACAGCATCAATACTGGCACTATTGATTTTTTTTTAAACAGTTAATGGAAGCCTTTAGGGCAGGAAAGCTAATTAAAATCATATGCAGGTCAAGCTCATTTAAAGACTCCCCATTAGTTTATGTTGAGCTTAACCACGCTCGACTGAGAAATCCATCCATGGGGCATCATAATTGACTGGTGTTTCTAATGGCTTTCCAGTTCTCCTTCGTTCCAGATACAGATAGGGAGTTCCTCTGGCAGATTTCATGCAGCAGGTTTAATAACCCTTGTATGGAATCATTAAAGACAATTGATGTGTGTCCTGCGTCCTTAAAGTATCTTGTCTGTGCCTGGAGAAAGTGTTCTGTTTTCAAAGGCAGGAGGTCTTTGGAAATAAACAACATACTCCCACCTTTTACACAGAGGAGAGCATGACGCATCTACAAATTATGCAAAACAGTCCACATTTGCAGGATGCATCCACAATGAGCTTCAAAAACAGAATTGCAAATATCTGATAACGTTATCAGCTGCAAAAATGGAATAAAGACATTTGATTAACACAAATCTTCCTGTTGGAATTTCTCAATTAAGCGTCTAGTTGAAAAAGCTAAAAGAAATAAGTTGCTTTTGTGTGATTGCTGTAGGAAGAAAAACCCATCTTGTCATATTGAGCTCTGTTTTGACATGCAGGCAGACCTGCCACATTGCTCCTGGCAATTATTTTCTTCTGGATGGACAATAGTCTCAAACTAATATTTTTACACATGCCAGCTCTCAACTCTTGCATGCACTCTCACTGTATATCTGTGCTCTCTTGTTTATTTCCACAAATTATGTGAGGCTTGCTCTGGAGGACAGATTTGAATCTGTGAGTCAGAGGGAGATTAACTTTTGGCTGTGTTTATTTTTTCCCATCAAGGGCCAATATGCTAACAGTAGATTCCAACAGTCTTGCTGTGTCTTAGTTTGATTGCTCCACAAAGTGATTCTCGCCCCAAACTGCATTTTTCTGCCACAGCCATTGTGTCCAGCTGGCATAAGCAGCAGAGGAAAACCCTGCACCATCACAGCTCCAACAGAGTGCTTCATTAGGTAGAGTTAGATCAGATAAAATCTTCCTGAGATGAATTCCCTTTGAAATTATGAATAGATGGGTAGGAGGAATAAAATGGTTTAAGGAGAGTCCATGTGTAATAATACCCACAAAATAAGATGTCTGCAACTTTGGCTTATTTTGTTTCCTGAAAAGCGAGGGTTTATTTTCTACCTCAGCTGCAGCGTGTCTTGTTTTGTTTTTTTCTTTTAGGTTGAAAATGTACTTGTGCATGCATGTAATCACATACACACAGACCCTGCCTTTTGAGCTTAATGATTATACTAATATTATAAGCTGTTTCAAGTCACGCATGACATTATATTATTGGGGTTTCACATTGCATTTAAGGCTCACCTACCAAATTTTAAATGCCTGTAAAAGTGGCGGTTATAAAGAAGAAGCCATGCATTAAAATGCATTTAATGTAAAATGACTGTTACGGTATGGGTGCTGCACAGTATACTTGAAGTGCTCTGTCTGTATTTCATTGGTCACCGAGTTTGGACTCTGTTAGATTTATGTAAGTTGTTGGTTGTTTTCAAACTTCAGAAAAAATCCACCTTTCAGAGTGTATGTTTTAGAATCACCATGCATCTTGCAATGATTCTGTCCAATAATTTCATTAATTGTCCTTATCTTTTACAGATGTTTGTCATTGTTTTTGTGTTCGTTTATTTATCTAAAGTAATAACAATGAAGGTTCATTTTAAGAACTACTGAACTTTAGCAGAATTCACACCCCCTAACAAAGACTAATTCAGGATCTATCTTGCGTCATGCCTCTTCTCTGAGCTCTCTCCAGCCAGTAACAATCCTATGTTGACTACTTTTAACTCTTGCGCTTTCATTTTCGCTCTCTTTTTTTCTCAGCTCCTCTGATAATGTCCTCTTTGATGAAATCAGTGATGGCATGTCCAAACCAGCTCTGTGATGGAGCTGCCTGAGGATGCTGAAAAGCAGATGTCACCAATTTCGTACCTCCTGGTCAATATCTTGCAGATTTTAGAAGTTTCTCTGCTGCAATACTCCTGACTTAAATGAATTGCTCATTAAGAGGCTTATGCAAAACTTGACAACAAGCTGTTGGAAGACTATTTAATTTGGATCAAGTGTGTTGCAGCAGGGAAACATCTAAAACCTGCAGGACAAGATGCCCCGAATTGGTGATCCCTGCCATAGGGCAAAAATGGCTTCAGGAATGTGCATCATGACTGTCAGTGTGCTTTCAAAATGAGTCAGAGTTTTAAGGTTTAAAACTAATGTTGTGTTGCTTTGATGCAGAAAAAACAAGATATAGTTTTTTTTTCTAAACAGAACTAGGAACCCCACCTGAGGGATGTAGGACAAGGTGTGCTATGTTGAGCCTAAAATCTGTTTTCTTTGTCACAAAATTTCATTTTTAACCCGAACACTTAGTTTATGTACAGTTTTGCTTTAAATTGTCTAAAAAAAGCACCATCCTGACATTATCTGATATTATTACTTTACGAAAACATTAAAAATGTTGAAATGATTTTGAATAAATGTGGGATTGTAAAATAAGTGACAGAAAATCAATGATTCAATCATAATATTAAAAATCTCTAATATCTTTAATATTAAAAACCATATTTAGAAACTGATTAAATATTGGTATTTTAATCACCCAATTTAACCACAATGCAATGCTAATTCAGTGACATCTTTCTACCAGCTAATAAGATAGATCATCCATGGATTTTGATATGGACTAAAAATAAGCCCATTTTGACTAGAACTATGTATTAAATTAACAATTCACAACGTAAATTTCCGGCTAAATTGATACATTAAATATTCAAACCTGCTGAGTCCAACAGAAGCTTTGCATTTAAAGTAAAACACAATGTTGGCTGTGCATGATCTCTCCACATAAACCATGCATTAGTTGGTGACTCAGATTGGGTTATACATGATTTTTCTATCTATATAAACTGGTAATGTATGAATGACGTTCCAGATGATGCATACAATGCAGACTTTATGTGTGCAGACTCAAGTAAACCTCAGTTGATAAACAAGCATCGTAATCAAAAACTCTTAGCGTATGTCCAGCAAACTAAGATAAAGAAAGCCTGGCTGTGTTGAACTTTGCAGTACACCCTTCTGGTGTATGAAATGTGCAAGCGTGTCTTTAATGTTTGCACTCAATATCACCATCTTCCCATCCTCTTCAAAAAACATTAAGAAACTTCTCCTAAATTGGCTTCTGCTGAACTGATTTAGTTTCTTCTGAGGCTGAATTTAGAGGGACTTTTAAAAGATGTGCTGAGAAGATAAAGGAAACCAAAAAAGAGTTGTTCTCCTTCAGCTTCTTCCAAGATACAAGTAACAGTGGTTTCTCAGCACCTGGCTAACAAGCTCTAACCCCCAGAGGCCATAACTCTCATCTTATCTAACACCATCACTCTCTGGCTTAATAAAACCCCAGACTCTCAATCTCCAACCTGGATCCTTCAGTTTTTCCCCAAACCCAAATTTTCTAGCCTTTCTTACTCCAGTTTAGTAGCGAAGTCTGCAAACAGCTTCCCCCGGCACACCACTCTACTGTAAGATGAGTAGGGAAAAAAAAGAGTGAGCGTTATCTTTTCACCTTAAATACACATGAGAAAAAAGCAGGCTGGTATTTTGTATCTATATAATGAGTCAGCTCTGTAATATTAGATGAAATAATGTACAGTAATGACTCTCAGGGCACTTACACCCACTGACCTCTCCTGGGAGCTCAATGCAATTATTTAGCCAGCAGAAATTTATAGAGCAAAGCTAATGTAGTGCGGTCTGAGATAAGAAGATATAGCTTTTCAACTTATTTTCAGTTAAAAGTATGATCTCATGGGAGAGGGATATAGTTATGTGGATGCTTTTCACACAGATTTGAAAAGCCCATTTTGAAAGAGAGCGATTGAGCAAGAGCCTGACTGTGTGATAATTATCTCTAACAAGCTAGCCAGGTTCCAACACAGTCAACCAATGGAGTTCCTGTACAGTATGCTCTCTCTGTATCGCAGATGTGCTGTTGACAGGCTCCCCACTTTGTATTCAGAGCACATTCTTATCGCACTGACTGCTCACTGGGGTCATCTGGTTCTGGACAGCAGGACTGAGAGTCCACAGCAACAACAGTGGTTCTGTGAGGCTGTTCTCTGAGCAAATGCTGGTTAAACAGTAACTTCAGTGTACAATTGTTAGCTGGCTGCTGTTTAGCAGTAATATTGAGTGTGGTTAGTTATATTGAATTGGAGTATGTTAACAAGTGGGCTTATTTTTTCCGAATATGTTCTCTACAAAAGCACAATAAAGAACAACACTCACCAACAAATCTCATTTACTCCAAGTCCTTTCCAAAGTAATCTGTTGTTTATTGACCACTAATGGCCGATAACAAAAACAACACAAATGAGAATAAGTAACCACGATTGCCAAAGAGAATTGATGCTTTATAGTCCTTTTTTCTTGTTCTACAGTCTGTTAGACCACACAGTTACTGAAGTTGAGAGGTGAATTCATTAGAGTGGTAATTAAACTTGCTTCTGCAGCCAATTTGTGCTGGTCACAATCTCACATCCTTTGTACGTTCTGTGTGCAAAGACATCAAGACCCAACATGTAACTTTAGAAATGTTTACTTGCAATGTCAATAGAGTCAACACGCTGAAAATCATCCCTGTCTGTTTGTTGTGTTTATTAAACAGGTCCATCTCTGGTGGGAGCTTTAAAGAAGGATTGGGCTTCTCCAAACAGCATAGCTCTTTCCTGGCAGCAACCTGAGGAAGCAACACTTCCTGTCCTCGACTATGAGATCAAATACTATGAGAAGGTACAATGCCACTTTATCAATGTTTTAAAGGTCCTTTAAAAAGATTCATAATTAGTTGACTAGACAATTGAGTTGTACTTTTTTAATTTGATAGTTGTGCAAATGTTTAGGCATCTGGACTCAAAATGTCCATTGTGAGTAGAAAAGCTGATCTCCCAAAGGTGTAAAAGAACATAGCAAAGTTCACTGCCTGGCCCAGAAAAAAAATCACCAATATTTTACCACCTTTAGCTTTGATTACGACCTCAATTCACCATGGCATCATTTTGTTTAGATATATAATTTCACAACTTTCATTTCCTTCTTAAAGTCTGACTACTGTATAAGTTATCCAGTACATCCCAAAGATTCTCAGTGTGATTGAGGTCTGGTCATCTGTGATCACCAGTCCATCTGTAAAATTGATTAATGTGGCAGGCAAACAAGCTTCATTAACTCCAGATATTTCTAAGAGATTTTAAGCCACCTTTTTCCAAAATCCAGCCATTGGATCACAGTGTTTTGACTGGACAAAGAGTACATGTGGGTATCCCAGATGATATCACTGAATGCAGCTTCTTTGGTCTCAAATACACTACAACTTTACACACAGAGGGTATTTAACAGACATCTTGAATTTAAAACCCAACATTTGACTGGGATTAAGTTTGGGGCAATCGGAACAGCCAGTGCCTGGGGTCTGCAAGAAACCTGCAGCAAAAACAAACACTAAGTCACTCCCTGTACAAAAAATTATGTGTAAATTATTATGTATAGTTATAAATCATATAAGAAAATAAGTTTATTTGCTTGGATGAATTAAAGTTGTAACTTATTTTGGTACAGGCAGTGTCCTTTCAGCTGTTGCCTAAGATAATCATGGAATTAGGAAATGGAATGAAGTTGAGGTTTGAATGCAAAATAAAACTTTCTTCATAAAATTAATTGTAGGATTGCTAGAAAGGCAAATGGAAAGCTGTTTATCTGAAAAGACTTAAGGAGGATTAATCTAGCTATGGATTGGTGTCACACTGCTCTACTGTGCAGTAACACCTGCACAGATATGTTTGCTATGAAGAGCCATGAGCAAATAACCTTTTGCTGCATTATCACAACAAATTTCAGAGTCATTTTTAAATAAACATCTAAACAAGCCTGCTGCATTTTGGAAACATGACATGTGGACTGAAAAACTTAAAATAACGCTTTCTGACCTCTTAGAAAAGGTAGCGTGTTCAGAGAAAAAGAGCTTATGGAAACACAAAAAAACCCACCTCTTTGGCATGAGGGGATGGATTGTGCTTTGCACTCATGTTGCAGTCAGAGCCATGGAAAATATTTTACTGCAATAAAGAAAAATGTATTTAATGTAAGTCAAACATGACACAATTTGTAAAAAAAAAAAATCTTAATATGAGGAGAGAGAGAGTAGCTTCTACAACAGAATAGTGTTCATAAGCATACTTTCGAATTTATATGAACACCTTAATAAGTGCAAGCTGAAAGTTTTGTTGTGATCCTCACAATCCCCCAATTTAAACATCATCAAATTATGTTAAGTGCAAGCAACAGAACTCAAAGCTTTTTTTGGGGAGAATGGGCAAAACATCCCAAACAGGAAGTTAATGTCTCAGAGCTGGCTATAAAACCCATTTACAAGCTGTGATAATTGCTAAAGGGGTGGGGTATTTCCAAGTAGCAGCTATAGAGAGGGCCTAAACATTTCCCTGAAGCTATTCTCCCTTTTTTTTTTTTTTGAAAACATGAAAGATGGAAATTTAACAAAAAGGGGAGAAAAAGGATCTATCTTAAAAGATTAATGAGACATGTCGTTTTAACTTTATGCCTTTTTGGAAATCAGGACATCTTCTCTACTTGCTTATTTATTCATCCAGTAACACATTTTATGCAGAACATCTGGTAGTGCGTTTGTATTAAAAATATGTCATTAAATTATCTGTTGCCTGTCATTTGTGTTCCCTAAAGTGATCAGGAGGCTTTACAGGCTCTCCCTTGCTAGAATGTAGCTAGAAGGCAGTTCTTGTCACAGCATGTACAATCAACAGCTGTCGTAGTGAATGCGACAGTAAATGAAGAAAAGTGTTTACTAAAAGTTAGATGGAGATAAATCTAGCTGTCAGTGGCTAGATGTTAATAGTTAGAATGAACAGACCTTTTTAGACTAAATATCCTTTAAATGCCTTTTAAAAAGTTATTCTGATCGTTACTCCCACAACCACTTTCTCCCACAGGAACACGAGCAGCTGAGCTACTCGTCAACACGCACCAAGGCCCCCAGTGTGATAGTCTCAGGTTTAAAACCTGCAACCTGGTATGTCTTTAGTGTACGCACTCGAACACCTGGTGGATACAGCTCCTACACCCCGAAATATGAATATCAAACTACAGGAGACTGTAAGTACCTTGAACTTTCTATAGCACCTTTTTGTCTGTGTAAGTGCGTGCATG
>JAOXYM010000013.1:20654338-20672239 GCA_028567055.1 Leptatherina wallacei
AGTCCCTTGGCTGAGAAGCAACCCCACACATGAATGGTCTCAGGATGCTTTACTGTTGGCATGACACAGGACTGATGATAGCACTCACATTTTCTTCTCCAAAAGCCCCAAACAATCGGAAAGGGGATTCATCAGAGAAAATGACTTTACCCCAGTCCTCAGCAGTCCAATCCCTGTACCTTTTTGCAGAATATCAGTCTGTCCCTGATGTTTTTCCTGGAGAGAAGTCGCTTCTTTGCTGCGCTTCTTGACACCAGGCCATCCTCCAAAAGTCTTGGTCCGCACTGTGCATGCAGATGCACTCACACCTGCCTGCTGCCATTCCTGAGCAAGTTCTGCACTGGTAGTGTCTCGATCCTGCAGCTGAATCAACTTTAGGAGACGGTCCTGCCGTTTGTTGGACTTTCTTGGGTGCCCTGAAGCCTTCTTCACAACAATTGAACCTCTTTCCTTGAAGTTCTTGATGATCCGATTAATGGTTGATTTAGGTGCAGTCTTACTAGCAGCAATATCATTGCCTATAAAGCCCTTTTTGTGCAACGCAATGATGGCTGCACATGTTTCCCTGAAGGTAACCATGGTTAACAGAGAAAGAAGAATGATTTCAAGCACCACCCTCCTTTTAAAGCTTCCAGTCTGTTATTCTAACTCAATCAGCATGACTCATTGATCTCCAGCATTGTCCTCATCAACACTCTCACCTGTGTTCATGAGAGAATCACTAACATGATGTCAGCTGGTCCTTCTGTGGCAGGACTGAAATGCAGTGGAAATGTTTTTGGGGAGGATTAAGTTCATTTTCACGCCAAAGAGGGACTTTGCAATTAATTGCAATTTATCTGATCAATCTTCATAACATTCTGGAGTACATGCAAATTGCCATCATAAAAAATTAGGCAGTAGACTTCGTGAAATTTAATACTTGTGTCATTCTCAAAACTTTTGGCCATGGCTGGTACATCTACTGAAGAAAGTTCCCCACCAGGAAATGTTTGTGTGAACATCAACAATGGAAAAATGTTCCCTTTGTGTATCTTCCTGATAATCTCTAGTGTTTATGTGTAAAAACAGCTTATGTGAACGACCAGCTGCATACAAGAAGCTATGGTTACACATCAAGTGTTTCATGTCTGAAGTGGTATGAATGTCTGTAATGCAATATATGTACTTAATAGTCTGAATACTTCATCAGCAATGAACAGCCTCAGGCTCAGATACTGTAACTCCTCCACAGAAGACACACTAACTTGTCATGACAGGAAAGCACTAGTGTCATTATGACTCTAATCCATTTAAGTGTTATTGTTAGCATCATATTCCCTGGCTTAGAGTGATATGCACATTAAATGTTTCCTATTGTACTCTGACAAAACCATGTTGAGTCAATAATTCCCTTTAGACACAGTATACTACTAAAAGAAAGAAAGGGAAAAACGCCGCAAGAGAATGTAGGATGATATGATGTTTGTGTATATTTATGTGTGAATGTACAGGGTTACATTTCCGCGTGGTGGAAATACTCAAAATAAATCTCATCCCGAATCCTGCAGCCAAGTCGGAATGGGTACTTTAATACTTAACAATTGCTGCTATTATAATCAATTAAATGAAATCCACTGCTTTTGATGCATCTGGAACAAATTATATCAAATATACCATCATAATGGAGGAGGTAAACAGCACATGCACATAAATATACGGAGAAGAAAGAAAGATAGATCAATAGTCTTTCCACACACTCAAAATGCACAGCCAAATGCACAAAGACTTGTACACCCTCTCACACACACACACACACACACACACAACACACAGTCTAGTTGTGTCACTGTGAGTACATTAACAGATTAATTGCGACCAATAGCTATACAAAAAAGTGTCTAGTTGTGCACATGAAAATGTGCAGTGGTGTGTAACTCTGCAAGACAGAAATCAACAATGCTTCACACACTTTGTTTCAAAGGTGTGAATTTGAAGGGTTTGGTGACTAAATAATGTGTCATTTCATCGTGAACATATTGAACAAAATAAATGGAGCTGCAGATAAACTCTGACTGAAATATTCACCTGCACAAACCTGTAGACTGTCTCACTTTTTTGTATAGCTATTGGTGTTACAACCGCAATTAATCTGTTAATGTACTCACAGTGACACAAATCTGTGGTGCATTCTAAACTAAACAGTCCAACTAGCTAATACTGTGGGAAGATGTGGTAAGGGAATACAATGAAGTTCAGTTATCATGCTTATACTATGCAGAAAGATCTACGTCGGACACTCAGTCAGGGTGATAGTATTCCAGCAGGGATCACATGAGACATGCTTTTCCATTTTCTCTGAACGAAAAGACAAATCAGATGCACGTCAGTCAACCTTCTGAAGAGATCTAATCATGCAAAGTGAAAACACCTGCATAGTTGTTGAAGTGGTGCGCAGAGTCTCAAGATTCAGAATATATTCTTGACTGTGGAAAGAAGATTCAGGACCCAACAGGGATGTGTATGAGTATTTAAGATAAGATGAATTCCAGCATGTCTCCTGTACTCTGAGAAAAAAAAAAATTCTTAAGAATATTAATCGTAAATATGAATGAATTGATATTCAGGTGTTCACAAGTTATTCTAACTTGATTGAGATTTTATTATTGGTTCTAAATAGGCTAATGCTATAAGCTAAACATATGTAAATTATAAAGTCTTTTGATAAACACTGACAACTACTAAAAATACAGTACATTATTATTAACAAGACAAATTTGTTTGTTTTTTAGTCTAGTCACTCCAGTTTCAACATATCTTAGAGTCAAAGAGTATTTCTACACATACAATGCGAAGGAAACTCAAGAGATTGGGACTAAACAGCTGTGTAGCTATAAGAAAACCAGCAATCAGGGAGGCTGACTGAAAAAATTACCAAAGATTGGACTCTGGAGCAATGGAAGAAGGTCATGTGGTCTGATGAGTCCAGATTTACCCTGTTCCAGAGTGATGGGAGCATCAGATTAAGAAAAGAGGCAGATGAAGTGATGCCGCCATCATAGTAGGGGTATACATACGCAATTTTTTGGGAAATATGGCTCCTGATATAGTCCGCAGACATCGTCATCATTCAATTTTTCACATGGTCTGGTGTTAACAAAGCAAACTAAAAATCACAAAAAATCTGCAATATCGAAGAATCGCAATTTAAATCAAATCGGCACCCAAGAAATCGTGAGAAAAATCAAATCGGTAGGAAAGCATATTGTCCCAGCCCTAATGCCTAGTGCTTGTACTGTACAAGCCTGTGGGGCAGTGCTATGATCTGGGGTTGGTCAGGTCTATAGGTTCAGCAGCATTATGTGCCCGAAGAATGAGGTCAGCTGATTACCTGAATATACCGAATGAGCAGGTTATTCCATCAATGCATATTTTCTTCCCTGATGGTACGGTCATATTCCAAGATGACAATGCCGGGCTCAAATTGTGAAAGAGTGGTTCAGGGAGCATGAGACATCATTTTCACACATGGATTGACCACCACAGAGTCTAGACCTGAACCCCATTGAGAATCTTTCGAATGTGCTTGAGAAGGCTTTGCACAGCGGTCGGACTCTCCCATCATCAATACAAGATCTTGGTAAAAAATTAGTCCAACACTGGATGGAAATCAATCTTGTGACATTGCAGAAGCTTATCAAAACAATGCCACAGCTACACACCAGAAGAAACTCTGCTGCATTTCAGTGACTTACATGTCACCATGAATGTGAAACAGACACCATGGACTAGCTATTCCTTAAAGAGCATTCATATATCTGCTTTTGGGGTCTCGAATCTGGAGTCTAGCAAACAATTTAGGAAATGAAAGCACAAATCTGTCATTGGAATTATTAATGGTTTGGTAAAATACAAGCTCACCTTTACTTCAGCCAGATCAACCACCCTTGGAATTTATGATGGTCGGTATTCCAGAAGAAGACTCAAGCAGAACTTTAGCTCTTCCCCAACTCTGAACTAAACCAACTGATCTCCTTTCAGTTTCTTGCCCCAGAGGAAATGACAGTGACATTTACAAGAACCTTCCCGAGTTTTGAAAAAAGACTTACAACCAACATTTCTGTGTTTTAAACCTTTGGGAAGAGTTTGGTACTTTTATCAGAGTGAAATGATGACAATTTCTAGGATCAGAACTTCTTTGATATGACTCATGAAGTATTTAGATCAATAAGGGTGAGATAAGAGAATTAGATGATTATTTCCTTAATTCAGACTGGCTTTTCCTGGAGAGACGCAGAGAAGATGTTTTATCAGGGATATAAGGAAAAACAAATATCTTGTCTTGCTATAATCTGCATTTATAATCATGTGTTTTCATTTAGTTGATTTGTTTCCAGTATTATTCCTTTTATCTTTTGCCCTTTAAGCTTTGCTTTACCATGGCTTATTTGTTGTGTTCTGTAATCCCGTTTGAATGAGTGATGAATGTTTTACATATGCATCATTTCTAATGGGTTTAACCACATAGAAGTTACTGATTTAAATCTGATAAAGATTGGAGAAACACTTGTAACATTAAACCAGAATCCTGATGAGTAAATTAGGAATCTGAGCTTTACCAAGCTCCAAGAAACGCCTGCTCTCAATTGGCTGAAGCGAGTAAACCACCTTCTTGTGGGCTCGGCCCATAAGTTCCAAACACACAGAGTCACATGATGTTCAGAGATGCATCTAGAATAGAAAGAGAAAAAAAGAAGAGAAACGATAGCCTACAACAAAATGGACAGAAGTGAGTAGAACAGAACAAAGATGAAGTAAGATGCAGAGAGAGCAGGAGGAAGAGAACTGACCAAGAGAACGGTCAAGCATCAAACCCAGAAAATAGATTGAATGAGAATCTACCACTTTACATGTTTTGCGTCTATTTTTGTTTGTCTCATTTTTGTAACTAATTGTTCATGTTTATTGATCTTTGCAACAAGTTACACGCCTGTGCGTTTAACAGCAGCATCAGTTTATTAAGAGTTAAAAACTATTTTGCTCATCGGAACTAACTAACAAGTGTTGCTCTTTTCCATTTTTCTGGCTTTCAAAGCTAAGACAATTTTTGATTGTTAAATCACTCCGGTGATTTATTCGGCAGATCTTTGTTTTTCCGTTACCTACCGCTTTTTGACACCAGTCCCTGCTGCCTCTGGAGGAAGGCCAGAGAGAGAGAGAGAGAAAGAGTAAGAGAAAAGGGAATCTGCAGATCCCATCCTGAGGTTGGACAAGCCGCAAATATCACGTACAAACTTCCAGGATCTGTGAGCGTCGGAAAGAGTCATCCACTTGACTTCATTTCCTTTGGTTTCCGGAGCAATCCAGTTGAACCGGCCGTGAGTCGCCTCAGTGAAACATCGGATTCCGCTTACAGGATCAATCTCCTCTCATCAGGTGCTATGAAACATGATTGGTGTCATAAAAGCGTGGTGATAGTGAATTAATTCCGTCCTCAGGAATCAGTCTACACCTACGTCTTAAACTAACCCTCAAACTTAGTCCTGTAGGATTCAGGGATCTTTTTTAAAATCTCCTGAACATTAATTAACTCCACAGTTTGATTTATTTATGTTACATTTTTCTCACCATTTTCCACCCTTTGCCATATGAATTTTGGTTGATCATCATACCTGCATATCTTTGTTTTCATGTTGGGTTTTGTCTAGTGTTTTTGATAACCTATTTATGTTTTATCTTATGTAGCCTAGTTTGTAGTCTAGTTAAAAAAAATGTCAGATTTATCTAACCAGTCGTTGTTTGTGGTTTTTCTGGTGTATCATGAAAAGTCATGATAAGAATCTATTGAAACATAAGATTTCAATGGTTTTCCTTAATTAATACTACTAGTAATATTAGTATTAATCTGTGATGACGCTTCAACAGAATGGTACTGACATCCAGCTGTAAGAGTTTATATTCTGACTCTTTATCCTTTGTCAAAAACCCTGATAATATGAAGCTCTTCACTTTCCATAAGTGCTTGTGAAGATCCAAGCTGTAAAAGTATCAAGTAAGGTTTTGTTAAGTGAGAAAAGAGAGGTTTTCTTAGAACAGAAGAGCAACCGATACTTTCACATTAATTTTAGCTCTGAAATGTGCTGTCTGCCAAATAATTTCAGCAAGTGAGCTGTGAACTTTACAGATACGATCAGCATTTTGAGCGACAAGTTGTGCCACATCACAGTCCCGGCTTTTATTATAGCTATGATTCAAATGTCAAAGAATTTTAACTCCGCAGTTTAACTGCAGGGATTTAAAGCATATTTCTTCTTTTTGTGATGTGATCTCACCGTGTGTTGGATGCTTCTGAGTTTGCACTTTATTAAAAACTGACACTCACACCCCAGATGAAACAGCTAAAGCAAGTCCTGTAGGCTTTTTGCGTTGTAACACAAGAAGGACCTTTTAACCTGAATCCATATAAAAGCAGAAGTGGTAGATGGAGTGCTATCTCATAGTCTGTCATTTTTGCAATCCCTCTGCCATGTGTGGGAGGAACTTTCGCTCTCTCTAGATTAAAAAAAAAAGGCTCCAGATAGCGCTGTAATGCTGGAGACTGATGAGAGCTTTCAATCATGCGGCTCTGCTAAATGTGAGGTTTTACAACATAAGTGGGAATTTAAGAGCACCAACTGCATGAGGAATGTTTAACACCTGGCTGACTAAATGTACATCTAACTTTGCATCTGCTCATGCGAAATGTGAAGAGCAGGATCTTCTATGAGATCAAATGCATTAAGACTGCAGAAATGTAGCCTAATGGAGAAATTTTGCATTTAATGTGTCATGCCAACTTTGAATGATCTCAATCTTTGCAACATTTTCTGTTCTTTTCTTCATATTTTCTTTGACCCGTCCTTCCTTTTGAGGCCATGCTAGCAGCAGAAGCAGAGCGATATGTCGTGGTGAGGTAACTGTGAAAGATGTGAGGGCAAAAGAGTGGTTTGAATTACACTGATGCTTTGATTAGACCTCAAAGCAAGGTTGTTTTACTGAGCTGTGTGGGTGTGTGAAGAGCTTGTGAATATGTGCATGTGAATATGTAGTGTGACAGTGCTCAACAGGCCAGAAAACAGTGGAGGAAGCCAAGGTCTTTATGTACGATGGCCGTCTTTGTGTGTTGCTGTGTGTGTGGCCTTTACGTAGAATGAAAGCCAGTGAGACAGAGGGAGAGGCAGATAAAGAGGATCAGAGGATGGGACTGGAAAAGACTGATAAAGGCACATGTCACTATTTCTTTAATGAACAGCTTGACCCCATCAGCAGAGGTCAACAGTTACTTTCTAAATCCCCTTCTTGTCCTATCTGCCAATGGTGCCCACCATGTTATCGGCTCTGTCTATCAGTGTCCAGGATCCCACAGACTTCACTTAGCCAAAGCACAATCTGGCAACCTGTGGCACCTAGTCCTCTGACATCTGCTCTAATATGGCAACCCGGATTATGTTAAGTCCTCAAAGAGAAGGCAGCTCACATGTGATCACATGAACACACACACACACTCAGGCAACCAAGCTTTCACAGACACTTTCTCCTCTAATGCAGTCTGAGTATTTTCATCTCACACTTTCTCAGTCACATGATGCACACTCCTCTGTTCAATGCTTTGTTTGGCCCTAAATTTTCTGCATCACATATATGGGAGGCTGTTTGTGTTTAGTTTCCGAGGCAGCACCGTTGCCTCACATTACAATTTAGGCAATTTGGAGTAATTTTTTTCCTGTATGCATCCTAGATGTTTATCATATTTAGACTTGGGCATCACAAAAGACGTCAACTCATCCAGGAAGAATTCCTTTTCTGAATGTTGCACCAATATATACTTTTACTGAGTTATCTAATAGAATAGCTATCTTTAATGCAACAAGGAGAAATTTTACCATTGATAGTAACAAAAATGCTGAAGGCGATATTATTTTACATTTGAGTATTTGCACTTTAATGTTTCCGTACAGATTCTCCAGCTCCAAACGGCATAAAATCGTATTTTTATTAATTGTTTTAAAGTAATTTGGTGTGTGTTTGTGTGATGAGAGACGGTGTGGGTTATTTTTAGTTGTGCATTTTTTATCAGATATAATAAAAGTACATCTGTAAACGACCAAAAAAATAAATGACAAAATATAGGAATAGGAATCAGTGAAAGAATAAATCAAGTTTTTAAGGTAGTGGAGATAATCACTTACCTGTTACTACCACTAGATCGATCAAGATGAGTATTAAGCCTAGCACATCTGAATTCTTCCTTCTGCCTGGCAATAACCTGGAAGCATGGACAACAGGATAAAACAGTCTTATACAGTGCATGCAGAATGTGACACTTATAGCAGGTTTTTGGCAACGGGATCTGCTTCTTAAATGAGTGCAGCCAGTATCACACTTGGCATCTGTAAGCCTGTGTTGTGTATTGTTGTCAAGACCTCTAAATCAAATCTAATCAAATCAAACTTTATTTATAAAGCGCTTTTCATGCGATTAGCAACACAAAGATCTTTACACAATAAAAAGAAATTTTATACATAAAAACCTTCACACAGTATATTATAAAAACACACACTTTACTGCAATCTCCCTCTCACACGATTACACACGCACACACACATACACAGAAAAGAAACCAACACATTTACCTCCCCCTCTTTTCCCTCCTATTCTAATGTGAGCTAAAATCCCTAGTTTCTGTCTCCTAACTGAATGTAATAAAATGTAAATCTGGCTTGACGCTGCTGTGAGGAAACAATATTTTGGGGATCCATCCACACCAGGGGCCAGCCCACCCATGACCACAGCAGGCGCGACCATCAGAGCCGCCCAGATCCAGGCTGGCCGGGGGCCACACAGCCATAAGGCTGCCGTGCAGGACCCCAGACACGGGCGATCAATCCCACCAGATGAGCAGGCAGAGCCCCCGGCATGGTGGACCCCCCTGAGGAGAACACTGGAGAAAAAAGTGTTAAAAAGTTAGAACAAATATGCTAAAATATTAAGATAAAATAAAATAAACCTAAAAACAATAAGAACAGATAATAAGAGCAACAAGAATAAGAACACACATAGAGGACTTTATAAAAAATAAAAGGAATATAATATGGATAAATAGATGAATAAAAACTCAGTTAAAAGCTAAGCTAAAAAGCACTTCTAATTACCTGAAGAAGATATGCACGTACAAATGTTTAAACTTGAAAGTTTTTCTGAAGGCAAATTCTAGTTACAACTAACCTTACTATATGAGCTTTAGGTAGTAGGTGCAGGACCTGAAGATGGTCTCAGCCCTTAAATGTGCCACAGAGAATTGGGAGACAGCGAAAGCACATGTCAGAAATAGCAAAGCTTAAGTAAGAAAAATAAAAGTAATTTGAAAAATAGTTAAAGCAACCCAATATGGAGTTGCTAATGCAACTGACTAAAGCAGAAATTATGCAAAAATGACTAATGCAAATGTCATGTGGAAAAAGTTTATCAACAACTAAAATTTAGTTTTACTTTCATTCACTTGAGCTTAGCCAAAGGATTAAGCAATATATCAAACCCAAATATGCAGTGAGATTGACTTGGTCATTCTAAACAAAATGTAAAATATGCAAGAATTCCATGCATAGATTTGAGTCCATAGAAACAATATTCTCTGTTTTAGATACAAAAATAACCACAAAAAGGAACACACAGTACTCTTACATTTAAAGCATGATTGAACAACTCCAGGTGAAAAAAAAGCATTTAGTTTTTGGCTTATTCTTTATCAATTTCAGTTTGATTTTTCGCTTTGGGCTTTTTCACTTTCATTTGCCATTTCATATTGGATTTAATTTAGCTATTTTTCAAAGGACCACAATAACTATGCAAACCCCCTGTTTTATCAATATGATACAAAATGAAAACTCGAATTTATATTGACACCATGAACTCACCTGAAACCACTCTGAGTGTAGTAACAAATCAAATTAGGAGTGTTATAAACAACCATACTTCTGTTTTGCTACCAGGAATGTCCTCCTCTATACTTGAGTGCTGTGTCCATATTTCATATTTAGTTTAATCAAAGTATGCAGAAGTTTCTCTTCATTCATTTACTGTTAGATCTAAATATAAATTGTGGGCTGCAGGTAGAAAGATTCTTGGGGATATATCAAGATTTGTTCAAACTTGATTGCTACAATGACTTTGAACGTTTGAGTTGTAAAACCAAATAAATGGACTAAAATAGGCTTAAAAGTTCAATAAGATGCAGATCTGGTCATGTCTGTATGAATTCAGAAAGAGCTTTGAGTGTATTTGGTCCAGTTCAAAACTCTGGGTGGTACTAACGATACTGCAGAGTGGTACACAAACTTATGAAACTGCATTGTAAGTCATTTCTTACAATGTTTATATTGAAAGTAATACTCAATATCAATGTTTATTAGAATTGTTTGTGCTCCATTGTTATTTTAACCCCAACTAGAGTCAAACTAGCAGAAAACTTGTCAGTATTATCACGTCCTCTTGGAGTCTGCTGACCTCCGTTTTTAAGCTCCACCAGCTTCATCTCCAGCAGGGAGAAAGCATCTCCCATCTGGATCACAGTGGTTTGGAGGTGCAGAGCCGGGGGAGCGGCAGGCCTGTCTGCAGCAGTGACAGTGAAGACGGGCCTCTCTGTTGAAGTGCCAGTGTCACTGTAGGAGCTGTCTGTTTCTGTTTCTGCCCTGTCTCTGTTGGGGGTTTGGGTCAAGCCTCTGGGCTCTGCTCTTCTACTTGGCTGCCATTCATTTAAAGCATGTCCTGGTGATTTGCTTTTTTGTTTTTTTCTTTTAATGTCAACAAATCTGGTAAAAATGACTTAAACCAACCATAAGTTAGACTCTAAATACAGTTGGGATGTTGCCTGATTAAGATGTATTCTTCCCAGCTTTTATTTTCCACCTGAGACACTGGAAAACTGATGATATATGTCACTTTACAACACAGAAGACTGCCAATGTGCTCTGTAACATGTTGATCTTAAGTCCCTATAACCACCAACTGAAAGTCTGACATATAATTTCTAACTATACTTGATGTGACTAAGGAGAGGCTGCAGGATTCTATAATCTATCTAATAAATAATGAAATATGAGAACATTTATTAAAGGATCCACTTTTGAGAGTGAGTGTCCCCCATTAATTAAGTCCTGCACTGCAAAATACATTTTAGAATTCATCAGTGATACAGCCTCTCAGAGAACTCAAAGCGCTGATCTTTCTTTATACTATTATTTTCCACCTCACTGCACTTTTCACGGCTCCACCTCTCCCACAAATATGCCTTCACCTGCCATGTTCAGATGAAGCCCCTAACACAACATTTAGGTAACAGGGAACCATGTTTGAATAGCAAAATACTTTTTCTAGAACACTGGGACAGATTTATGACCTTATAGGTGAGTTTATCCAACTAAAGACATTCTATCTCTCTCTAATTGTATCTGATATATTACATCGAGGAGGGATTTCATGCTTCATTTAATTAAAATGTTGAGATTTTGAGTCTCTGAGATGTATTTGAGCAGGATTTCCACTGAAATACACAAAAAAAGCTGGTTCAGGCTCTGTCCACACAGACACAAGTTTAGGTGTATCCACTTAAGTTTTTTTTATATTGTTTGAACATTTCGTTCAGACGGAACCAGCATTTTGGGAGGCCGAAAATGCTCCCTTTTTTGTACTTCATGTTTACAACCTATAGGCTACGCATCTTTCCTGATCTAATGATCCCATAATCCCACCTCTCCCTTCACTTGCATGTGCAAACCTTGCCAACAGCTACATCAATGGCCGTTGTGTTTGTGCTGCAGAAGCTACTGAGCATGATATGATATGGTTTTTACAGTAAAATCCTCTTAATCAGTCCACATAAATGTCTCCTTTTTAGCTCCATTATCCACCATCTTCTTTGTATGTTTGTGTTGTCCAGCAAGTGTTGGAAAGTCTGACTAGTCACCTTAACATTGAGGTCTAATTTGCAAGGTTTGTGATACTGTGCAGTGAGCAACACAGCTAAACATGTGGATAGTGGTCCAAAAACATGTGCCAAAATACCCATCAATATTCTCCTATTGGTATTCACTCTTGTTTTGAGTTGCTTGGTGGGTTGAGTGACTGCACTCCCCCACAGTATTTAGGAAAAACTACACATATTTGTCTCTTTTTTTCAATTTATTCATGTTACACTGTCAGGGACATCATTATTCAAGAGAAGAAATAATCAGCCAAACACAAATTTCCTTTCTTTTTGTGATAAGTTTATTTTCTCCATCTAAGGACTGGTCACCAGAGCCAATGAGACCAAAATAAACCTTTTTAGGTTTGAATATGAAATGTTATGCTTGGAGGAAGGAAAAAGAATTTTGGTTTGTTTTGTAAAACATAGTGATAGTAGTCGTGTCACTCAAGCTGAATCTTCAAGCAAGATGTTTTCTTACTGGCAAGAAGTGGCAAGAAAACAACCTGGTGAACCAAAAAAAGCCTTTTAGCAAGAATAGGTGAAGAAGAAGACTCGAAATTCATACGTCAAAGGTCATGATAAAAGCTTCACCAAACCCAGCAAGCTTTAGCTGCTATTTATTTCTTTATAAATACAACTCTCTGCAGTTGCCTTAATTTCTAACAATTTTGTTCAGAGTGTTTCAGTTCAGAGTGAAATTCTGACAGACAACTTTGTTTTCTTCATTTTCAAAGTGAAATCCAAGAATCTATTTGGATAAAGTCTTCTTGGTCTTTTTACAGATGCTGTCTTCTAATCTCTTGGCTTTTCAGACTTACTTGCGAGCAGCTTTTCATTCGCATCGTCTGCCTCTCAGTCTGTCGGCGCCCAGATAAACATCCCCAACTCTCACACACAGGAGGACGAGACAGCTCTTACATGGTTATACATTTTCAGTAAAAGGTTGTCTAGAAATCATGTCAGTCTCTTTGTGAGCATTTCTTTAAGGTGAGAATTCGTGTATACGTCTCAGATGCTCTTCTTTTTCATTTTCTTAGATTATTGAATAACTGTGTACAGGGCTTTAGCTGCAGCTCCAAGTTTTTAGCAGAAAGTCTAACCTGACTCAAGGCCAGGGCAGTTCTGCTTTGTGAACACATTTCTTTAAAGTGATAAGCTTCAGTGACCAACATTTTATTCTAATTCCCATTTTAGTGGTGTTAGCTATGTCTTGGGTGTTTGAGCCAATTTTTTTCTCTCAATACTTTCCCAATTCTTTTTCAAACTAACACCTTTTTAGTGCAGATTTTTTGAAGTACTACCTCCAGGATGAACCTGGGTATATGCGTGCCAGGCTGTGCTGCAATACCATAAAAAGACGATTGCATTTTACATGTCTTTTATGGAGAAACTTTGCACACAGAATTGACTATTAGCTGGTCGAGTTCAAGAAGATGCTTCAACTTATTCATTCTGTAACTGGATGATTGTGTTAAGTAGACCAAGTGTGTATTTTAGCATTATCTACAAATAGATGTGAAATATTAAGAATACCGCTGTCATTGGGGGTCCTTTTCGCATTGTTTAAAAGTAGCCTAAAGTAACCCCTGAAAGAGGAAGTAAGTTTTCATCCTTTTGCATAATTGTGCTGCTCTCACATCGCACTTTCTCACATCACAGAGTGACATTTCAAAGCTAAAGTTGCTAAAGCAATGTGCCATTGTCCTATAATTACCACCTCCAGCTGAAGTGGCTGCTGTTTGGTCCCACTAATATTTAATGTTCCAGGTTTTTCTATGGCATTCCCAACATACATACTGTTCCAGCGAACCACAGTGTTAGTCCGAGTTTTAAGAATGAAAAGGTAATTTTATTGTCAGCAAGCTTCTCTCTCTCTCTCTCTCTCTCTCTCTCTCTCTCTCTCTCTCTCTTTCTTTCTCTCTCTCTCTCTCTCTTTCTCTCTCTCTCTCTCTTTATTTAAAATGGGACAATGCATATTAATTGTCATGAGGTTCACCATGCAAATATGCCAGATTTAGCTCATCAGGCTAATTCTCATCTTTAGTCCCATGGCTGGTTGGTGGTGGAGGAAACATGATTAAATATGTAAATAGACACAACATATATGCATGGACTGTTAAGATAAATAAACATTAGTTCATTAGAAAAACAGACAAAAGTAAAGCAGTCATGCAATAAACACAAACATAAACAATGATACACACATAACGCAGTGTGCATGGTTAAAAGATGTCAATAAAAGACTATGTGAAAATGTGTGTGCATGTTTGATTGTCCAGGCGCCACCTTTGGACTGATTTGGAGAAAGTTTTTATTGATGAGATGTTCCTGAGTGTTTCAGGTGTGTGACGCTCTGACAGAAAAGGACAACGACCCAAAACTGCTTTTCTTAAATGGAACATCTCAGTCTGTAACACAGTTGCTCAATTTCTGTCTTTCAAACTGTGTGTTCCAGGTGTCAGTGGTACTTTAAGGCCAAGATGACTTCAGAGGCCAAACGACAGACTGATTATCAGAATGGACATGGTAAATCCATTTGAATACTTTTGTTGTTTCAGATGATTTCTTTCTAAGTGAGAGCACAGGTTGTAATATTGTTTATATATATAAACATAATAAAACAATATATAAATGATAGCAGTTTTATCACTGTTTTGTAGCTAGCAGTTAGCAACTAGCTACCTGCTCTTTTTAATACACTGAAATCAGTGTGCAAATGGTGATTGGGATTTTTGTGCACTTTCTGAAAGAACCTGAAAAAGCTACCTTAAATATGTGTAATCAAGAAGTCCTTTTGTATTTGTTAGATATTGCTGTGAAGTGAGGTATCAGACAAATAGACAAATGTTCCTATCTGCCATGCTCATTCATCTTTCTGTCTCTCCCTACCTCTCAGGTTTTATTTGATGTGCACAAGTTTATTGTTTTTGTGTTTTTAAATCTGTTTGCATAGCTGCATCCCTTAGCTGTCTGCCTCTGCTCTCTTCTGCTTCTTTTGCCATGTTTCGTCTTTAAGACCCAACATTTCATCCCTGGCTTGAAAGAAAAACAAAAAAACTGCAGTGATTGTTGTGCGGTGGTGAAAGAAAGAGAAAGATGTTTGAAAGTGAGCAGAAAGATAAAGATGGGTGCGCAGCGAGGTGAGGGAAAATTGCAAAGGGGAGACAAAAGGAGAGAGAAATGAGGATGAGGGCAGCCGGGCTGAACGGCAATAGAGGAGAGGACAAAGAGAAATGAGGAATGTTTTAAGAGGACAGTTGATTTGAGGTCAGAGAGCAAGAAACAGAGAGAAAAAAGGTCAGAGAAAAGATAAAAAGATGTATCAAATTAGTCTTTCAAGGTGCCATGAAGGTTCCTGAAATTCAAGATTAAAACACAAACATCCACCTTGTGACCAAGCATGTAGTCACTGTTACAGCCCCGGTCCCTCCAAACCCTCCAGTATTCCCGGTCTCCTGCCTCAGCACCAAGTGTGATGCTGAGCAGAGAACAGCCGGTGTCGCTTCACGCATCAGAGGCAGCTGATAGTTGTTTTTGGTTTTGTGATACTGTATCGATCCCTGTTGGAGAACAGCTTCTGTCCAGCCCACCCCCCCCACCCCCCCTCACCTCCACTGAAAGGTTGGGGTCAACGCAAGAACAGCAGCAGCCTGTTAAAGATTCACCAGCTTGCTCAAGGACACTTCAGCAGGATGGACGGTTGAATTGAATAGTGGCTAAAAACTTGTCTCATGTTAAAAGATGGACTCAGTACTCAGCAATACCTGACTGCTTTTAGCTAAAGACCTGTGGTCTTCCAGAGGGAAGATATCGAGCCATGTAACTGGTTGTCTCCCAGCTCGTGATTGATAGCATTTGGGGAAAGTGTCTCTGGATTTGAACAGTTTGTCTCAAAAGTGGCCAAATTAGTGTTACTACTGTTATATGATGTCTTATGATCCAATAAATGCTTAAACAAATTTAACCTCAAGTCTTTTCAGGATTTTAAAAACATGCACACTTAGCTGTGTTATTTTCTGTCCGCAGTCCCTTTTCCAGGTATAAAGACATACGTGGACCCTGATACATATGAGGATCCCACACAGGCTGTCCATGAATTCACCAAGGAGATTGACCCATCCAGAATCCGCATTGAGAGGGTGATTGGAGCTGGTACGCACACAATCCTGCATACACTGCTGCACACTCATCCACCTGTGCCTCACTGATTCACCATGTGTGCCTGTGGGCAGAGGAGGGCCATTTCACATCAGCCATGATAACAAAAGCTTTAAATGTGCATATGAGATGATCCACTTTCATTCTGTCCATTTGACTGCAGTGAACCCCCTCGACTGCTTTGTATACGCTCAAAAGGACACCTTTTTCCATCTCCCTGCATTTCACAGCCATCTTTCTACAACAGTGTTGGAATATTAAAACTTTAATAGGTTTAGAGAACAAAAGAAGATGTTAGAATACATTTGCTGTTTTTTTTTTCCTTTTTTTTTGGAAGGTGTAAGGAAGAAATGTTATGAAGTTTAACTCATCAGAGAAGAGGCTATAATGCTGGAGTTTAGATGAGAACTGCAACACTGCCCCCAGGTGGTTTGCTGCTATACCTGCTGATAGTTTGGAGTTAATTGATAAGAATCCTTACTATACTTGTGTGCCACATGTACATGTATATGTGTGAGGCTCACACATTCCTTGTGGGTGACAAAAAGCCAATCGCCAGTTCCAAAATCACTTTAAGTGTGGATTGAAGTTGATTTAGGCTTCAAATGAAGTTCTATTCTAGTTAGGATTAAGATTAAGCAAGTGTAGTTATGATTAAAGTAAGTCTTTGGGAAATATATATAATTCAAAGTAATGTCCTATAATGTGTGAGAAACATGGGTTTGTTTTTGTGTTTTCCAGGTGAATTTGGCGAGGTGTGCAGCGGCCGTCTTAGAACACCAGGAAAAAAAGAGATCTCTGTAGCGATAAAGACCCTGAAAGGAGGATATGTGGAACATCAGCGGCGGGACTTTCTGAGGGAGGCATCTATTATGGGCCAGTTTGATCACCCCAACATCATCAGGCTGGAGGGTGTGGTCACAAAAAGTAAGATAGTTAATGAAAGAAACTGACATGTACACTTTTTTGTACATCACAGTTATAACACACAGCAGGGAGTAATAGACTTGTATGTCCCGTGAAAGGAAGACGAGCTCCACAGCTATGCTCAAACAAGCTTTACGTGATGATCTTTTAATCATGAGTGCTAAATACAAAAATGTTTCATTAATTGACCTTCACTGATTAATAGTTCAGTGGCTATAAGTACCATCTAACACATTTTCATGTTGCTACTGACAACTAAGCTCTGCAAACCCAGTTAAGGGCATCCTCTCTGCTTTACACATATGGAATTTTCCTCTGTGAAAAAAAGAGTAAATAACTATGTTTTTGACATTAATGATGATAATAATATGATGATAATAATCTCCCAGTGAATTAGTTGACTGATGACAAGCCAAAGACTGCATTGAAATAACATAAAATTTGTGGCTGTAACATTTTAAAGTAGCTATCTCTCCTACAATTACTCTGTTTACAACAGTCTGATATGTCTATGCCTTTGGTGGTTTGAATGGTAAATTGCTGTAAAATCCATTTTAACTTTCAGAAGTCTTGTCTGTTTGGTTTTTTTTAAGTATTGAATCATTTTCCCTATCTGAAATTACTTTTCCATGTTTATATATGACTTGTCCTTAAGCCATGCCTTGTACATGTTTGTGCATGCAAGTGACCAACATGCAAGGGTTGTATAAGTTTACAATTCAAATTTTTTGTGCAGGGTTATACTTGTCTGTGTGTGTGAGTGAGTGAGAGAGAGAGAGAGAGAGAGAGAGAGAGAGAGAGAGAGAGAGAGAGAGAGAGAGAGAGAGAGAGAG
>JAOXYM010000013.1:20672339-20688856 GCA_028567055.1 Leptatherina wallacei
TGTGTGTGTGTGTGGGTGAGTGAGAGAGAGAGAGAGAGAGAGAGAGAGAGAGAGAGAGAGAGAGAGACAGAGGACTTGTTAACGAGCTTTGTTTTATGGGTCTCATCCAGTGCAACATATGGTTGTATTTACAGGGGGTGTATAAACTGAGACATCACTGTGAATATAAATATGTCCCCTGAAGGCTTTCAACCCCTCCCTGAATGCAAATAGAGGACACTTCTCAGCTCTGACCCTGCTGATAAAGACTCAGTTGATCATTTTCACACCAATAGATTTCACTGTAGTCTTGATTTGTCTCAAAAAAGGTTGATCAAAAAACAAATCTTCTCAGATAACAACAATGTTTTGGGTGCTTATTGTTGGGTTGTGACTCATCACCTGTTAGTAATGAAAAATAAAGCATTAAAGGGTTTACGTTAAACCTAACTATGTAGAATTGTTACCCAAACCTAAATAAAATTAGATTGAATTCAATTAAAACCAAACCCAACGGCAACTGAAATCAACAGGAAGTCTTAGAAGAAGAAAACTACATCTTAAAAAAATATTACAAGTGGTACCTCTGTCTCCTGCGAGAAAGTCCTATGATGTAATTAATGACAACTGTTTTATCATCTCTGTGGAAAAGGCAAACAAATATGGAATCACACAATCAGGAGGAAAAAAATACAGCATCACCTTTCAATTTGTATCTCTAAAACAAATACATGCACGGCTCTAAATATGTAAATCAGTCTGCAGTTAAGAGAGTGCTGGCTGATTCACAGGAAACATGGCCCCAACAAGAGAGCTGTCACTTGAAACAATGGAAAGGATTATGAAATTCCATCAAGACGGTAATTCAACTTGGAGTGTGACACAGATGTTGTTGTTCCCACTCAAGCTTATTAAATGTAAAGTAAGAACAAACAAAATGGGAAGGTTGTTAAAAGGAAACATGCAGGTCGGTCTATGAAGATATCAAAGCGAAGGTGTGTGAAACACAAGTTTGATCTCCATACAATTACGCTTCAGTTCAGTGGATAATGACTTGATGTTTGTTGATATCACTTATTCTGTCATGATACAATTTTGATTCAGTTTGATTCAGGCACCGTTGAGCAATATGAAACAGTATTGCACATTGATCAATATAAAGTAAACAAATACATTTCCACTTTAAAGCAGGATAGTATAAACCTTTCTCCAATTCAGTCTCAAACCAAATATTTTTAGAACTTAGTTACAATAACTAAATTAATGCAATCTGACTTCACCATAGTTACACACCACATCTTTAGATATTGGTATTTCCTCATCAAACTGAAATAAGAAATGTTCTCTGTTAGAACAACACAAATGTAAACAATTACTTTTTTCTTTCTTAAGCATGCCTTGTAAATCATTTTAATCCATACACAATATTCAAATGATTATTCAACATGGACTGATACTATTGGTTTGTTGGTCATTGAATTGATATTGATTGATGTATTGTTAAACGTCTTGTTAAAGTATCAAGACAGAAAACTCAAAGCAATATTCCATTTTCCACACAAATGCCCAACCAAAGAGAAAAACAAATAAAAAAACAAGAGTCAGTGTGTGACTGAATTGTATGAAACCACCTGAAGGAAATTAAATTTACATCCAGAAACGACAAATGTAAACCGCCACCAGCACATAAACGGAAGAAAACAAGGTCACAGTGAGCCAAAGAGAAGCAGACATGGACTATAGGAGATTCATTCCATCATGTAAACTATTTTATGTGTCATATAATATATAACAAAAGACTTTTTCAGTTTTTGCAAGAGTTTAATGCCATTAAATAATTTTATTTAACCTTCATTGTGAACTCGTGTATACAATGGTTTTAATTTCTGATCCTGACATGTGGCTCTAAAGCTTTGTATCTTTATGTTTTTCATCTGTTATTTCAAAGTTCTTACAGTACAGTGCTGATCTGCATGTATGAGAAAAGAAGTTATCAAAGCAAACCATTTCCCATAACTGCCTATCCAGTCCACACGTACACACAATACAGTACAGGCATAAAATCCCACAATCAAAAGCCATTGTGCTTGGCAGCGGGGCATCAGGCTGCATTTATTCTGGGTATCCTCCTCTGTCTGTCTGCCTGCCTAGTTTGTCTTTTCTTCATTGTCTATCTATCACTTCCTCCATCTGTTGTTGTTCTTCAGAGACTAATTATGGAGACTATTGTGCTGTGACTGACTGCTATACCTGCTCTGAAATAACAGGTGACACATTAGATTCTGGTAAACAGGTGCGTTTGTTTTTGTTCAGGCGCTGCACTGCATAACTATATATTGTTTCCAGACCTTGATAATTAGCTGAGGAAAGCTAAGCTTGATCGAGTAATTTCCTGTCTATCCCTGCTGGATTTTTGTCTGTAGAGAGTATCATCAAATTCAAGGATGGAGTGATAGGATTTTTAGATAAAAAACAAAACATCATCATGCCTCTTTGGTGTTGAGTGAGTGATAGTATAGCATAGTACAGAAAAGGGCTCTTCTCATCCATCATTTCTTACCCTCTGTATATACTTTCCTCTGGTGACAGGTGTGTAGGTTATTAAGCTTTTATTCATTGTAAAATACGCATACATTTTAAGCTGTCTGGCTTGCTGTCATGAGCAGATTTTAGAGATTACCTCATCACACGAAATGTACACATGCGTATTCACAACATTGAATTAGTCCTTTCCAATGAAAATAATCACATAGTATGCAGCCAACATGAATTGGAAGAAGCAGTGAGGGATGCGTCATTGCCAATCCGCTGGAACAATGAAACGTTGCTGTTCAAGTGACCATGCTTGCACCATCTGGTTTTGGTAATTATGTTGTGTTTTGGACCGTACCAGATGTTTCCCATTAAAAAGCTTGCAAAAAGTGGTTTTAAGTTGGTCGAAGATGGAGTCAATGCATAAGCCCATCATACATTCACTAAATAACGATCAGTTCTCAGTCTCTTCCTTCTTGTGTAAGAAGTGATTGACTTCTAAATCAAATACTTTTTTCAATGAGTGTATGATGGTGTAATTACTGTCCCAAAAGTTTTTTAGATTCAGCCAACCACACGGAATAATGAAGCTGTCATGTGACAGCCACAACCACTGTATCACTGTACCCCTGTTCAGACCTTTAACCGAGTCAAAATTATTAATGCAATCTGATTAATCTAATCAGAGACAAATAGTTGTAACTTCATGTCCTTCTTTCAGGTGATGTTTTTGCAAATTTAAACATGTTGTCATGTCTTTTTTTTTCTTTTTTTAAGATCACTCCCGTCACTGTGTCGTATTAACAGCAATCTTACAAACTCTTTTTGTGGAAAGATTAGCAACAAGTTCAACAAGTTGCAGAAATCTCAGCAGATCTTTGTTGTTACCTTTCGCTTCTTTTTCCCCTGTTTCCTGTGGTGATCTTTGCAGGATGCCCACTATAAGATAGGCTAGCATAAGTTCAGGATTGCCTCTACAGATTTTTGAACACCCAGGAGCAGAAATTTGCTGCCACAATATCCAGTTTGTTGTTACAGAAGAATAGTTCCCTTCAAGCTTCTCGAGAAATACAGACTGTATTTTTGACCAGAAAAACTGTATATTAATTAAGATGATGATGTACCCCTAAAAGTCACATTTACAATCCTATTATCTCATTGAAAATACCTAACGCCAAGTTGTTTCCTAACACAGAGGTTCACACGTTTTTTTTTTCCATTCTTCTGTGAATTATTACTATGTAGAATTTCTCCTATGTATTTAATTTTAATCAAGAGGAGGAGCAGACCACATCTCAGCTGAAAAATCCATGTTTTTTTTCAGGGTTTGCAAACTTTTGAGAAATATGATACGAAGACTATCCTGCATCTATTCAGATGTATCATATGAATCCTTATTAAGGATCAGTTTTGATAGTATAATAATCTAAATAGTTCAACAAAACTGACTTGAATTAGAAGTATAATGACTTTACCTCACCTGAGAAACAGCTTAATTTCTTTGTCCTGCTGTTCAGCTTTTCAGCTCGCCAGCAATCAGGCCTGGACAGTTGCCTTCTAGCAGTCAATCAGTAGCACTGTGGGGATCCTCTGTGGGGAAACAAATACATTCAGAAGGAGAACTTGAGTTTGTACTTGTTTATAACAAATGTGTTGTGTCATATGTGGACTGAATACTGATCAGGTCCCATGTGGCAAGTTGGACATGTTGAAATGAGAAAGTTTTGAGTTCAGCATCTTGACTTGTTTTTAACAATCAGCTGCTGATGGTCTCTCTATCTCCTTAATCCTCTCACACACAAACACACTTTACTTTTTCCTCTTCTGGTCTTTCTTAGCCCAAGCATATTTGACATTGTGTTGTTAGTCTGTGTAAACTAATACCCAGTGTGTCACCTACTTGTTTGGAAATACCTTTTGACTTATTAAGGGGTAATTTCGAACGATATTAGAAATTAGATTAGATGCATACTCTGGGAGTCGTACTCCAGTTCTGCCAAGTTTCTCCTCACTGGTCTTTTACCATTTCAATGTGAAGCAGCCTTAATAGCCACAGAAATTTGTAATACCAAGAAAATGACCACAAAGAAATAAGAAGTGTGTGTTGTTGTGCATTTGCAGGCAGGCCTGTGATGATCGTTGTGGAGTACATGGAAAATGGATCACTGGACTCGTTCCTTAGGGTGAGTGTTGAAGTGATCAGAGAGCTTCCACAGCATTATGTGCTCATGATTATGGCCTGAGCCATAAATATAGTTTAGTACCCATCGTGTCTTTGTGCTTAGATCATTGTAACACCTTGCAGGCAGAGAAAAATCCCCCCTTAGTCACTTTTGTGACTTGTGTGAATATAATGGGATGCATTTACAGTAGCATATTGTCCTGTCATTTCTCTGTCACTATAACTCCAAACAAACTATTTTCTCTTCTCTGTAGAAATGACAAAAGTCTGCTCAATGTATTCTCCTCTTATAGTCCTACCATTATACTTTTCTTTCAGCGATTTTCCTCTCTCATTCTTTTTCTCTATCTTTTTTCTCAGATTGTCTGTGGCTCTGCTTTTTGTAATGGCTCCATTTCTGTCTGTGTATTTTCCTCTGCATCCCATTCTCCCTGGCAGCAACATGATGGTCACTTCACTGTCATCCAGCTGGTTGGCATGCTGCGTGGCATCGCCTCGGGTATGAAGTATCTGTCAGACATGGGTTACGTTCACCGAGACCTGGCAGCTCGAAACATCCTGGTCAACGGCAATCTGGTGTGTAAAGTGTCAGACTTTGGCCTGTCCCGAGTGCTGGAGGACGACCCAGAGGCTGCTTACACCACAACGGTACGCTTGACGCCCCAAACAGAACCCTTAGAGAAAAAAAACTGCTGTTACTAGTTTTGATAAATTGAACTTATTTAACTTATTAATTTCATGTGACATTTTAGTGGCATGTTGGGTCAGATATGATAATACTAACATGTCACTCAAGGCAGCGATGGCTACTTTCCCATCACTGTGTTGTAAATAATAGCCAAAAACTGATATTTAGTACACGAACATCTTAACATATGCTGTATAGCTGTGCAAACAAGAAATATTACCTCTCAGTAAAACCACCTTAAATGAAGATTAAGAATGCAAGTCAGCTGATAACCTCAGTAGTATAATGCCGATAGCACCATGGAAATTATTGAAAAAAGGGTTTTAATGAACAAATAAATGTACTCATATGCAGCTATAAACAGTGGCTGGCAGCAGTTACCATCTCTGAAAATAAACATTGAAAAAGCTTAGGGATGTGCTGCTGATTGGAGCCTTATATATGTATATGTCTCATAGGGCTTTTTTTTCCCTGTTTGTTTTCCAAGCCTGATCCATGCATCTGAAGAAAGCATTAATCCCCTAAAGATTAAATAGGCTGTCTGCATCCACATTGCACTTGTTTTACTGTCTTTCCTTGTTGCTGGCTTCTAATGATTAAGCTGGATTAATCTTTGCAAGGTGAAATGTAATTTATAACAACCTCCATTTGAATATATTATTTACCCATTGTTAAAACACCTTCAAGCCTCTCAACATTTCTATCTTTAGCTACTGTTAATTGTATTTCATACTATTTTCAAATGTTAGAAATATAGATGAATAAAAACATCTTTCTTTTACTATATTACATTATATGATGTCATCAGGTTTTTGCTTCTTTTTTTTTTTGCTTTTTTTAAATCATTTGATGTTTTTTGCTGCCAGTTGGCTCACTGTTGTCTGGTTCTAGTTTTAAAGGAGAACCTCATTAGAAGAAGAGATGTAAGTTTTGAACTGTGAAGGCCCAGGAACAAAAAAATTAATCTGCAGACATCTGCTTAAAAGATACACCTTAACAGCTGTTCCATGGCTGATCCTCCCTTTATCACAATATCACAATAAAACTGATGCTTTGTGTCACTTCAAAGCTCATTTCCCACACGAACTTCTCTCTGCCAGTAGCTTCTGTTGTATCTCATCACTGTTACTCTCAGACAAGTTCTTATATCTCATTGTGGAAAATCATTTAAAATGACATTTTTCATTGAAAGACAAGTGCTAAAAGATTGTCCACTTGTGGCATAAACAAATGATCTGCTCTTGCTTGATTAGACTGATGAAATCATCCCTTTTAGCTAAAAGGTGAACTTGCCATACTGCACTTGTAAACTGCTGATGTTGAACCTTCAAGATGCATCTGCCAACATTGTGTTGTGCAAATCTGTCTGTGCACACGGTGACTTCCATTTCCTGGTTTGTATTGAAGTGATTGTGTCAGGGAAATTGTGTGTTTATTACTCAGAACTTAAACTTCACAAAGAGAGCTGATAGGTGAGGTAAAGAGGAGAGAATGGCAATAGACTCACGATGCTCTGAATATAATGCACTTGTTACAGCTGTATTACTAAAGTAGAAGGGTTTTGTTATTTGTTTTAATCGGCCCGGCATATACCTCCAATATGTTCAAAATCCATTCCATGAGTTCTTTGACATTTACGCACTTTCATTTTTCGGACACTGTGCTTGAGCACTTAGCTTTTTTACACTGCTGTAAAAAGAAGTGTAAGAGATACAGTTGTCTACACACTCATCTAAAAGTATAGGGGTTTAAAAAAACGCAGTTTAGGTGAAAAGAAAAAAGCCTAGTGACATCATTAGCGTGTGGAGTACTTTTTTTTTTTTTACTTTCTGGTCCTGAAGAAACATTTGGTAACAATGTGTCTTTAAATCATTACAATTTGGCCATTATTTGTTAAAAAAAAAAAAACATAAATATCTCACACAGTTATCTTAAAAACTGACATAATCCTGTTTAGATGCAAGCTGAGACACAGAGCTTTAATATAGTAATCCTTTATGCCTTCACCAAGCCGAGAGCAGAAGGATGTTTTCTGTGCTGTTTGTTTGTTTGTTTGTTTGTTTGTTTGTTTGTTTGTTTGTTTGTTTGACTTAATCTGCCTGACTGACACCAAAATTACTCAGAAACTGTAATGTTTTATTAATCTTTATGAAGAAATGGAGACTAAATTAGATACCCCTTAGATTGTGTGGCATTTTTTTTCTTGCTAAATAAAAGACTTGGGGAAGATGAGTTCTCAAAGTAATCCCCGACTCTAAAAGTGGATATGCTAAAGCAAACAGCCTCAAGACCCAATAACTGTGCAACTGTTTTCATAGTCTGAACTGACAAACATTTTGTAGCATTACATTTCTCTCGGAGAATTTCGCACTGCTCATGAGCGTGTTGCCTTCCTTTTAATAGGGCGGTAAGATCCCAATCCGGTGGACAGCTCCTGAGGCCATTGCATACAGGAAATTTTCCTCAGCCAGTGATGCGTGGAGCTATGGTATAGTCATGTGGGAGGTGATGTCATATGGAGAACGGCCATATTGGGAGATGTCCAATCAAGATGTAAGTATCACGCTGTATTCATTCTATGTTAGAAAAAAAATGGGTTGTCAAAACATTCTTTAGAGTTTAGAGACACTCCTGCATCAACTAAAAAGCTTTTAAGAAAACTTACCTTTGGATTTTTAAGCACACTCACCAACCACTTTTTCAGGGAACACCTTGTTAGTATCAGGTTGGACTACCTTTCTCTGCCAGAACTGCTGTAATTCTTCAACATGGTGTTGGAAACATTCCTCATAGATTTTATTCCTTTACATCAGAGGTGCTCCATTGGATTGAGATCTGGTGACTGTGGAGGCCATAGGAGTACAGGGAACTCATTGTCATGTTCAAGAAACCAATTTGAGTTGATTTGAGCTTTGTGATATGATGCATTATCCTGCTGGAAGTAGCCATCATAGTCAGCAACAATACTCAGGTAGGCTGTGGAGTTTAGAAAAACCTCAGGGACCCAAAGTGTGCCAAGAAAATACCCCCAACACTATTGTGTTGCAACCACGAGCTTGAACTGTTGATTGAAACAAGGCAGGATGGATCCATGCTTTCATGTTGTTTACACCAAATTCTGATCCTATGTGAATGTTGCAGCTGAAATGGAGATTCATCAGACCACACAACATTCTTATCATTCATTGACCAATTTTAGTGAGTCTGTGTGAATTGTAGCCTCAGTTTCCTGTTGTTAGCTGACAGGAGTTGCACCCCATGTGGTATTCTGCTGCTGCAGCCTATCTGCTTCAAGGCTGGACATGTTGTGTGTTCATAGATGGTATTCTGCATACCTTGGTGGTTATTTGAGTTCATGTTGCCTTTCTATCTTCTCCAACTAGTTTGCCCACTCTCCTCTGACCTCTGACATTAATAAGGAATTTCTGTCCAGACAACTCCCTCTGGATTTTTTTCTCTTTTTCAGACCATTCTGTGTAAATGCTGGAGATGGTTGTCTGTGAAAATCCCAGGAGATCAGCAGTTTCTGAAACACTCAGATTAGCCCGTCTGGCACCGACGACAAGGCCACATTCAGATTTACTTAAATCCTTTTTTTCCCCATTTTGAAGCTCAGTTTGAGCTCCAGTAGGTTGTCTTGACCATGTCTACATGACTAAATGCATTGGATTACTGTCATGTGATTGGCTGATTAGGTATTTGTATTAACAAACAATTGAACAGGCGTGCCTAATAAAGTGGTCAATGAGTGGATATTTACAATATGTTACATTAAGTCAAATCTTAGCTGTATTTGCATGAATATAAACATACTTTTCTTGGCAAGAAATAGCTCCTGACTGTATTGTTTGATACAACAGCATTAGCTCAGAGTATTCTGTGAACACGGTAGCACTACTGGTTTTGAAAGCAGTTTTTTTTTCATATCACTTATTCAATAGCAATATGTGACTTGCTCAAAGGTGCTATTCCTGAAATGTGTTCCTTCAACACCTCAGCAATGTTTGCTTCTCAGATTGCCACCTGCTCGTATAAGTAAATCCAGAGTTTGCTTTCCATTACATCTGTGAAAGTTGTTGCCCTTTAACCTGCTCTGTGAGTGTTTACTCGGTTTAAAACACCCACCTCTGAGAGAAATGGGGTTAGGAACAGAAATACTAGCAAAAGGATGAAAAAAGATGAGTAAGACAGAATGGAAAACCACAGAAAAGGTCAAAGGTTCAGAGGACTTGGGTCCAGTTGAAGGGGAGTTTTAAAGCTGGGGATTCAGTGTGGCTGAGCAACCCGCTGATCCCTGGGCTGTGGTCAGGGATTGGAGGGACCATGGTGGAAGCAGAGTCATCCCTCTCTCTGCTGAGTGTGAAAGAGCCACGGTAATCCCTTCAACCCCTTACACATCAATACGCAGACACCCTACACACACACATTCAGTGAGGTCCCGGGGTTTTGGGAGGATTTGTGCTGTTTGGGAATTGCTTAGAAGTGATTTCCAAGGCAAAAGGCCAGCCAAGCCACAGAACCAGCCTAACACTATCTCATCCTGGTCAGCCACTTAACACTGCTCCCCGCAAAGATACATGCAGATACTCCACTACCCCATAGAGAATTAGAGATCCAGTATGGAGGTTAATGCATGCGGTCTTCTGAAATCACAAAGGCATTTACACTGGCATGCTGTTGCGTATTGAAATTGATTGATAGTGCAGTTTGAGAGTGTCAAGCAAAAACGCTGTGATGACTTAAATAAATCCAATGTGAAAGAAAATAAAATGTCTCGTAAAAATATATTGTAAATCTTTAACTGTCTCTTTTTGTTATCTAAATGTCAAGCAGAAAAATAATGCCAACTCACTTGCACTATATATATTCTGTAAATGGCTCTCAGACCTTACATGCAAGTATCTAAAATATCAACAAAGCTTGCCTTGGTGTGCTGCAGAGTGCAAGATCATACAGAAATCAAATAAAAAATATACCTCTGGAATCTGTAACGTTTTAGCAAAACATTGATTTTTAAGCTGAATCCATTCTTACTGAAGAGGATTTTCTCACTTTATCACATCTGTATCTCCAGGTGATTCTGTCCATTGAGGAGGGCTATCGGCTGCCTGCACCAATGGGTTGCCCTGTGGCCCTGCACCAACTGATGCTGCACTGTTGGCAGAAGGAGAGGAATCATCGACCAAAATTCATAGATGTTGTTTCTTTCTTGGACAAATTAATCCGCAACCCCAGCAGCCTGCTGCCACTGGTAGAAGACCTTCAGAGGTACACTTCTGAAGAGTTTCTTTAAAATATTAAAAGAAATTTAGGCTCACTTGAATAGATGTGTGAAGCTAAAGTCGTTTTAGCCATACTCTTCTCTCAGAAGAGACGTTTTCTGAGGTATAACAAGGCTGAGCTGTAACAGTACAACTCTCCTGAAACTAGTCAAAGTTAAAATAACCTTGCTTCAAAGCTAAGTGCTTTTACTCCTACGTCTGAAACTATCTTCAAGTATGTGTCACCCAGGGAACTTTGAGTCTTTTTCCCTGGTTCTCTTATCTCTGGCATGCTTTGGAGATACTCCCATGATATGACATCAACAGTTTTTTTTTTGTTTTGTTTTTTTCCCCTTTAAATCAGTCTACCAGAATCTCCGGGGGAGGAGATGGACTACCCAATGTTCATCTCTGTCGGTGACTGGCTGGACTCCATCAAGATGAGTCAGTACAAGAGCAATTTCATGACAGCAGGCTTCAACACATTGGATTCTGTGGCAAGGATGAGTATTGAGTGAGTGACAGTGCTAAACATAACAGCAAAATACAAAATCAACACAAATGTCTCCATGATTCTCTGACATTGTCTCTCTACGTTTGTTTACATTGCTAAAGCTCATGTGCGTGCACCATGCCCTATTCTCTGCTTTTAGTCTATTACGGTGGCAGCGTTACAGGCCTGGTGTGTATAACAGCATTTTCAGTGGTTTTATGTGGAGACACACACATTTCTTGGAAATATTGTCTTTATGGGAAAGAATTTTTTTAATCAAAATCGGTTCCATCTCTGTTTTGGATGTAGCCTCAGGCTGCATCTCAGTCGACGGTGTACATTAACAGCACTCTCTCTATCCCCCTTCACACTGTTTAGAAAGTTTCCACCAAAGGAACTTTTAACAAAATTTCACTTTTCTGAGCGTCCTGTATTGTCACCTGGATAGAAATCACTCTGACCATGCACTACGATTTTCACCAGTGATTAAACTTCGGTGTCTGTTATTGTCACTGTGGTCATTTTAGCACAAAAGCTAATATAACGTTAGCTCCACGGCTATGCTAAAAACCAAAGTAAGCTTAGCTTATTAAAGAGCTATTTTAATGTTGTTTTACAGTTTTAATTGATCATTTCTTTGGTAACATCATTAATGAAGAGAAAGGCCACTATGTAAAAAGCACTTAAGAGATGGAATATTATCAAACGATCAGTGTTTTATTTCAATAAAACATCTTCTGATATGTAGTTAAAGTGTTTTCTGTGTATGCTTGTGTTATTGTGTTCCCCCTCTCGGCCTAGAGATGTGAGGCGTATCGGTGTGGAGCTGATTGGCCACCAGAGGCGGATTGTCAGCAGCATACAGACCCTTCACCTTCAGCTACTGCACGAACAGGAGAAGGGTTTCCATGTATGAGGATACCCTTTAACATTACCTGGGATGGACAGGTAGATGGAGCAAATGGAAGTGAAGTCTAAACCATTCGATGACAGTCTACGGTCCGTGCCTGAGTCTCAAGCCGTCATGCAGGAATTCATTGGACAGACTACTCCAACAGACTCCTCCCTGGTCTCCAACATATCCCATAAAACTTTTTCTACTATACACCCCTTACACCGTATGCCTGGTTCTACCAGACTACTACAGCCTGATAGACTTTACTGACTGGCCCAGGCCCTTACTTTGGGGAATGTATTGCCTTGTTGCAACAACAGTACTTTGCGTGTGGAGCAACAGTATCTAGAAAAATGTAGATTTGCAAATGTAATCTACTGAATCTTTGGATTTATTTATTTTTTGTTGTTGTTGCCTCGAATTATGTGCTCATGTAGCTGCTATCGGGTGTGCAATCTATATGTTTTGTCCTTTGAAAAGAGAAATATCCTCAATATTTTTCATTTTAGAGTTTGATCCTATATCATAAAGATTTATTTGGATTGCTTTAGTTACCCGCTCTCCAGAGAATCTGGTACACTAATACTTGAAGAAAGAAGCAAGTTAGAGAGATTTATTGAATGTTTTAAACTGTATAGACAATTAATAATTATTAATATAACCTAATATCAATATATGTGCAGTCCTGTATGTGAAAGCCCTAGTAAATTTGGATCTTATTTAAGTATTTTATTTACTTAAAGTTTTTATCAAAATCAGCAATACAGTATTATGCAGTCACCTCAGAAACTCAGAGAGATGAGGAATTGTGCAATGAGAGATGTCCACTGGTTCTTATTGTCATATGTTTGGCTTGCACAGCTGAATTAGTTGCTTTCTGACCGTTTTTAGCAACCACTGTACTCCCAGTTGTGTAATCAGCCTGATTTTTTTTCTTTTTTGATTGTGAATGTTAAACATTGCCTGAAAAAAGTACACAAGCTCCACTGTCTTAATATATGAATGTTCACAGAATTTAGCTATAAATAGGAGATGTTTTACATTTACTGGAGACTTAACAAGGACCTATATGGTTCTTCCTTACCCACAGTTTCTTTTTACCTGGACTCACACTCCTACACACTCTCACAGACACACGCTCAGACTCACAGACTTCAGGCAGTGGTTTGTTTTTAGATGACACAGTTCTTCCATGATATTTGAAGAGGACAGTTCACAGATTTGCAGATAGATTACACATCAGCTTGTGCATAGATTGTGGTTGTGTGAAGGTTCTGGTATTTGTTGCAGTATTTGAAGCCAGTGTACATAAGCATAGTGTGAAGTTAATAGGGTTCTGATCGGCAGTATATGTATGGGTGTCAGCTTTTTGCCACCCAGGTCCACTTTTCTTCATCCTCTAAGTCAGTGGTAAAGGGGGCAGAATGCAGCATGTTAGTCAAGATGGAAATAGCTTAAAGCAAGTTCAGGAAAATGGAAGTAGTTTGTAGTAGTTTTATGTGGTCACAAAGGAAGAGAGAGTATTAACATAAACAGCAGTGTCATGTCCTTGAGACAACAGCAGTAACAAAAACACTCACAGACAAACAGAATGCCTTACAGTATGTCAACCATGCAAGACAGAAACACTTTATAGTAGTTTATAAGTTTCAGTGCAGTCGCAGGACCTAGCCATCAGTTTGTATCATATGAGAGGAGCCACTTGCTTCCAGCTGTGGTCCTTATCACAAACTGATTAATATCAACTGGATCTGGAGATCTTTGCCTTTCAGTCACAGCGTAGTAATGCATCTAGGCCTTTCAGGAGTGCGAGAGGTACACGCACACACCCAAATGCAGACACATTTGCACACATTTACATCCACAGTCATCCTCTTCCCCTTGCAGAAGACTGAGATTATCAGATGCTGTTTGTTTAGCATGTTCTACTGCTGAGCAATGTTAGAACGTTCTTTTGTACAAAGTACAAGTATACTTATAATTCTTGTATTTTATTTTTCTATGATTTCCAAAGAGATGTTGTAGATCTTGCACACTGTAAGAGGCAGTTACAGCGACTATTTATTTGCAAATAAAGATGAACAGTTCTGGTGGTTGACTGCTCATTTAATTTTGTTGTGGTTTTTTAGATGGAGAGAGTAAAGAACCCAATCAGAAAAAATTGTTTTAACCCAATCAAGGAGACAGGCCAGCATACCAGGAGATGTGGAAGGGGCCATAAGAGGAAAACAACCCAGCAGGACCACTATCTGCTCCTTTGTACAAGGAGGAACAGGATTAGCTCTGCCAGAGTCCTAGAAAATCTCCAGCAGGCCACTAATGTGCATGTTTCTGCTCAGACTGTCAGAAACAGACTCCTTGTTATTTTGTTCTCTCATTTTCAACTGGAATGTTTCATTCGTCAAGAAGATGTGTTGTTTCAGTAAATATTATCTTGGTGCTACCTTTGTACAAAAATAATGTTAACTCCATCGGATTGCTTCACTGAATGTGTTCAGAAGAATGAGACATTTACTGATCACAGTTTCGATAAACTGCTGACTTTGCCATGATGGCTTTAAACTGGGATCAGACACACTGTAAACAACATAGTATTACTGGGTCTGTGTATTAGAAAAGTACAACTGTTGCTGATATAGGAATGTAAGGAATATTTACTGGACCAGCAAGTATTGGCTCTAAATCTTTAAAAAGTCTTAAAATTCATGTTTTCTGTACTCACCTCGTACAGTTCTTTCTAGTCCTTTAAAAAAAGAATTAAGATTGTTGTAATGCAGTAGTGCAGGGATCACCAACTGTGGACCTCTGGAATCACTGTCCTGCAGATTTTTCATGTTTACCCTGTTAGCTGCAATTGTCAAATGATAAAATGGGTCATTAAAAGGCTTGTGCAGAACCTGACAACAAGCTATCATTTGAATCAAGTGTGAGTTGGATATAGCAAGGTGCGTTTTAGCAGGGAAACACCTAAAACCTATAGGAAATTTGGTGATCCCTGCATTAAAGTGCAGCATAAAGGCCCTCCTCTGTTCTCCCAGATTACGCATTCAGGAAAAAATGCTATGAAGTGCAGTATGAACATTTTTCTGTGGGTCCAAATAAATTTTTGTATACGTTAAAAACTCTTGGATAAGTAATGTTAAGCGCATATTTACTGATCTGAATAAATTTCCATGTTCAACTCCGAATTTAGTAAAGCAAATAAACTGTCCAGAGGAAAGGGACAGAGCATTTGTCAGTTTAAGTTAAAGATCAGTGCAACTGCTGGGGGATAAAGTGTGAGTATAGATTTTAAATTCCTTGGATATCATAATGCAGTCTAAGCAGATCCGACAGCAAGCGTTGCATGGGAAATTACTCATTACAACTAAAAGTGACTTGTGACTTGACTTGAGTTGAAGTGAAAGACTTGAGATTTGATTTAGGCTTCCAAAATAAGACTCGTGAAAATCTCTGCTCCTCACCCAACTTGGTGTTCTAGCGTTAAGAACTGAGCTTTTTATTTAGCCATAGAACAAACCATTAATGTGTAATGATGCTCAAATCTTGTAAATTCAAGATAAAACTGAGGGTTACCTCCCAGTTTACACACAGTATAAAAACTTTGACCAGTCACTTGAGAAATCCTCCCGCCAAAAACAAAAGAAATCAATTTAGACTTGAGAAAAATAATCATTGATCTTCACAAAGCAAGATATACCAAGTTATCATAGCATTTCCAAGTGTCAAGTACTGGAGTGAGAAGTATCATCAAGAAATTCAGAGAATCACAGAGCACAGAACAAGCATGGAAGAGGTAGGAAGTGCGATTTCAAAGGTCCTGGGAAGAAAACTAATGAGAATTGTGTTTGAAGACCCCAGAACAACTGCCAAGGCACTAGTGAAAGACTTGTCCAAGTCAGAAATTGTTATCTCAGAGAACATGATCGCTAGAGCTCCGCACAGGAATGGACTGTGAGAGGTTGTAGAACAAGAGAAACTCTTCTTCTGCAGAAAAGACACATTCAAGCCAGACTGACGTATGTTGAGGACAACGTGAGGAAAGACGATTCAGACTGGAAGCATGTCTTTTGGTCAGATGAGACTAAACTAGAGCTCTTTGTCCACAGACATTGGTTATTTTTTGGACATAGAAGGAAGAGGTGTATAACCTGAAGAACATTGTCACCACAGTTAAGCACATGTGGTTGGAGAATTATGCTGTGTGGATGCTTCTCTATGTCTAGAACTAGGAATCTCATCAAAGTGGAGGGAAACATGAAGAAAGAAGGATATGTGAAGAATTTCTGTGGGGGGAACTGAAGATGAAAGTCTTAGCCAGAAAGTCATCAAAATTGGAGAAGCTTGAGAAATTTGCAAAAGAGGTTGTTGAAAACTACAACAAATGACGACTGCAAAAAGAAGGCACAACTGACTATCAGCAACAGGAGGACTATTAATTTTGACCCTGACAGTTTTGTTTGTTTTTTTTGTTTTTTTTGTTTTTG
>JAOXYM010000013.1:20694584-20738929 GCA_028567055.1 Leptatherina wallacei
CTGAACTAGTTTGTTTTAAAATGTGTGAACTGAACTTTGAACTAGTTCATGTAGAAAGTGAACTTTCCCAACACTGCAGGTTGAATCGGGGTATTCTTTTGATTTGTTGATTATTATTGAATTTAAGAATGAAAACTATATGCGCTGACTCCACCGATCATAAGAAAACAGTGTAAATCAGAATGATGTGCATCTGCACTCCTGCAGAATTGAGCCATTTCTGCTTTCATCCAGGCGCTGCAGCCAGTTGCACAGGTCTGCTTTTCAAAAGTATTAAATATAGGCCAGAAACAGCGACTGCACTTTTAGTAAATCACATTGCGCGTGCAAAGCTTATTTATTTGCATCTACTCCTCCCAGTATTTTGCACATTCTGGCAGAAAACGGCCAGAATGCATATTCATTCAATGCAAACGTGCTAAACACAGTGTGAGTGTTATTTTGGCTGTGTAAGAGGCGCAATCATGAGCGCGTGTGTCCCTTAAGTAAATCAGCTGCAACATATTTTTGCATGTGCTGTAAAGTTTGCATACGTTTTAACACGCACAAACTTTTGACAGATCCGGCCCTAAGATGTTCCTGATTAGTTCTTTGTATCCCAACTCTTTAGCAGATTAAAGGAAATGAGTGCATAACCAAACAACATTTGATTTTTTTTTTCTGTCAGATCATATCAAAACAATGAGCAAGTGAATGAGCATGGATGACCATCGAAGGAGGGGTGTGGAAACTTGATCTTACACTTTTGGAGCAGTTATCACACCTGATATTGTAGGCCTTAAACTTTGTTGTCAAATAGCCTAGCACTTCCTGTCTGTGCTACACAGTTAAGACCCTGACATGAATGAGACCAGCGTGTAAATCAACTAATTTATTTAAAGCACAACTACAGCCCCCCCCCCCTCTCCTCATAGATATCTGTTATACATGTAAACAGAAACATGTAAACATTTTTTTATTTGTGGCCGCTTCTTTTTTTTTTATTTTATGAAACATGCTTTATCAATTTCATCCACTGAACAGCTTTTTTTAAAATGCTGTCGATGCTGATTACTACACTGACTGGAGGTCAATAAAAGCTTGTTACTTGCTGAGTGTGCAGTGTTTTTTAGTAGATGCATCACAAAACATGACACAAAACTTTTTTTCTTTTTTAAAAAAGACAGTTTAATAAATTATAAAAATGTTCCCACTCTATAACAACTACATTTACATGGAGAAAACAAACAATGTCAATAAATATGTTATCAAATTTTTCCTTCTGAATAAATATTAAATACTTTTTACAAAAGTGAACATCCCAAAAAACTTGAGAACCAGATTGTAAAACTTTTAGACAAATATAATATTTGTATAAATAAGCATACTTTTTAACCAAAGCATTTAAATAGCTCAATTTTCAACCAACAAGTGCTTCGCTGTTCATTTGAAAGCACTCCTGATATTCACGTCTGTCTTCAGCTCCTCTTTTGGATGCATCAACAGCTGTAGAGGTACATTGCTCTCCTTCATTTTCTTTATTGACTAACACCCTTCATTATTTGCACTTGTTTCTTCCAATCTCTTCTTCGACCCCTCCACATCTTCCCACTTTTGTTCTGCATAATTCCTATTTGAGGAGCATGTAGAGGAACTTAGTGTGAAAGTGAGCACTGGAGTCCAGGAGGATGCACAGGTTCTGGAAAATCTCTCTGTCTCCAAAGTGGTTCCCTGGAAACAGATGAAGGTGTTTGCTTTTTGTATTAACTGGAATGTACACACTCACTGGCCACTTTATTAAGCAAACATGTTTAATTCTTAACACAAATAGCTAATCAGCCAATAGTTGCAACTCAGTGCATGTAGGTGTGTAGACAAGGTCAAGATGACTTGCTATAGTTCTAACAAAGCATCAGAATAGGGAAGAAAATAGATTTAAGTGACTTTCATTGTGGTATGGTTGTTGGTGCCAGACAAACTGGTCTGAGTACTTTAAAAACTGCAGATCTACTGGAGTGTTCACACACAACCATCTCTAAGGTTTACAAAGAATTGTCTGGAAAAAGAGAAAATATCCAGTGAGTGACAGTTGTCTGAACCAAAATGGCTTGTTAATGTCAGAGGTCAGAGGAGAATGGGCAGACTGGTTGGAGATTAAATAAATGCAACAGTAACTAAAATAACCAGTCTAACAACGAAGGTATGCAGACACACGTGTCCAGTCACAAAGAAGATGGGCTGCAGCAGCAGAAGACCACACCAGCTGCCTCTCCTGTCAGCTACGAACTGGAAACTGAGGCTACAATTCACACAGACTCGTTAAAACTGGATAATAGAAGATGGAAAATTGGTGCCTGGTCTGATGAGTCTCCATTTCAGTCACCACTTTCAGATTGTAGGGGTCACAATTTTGCATAGCAAAATGGCAGCATGGATTCATCCAGCCATGTATCAACAGGACAGGGGTGTAATGATGTTGGGGATATTTTCTAAGCATGCTTTAGACCCCTTTGTACCATTTGAGCATTATTTACACACCACAGCCTACCTGATTATAGTTGCTGACCGTATCCAATCTCTTTATGGCCACTATATACAGTACACATCTACTGATGGCTACTTCCAGCAGGATCTTGCACCGTGTCACAAAGCTCAAATCATCTCAAACCAGTTTATTTAACATAACAATGAGTTTACTGTACTCCACAGTCACCAGATCTCAATCCAATAGAGATCCTTTGAGATGTGGTGGAAGTGGAACGGGGGATTCTCATAATGGATTTGCAGCAACTGTGTGATGCTATCATGTCAATATGGAGCAAAATCTCTGAGGAATGTTTCCATCACCTTGTTGAGTCTATGTCATGAAGAATTAAGTCAGTTCTGAAGGTGAAAAGTGATCCACTGTGGTAACAGCAAGGTACAGTATGTTATAAAATGGCTGTAGAGTGTGTATCAGAGATTTGTGAAATTTCATCCTTAAAAAAATAAACATCCCAAGGAGATCTCAAAGCTTACAGGGAAATCTAATAACTTAAGTGAGGTGAAAGGAACACAAGCTTATACAAGCTTAATATATAAATTCACATTGTTTTGTGAACGCGAATATAATCACAAGAATGTCCCTCTAGTCACCACCAATAGTTTTTTACTTGCAAAAACTTTACACCAATATTTATCATAGTGTGCCATAGATGCCTGAAGCTGGTGGATTTATTCATATACCCACATTAGAGAAAATTAGAGTATGCCTCCAGATGTGCTATTGGAAATTAGCATGCATGGAGCAAAAATGAAAGGTTGGATGCAGTCAAAGACAGATGAAGGTCTGCTGCAGGTACCAAAAACACATCCACCTGAGCTAAAAGTGCTTCTAATGAAAAATTGGAATTCTAAGGAAATGTCATCTGTCTGAGCTGTCACAAGCATGTACACACACACACACACACACACACACACAGCAACAGGAACTTCCAAAATTAGCTGCTCCAAATCACAGACAAAATCATTCATGACTTACACACATTCTTGGTACAGCAGAGTATTTCTCTATGTAATTATTCTTTGTCTAAATATATGTCAGTTAATCACATTATGGGATTTTTTTTTAAGATGGGTTAAATTACAGAGCTAAAAAAAAAAACTCATAAAATATGCTCTAAGGAAATCTGCAGAAATTCACCTGCTACAGAAAACTCAAAGAACTCCCTGGTGACTTCGGAGAATGTGTTCTCCAGTTGCTTAATGAAACTAAACCTTTCAGGTGCCGTGCTGAAGACCTTGCAGATCTGCTGGACCAAATTCACCGCCCAACTCATGTGATAGCCATCCTTCTCACACACCTGAAGAACATGACATACAAAGAAGAAAGATCAGTGACATCTTAAAACAAAAAAACCCTGTTGCCATAGCTTTAAATATTTCTGATTTGTGACGTGGTTTACTGGACTTCCGATCAAAGATAATCGGTAAACAAATGTTGAATCAAAGTCATGGGAATGGAAAGATCAACACGGTTGCTAAGGATTTAAAAAATGCCTCTTGTGATGATATAAATCAGGCTTATTTACTGTTTCTGATGATTCATACAGATTTTTTTCCTTTCATAACTTCCAGATCACCCCCTATAAAGAGGCTCCAGACAAATGTACTAACTCAGAACCACGGACAGCACACTGTATCTACTCTCTGCGAATCATCCTGTGTGTTTAGTCACACTCAAGCAGCCGCTGATTCTCCATTAAACAGTTCTTAACATACTCCAATAACCACAAATAAGGCTTATCATGAAACTACTCAGCTTACAGTAAATAAATACTCTCACCAGTATGATATAAATGATGAGTTTTGAGACCTCAATCAGTCGTCCATTGAGGGCCTTGCTAGCCAGAACAGTGTAACAGAGATGGCTGCCACACAGCACTAAAAGACGGGCCATGTTCTCCACATGCCATGGCTGAGGTATGGCTGCACATGGAAAGGAAGAAAGCAAATTTAAAATGATTTGATAAAAAAACAAACTAATTTCTACTTGACACTCATAGCTTGGTGTATGTCAGTTGGGATGCTGTAACTATAGTGTGTTTATCATTTGAATAATCCTGATGAAAGATACCAGTTAGCTCCTCCAAGATTGCCAGTATTGAGTCAGTGGTCCAGCCTTTGACTTCAAGTTTCCCAAAAAGCATGAGGATGGCCTTGGCTAGGTCCCACAGAGCGCTGTGTGGTAATCCCCTCTCAACCAAATCCTCCCAGCCAAGAGTGCCTGCACAAAGCAGAAGACTTCAATCACTAAAAAGAATGGTGGTTGTTTAAGCTGCGTTCCTTACATGGTCCATTTAATTCATTTGTAACAAAAAACTTCTTCATCAATAGCAATAGATATGCCCCAACACAATCAACACCCAGGGGATGGTTTAATCAACTATTCTGTGCAAAGGTTATCTCACCTCCAGGCAGTAGAGGTCCATAGAGGATGAACAGTATGTGGGCCTGGCTGACCATGGGCCAAGGCTTCAGGAGCTGCATTAGCCAGAACTGGCACTCTGGCTGGTTCGGCCGCAGGTCCAACAGAACGTGACGGCAGAACAAACGAAGCTGCAGCTCCTGGTATGGCTTCACCCCTTAGGGGCACACACATTTGCGCATTTTCTCAGCTTTATTAAATTGCCATATTCTTTGAAAAAAATAAGCTTTAAAGTTTGTCACTGTCACTTTAAACCTGTTTACTGGCTTTAGCTCTGTGGATCTGAATGCTCCACAAGTATTAAAGACCAGAAGCAATGGCTGTAACAGAAAGGCTTGCTCTTTTTTATTCCTGCTTTATTCTAAGTTTCCACACACAGAAACACAAACCTGGCTTTGCTGTAATTACTGCTTCAGTCTTCGGCAACAGGTTTGTGAGTTCACACAAGAAATTAAACACTCTGTGGCACTCCAGCTCATCCCAGCCAGCGATCAGAGTCTGCAAAGCAATGAATATTTTCATTTTATCACCAACTTCACTGCTTAAATGTTTTAAAGTATCCTTACAGAACACAAAGTTGAAATAAAAATGAGTCATCAGGCAACTTAATATATTCAAAGATTCAACCTGGAGTTCCTGTAATTATCATTATTTTTTACAGCACACAGCACTTCTTCGTGTCACTTTAATGGGGTGTAACAACAGGGTGTTTGCTGCTAAAAAGGTCTTCTCTGGGGGAGCATGTCTTCATGCTCCATTAATTCATGGAATCTGAATGCAGTCATATTATCTTCATCTTCTCTTAGCTGCATCAGAGTGCTCACTTCCCTTAATTACATTCGTGTTTCAATTTATTGCAGAATCTGCAAGCCTTTATATGAGACTCTCACCTGGAGGAAGACGCCATATCTGGAGAAGCCAGGGCAGTCTGGTGCAAGGCACTGCTCCAACATGAAGCAGGGAATCTGACACAAATCACAGGGACAGTTGTGTTAAGTTTTTGTTTGAACTGATCAACATAAAGTGTTAAGAACATGATTGCACTTGTAAACATAATCCAATATAATCAGACAAACTGGCACCGCTTATCATTGTATACCTTTTTGTATGTTTTGTGTCTATAATGTGACTTTCCTTTCGGCTAAAAGCACAATTAAAGAGGGCAAAATTGAGTGCTGTGCAAAAGTTTTGAGACACCCTTCATTTCTTTATATATTGCTCGGAGAACAACAAACAGAAGCAGCGATTCATTGAAACATACAAAAATAAATGGAAATAGAGTAAAAATATGATAATGGAAATAAGAGTCTGTACAATTCTAAAAAACTTGAAAGTCAATTTTTGTTGTGATCGGCTTTATTTTTCAACACAATCTCAACCCTCTTAGACAAGCTTTCTTATCATTTGTTTAGGTAGTTAGGAAAAGTTTTCCAAGCCTCTTGAAAGAGTTACAAAGCTTTTCTATGGATGCTGTTTGCTTTTTGTCTTGTTCTCTGACAACATGATCCCACACTGCCTCAATATTGTTCATCCCTCCATAAGACCTGTAGCCACTGATTTTCCGTTAGGGTTGGGTGACCTGGCAAAAAAGTGCATCACAATAATTTTTTCCATATTGTTTGGTCTGGATTTCTATCATGTTTTTTTTTTTTATATTGTAGCATCTGTAGTAAAAAACTAAAGATACTAGAGATTAGTTCAACATTTCAATGGCTGCAAAAGATGATACGATTTATGCTGTTCTGCGGCTGCACCGCTAGCAGTGGCTAAACTGCTTGTTGTGTCAAACTGGCAGGCTGTGATCACATTTCCATGCTTTCCATATAATAACTTGGATGTTATTACTTCAAACTATTAAGTGAGTGATGTTAATACAGTAATTGCGACCCACCCTGCGACCCAATCTCTGATAAGATGGACAGATGGACAAACAGTTAAATAGTAGCCTACCTACGGAAAAAATTGAAGCATGTAAAGTTACTAAAAAACGTAGCAAAACATCGCTTTGTTTTTGTTTGTTTACTAAACATTACAAAAATCTGAAATATAATTGAATTTTTACAAACCAGAAAACATCCACTTATGCTCTTTGTTTGTTTGCACCATATATTTTACAAATAAAACTTTGTTCTAACTTTTCCCCTCACCTATCCCTTCCTTACCTGTGAAAACTTGCTGAAGATAAACTTTAACCTGTCTTTTGTGGGTAGTAACAGGGTACATCTCTTGAACAACAACCCTAAGATGTCAAACACAAAAACACATCACTGAATTAAAAAGGAACTGAAAGCTGGTCCAGTGGTGAAAAGTCTGGAGAAAAGGATTTGAGAAACATGCTTTTCTGTTAAAAAGAAGAAAGTAGAAGTGGAAGAAGCGCTTCACTAAACCAAACAGAGCCGCGTGTAACATACCCAGGTCTCTGTAGTGTTCAACAGTTGATCTCTGTTCAAGGCACGTGGAGGGGTGAAAGCTTTGGACGATGGTTTTGCTCTTCCAGGCCACAGAGGAGATGTAGGCCACAACATAGTTTGTGATTTCCTTTGACACCATGGAAAACACACTAATCTCCAGCACTGACAAACACACACACACACACAAACACGTGCAAAATTGATCTAAATAAATCATATAACAGGAGTCAAACCTACAGTGTTTCAGAATATTTTCTCATTAATCTTTCATGATTGGCTGACCCCAAAGTTGTTCAGTTTAAAGTTTCTATAAAACAACTTGGAAGTTTCCAGAAAACTTGGAAAATGTGAGTTATCACACACATTTTTACATATTCTGTACAATATAACAGTAAACCAATCCTTTCCAAAAAGCCCAGTCTATTCTGACTGGTCAGGCCTTACTAGCTGCACATCTATAAAAATACAGTCTTTATGAAATGTTACTTGAAAGGTTATGTGAAGCGTTATTGTGGAAACTGTCACAAGAGTTAAACTTAAGATAGCGGTATAAGTATTAAAACCAACCCTAAAAATACTTCTCTTGAATAAGTTTTGTATTATCTTATGGAAAAAAAGGTACATATGCTTAATATTTCTATTTGAATCAGATATTTAATACATACTAAAGTATATATTAAAAAATAAGTACAACTGTAGTGCATACACATGGCTAAGTTTACAGCTATACATTTCTTTAAAGAATATATCTGGGAAGTACACAGAAAACTACAGAGTGCTGAGTATATTTTGACTTTAAGTAGTTCAATAGTACACATTAGCAAAAGTGTGCAACACAAAGACAACAGCTCAGATTTGCAACAAATGCATACACTTATAATGTAGTTACAACGAGGAAGTAGCCATAAATAGAAATGAAACCACTGAACAGAAATGACTTAAATCCAGACAGATCTGTGTTATCTCCAAAAAGCTCAGCTATGACGCCAAGTCCTGTTTTTCAAACATACCAGAAGAGTTAAAGATTGGTCCAAAATCATTCAGTAACACTTACCCGAAAGTTGATCCAGGATCATGTGTAACACCTCTGTAGGAAGCCAGTTGAAGAAGCTGGGACCAGTGATACTCTGGCTCCGGGTCATTGTGGTTCTGATGGTCCGAGGTCGCGGAGTCTTCTTCAAACGCTGGGATTTGGGTGTCAGTGTGTACTTCTGAACCTTTCTGCTTGTTTTTCTGGCCATTGATATTGCTGGTTAGCTCACTGTAGCCTACTCAGAGGAATAGAGAAAATTTGTCTTGAACATGAGCTAACCAGTTTGGTAAAGTTGAATGAAAAGCATCATGCTACCGTTAGCTAACCTCGCTAGCAAAACTGAACGGACATAACTATGAAACTTTTGACTTTGGGCTCAGCTTTGCCTCAGACTGAGGTTGTAATTAACAGACTACACGCTTAACATTCAATAACACCTTACCTGGACTTTTTAAAATGTTATCAACAAATGTGGACGTAGCAGCACAGCCGGCTGTGTGCTAACTTCACCATCTGATAACACGTCTCACAACGGCGCGAAAATGTCCCCGTGTGACTTCATCTGCGTGACAAGAAGGGGAGAATATTTACATACAGTGAGTATTCACAAACTTTATTTTATAACTACTGAGGATATAACTGAGTATTGAAATTGTTATTAATTAAAAATGATGGGCAAATTACCGAGGAAGGCTACTTTATTTCAAGTAATGCAGAAAATTACTTAATGGTCAAAATTATACATGAAAAGTAGTGTTGAGGGCTAAATGTATCAAATTAGATTTGGATCTCTTTAAAAATGGGAATGTTATTAAAGGTGCTAATTTGATTCACTATTTATTATTCTATATGACATTCATTCACTTTATTTTATACATATTCTCTGATACACACATGGTTTGAACTAATTTCTTTATTGAGGGGACAGTAAACAGGACAAAAGGTCAGGGGCATGTTTAGGATATTTTAGGAATGTAAACTAGACCTTTTTTAAAAGGTCTCAGTCTAGATCTAGATTTATCGAGGTCAGGGGTCTGCAACCTGCAGCTCTTGAGCCACTTGTGGCTCCTCAGACGTTCTTCAGTGGCTCCGGAGGAAAATTGTGTCATTTCTGCATGGACAGATTAATTTGCATTTATTGCCATTGTTGTTAGTTTAACCATATGTTTCATTTTTACCTAGAAATAAGCAAAGAACACGAGGATGTAACATTGAAAGGCATGTGTTGGGAAAAATACACAGCATTTGCAGAAAAGTAGCAAGCTGAGGGTGATTAAAAGAAAAAAAAACATTTCAGAACTTCAGTGGTAAGCTGAATTATTTAAAACTCTGCAGCCTTTTCAGATCTGTGAAGACATAGAAACAGTTAAAAAAGGATATCCTCTCCTGCACACATCATGTATACCCTCAAGCACTGAGTGCAGCAAACCAACTATGCTCAGCTGCTAATCACAGGATTATTCTGCTTAACTAAGACTATTAAGTGTTCCACATTCAAATGGCGTCTCCCACAGGCAGACCTTGGAGAGGATGATCCCTTCACTATAGGGCTCTTACAGAGAGCCGAATGCTGCATGAGGGACCCAGGGGAAGGGCTGCTAAAATGCTCTTGTATACCAACAGGATGTCACGGTAGGCTACACTCAGGACATAGCTGAAGAAAGGGAGATGAACTGCGAAAAGAAGTTGGACCTCAAAGGAATTAGATGAAATCACCATATTTAATTGCCTCATCTGCCTTGCCATAAAGTATGTATCACAAATACAGCACTTACTAGTTTTACACAGTTTGATAGGGTACAGTATTGTTTTTACAGTTCAAATGCCTGATCGGTGTATTTAACAGCTGATTATATGTTTTAGTAGGTTAGATGCTATTTGTTGATTTAATACTTCATTTCATTATGAACAGATCTGGAGATATACAGATGAGTTATTGAGACGAAATTAAAAAAAAAAAAACACGACCGGTGAGGACAATATCTCCTCTGTCTGTCTCTGCTCAGCAATGCTGCTCTGCCTCCAGCTACACATTTGACATTGGCCCTGTTTATCTGTGTGGAGCAACGAGCCAGCAGTGGAGCTGTCTCACATGCCATCTCTTGCATGATGCCGCCGCCGCTGACAGGGATAATGCCAATGATGAGGACGGGAATATCTAAAACTGGCTTTTTACAACGTTGACTATCCCACAGTACACATTTATTGTTCATCCATTCAGACTGGAAGCAGAAATAGAAGGAGCTGGTCAGCCCACCATCACCATCTTGACACCTGGAACCATGGACCTTTAGTCGTCTTACTGGTGAGTATTCAGACGAGGAAAGTTTTCATAAAATATTAAGGTATGAAAAAGAAAGCTACACATGTACAGTATTTTATGGTGCAGAAATTTAGTGCCCTTTTTGCTAAAATGAGGGGATTTACACAGTTAAAAGTGACTAAACTGACCTAAATCTAGAGTAAACAGGAGAGAAAAAAAGATGCAGGGCTATGTTTTTGTTCCTATTGCTTTCTTTTTGTGCCATCAGACTAGTCAATCATGAAGTAAGCACAATGAGGCTTGTATCACTGAGATTTTAAGAGGTCCAAGCGGTGCCAGGTCTGACCCTGAACAATAATCAGGCTTTATAAAAAGCCTCTGTTCTCTGAGGAAGTCAAAACAATGGCTTTGTATGGTACCATCTGAAATTTAAAGTTTCTTATGGTCATATGCAAAACGTGATTTTTAGCATCAATGTCTTGTTTATTTAACAAGTCATGCATTATCTTTGTCCTAAAATTCACCTGCACTTTAATTAGAGTATTTTGTTCAAAACATTGAGAAAGAACAAATGTAAATGATTAAGTGGCTTTTTCATACTTTGTAGGAGGAAACTTTTACTTGGGTTATTTTTACTGCTCTGTTTGGCCAATGTATAACTGAGTGTTACAGGGTCTAAGATCAGACATTACTGAAACAGGGAATTTAAAAATCCATCCCATTATTAGAATAACCACCAGTGCTTATTATTTGTCCTTATTTGTCACAGTTTGGGGCCTGACAGTCAGGAGCTCTGTCACCAAGCCATTCAACCCATTGCTTCCACACACCCCGTACAGCTGTGAAAAAATTTCAAAGTTAGTGGCTTATGGCGGTGCTCTCAGCTCGGGTGGTTTCTGTAAATTTTTAATTTCCTCTCTCTCTTCTTTCCTGAGGGGTGGCGAAGAGCTTAACAAATCGACTGCTGTGGTTTGCCCTCCAGGGGAGAGCGTTAAACAGGTGAAGCTGAACACTGCTCTCATTAGTTACACATGCAGTCACCTGCCGCTCACCAGAGACCGATGCCAGAGCACTGAAAGTTTCCACAGCTATTTCTGCCCACACTCAGGAGACACTTGAGGAATGGCTAAGACTCTGTGACTGGATGTAAGCTCGGTGGAATATGCTGCGCTGCTGGGGACCGGGCAGATAAGAGGAGTAATCCAGCCATATTTCAGCCTTGGGGACAGTCAGTAGTTTTGTGTTGAAAGTGTTTTATTTTCAAGTGATTTTCTTTTTCATTATGTATTTTAAGTCGTTTCTGAGTTTTCCTTTTGCCTTTTATCTTTTCAAAACGTCTGATTCCACTGTATCGTTATGCAGCTGATGAGTGGCAAATGCACCTTAACAGATCATAATCATCACTTTATACTTTGAACATCTTCATCAAAAGTGTTTTTACTTTCTAACTTTATTCTTTGCAGTTCAAGCATCTGTCCGAGCAAACCAATCATGGCCAGCATGGCAGTTCAGCTCCTCGGCTTCTTCTTAGGACTGTTGGGCTTTGCAGGAACTGTAGTCGCAACCCTGCTCCCCCACTGGCGCAGCACAGCCTATGTGGGCTCTAATATCATCACAGCCACCGGCTACATGAAAGGCCTGTGGATGGTGTGTGTCTGGCACAGCACCGGCATTTACCAGTGTGAGCTTTATAAATCCCTGCTGGCACTGCCCCGCGATCTGCAGGTACTGCAGTTGCACCTTTTCCTGAAACTTTCATCCAAAGCACCTGAAGTTGCCATGAAAAAAACCTGTTTATTTCAGTTGTCAATCAATCACAGAAATGGGGGGGATTTTATTAAAATCTCAATCACTTACCTCATACCATCCTAAAACATTTTAAAGTTGTGTTTAGTTCAAACGAATTTAAAGGAAATTCCTAAGACAGTTTTAAACAAAACATTTAACACAACAGTGACAAAAAACCTTCCCAGTCAGTTTTCAGATGGATGCACTACTTTAATAGAGAAAGGAACTTTTAAGGCATCATCCTCATTGTGTTCTTTTATCACTGCTCTCTTACAGATTTGGCTGCTGCATCCATACGTGGCATGTTATGATGACTTAGTTTGTTTTGCTTCATTTCCTGATGTTATTTTACTCAAAGTAAAACAAATGTTACAATCATAGAAATTAACAATCAAATTAAATGAGATTAATGAAAAATACTTTGTTAATCCCCAAGAGAAATTCTAAAAGAAAATATATGGATGAATTTAAGAAATATACTATATAGTTTTAAAGACATTTTTCATATTAGGAATGTGTAATTATTTAATTTGTATAGTTGGTAGGGTGCAGCAGGTCTTATAGGATCTTTTCTCTGCAGGTAAGACAAGAGCATGTGAAACAGTACATTAACAATTCAAAATTAAATGGGAAATTGTCATTACAGGTTTTTCAAGTTGAAGAAAAGCTTTCTTCTATTACCCATGAAGCAAGACAGACAAAGCTTTTATACGTTACCATGCATGAATTTGAAATTCAGTGCCCACAGTTAAGTAACTATGTTTGTGCAGGTTGGTTATAGAATTTTTGTACCACACTTCCTGCACATTTTCCATTAAACAAAGCAAACACTGCTTAACAAACGTCTTGCTTGTAGTTTGTTTTGGTAAATCAGCCCCTTAAATTGATCAAAAAGCTTTTTTCTTTTTTAATTATGTTCCGCTAAACCCAAATATGAACAAGGATCCAAAGATTAATCTGCACTTAAGTGTTATTGTATCTGTTTAGTACATGATTGCTTGTGACTGGCTTTTGGATAAGCAGCAGACTTCCTGTTGTTGCATAAGACATCAGTTAATTTCTAGCATGCCAAGCATGATTTTTTTCTGCTCTTTAAATGAGACATTTTAAATCTGTAAAATAGTTCAACACAAACATATTACATAAAAGGGAAATTAAAAAACAATCGGGAAAGCACAAGAAAAATCTACTTTGTTATATTAACGGGTATGAATGTAATTTATTTATTTAGTCTCTGTTCCTTTTCACAATATTTCTTGTTGCCATTATTCAGCAAAACTGTGACCATACATTAACAGTAAACTGTGATGTGATGTGTAAGACTTGTCCGTACAGAATGCAGTTTGTAAGTTAATATAAAACCAAAATGTGAAAGTGCTTCTCTACTCTGTTCCTGTTTAGGCTGCCCGGGCCCTCATGGTGCTCTCCTGCCTCACCTCAGTCCTGGCGTCTCTGGTCGCTGTGATGGGGATGAAGTGTACCCACTTTGCTCGACATTCAGTGGTCAAATCTCCCCTGGTGCTGAGCGGGGGGATTTGCTTTCTCTGTGCCGGTCTCCTTTGCCTGGTCACCGTGTCCTGGACCACCAACGACGTCATCATGGAATTCTACAACCCCTTCCCTACCAGTGGGCAGCAGTACGAGATCGGCCTGGCTGTTTATCTCGGCTATGCCTCGGCTTGCCTCAGTCTGACCGGGGGGCTGGTGCTGTGCTGGAGCAGTAGAGGCGACGGGTTGCGAACCCATCGCCATATGCACAGGGGTCAACTGTCATCACCTCCCCCTGTCTTCAACAACATTCATCCTCCTGCTCCGCCCTACAACCCTCATGAGGCCCTAAAAGACAATCATGCACCCTCACTTTGCTCCCTGTCCAGCAACGGCTACAGGCTCAACAACTATGTTTAAGGCTGCAGACACACTAATACACTAACTGTGAGACCACAGGACCTGGATCGTGAAGAAGGTTCTGCATAGACCTGAACAGTCAGCTGATCACTTTGACGACTTATTTTTTTTAATTATTTTCTTTTCTAAATGATCGCTAGATCACATTTTTGTCTCAAAATAAAAGCAAAATGTTGTCATTGAAGGATATTTGATTAACTACAAACCCTTTCTTCCAAACTGAGAGCCTAGTGCACCTCTGAACTGTGTGTTGGTAAGGAAAAGAACTGAAACCACTGGTGCTGCTGCAATGAACCTAAAGGACCAGAAGATGGCGATATACTACAGGAAAATGTCACAAACAAGAACGCAAACTATCACATTATAAGACTGTTCGCTTGTTGAAGCCTATTCTCTAGTTTGGTTTGATTCTTTCTTAAAATACAAACAAAACAAATGCTTTAGAAACTTAAAAAAAAAAAGATTATATTTGATGTATGTAAACCATTATCAGTCTGTAATTAAGAGTAGGTGATGGTTTTATTCCATGTTTTATTCAACTTATCTTCAGGCCAGACTTACTGAGATCACTCACAGAGGCTTTGATAACAATATTAGAGTTAAAGGCTAAACATTTGGGAGAAAGTTGCTTTTTAGATGGATGTTTAAAATGTTATATTGCAGCTAATGTTCTTACATTTAAAAATCCATTGCTGAACAAAAAAAAAGCCATTGTTACAAAATGATGCTTGTGCTGATAATGAGAGCGTAGAGCACTGGCAAACCAGAATTTTCATATTTTGTCCTGATTCATTTTCTGCAAATCCTCAATGGAGATCTGCATTAAGCTTGAAGATGCCACTGGATGGCGACAACACTCTTTTTTTAGAATCCGGGCTCATCCTGTATAGTCAGAAGGACCTTATATTCTTTCAGACTGCAGATTTTTTTACTCTGTTGAATATTTGACACTTATTTATAAGCTGGGTAACGTCTGGGTTTGTTTTTTTTAATAATTGACTCGGGGATGTGGAGTACATTATTGTCAACTCCTCTGAAGCCCCTTCTGGCTGACTGTCTAACCTGTAACACAAAGGAAATGTTTTTTAGGCTTTCTTTATAGAAAACCCTCCAATTAGAGGTGCCCTCTGTCTGACAGGCTGTCAGCTGCAAAAACATTAAATTAAAGGACATGTCAACATTCAGGCAAGGCACTTTATTTATTTCTAGCAGTCAGAGTAGTTCATTTACCTATAGGGGATGAATTATAGAAAGGTAAAAAAAAAGAAACTGGACAAAGAATATCTTCAATGAAAGCATCTAGTTAGTAATTGAAATCATTTTCAATAAACTTTCCAAACTGCTCTAGAAAACTGAGTGAAATGCAAAGTTTAGTAACAATGAGATTGAAATCATATTTGTGAAAACAAATAGGGAAAGTAAAGATAAGGAGGAAAACTTGGAACAATTTCTTTTTTAGAGCTTAAATGTTGGATGGAAGTGAGCTAAACAACGCGGTGCAGCTAAATCTTCCATTTCATGATGTCATTGCCATGTTCTTTCTTTACATAAACTGGTAAGTTGTGTTAACTAACCGGGGCTTTAAACATTTTTATGCAAATCTATTCCCTCTCCCTTCATGGAATTTTTTATTATTTTTTTGCCATTTGATTGTCTCCAATATGAATGAAAAGCCTTTTTCAATACAATGTGGAAAAAACACACTTTTTCCAAAAAATCTTTTTACTTTAACTTTGAAATAGTTCTAAAATCCTGCTTTCAGGCACCTTAAACAAGCATTTCTAAGCATTTTTTTGTCTTAAATTTTCCAACTTTCGAAAAGAAATGTTTTTTTAAACTATTTCCTAGAGAATGAATACACACAATTCTGGATTTCATCATGCTCGTTGAAAGGAAAGGTGAATCACTTCAGCACCATGGACAGCGATCTGGCTGCATAAAGCAAACGAGTGATTTGGTTATGGAGTTTGTTTTTGCTTTGTAGCGTGTTTCATTGATGGGTAGTTCTCTTGATATAAACACGTAGCATAAACTACAGTGTACAAATAATCACAGTGCCGCTTCCTTGTGTATCAAGTTTTGCTCATGATGGAACTTTGCCCTAACTGTTGCTCCTGAGGGGGAAAAAAAGACTGAAACGTGGATCATATACTAAAAAAAATGCAACGTTGATCCTGAACAGTACCACAATACAACCAGCCTCCATCACGGGGCAAGCGGGGACCTGCGCAACATCGTAAATCAGGCCTGAAATGTAACCTAGCAGAGTAAAGGTTTCCTCCCCTGCCAATACGATATTATGATATTGGAAATCTTTTCCGGAGAGCTTGTGCGTCATGCCACTCTCTATTAGGTGCTATTTTCGTCCTGCCCTGGAAGACATTCATCCACCATATACCCACCCTGACAGCACCCAATAAACCCACCACTCCCATTCATCTCCACCCACCTCCACTCTCTCCCCCTCCCTCGCTCTTTCCCTCTGCGCGTCTCTCCCCAGCCAGCGTTGGTGAGTTAAAAAAAAAACAACATAGGTGAATTGTGTTTGCTCGTCCAGGAGGATTACATAGTGGCATCGTATTATTTTTGCCAGTACACTTATAACACTTTTTTTTATCATTATTAGCCTTGTGACTCGGCTCTTGTGATCTGTTTAGATCTGTTTCTTCAAAGGAAAGGTAAGCTATTGCCACTTTTGAAAAACAATAATCCCGTTTAATTTATGGGGGATTGTGACTGTATTTAACTAATGTGACAGATGATTTAAAGTGGAATCAATAAAGCAATCCCGGCCTCTTGGGGCCATTGGAAGCCGAAAAACCCAGGTTGAATGCAGCACTTTGGTCTCGGATGCCAGACAATTTGTTTAGGACCTCTGTCGGTTTATGGCTGGCTGCTTTTGGACGGTGCGCTGTGTTTGGAAAGCAACGATACACTTTTCTGCACGCAGGTTTACAAAAAACGAAGATCATATTTTCAAAATATTGTTTGGTAATGTTTTATAATTGGGAAAACATATTGCTGGTATATGTTAGTTTAGACGGCGCAAAACTGTGTAAAAGAATCCAGTAAAGTGAATCCACAAAGTGCGCGTAAAACGTGGGCTTTCTATTTAACTCCACTGTAAGCTTAAAAACTGAGAAGTGCGTACTCCTCCACGAATCCAGATGGGTCTGGTCTGTCTTTTTGTCAGATATTTTTTCAATTAAAGTCCACGCGTGATGGGGATCCGCTTGTTCTTCCCCCTTACACGAAGTGCGTCAATTGGATAAGGTAGGATACCATCTGTTGTCATGGCTTTTACAGGATACTTCCCAATTTTATTCTACTTTTCACAGTATTTTCGGGGAGCACGAATGTGCCAACAGTTTTCTGTTTTCTTTTTTTGTGGGTTTGTTTTTTATATTTTTGTGATCACTTCAGATTTTGGCAATCTATGTATGTTTTTTGGCCAGACGCGGGCTTTTAAATGTATTTTCTCAAACCCCGTTTTGCCGCAGTATTGCCAAATTATTGAGATCTGAATTGATATGAAGTACATCTTTTGTTTTCTTTTTTCTGCATTTGGCAAAGATTTGGCTTCAAGTGCGTCAGAATTACCTGAAAAAGAGGGAATCCTTAAATTGTCGAAGCTGGATATTTGTGAGAACTTTGAAGGAACTGTGCGTAAGAACCATGAGGTCTGAACTATTTTGTACGATCAGACTATATGAAAAAGCAGTTGTTGAATATTATAGGCAAGGTGTGGTCTCTCTCCACGAAAGGGAGAATGAATGAAATATTACTCATTTTAAAGGGATGAAGCCTATCTCAAATACAAAAAAATGTAACTTTAGGTTACAGGTTTACAGGTGACTGTATGTTCCATGTCGCATTGTCACCACACTCATTAATCTGGATTTTTATGCTTGACTAAAACATGGAGCTTTCCACTGTTTGGCTTCCTAATTTGTATCATTTTATATAGGCAATAGGCATCAAAAGACAAACTGTTAATAGATATTTTCCTTTGTTTCTTCCAAGTTGTCTCCATGAGTTTCCAGCCTGCGTCCAGTAGCACTTGATCTCGGCGGGAAGCGGACGAGAGGAAGATGGCAATCCACGCCGAGGGTCTCGTGGCTATCGTGATCTTCTATGTCTTGATTCTGTTCGTGGGGATCTGGGCAGCGTGGAAGAATAAGAACTCTGGTGTTGGTGAAGGCGGAGACCGGAGCGAGAGTATCATGGTCGGGGGAAGGGACATCGGGCTCTTCGTTGGTGGATTTACAATGACCGGTGAGTTGGTTCATTTTGTGCACGTAGATGTTCAACATGCGCCGTGTGCGCCTTTTAAAGTCACGAGATCCCAAAGAAAACGATAGATTTCACCCACCGTCTTTTACGCACGGGTTCATTCAGCACTGCAATTTCGTATATTTAATTTATTGTATTTCAGGTACCTTTATTACCCAAAATTTAAAATAGATTCATTTTTTTTATTCAGTAAAAAAAGTTTCTTCTATTTCTTTAGCCACATGGGTCGGTGGAGGTTACATCAACGGAACAGCGGAATATGTCTACCTGCCGGACTACGGTCTGGCCTGGGCACAGGCACCCTTTGGTTATGCTCTCAGCCTAGTAGTAGGTAAGATTCCTGATCTTGAACTACCTAATTATATTGTAATAGGGGGCAAAAGGCCAAGGAGGAAAAGAAATAAAGTGAAAAGGGCGTAGGTTGCTGTAAACTATTATTGTGTTCTTGAAAGACAATATCAAATCAATATGCATGTGTGGTACTCACTACATAATGATGCATGTTGGATGGTGTTACAGTGTAAGAAAAACATGCAAAGGTGTTGTAATGAGAAGCTCAATAGACTTACTATGAAGTATACACATACACAGAAAAAAATGATTAACTTGGGTTTAATGACTAATAAAATAATTAATGCCAGTTGTCTACCTCGCCTTAATGTCTGACATCACTCAGGTGGCCTTTTCTTCGCCAAACCCATGCGATCACGTGGATATGTCACCATGCTGGATCCTTTCCAGCAGCTGTATGGGAAAAGGATGGGGGGCTTGCTCTTTATCCCTGCACTCATGGGGGAAATCTTCTGGTCTGCAGCCATTTTGTCTGCTTTGGGTAAGTGGTCTCGAGGTGGGATTCCCACCTCCATCGTTTATCTATATCTTAAGTGCCTCCTCTTTTTAGACTAATTATGAACCTTAAATGGCATCAACACATTCTCAGATTTGAGGGCTGATATTGATTTAACTTTTAATGTTTATGATGGTCTGCAGGTGCTACTCTCAGTGTGATAGTGGACATCAACATTAACATGTCAGTGATTATCTCAGCACTGATAGCTATCTTCTACACACTTGTTGGAGGACTTTACTCCGTCGCCTACACAGATGTGGTTCAGCTGTTCTGCATATTTTTGGGCTTGGTGAGTTTTGGTTCAACGTCTACCCAATAGACATTTCAAGTCCATAACTTTAAGATACCATCAAGAGATATACTACATGTCAATTTGATTTTGAAAATTATATTAATCATATTGAGGTAAAAAATTAACTATCATGTAATATTTTCATTATGATTCCATCCTCCTCTTCAGTGGATTAGTGTGCCTTTTGCCCTTTCCAATCCCGCCGTGTCAGACATCAGTATTTCAGCCAAGAAAGAAATCTATCAATCTCCCTGGCTGGGAAAAATTAACCCTGAGGACAACTGGCTCTGGACGGACAACTTCTTTTTGTTGGTAAGCTGTAACGTTTTTGTCAGTATTCATCATAAGACTACATATTACTATAAATTACATTCCAGAAACACATGATTTTATTCGAGCTGTCAGTATTGCAATCGCAGAGTTGCAAAAGAAATAAGTCACAAGACATAAAATTTTAGTTTAGGTACAGACATCATTTGTATGTTTAATTTAGATTTCTGGTTAATGCTTTGAGAGTCTGTATTTACGATGATGTTTTTGTTTCTAGATGTTGGGGGGGATTCCCTGGCAGGTCTATTTTCAACGGGTTCTTTCTGCCTCTTCAGCTACCTACGCTCAGGTTCTCTCCTTCATTGCCGCCTTTGGTTGCTTGGTCATGGCCGTCCCGTCTGTCCTCATAGGAGCTATAGGGGCTTCAACGGGTAAATTCACTCCCACACATGCACCAAAAACATAGGCACATGCATCAGGTATTGCTGCATTTAAAGCTATATTATGGCACTAATTCTTATTTGCTCTGTTGTGTAGAAGAATATTTGATTACTCTGTTACAACAAATTGTAGTATCATCCCTTTACGAAGTATTGGTATGAGCCTAGATTCAGCAATTTGACAAGCTGCAAATTTCAGTGAAATTATGTGACTTTTAGTAGTACTGCTCAAAATAGCGAGATGAGCCCACCACCACCACGCCAAAACCGACCCAATGGACCACTTGTTCCTGCAGGAAATAGTGACCTATAATTCCGTTCAAAGATAATGTGACCTCTAGTGGTCATGACAGCAACTGCAACCGAGACTTCAAAATGGCATCAATTAAAGCAACACTATGCTCAACTTTCCAACCTACTTGAGTTATTTTGATGGCACTCTGGCATTCATTATTCACATTCCTGAAGCCATTGTTGCCCTGTAGCGTCCTGAGACTGAGAAACTACCCCATACAACTTTTTTCTTTCAGTTCAATTCAATTCAGCGTTATTTGTACAGCGCCAATTCACGACAATGTCATCTCAGGGCACTTCACAGACAATCAGTTTGAACCAATTTGATTGTCATACATTGATTCATACAAGCCAATTCATAACAAATAGCCTAGCTAAGGGAACCAACAGCCTGCATCTAATTTATTCTTCAATCCAATCCCCATCCTGAGCATGCTTGAGGTGACGGTGGAAAGAAAAAATTCCCTTTTAACAGGAATGAAAAACCTCTAGCAGAACCCAGCTCAGGGAGGGCGGCCATCTGCCTCGACCGGTTGGGTTGGAGAGGACAGAAAGAGAGACAATACCATTATATTTGATCCAGCAAGATCTGCTGAGAGATTTCCTATTTCCCTTTCAGCATCCCATGACAGCTGCATTTAATTTTACGGCACTGGATCACACACCAGAAACTGGATATTAACACGCTGGCCGTTTTAAACACGCACTATGGTCGACTCATCAAAGGGCTGGGATATACTTGCTGCTGGCGACGCGTGCACGTACGTATCATGGCTGCCACGCGTTCCTAGCACCTATTTGGCACATAGGCTGCTTGCGTTGATGCGAGGTAACGTGTCGCATGCACGAGCTGCAATAGTGACTTAAACACTAGAAGTGCTCACGCATGATTTTGGTGAATGGGACGCATATACCGCATGCATGTACACATCAGCCGCATATACCGCCTCTGATGCCAACAAGAGTTTTTCTTTTTTGTTTCAACAGCAAAAGTAAAATTATCAATACTTCTTCCTCATTGGCAAAGTCCATTTTCAACACGAGATCTTTGTTGTTAGGGGGAAAAAGTTTGGAAATACAATGCAACTGGCAGCTTTACACTTTTAGAGAACAAGTGTGTACTCCCCCTAGCGGTGCGCTCCAGTATCAAACGTTTTGGCCGTGTTATGCCTTCGTCTTTTGCAGCAAGTATATATACAGACATAGCAGAACATTGAGGTGTACGCTTGCGTACACAGCAAGTATATCCCAGCCCAAAGAAACACAAGAGGGCATTATTGGATGAAGCAAGGAAAAGATAGAGAGAAAGTGGCAGAGCAAGAAATAAAAGTCAACACTGGACTGACTTTTACTGGCTGGAGAGAAGAGACAGGATGAAAGACAGATGCTGAATTAGCCTTAGCTAGGGGGCGCCAAGGTGACAAAATCTGCCAAAGTTCAGAGGTGTTGCTTCAAAGATGAACTACTTAACTTTTGCCACTTTTCCAGAACTGAAAGGTCAGGGGTCCATTCAAATATTAAAATTGTATTAGTTTAATTGATCTCAACCCTGGTTTAATTTGTATTCAATACCTAAACCAAATCCACTTAAAGTTTAACATCTAAAACCATGTCAGACATTACATAACAAAATGATCTGATCACAAAGGTATTTATTTATCATATGTATGTGAACTTGCACAAACAAAAACATGATTAACAGGTTAACAATTCATAGAATAAAATCAGGCTGCTACAAGAAAAAATTTAAATTGCACAAGTCAGCCTTATTAGCATAAAATCTCCTTATTAGCAGGTCTACTGATTAGTAGATTTTATTACAGAAAAAAAAGTAGGGACTAAAACAAACTAGGAGAACTGATAGGACCACTTCATCTTCATTTCTTTAGTTTTATATCGTCCTGCATTACTTTTGCTACAGGCTAGCTAGAGTCTAGCTCATAGATATACAAAGTATATGAGTGTCTTCTTCTGCTTGTCTGAGTTTGTTGAACAACTGACTTGTGCATTACCACCACCAAGTGGTGGGAAGCTTCATTGCAACTTAGCGTTTAATGAATAATAGTAATATACCCTGTGTCTTCACCTGATGACTTGTGCGGTCCACCAGCCCTCACAGCCCACAGGTACGAAACAGAACATTTGTTGCAGCCTCAGCCCTATGGTTAAGAATCAATGGTTTAGAGAATGCCCCCTGTATGCCACAAGTAGTGTTATAGACAAACATTTATTTGATTGTTTTGATTGGAGGACTTGTTGAAATAACTGCTGGTGAGAGAAGTGGGCGGATAACAATTTAAACTAATCTCAACTTTAAGGCAAATGAAAATGGGAGAAAGGGATGCTATTGATGCAAACACATTTTGGATTGACAATCAGTTCCCTACACAAGTGATTGGGAATGAGCAAATCATGTCACAAGTGGATGGGGCTTCATAGAGACTGTGTAATGACTAGTTTACAGCTGGTGAATTGGATTGCTCAAATCAGACACTGATCCATGAATGATGTGCATACACACACACAGATGGATTGAACCGTAAATGAAACATCACAAGGCAATTGAAAGATCCAGGAATTTTATCCTTTATTCAAACTGCAAAGTGTGATCAAAGACAGCATCATGCATTTGTGGGCTGCTTACTTCCCTACAGATTTTTTTTTTTTTTTTTCAGATGTGTATATGTAGTTTTTTACCGTGTCTGGAGGGTAAGAAGTAGACGGATCCTCTCACTAGGGGCAGAAGATAAAGCCATCGAACTGTGCCCATTTAGTGAATATTACATCTGAAGAGGAACTAATTAATCTTGTCCTTGTGTAGCTGTTTCATGTATAACCAGATCTGATCAACCACTGCTTATGAGTATCCAAGGAGGAAAGAAAGCCACAGATTTTGCACCGAAGGAGGGCAAGGGGGTGTAGCATTTCTCTCATTACCATGGCTCACCCCATAAATGTTAATCAGCAAAACAGTACTAGATTGATAATCTCTGTTGCATTTCAGCACACAGACACATGAAGCCTTTTTGTTTCTCAGCAACTAAAACATGTATCCACAGGGAGTCATATAATAAGGTTTGAAGGTAGAAGACTGGCTGAAAAGCTGAGGGGATCAGGATAAAATCTACAATACTGATTTCAGTCTATTCAGGTTGGCCAAGAACATAATGTAGTTAATCTTGAAATTGGAACAAGTGCCAAGTACAGCCTGTTCACCTTTAGTCACCGTGTGTTTCGTTATTAGTTTATGGAAGTTGGTGAGTTCTTGTTGTTTTCTTTTTCTTAATCTCTACTTTTTTTCAGACTGGAACAAAACTTCTTATGGTCCCCTCCCTCCGAAGGATAAGGATGAATCAGACATGATCCTTCCCATAGTGCTTCAGCACCTATGCCCGCCCTACATCTCCTTCTTTGGTCTTGGGGCGGTGTCAGCTGCGGTCATGTCATCTGCAGACTCGTCCATACTGTCAGCGAGCTCCATGTTTGCCAGAAACATCTATCAGCTTGCCTTTCGGCAGTCGGTAAGAACACCAATAACATTGCTGAGTGATATCTGTACAGTTTATGCCAACGTCACTTAACGAACTAACGAGTCAGTAGCTTCTGCATTCAGTCATAACTACAACTCTTTCTTTTTTTCCTTCAGGCCTCAGATCGTGAGATTGTTTGGGTGATGCGCCTCACCATCTTTGTATTTGGAGCTCTCGCCACAGCTATGGCATTGTTAACAGGATCCGTGTATGGCCTGTGGTACCTGAGCTCTGATCTTGTGTATGTCATCATTTTCCCCCAACTGCTCAGTGTATTATTTGTCAAGGGTACCAACACCTACGGGTCTGTGGCGGGCTACTTCTTTGGTCTTTTTCTTCGCATTGGTGGAGGGGAGCCCTACCTAAAACTCCCTCCATTCATCTATTACCCCGGCTGGGTGACGGAACAGAGGATCCATCACCTCACTGGAGATGTAGAGTACTTTGTCCAGCAGAGGTTTCCCTACAAGTCTGTATCCATGCTGGCATCCTTTTTGGCAAATGTGGCCTTTTCTTACCTGACGAAGTACCTATTTGAAAGCGGCATGCTGTCACACAAGTATGACTTCCTGGATGCCGTTGTGTCCAAGCATAGCAAGGAGATCATGGATAAGGCAATTCTAGTGACCAACCATGATAACATAATTCTTTCAGAGATGGCTCCCGTCAACCAAATCCTGGGTACTTCAATTGCTGGGACCTTCACCAACACTGAGGTCCTAAGTGATGATGCCGCATCAAGCCCAGAGTCTTTCCACAGTGACAACTAAACAACAAAAGGCACAATGAAAACTTGAACTAAGCAATGTGAAGAGGAAGGAATAGTCAGAGAGGCATCAGCATTTTTCAGGAAACTTGCTACTGCCACACTGGAAGCTAAATCAGCAGAAATCTGCTCTGGCCTCCAAGTGACTCCACAAGTTTGTTTAATGATGGTGAAATGGTGCCTCCTTTTTTTGTGTCTCTCTTTCTCGTCATTCTTTGTCTGAACCTAAGACATTGACTCAATCAGTTGTGCAAAGCATCCCATAGTCATTCTTGTGTTTTCTGACCATGACTCTGTGAATCTACAGCCACTACAACCATTATGATTTAGGTGCTGCTACTGTGATCGGAGGAACTATCAGTGCATTAGAATGTCAAATAGATTTATTGTGGGTCATGAGAATAGTGCAATATCTAACCAAAATACTGTGTCCACGTCTGCAAAGCATGATATATGTATGTCAATGTACATGCATATATGTATGTCTGACAACAAAGTGGCTTCAAGAGAGTGCTCCTGGACGTTTTTGCAAACTTTGAGTTTTGAGTTTGCGTAGAGAAATTTTATTAATAGAGCAATAATATTTTTTAGGACATATGTTGTACAGATAGATACATTGTAATGAAGTGCAGGTTATCATCTGGTTTTAACTTGCAAAATTATGTTATGCTTTCACTTTGATCTTAATTGTTTTACTGTAGTTGGTCATTTCAGATGCAATCGGTGATAGATGAAGAACGCAACATTGATATTACCTTTGAACATGCCAAATTGATGAACGACTGAGCAAAATTAGTATGGCATAAGTTGGTATGGCAAACATATTAGCTGACAGTGGGTTCTTGGGTATGTCTAATGTAAGGTATGCACCAGTGTTTCTTTTCCATCTGACAACATCTAGACACACCCACGCTAGTAGTATAATGTTCGTGTTGTGGGAATTTGTGGACCATGAACATTAGCATTTGACCAGAAATCACATTTCCAGATATTTTTATCTACTTTGTTTGTATGTTTGGAACATTAATCAAGCAAAGCCTGAAATCATGTACAGTCAGGAGGTCTGGTCGTTCTTCAAAGGGGGATTTGTTAGTGAAATTAAAGTGACAAAGACCCCAATCCACATTCTGGTTCATACTGTTTATGTTTCACTCAGACTTTTGTACAGAAAATTGTAAACATGGATGAAATTATGACGCCATATCCACCATGTTACCCATGTTTTTTGTGAGCAAACTCACGAGACAGTTAATGTGTTGGACTTGAGAAACTGGTGCCCGGGATTGCGACGGCTGGTTCGCCGTGTAATTTAACCAACGATCAAAACAACAATAATGAAATTATCTGAAATTATTTGGAGGCAACTTTTAAAGTTGTCACTTTCTGTACAAATTTCATTTTCAGAATGCATCCATTCATGTTACTTCAAGGATGTGATTGGAAGCCAACATTTATCCCTCATCCAATTTGTGGACCAAAAGGAGTGCAGAAAACAAGACCATTTTACAAAAGATCTCCCCCCATGTCAAACATGTTTTCTGTGTTATCAAGCAGGTCAAACTACCCAGTCATTACGATGGTTTTCTTGTCCCTCTGTGTGTTGTAGCTAGCTGTAGCTCCAGTAAAGTTGTGTGTGATGACATCTGGTGCATTATGTGCATTACCTCTATATCCTCTTTCTTTTAGTTCTCTCTTTTTGTCTCCACCTACCACTGGGGAAGTATCTGGCTATTTAGCTACAAAAGCTTTTTTTTTTTTATAAAAGCCAATAATTTGTATAACTGAAGAGAACTACAACTGAAGAACAGAGTTACCCAGCCTGCATGTCCATGTGGAGCCCATAAGGGTTATTTTTGGGCTGCAAGGGACCCAAGTGGGATTGTCCACAGTTTCCACAGTAGCCTCACCTGCTTGCCCATAGGGGCTTCACATATGGGTCCCAAGTAACTGAAACCACATGGAACCTGCAAAATTTTCCCAGTTCAAGCCTTTGCCCACATAGCCCAAATATAACCAAGAACTAATTTGAAACCCATATGGGCAAACTCAGCTGAGGCCACTGTGGAAACTGCAGACAAACCCACTTGGTTCCCTTATCCGCTGCCCAAATTTAACCCTTATGTGCCCCCACTGGCTAGGTAGAATATAATTATTTGCAGTCCAGTACTGATCAGATATTTAAAGTGTAAAATATAGGGTTTGAACCTTTATAGTGTCACAAACAGCTATTTGCTGTTTAAAGTTAAAGTGTGCAATGGCGTTTTTACCAAAGAAAGAAATCTCTGTGACTCTGAGCTTTGCGGCAGCCAGTCCTGCCACATGTGCATGTTAGTGCAAGTCAATAGAGGGTAAACGCCTTCATCATTCAAAATAAAAAGAAAAAAAAGCTTCTGAAATACAGCAGCATAAGACCAGAGCCAGGCTTATTCTGGTTTTCTTAGAGACATGAGCTCATTTTGCTTTGAACACACATGCTGCACTAGAGCAAAAATAAATGGTTTTTGAAGGTTATGTATTATCCTAAAGGTGAAGAAATGCCCTAAGTTAAAGATAAAAAATCCAGATACATTAATTACCCATAATCTTAAAATCACTAACAAGCATTTCCCATATAATGGCAGCCTCTCCAACCTGGACTGTATTGGTCTTCACAAAAACTGCTTAAACTGTACCTTGTTGATGGGATTTGATGGCATCTGTGAGCTGCAAGGACACCAACCCAAGAGCCAGATTATCGTTGTCCTGACTGGTTAAAGCTGATTTTACAGCAAAAAGAGGACCTACTCAATAAAGATGGTTAAAATCTTATGGCTGTTCAATATATACACTTCAGATTTGGCTCCAAAGTTTTCGTCTAATTTAAAATATGTACCTCTGAATCATCACAGTTGTTATGGTAAAACCATAAGATTGAACTTTCAAAATGATCAGTGCAGTACAGTTATTGATAGCACCGTCATTTAACATCTAACACAAGATATTTTGTATGCGTTTAAGATGGTTTGTTTGCTCATCCTAAAGTTGTATCGACTGGCCAGTCACAGCAGTTTCACAAAGACAGGAAATGATTGTTCCTCCCAGGATGGTGTTAGTATCACCGGTCATTATTGATCCAGCTCCAAGTCGATTAGCCCTCAAGACATTTGATTAATGCTGCACAGATGTTCGAAACAGTTTATGACAGTTTGTTTAAGTGTGTTATATACAGTGCTGAAAAATGAATTTTAGTTGCTCTAATATAGAATTTTTACATGGTCACAGGTTTAGCTGCTTTACCCTATCAGACACAGAAAATCTGAGTGAAGAAGATATTTGGCGTTTTTAAATGTTACTTTGTCTAGTTGATTTCACTGTGCTTTTACCTTGTCATCTTTGTTGTGCTTTGTCGGTGTCTGTTTGAATCTATGGACTTGCCTTACTCAAAATGTCAAAGGTGGAAAATTAGGGGGTCAGGAAAAAAGCAGCAAAAGTGACTAAATATTTTTCAATTGAAAAATAAACTGGGTAATACTCTGTCTCATAATAGTTCCCCAACAGATGCCCCGAAAAAAGGCTTTTTAATTTACTTTGTGACTGAAAATGTTGATGGAAACCACGAAATACAAAAAACTCATATGAGCGAACAAAAAAAAATCTGCCATTTCTGCTTCACAAGCAGAAATATGTCCAAAACAAGTTGACTGGATTAAATAATTACATCCAATTTAAAAACAAGAATTAAAACATCCTTTCTATTTTTTCATCCTGTATATGGCCAAGGTGATTCGTTTTTTCCTCTTCCCTAATATTTTGTTTATTGTTAGTAAACTCAACAAATTCTACAAGCTTATTACGCCCATGGACACGTTGTAACCTGATTCATTTGCTTCAAGTCAGTTAAAGAAACATCTCCACTTATTTTTTTTATTTAACTTCTATCTGTCATTGGGGGTGTAGAAGAATTTTTTGGGTTACAACAAATCTAGCTCACTAAGAAAAAAGAAACAAGTTTACTTCTTGAGTATCATGATAACTTGGTTCCCCCTCCGCTGCATCACAGGGGTTCAGTCCAATGCCCACAAACCCTGACGACCAACCAGATCTCCTGCAGCATCTTTATGAAAGAGTTGTGGCTGCACTCCAATCAGAAGCTGCATTGCAAAAGTTTACATGAAGCCAAGGATATGACAGAAATAATCCTTCTTCTGTTTCTCCCTCCTTATAGAATAACACATTTATAAGTTTAATCAAGAAGTATTTTGATCACTATTTTCTAACGGTTGATAGCAATGTCTACCAAAATATGCTTGTTTCGGCTACAGACTTGACACTTGATACTGTAAGTGCTTCATTGAGGATTTGAGTTAATTCAATGAATGAAGCCAACTCAAATTCCTTAATTAAGCTGGCAAGATGGCCTTGTAGTTAGTGTTTACCACAGCTGGATTGTGAGGGGGATATGCAGCCATATCTGCTGAGGTATAGCCAGGCTAAAAACCAACCTGACCCCCTAGTAGGACTGATGATCTCACAACTGCAGCTTCAAACATAGACTTTCATGTGAATGTAAAGGGCCCTCCTAATCAGTTGAGTGTATTGCAGCAATGGTCCATCCACACACCCGTACACACACACAGAAAAAAATCAGCATCAGCTGCTGGACTGATATATTTGTCTCCATATTGTAAAAGAAAATAATGCTGTATTTTTGTGTGATAAATGTATAAATATATATATATTAAACAAAAAATATATAAGAATAAATCAGTCTACTTTTAAATCCAGCATTAAAGATGATGTTTGTCTTTATATTTCTTTAATTATTTCTTTATTTATGCAGTGTCTCCCAGAGTAAAGTTGTAAATGTGAGGTCAGTTGAATAAATTGTATTGATTTAGTGCAGCAGATATGGTCTTTCTTTTATACTTCTTTCATAGTGTATTACATTCTGCAGATTGCATTATGTTTGGTACATGTGTCTGTCTGTGTATTTCGATGGTTCATGCTGTGGGTATGTTTCTGAAGTCAAATGTATTTTCTTGTATAGATTTTATGGACAAAATGTTCTAAGATTTAAGGTTAGTGTAAAGACTACGTCTTAGTAAGTACGTGGTTATGGCTAGGTAAGAATATTTTTTTCAGATGATGACTCCAATTCAATATCTGGTGTTATGAAAACACAACTGTGTGTGTCTGAGTGTGTTGACGGACTACCAGAGTGTTTAATCTTGGGGTTGCCGCCTGCTTGGAAGCATCAATCAAAACGTCTTCCTCATAATCTTATAACTGCCAAAATTGTCAGGACTGTCAGTCTTCCTCAAACACAAAAACACACACTGAGATACCAGCCTGACTGTCTGACCCCTGACTGATGGAAAAGAAATATCTAATTGCATTTTTCCTCACAGTGTAAAACACCTCCCATGTAGCGAAAGAGATTTCTGTGTGAGGGACATCATCTTAGATAATTGCCACTCAAGACACATTACCATATTAAGGCAAGAGAATATGACAAGATGGGTAAAGTCCAGAGAAAAATAATAGTCTCATGTGCAGGTCAGTCCATTAGGGTCACTATTGCCCATATATGTGAGCAAAACTCTGTTATTTTGTTTAAAGCACTCCATACACATGTGGTGGAGTTTGAGCCTTAAAAAAGGCTAATTTAATTTCAATCTGAAAATTTTAGTAAGATCAACACAATAATAGGAATAATAGCACATAACCATCTATTTTTAGCACAAGATCTATGATAGATCGATGAAGCTTAATTTAACTGTCTTAACACACGAGCTTCAGAGATGATGCAAAAAATATAGTGAAAAGAAAGGATTCTTCATTTCTCTCTCTCTCTCTCTCTCTCTCTCTCTCTCTCTCTCTCTCTCTCTCTCTCTCTCTCGCTCTCTCTCTCTCTGTTTCTTTTCCAAATTTTAGATAGGCCTTTTTGTATCTAATAAAACTAAGAAATTATTTTTACAAAACTACCATTGCTGATGTCACACACACATATAAACATCATGAAATCAGTAAAATCAGTAAAAACTGTCCTTTTCTTTTGACAGTGTGATGTCATCTATGAGGTCACATACTTACCATAAAAAGATGAACATAACCTCCCATCTCTAAAATGAAGCCAATGATCCTTAAATCCACATCTGCAACATCCACTGACCAGCAAAACGTAAAGCTCCATCTTATGGGAAATATGCCTTCCATATTATTCTGTGTTTAGTGACAAATCCAGGCATGTGAGCATTGCTGTAGTTGCCACAGTGTTAGATGATGTGCCTGTAAGAGACTGTTTATGAAATTGGTTTGATTTCCTCAAGGTTGTAAAGACACTTGTTAAAGAAGATTAGAATCTTGTTTATTCAACAACAACATGGCTCAAAATGAAAAGTTATTATAGTGCTTTTCTAAAAATCTGAAGTCAGTCCTTCCTTGGTGAGAGAAGCTGATTTTCGGCATATGGGTGCTTTGCTTCATCTGTTTACATAACCCACCAGAAACCTCTTTATCCTCCTGAAGATTCTGACAGTTTTCAAGCCTTACATTTAGAGGAGGGCCATGCAGAGGGGGGTGATGGGGGTGGTGAACACCAACATCTGCTATTTTGGGGGTTGTGGAACCACTGCGCCATCTGATAAATGAAAAGTTTGTGTCTGTCTGGTCAGTTATATCAAATTCCCTTTAATACTAAGACCCCCCCCTCAAAATGCTGCAAATACTGTCCCAGTGATGCTTCTGCCAAGTTTGAAACCCTTTTTTTTGGTGCTTTCTGTTTATATTTCCAATCTTGGTCAGATCATCTTCCCCTAAAACCAATACTTTAGTTATTTCAAAGAAAGCGAGTGAGCTTGATCCCAACTTTTAATGGGATCTTTCTTTGCACATGCTCAATCACTTCACCATGTTTCATGAAATTCAGTTGTGGAGTTATTTGATAATAACAAATGAACAGTAACAATCACTAAATTCCACTTTTGGCTGTGTCTTAATATAAAAAAAATACAGCTTTTATGATGTCCCGATGGTGCATAGTCATAGGTATAGATGTGAAGTGTGTACACATTTAACAAGTTAAGCCCTGCAATCACAGACGATGTGCAAGTGTGCAAATATCAGCCATAGCAGCTCAGCGGGAGTTCACCCAAGCCATCAATAACCAGAATTAGAAAGATCTTTCTATGAAATACAGTTTATGTTTGATGCATTATTCTCCCTTATATAATCCTCCAAAACATACAACCTCTGACATTCCTTATGTGTTTATCACCACAATCCTCTGCTTGAACTCCCTCTTGATCAGTAGAGAATTAGTGCTTAAAGTATTTTCTTTTTTAGCTCTCTTTGCATCTTTGTGTATCCTTACAGTTTTTTCTCCAACCCTAGGCAAGCCGCAGGCAATCTGCTATAACTTTATCCTCGCTGAATCCTCTGTTTAACACAACAGAGAATTCCCCCAACGTCATCAGTAGCATATACTCACACATGATATATATATAGACAGGCTCATACCCTGCAGCACAACTCATGACTTATTCTCTCTAAAATGACCCAAAAAAAGGTAGGAAGGGAACTGTAAGTGCAGATGAAACAATAACAAAAAATACTCTTGTAGACTTTTAAGCATATTCTGCAGTATCCATTTATTCTTTATAAAGTTCATAATGGTACATTTTATCTTCAGTTTTTTAAACCAAAGGATCCCTTTCTGTGTCTTCTCACATCAGCATCCAAGTAGAACATATTCAGTATTTTCTGTGGTTTCTTTTACAAACAGGAGCATGAGCAGAGGGTTATAGAGCTGGGTGCAATCAGCCGGTTGCCTGGAGGGATGGAGAGAGATGTTAGCAACAAAAGCTCAAATTCGGATGGATGTGTGGGAAGCCCACAGGAATGTTGGCCATACAGAAATGGATAATGGATACTGGACAATGAATATTCAACACCCCTACTGAGAAGGATGTTTTTATTGTTTAGATGATGATTACTTTCTCATTTGTTGTCTGACATACAGTATCCTCACTCACAGTAAGTAAAAGTAAACCTTATGCTTCGAATAAGTAACATGAATATTTTGGGTAACTTAATGTCCTTAATGGTGAGAGAGATGCAAGTGTTACTCAGCAGACCCCAGCAGCCTGCAGTGTACAGTCATGTTGTCCTGATGGGACTCTGTGTTTATATGAATTACGTAGTTTTAAAAGTCCCTTTGTATGCTTCACGTGTGAAACATTTGACAGAAATTGTTTCCCATTCTAGGAATAATATTGAACTTATGATAATAAACCTGTTGCAAATTACTGGAAAAGTAACTGAAGGTAATGGTGCCTTTTTGCACACACATCCTGTAAATTTCCTTTGATGATGATAATGATGCAGAAAGTTCAATTACAACTTCTTCTTTTTTTCATTTTCTAAAAACATTATTTGGGACATTCAGTGACAGTTTGCTAAGGTGGTTAATGGCAAATAAAAACCTGATTTTTAACTAAAGAAATTAAGGATTATTCCAAAACCTTTTTCAGTTGTGATGTGTTTTCCCCTCTTGAAATACTTATTAAGTCATTTAGTAGGAAAGTCAGTTTGAACTGTGGTCAAGGTGTTGATTAACTAAACTTTGTTTTTGAACCATTTGCTTCATTAGCATTGTTAGTACTCATTGATGTTCAGTATATATACATAAATAGGTACACTTGTTTCAATCGTAGGCGAATATCATAAGGTCATAGATGTGTTTACAGTTCTGTACATATTCAAACATCCTCTTTTCAAAACATTCCACCATTTCTGTCTTGTTCTCCTTCTTCTTTTTCTCCTCATTGTTCCTTTCAGTGGTCAAACATGAACTACACTGAGCAACACTTCCACCAAAGGTTTCTGGTGGTACTGCTCTTTTTGCTGCATTTAACATTGAGCATAAATGAGCCCTTAAGTTGAGATAATATTCTTATTTAACTTCATTTTCATGTAGGAAACCAGCTTTTTATCAGAGGATTCAAAAGGGGGACATCAGAGAACTCAGACTGGAAAGAGCTGCTGAATTTGCAGGGTGTAAACATAACAGTTGTGACAACAGAGAAGGTTAGCATCTGGTTCATTCTGAGATCACAGAAGACAAAAATGACAGCATAGATGGGCCTGTACTATACCATGCACACTATGTCTTGTCTTCTTGTCTTGTCTTGTCTTGTCTTGAAAACTTTCCATCATTTTTACTCCTGTCGACTCTGTTGCCGTGCATCCACTCAGTTTTGGACCTACACTGGTTACTTGAATATTGCAACTTGATAACATGTGGAACTAATTTCGATGTAAACAAATGGCTCGTCAAATAAACTCAAAATACTTGAAGCAGTCATGATACATATGCATGATTAAAAGCAAGTATATTCTCGGCATTTGTCTTCTGGCTAGTTAAGCTGGTTACTGCAGGCTATTGAAAATCATCCTGAAATACTGATTCAATCCAGAAAGCTTCCAAAAGATCTGATGCACTGACCAGGAGCAAGAAGCAGAGGAAGTGGAGTCATTTCTAAATGCTAGGTTAGGACATCTGAAAAGATTAGCAAGACACAGGACATCCCTTGCAAAATATGGACTTGAACAGAGCAAATATTGCCACACTTTGAGGTTGGAACTATCTGTGGTACAAATTTTTACAAGATAACACAGCAGGACAACACAGTGTCCTGTACGTAGGGACTTAGTGAATGACAAAATACTTCTTCTTTGTAAAGATACAAATCATCAGTGAAGATGACTTTTGTAGATATATTTCACATAAGATATTTTATGTTTTACTCTCTGCTACTCAACTTAGGTCATGAACCAGTCATTTTACTCAGCTTGTTGAAAATCATGCTTGTAGCTCAGTAGTTTTCCATCACGTCAACATCATTCCAATATGATTAAAAAACATGCTGATAACGCCTTGTTGTGCAGCCTTGAACTTTTATACAAATACATAAGTATCGTTTTTTGCTGTACAACCATGTCTTATAGTCTATGATCACATCCAGGTCTGACTCGCGTGAGGAAAACATTGACTCTTATCCAATCAGCAAGTATCAGCTCAGACGAGTCACTCCCTAGCAACAGCCCAGCAACCAATCTGGAGCCAGGAACTTGGACGTAGCGGAACGGTCCTCGAGTCCGGAAACTGAACAAAACACCAGAGCTATAGCTAGTCAGGGCCTTTTCTCTTAGTGAACTTGGACACATCTTATGTCTGCTTGCTAGAGAGAACGACCAGAGCTCTGCATCTGCATATTCAATTCTGATTGTAACCTGATTGTAAGAATAAATCTTTTAAATTATACTCAGAAGTCCTCCTTGTTATTTCCAATCAACGAACACGTGGAATCCCTGGACAGGTTATTCCTGGGATCCAACACTATACACTCTCTTCTCAGCAGGTCACAGCTGAACACAAACACCCTACACTTTGTGTAGGCACAATTGATTCATACACACATGTTTCTCTGTCATCATGCTTACTGTTTGAACTCATTTTAACCCAGAGACCAGATGCAAAATGTGCATACACGTATAAAAGTAGCCAGCTGGACCTGATTGAGTAGTTGGACATTTGGCTGGCAGCCAGTGCCTATAGAAAACACTTGAGAATACCTCTCTGAATTATTTGGCTCCAGAGAGAAGAGAGGAGTTAATTACTTTAAACTATCAATGTGAGGGTTTTTTTCTTTTCATTTTATATGACAATGTGAGCCAGGGGAAGTGAGCCTTATTTCAAACTGCTAGAATTATAAAAAGAAGCTGTTAAATTAAAATAAAAAGCATTGTGGGAAACAACATCAGTATTCTGTGCATTGTGAGTACTTTGATTGACACATTCTTGATTTTAATTAAACCCATAAATCAAATATTTGAGTCCGGAGAGGGTAAAGCAGACTGAGGTTAGAAAGAGAAGGAGGCCATAAAAACAAAAAAGAGACAAACTGATTGAAGAAAAATAAACAGCAAGAAAATAAAAGAAAAACGCTGTAAAACACATTTAAGATTTAAAAAAAGCTCTCTACAGAAGAGGGAGATGATGTCACTTAAAACAATAAATCTTTGGCCCATTTAGTGTTTTCTCAATAAGGCCTCTGGATGAGGGTTGGTCTGCAGAGCAGTCATCGTCATTATTCACATTAAACTAAGTGCTCTAGTTCCCAGGATAGAAGGGGGAAAGGAAGGAGGGAGAAATTAATGGGAAGGGCAGACATTTACAGTGGTACCCTTAGCTCATATGAGGAATGGGCTTGGCAAGGAGTCTCCACCCACCAGTTATGTCCTTGCTTCTGTCCTTCACCACCGAGCAGCAGATTTTACACGAAAACTGAGCTTCTGGTGTAAAAATCTGATGTTCGGTGATGTTAAAAGTGATAACCTGTTACTATTATGAATAGCTATATCTAATGTAGATATATTGTGAATGCACAAATGGAGCTCACATTGAATTCAACTCAGCTGTTTGATGGCTACGCACATCTGATGTTTACTGTAAATACTGTAAGTTTTTTGGGCTACAGTATTGTGTTTTTTGTTTTTTTTAGTGCAGCGTGTGTGGTTTTGTGGTTTACATATTTTGCTTCAGTTTTACACAAAAATTTCGAATCGATGATATTCACAAGCTCACGTACTTCCAGCGAACAAAGTGGTGAAACAAACCAAAATAGCTATTGCAGAAGATGTGAAAGATCATCCTAGAATTTTTACAATTTAGATGCATGCTCATCCTCTAATTTAAAAAGTTGAGCTATGCAATGACAAGGATCCTTAAACGTTATCCAAGACAGAGTTAAGCTTATCGTCTGGTGCTTCAGATGAGTTTATACAAAGTAAAGCAGCAGCAAACCCTGCATTGTTTCTGCTCATGTAGGTGTGATATCTTTTAACTTCTTTTGGTTAAATCTTTATCTTGGTATTTATAAGGTATATGTAAGGTACATAAGGTATTTTCCAGGGATGAAGAACATGTTTGTCACACACACTCTGGCCTATAAGGAGCTACGTTGACCATGATCAAGGCAAATGTACAGGCGCCAAAACTATTTGGTTTTGTACAAAAAACAGGCATGATTATGATGGGGAAAGGTTGAGGATTGTGTTTGAAATGTGTCTGGGCACGTTTTACGTTGGATGCTAACGAAGCTGATCTGTTTGTTGTGACGCAGAAGACCTCATGTGACACACTGAAAGCAGCAGCAACTGCCTCTTTGCTTTCATGTAATCAAACAAATCATATTTTCCATGTATACACACACATTTTTAGAGATCTGACAAGCATGCACAGCCTCTGAGTCTCCAGGGCACATTTTATTAAGGCTTGCAATGCTGTCTGCAGAGAGATCAATTATTGGAGAATTTATTAGTTAGCTCTGGTAAGACTATTGTAGCACTGTGTGAAATAGGAACCGGGAAAAAGACATTTGTCACTAATGTACAACCATTGCACTGGTATTCTGACTGCATATAGACTTCAAATGTTATTGTTAAACTGTAAATTAGATTAATTCGTCTTGTCATAATTTATCAATGAGTGAAATAATCTTTCTTGTAAGAAAAGCAACAAGCTGAGGGTCTACTGTACAAATTGAGAGGACATTATCTGAACAAAAAAAAGTTTCAGATTTACTGATTGTTTGCCGGCTTGGAGCAGGAACATCCAAGCAATCAGGTTAAATTCAAGGAACTTGTAGCCTGGTAAAGGCCATGTATCCTGCATTCCCATAGTGTTGGCGCAGTGCTGAATTTATCTCTATATTTCAACCAGAGCTCTAAATGAACTTCTGTGGTCACTAACCAAAGTTGTAGATCACTAAAGTTACCAGCCAAATTTTTTCCAAGGAAAATACGCCAGAATATAAGTACAACCAAATGCATTTTACCATCCCTGTTTCTTATATTGTTTTAATTGTTGTTTTAATGAAAATGCAGAGTCTCCACTTCACTGTCTTTGTTTAGACTTAGCTCTTTCACTGCATTATCACAGAATAATATAAAACTTTGAACAGCTGATTAGTATTACAAAGACCAATGACCAACAAATTAACATGAATGCAGCTATTTTTGTGTTGTAGCAGCTGAAATCTACTGGCTGACTTGTTGTGTTTATAAGGGTAACAGAGAGTTATCCTAACCCTCAAAGCCCACTACTCCTCCATGTTCACCCTTATTTCATATGGAGGACCCCATAATTTCACACACTGGTTAGCCATGCATATAATGCAGGCTTTATTTTAAAAAATGCATCCAAAACACCTGTTTTCACCTTCTGTCATTAACTCATAGAACACGTTTTTCACAGCAAAAACTGAAAAACAGATAAACGCTGATTGGTTTGTAAAAAATGTTTAATTAACTTACTAGACAATTAGCAAGGCTAGTGTCTTAAACATATACGTCTGCTGTGGCAAATTTCAACCTTTTTTGATATGTGAAACCAGATAAAAACAACAGTTTTGAAAATGATGGCATAGTGATTTAAAATGTTATTTTGATGCTACATATCAGTATTTCAAGTTTCTTTGTGACTGTGTAGTTTTATATTGTTTGTAGAGCATGCATTTTATATGTAGTTGTATTTCCAGGACAGATATGTACTATACTGTATGCATCTCTGTCTTAATCATTCAGCTCTCTGTCATCCAAAAGCAAATCTACAGAGAATCCAAGTTTATTCTCTGAAGTCGCATATATAATCAAATTATTGGTTTCCATCGCTGCACAGGCAATGATTCCCACTCATTAGCTAATCTATCTATTTTCTCCTCTTCCTTCCTGAAGAATCTGCCTCTTACCATAAAGGGTACATTTGATGTTCATTATTGCTTTATGATAAAAGACTGTCCAGTGGTGATCCCATTTGTCATATTCTTCCATTTGATAGATGCTCCTGTGCCACTGATGTCACAAATGTCATGTTTTTTCTTCTTGACATTTGTCATAAACTGCCATGTTTGTACATTTAGAAAGCACTGTATCCCCAGTCAGTCCTTTCGGCACCCTGTAAGCATTTTTGCTCAATTTCGTTTCATTATCAGAGTTAGATAAAAACCAGTACCTCTCTACTAAAAGCAGCTTGCTGTCAGAGTACAATGAAATTATGCCCGTGGTCTGTGATCTGGAAGTACTCTGGACAATACCTTTAGACAGGTACAGTATCAGGTCAGATAACAAGCCATGGAAAATATCATCCCTGTGGTATAACACTGTTAACATAGAAAGTCATTCATTTGAATCAATCTTCATCTGTTTGGTGCAGGTAAAAAATTGTTTAGTTAATTTAAAGGAAAAGAGAAGCAGCCAAACAATGGTGTACACATTTATCACCAGCAGATATTTATTTCTTCAAAAGCATTCTTTTTAAATGAAAAAAGGATTTTTATCAAGGGAAATGTTTTATTTTTTGTGTCTCAATATGAAAACCTTAGGCTTACTTCAGCTTATGGCCAATTCTATAGATAACATGATCATTTTACAGCCACAATCCTTCAGAAATAATGTGCTGTAAACAAGAAAAGCTCAATGAATGATTAAATGATTAAAGCACAATGATTAAATGAAACAAGGTGAAGTTCTGATCAAGCCATGGAGTTTTACTGTCTCTGGTGCAAGAGGCACCGAATGTCAAAGGAATTAAATCAAAAAATTAAGAAGGTGTTTTAGAGTAAGCTGTGCGATTCAGAGCCAAAGGATTTGGTTGAGGGGAATGTTTTGGTCCTTTATAAGGACTGGATGAAAATTAAAAGAGATACCAATGTTTCAAAATGAATAGATAGACAGTCTCAGACTAGTCAGCAGTGAATCCTGACTGAATGAAACCAATGAAAACAGCTGTTATTGTAAAAAGTCTCTCACAAATGTCAGAAAAAACATTGTATAGCAAGGGAAAAACTAACTCTTATATGGCTACAAGAAATGTTAAGAAGTTATGTGTTGGTTAGTCTGGTTTGTTGTGGTTGTTGTTCAGCAACTTTGGCCATTTCACTGATATATTTTGTCACTGTATTTATTAGTTTGGAGATAAAAAGGTTGTTTTGCGAAGAAGATTTAAATAATATTGACAAGCTCTGTGTTGGAAGTATTGGGACACAAAGGCTCTAGACCGGTTTTACCATACACGGAGTACATTTTGACACAGGTTGAAGGAAAGCTGTGACTAACAGCCGTAATGGGTGCTACATTCAAGGTAAGTGAGCAAAATTCAGGTACTGAAGAAACAATAGCTGCTAAAGTGAAAAACAAGATTTAACATTTATCAGAACCGAGTCACTGTTATTGTTAACAGGAATTGTTACAAGTCGAAACAATCTGCTGCAGAAAGGCTCTATACCGTATAACATCAAAATACTTAGTTTATATTCAAACGTGATTTTTTTTTTTATTTCATTTTGAGGCAGTACTGGTGTTTTCACCTGTGTGCTGGTTATGAGTTATGACAGAAACTAAGTTGTACTTTTCTCTCACACATTAGATTGATACCTTGTACTATTGATTCTCTGTCACAGTAAACCTGAAAAGAAAGACTACGTCACACTTCATGAACAACACATCTCCCAGGAGCTGCAATTTGTGTGTATGAGAGTGTGTGTGTTAGTGTTTGCGCAAGACATTTTACAAAGAAAACCAATCTGATGTTCATTTTACAATTATATTCCAGCTGCTTTGCCACAGTCACACATCTGGACTCAGTGTATTGTATCTTTTTTCTTTATGCATTTCAATGCACGTTGACTTATTCTGCTATTTTTAGTTGACTTGTAGAAATCCACCATCAGTCCTCCACATCATGGAGCATATTTTCAGCTTCACTCGCAGTTTCACGTAAGTGCCTGTACCATCTGACAGATTCTGCGACCATTCTTATTACTGTCAGACTAACTGATTGCTGCAGTGGCTGCCCACGTATTGAACGGCGGTAAGTAATGAAAATAGTGTGTATCCAGTGTACATTCCCCAATCGATCCCATCAGTGGTAAAGTAGCTTGGCACCAGTTAGGCCTTAATAGGTCCAGCAGGAGAAAAAAAGAGGAATTGTGTGAAACGGGAACGTAAGGTTTTTCCCTGTCAAAGAAGAGTGCTCAACATTTTCCTGTTTAAAACTCAACGAACAGCTGGTTTTTCTTGCAGCACTTTTACAATTAATTTTCACAACAGTTTATCATAAAGAGGGAAGAATAAAGTAAAATAAAAAAATTAAGAATCCTCTTGGGAAGAAACTGAAGATTTGTATCATTATTTATTGCTATATTAGTCACAGTCCAGAGTATTGATGATCACTTCCTATAACCACACTTTCTTGCTAATTTATAGCTTCATCCCCGGTTGCACCAAGCTTGCCTTTCCTCCTCGCTGGATAGCTGGCAGGAGCTGACTCTTGTCACAGCATTGCTAACGTAATCAGCTGAACTCACACAACCTTTTTGTGCACAAATTGTATTACACTACAGTGAAAGGGGGGGGGGGGTTCAGAGTGATTTAGTTAATGCCTGAGCTCACGATGAATACTGAGTGGGGGGAGAAGCTGCTGCCTTGACGGTGCTTTAAAGACATACAGTAAGCTGCAACACACCAGATCGTGTGTGTGTGTGTGTGTGCTTGTGTGAATATATGTATCATATGTGTTCACCTTCTGCTTCACTGCTGTTGCACATCTGGTTTCCCTGAGCAGCAGGAACCGAATGATTTAAGATGCCAAATTTTTTGGGGAAAAAAAAAAGATGGAGGCTCGGATGGAAAGATGAAAGCTGGCAGGTGAAATGATGCTCATGCATTAATTCAGGGAGAAAAAATCAAAGACATTTTTTATTTCAAACTGAAGCTGTCAATTTTTATTTAATAACAGCTTCACTTGGCACAGAAAAAAACAATGATAATTTATTCAAGCATCATTCTGTTAGGACTGATGAATCCCCAGATAAATGATTTATTCCATCTGAAATTATCATTTGAAAGCTTTATATGAAAATGTATGGTTGTGCCATTTTAGAGAGAAAAGTAATGAAGCCATCTTCCTCAACCCTCCTCTTCAAGTTATGTAATTCTGGGCTGAAAGACAAAAAACCATGATATAATCGACCTGTAATTAGATTCAATTAAATATATATCGTCTTTTGGTTTTTTCACATTTTGTATATCAAGCTTTGGTCGTTCAGCTGAAATGAGTTTAATCTGTCTAAAACTACTTATTTTCTTTTAACAATAGATGACATAGCTGTAAATGCAAGGATTCCTCTCAGCTCGCTTGTCACATATTTACTGTATTTCTTATTCCCTTTCCTTTACTATCATTCTTTATTCTTATATTGCCATTTCATGTGAATAAATTAAGGTTTTTTCAAATCCTAGTATTCAGAAAATAAATGTTATTTTACATTTGTCAAAGCCAAAGATATGAATAATGCCAAGATTACGAATCGTCAGAAGGGGGTCAAAGAAGAACTAACTTTTCTCCATCTAAATTACCTAGAACCTTAAAGGTTTCAAAGCAGTGCAAGTGAACATTTTATTGTAGTCTTATACTGTAATATGCATCAAATTAACCTTATCCAGCCATTTTAACTCATTTCTGTGAGATCAAGTTGACCGATTGTCACAAACATTCAGGGGTGAGAAAAGTTGTATGTTAAGCCAAACCCAACATTCAACAAGTAGTTTTAAACATTGGTAGTTACTAGGTTACATGTGGGACTGGAAGGGTGGTATAAAACATTATTTAACTATATAAAAACAATAGTCTGGCTCTCAACACATCAACTTATATGTTTTGTTGCAGCTTGGTAATGCACATTCTCAAACAAAATCTCAGTGTTTTCTGACAATGAATTTCTGCTACTGCCAGTATGTCATGCTACCATAGCTCGAGTTCAAAATGGCAGATACTCAGAAGCCGTGTTGTGATTTTGCATATCACTTGGTCAGTGTTAAATACTAGAGAAACATAGTCAACAACAAAAATTTGTAAATTATAGAGCCAGAGAAATTAGAGGAGATCAAAAGAAGTACATAAAACCATTGGTCTCCATCACCTGCTGAGCAAAGGCACAGAATTAAAGTTTTAAATGCTCTGTTATAATTTGGTGTATTGTTCAATATATGTACAGTAGTATGTTCATGACTCACTCATATCCACAGCTAGTGAAAAATAGTTTCAAACATCGTAAAGGAGTATGTAAATCAGCAGGACTCCGGCCCTTGAAGACCAGGATTGATGATCCCTGATCAATCCAATCAAAAGGTCACAATTTGTATATTAGCTCAACTTGTCACGCTGAGCCACCGTCAGAGACAAGGAGAAAAGAACTGAACACAGACTACAAGGCAGGACGGACATTAGAACAAGGATTCATTAAAATAAACTAAAGGTGCTGAAAAGGAGTAATTAACATATTAGTCAAACCAAAACTTACAAAAAAATTGACAAAGTAAAGCAAAGAAGGTATAAGGACAAACCAGGACATGAAAGACAAGGATCTGGCAATGAGCCAAGGCAAAACATAACTGAAGGGTTATAACTGCAAACAAGGAGCAGGTGTGACAATTAGCAACTGAGAACCAGGTGTGACAGGGGAGCAGGAAGTGGAAGCTAACAGAACTAAGGAATTAAAACAAGACTAGAAACAGAAACCCAACAAGAACTAAACCAGAAGCAGAACCCAAACCCACTTGACACTACCGAGACTCATGTTTAACTCTGCTGGGGTGTAAATTGGGATCAACCCAAAGTTCCTCTGATATTATAGATGAAGTGGATCCTCATCATTGCAACCACCTCTGTTATTATTAATGAAACATGATATGGTATTATATAATACCCATCTTTGTATTCCACAGTTAATTAGTATTTTTAGACTCTCTTTCATTATCTTTATCTAATAGAGCAGCATCAGTCAAACTGTGTCCTTTTTTCTTTTATCCTCTCATGGTTCATGTGCACCTGTTGCAGCAGGCAGGACGTGTCTCTGATTAGAAGTGATACCAGCTGCTGGCTAACAGGCTAACAGGGGAGAAACATTCATCTGGTTAACAGAGCCCTGACAGTCCTCTCTCTCCTCCGCTCGGCTCTCCTTAATGCTTTACGGAGTTGTCGTTTAAAGATGACGTATGACACAACCAGGGCTTCGCTTGCCAATAACCCCTACTGTCACACACACACAACATGGGAGAGAGGTTCTGGTTGTGTGTTTGTGTGAGTGTAACCATGCCAGCCCTGGTGCTGGCAGGTTCAGTCTTCTTCCGTGTTAATACTCTGCGTTGTGTTTTAGAGATAA
>JAOXYM010000013.1:20766018-20786161 GCA_028567055.1 Leptatherina wallacei
TTACACAGCAGTCTTTTAACCGTCTGATGCAGTGTGTGTTTGTTTGCATGTCCAGGACTTTTCATCTGCCACGAAGGAGGTGGAGGAGCTGACAGCCCAGCTCCGCAAGCAACAGCAGCAGTCTCAGCAGACTGCCCAGGAGCTAGAACAGCTACGCAAGGTACACACACACACACACACTCGCACAATGTGTCTCAGAGGGCCTATCCAGTCAAGCAACTGAGCTGGTGATGGCCGGCCTGAAGCTACAGTGGCACCTCACAGAGGGAGAGAGAAAGCTGCTCTAGCCCTCAGTGCAGGAGCTGCTGTTACTTTTCCATTAGTGGAGGCCTACATTTTACAGCCGTGTACACGGAAGCTGCCCGGAGGTCTGACTTTGTCTTGTGTCCACTTTGTTCATACATCCAAACAAACACAGAATTTCAGAGACTGATATTGTCAGTGATTTTTAAGAAAATGAATGAAAATCAGATAATGATACTCTGCTTATTTTCTACGTTTTCAAGGCAAACATCACACAAATTGATAGGTAAGATTATTATGTTAAAACATACGCTGAAGAAGCCAGGCATCGTTGTTAGATTATTGTTTGATTATATGTTGCAGGTGGAGACTTCAAAATAATTTTGCTTCTAAGTGTTGCTGAAAGTATGAAAGCACACCTGTTGCTAAATCTTGAATTGGGGAAAGCTGAATTGTGCAAAGGGATTTTTCAGGGTCAGGTCTAACCTGTCTGAGAAAGCGGGTTGAATAAAAAGTGTTTTCAGCCATGTTCACTCGTACAACAGAACAGTGCCACATATGAACCAGCAACTACACATGTCCTGTCTGAGTCTGTTCCAGAAGCACATGTGCATGTGTCTGCTGCAACAGGCGTGGCGTCTGAGCTGGAGACGTCATGTTTGTGGTCACAGATGATGTTACAGTTCTTTTGATGGTGTTGCTTAAATAGATTGTTATCTAAGCCTAAAGCACAGAGCAGGTCAAGAGCCCTGAATGAGACAACCATTTCCCTTCCTCGTTTCCCCAGTAAAACATCCACCAAGGAGCAAAACAACTGAAGTAAACGTGGCTGTAAATTGATTTATTTTTTTAACACTTTACATGCTGCATTAGATATTCAGTTAAGTTCAGTTAATAGGCAGTTTGATGTTGAAAAATGTTTTATTTTTAGTTAAAGTATTCCCTGCTGGCAGGAATATTCCTTATCTGTTTCTGGTTTTGATGCAGTCTGCCCCCTCTGATTATAGGAGGCGCAGCAGAGCTCCCTGCTGGACATGGAGATGGCCGACTACGAACGTCTGGTGAAAGAACTCAATGGAAAACTCTCGGAGAGAGACGAGTATGTTGAGGAGTTAAAGGTCCAGATAAATGCATTAAACCAGAAGCAGGAGATGCTCGAGCAGGAAATTGGTACGGATAGCTCCTTCATTTACTGTTTAATGTTCCCTTGTGAAGAGTTGTTATTCATTTCACATCATATTTATCCACATTGACACACAGAATAATAAATATACAATTTATTTGACGTTGCAGTGCAATTTTGTTTAGGAATCGAATGATAATATAAAAAATATACCATATACAGCATGACTGCGTTGAATCTAAAAACCCTCAATTCTTCAGTTCAGATTAATCTTACATTTAGGGAATTGGTAATATAGGAATCGCAGGTTCATATAAGCACACTTTGGCATTCACTGATTTCAAACTCCTTTTTTCTCCTTCAGTCTTAAGGATTTTTCTTGTCACATGTCATTTCCCTCCCACTTTCTATGGGTTTTATTTACAATTCTGTGATGGCAGCAATATGATGGCTTAAAGAATAAATATTCGTTTACACCTTTTTTGCATTATATTTATCTTACTGCGGGTGTGTACGTGTGCCTGTTCTTGCATATGTTGTCTCTCCAGAGGCTTTAAAGTCCCAGCTGGACCAAGAGGAAGATAAGACCTCCAAAATGAAACAGCTGTTAGTGAAGACCAAGAAGGACTTGGCTGACGCAAAGAAACAGGTTTGTGTGTATGTGTGTGTGTTTTTATTGGTTTTCCCCAAAGGATGTCCTGTTACTGTGTGGAACATTACTGCCTGATGAATGTAAATGATCTTTTTCGGGCATTTGTTGGAAGGCCTTGAAGATGTAGGGAATAGTCAGTCATTCTTGTATGTTGATGTTCTTTCATATTTGAGTGTATGCATTTAAATTTTCACTCAGTCTGTGTATTTATGGATGTGTGTGTTCATACATGCAGGAAAGCTCCCTCATGGTGCTGCAGGCGTCTCTGAGAGGAGAGCTGGAGGCTAACCAACAGCAGCTAGAAAGCTCAAAGGTAACACACCCGGTACTCCTCTCTGCTGTCCCCGTTGATAAAATATAGAACTAAACAGATCAGATGTTGCTCGAAACACAAGGCACAGACAGAAATGTTTACTTTTGTGCGTTCAGATTGAGATGTGTGAGCTGACAGCCGAGCGCCATCGTCTGCAAGAACAGCTGAGATCTGCTTTGGAGCAGCAACAAAGAACCAGCAGCTCCCTGCAGCAACATATCCTCAGTCTGCAGCAGGAAAGAGACTCTGCTAAGGTACACATGTTGAGTTTTCCCTCTTCAACTGTGTTTTTATGCACAGCTCCATCAGGACATGATGAGGATTTAATGCACTGCTTAAGGACACATTACAATTTGTTTTTGAGTTGCCGCACCCATACTTGGATGAACTTAATTGAAGGCTGCGGCAGCTCATGCTCACTAGAGACCACTGACGAATGGGGTTTCAACTAATGACTATTTTCATTATTAATCTCTCAATTATTTTTAATTAATTGTCAACTCTATAATGTCAACAGTGTTTTAAAAGAACTTTAGTCATATTCTAAGTGGCTGAGCTGACAGCTGCTAATAGCCTGCTTTATATGGCCAACAATGCAAAATGAAAACATTTGATCCACATTGAACTAGAACTAAAAACTAGTAAATATTTTCATAGGTGAATTTCTCAGAAATTCAGTTGTCACAATGGATTTTGGTTTTCGTTCTTCTGTGAGACAGCCAATCACTCGTCTCAGTGAATGATATATATATAAATGAATCATTATAAAATATCCTCTGTATCAGCAGCTGCAACAAATACTGTTTTTAAACTGCTAATTGGAAATAGATTAATGAGGTTTTTTATGTCAATTAAAACAAATGATCCTAAAATATCTATAACTACACCATGGATGATGAATGATTCATCTTCAGTACTTGTTGAATTGGTAATGATGGTTAAATGCGTACATGTCTGCATGGATGTCCACCGTCCACAGGCAGTGGGATTGAACTTTATGATTGGTATTACAGAAGCAGGAGTTTCTTTGGCTGTTAGAGGTTCAATTAATATAATGTCCAGCTCATTCACATCAATAAGTCTCTATATGCTGTATTTTCCACTGCGTATTCTCCTTCCCAGTCTTCAACCTGCACCATCTGTTTCTTCATTCCTTTTTATTTTTCTATTATCACTTCTGTCATGTAGGCGTGCAGCCGTGTTACATGGTTCAAACCAGCTGTCATTAGTAAGAGGCTTGTGCCTGAAGATGATGATGATGATGAAGTTGATGAAGTACAAACCAAAAGAAAAAGAGGAGATGTACTCTCAGAAAAAAAATCACTTGGCCTTTCTAATGGTGTCTTTGCAGAGAAAGATACAAGGAATGAGACTAAATGTGGATTGAAAAAGAGAAATTACAGAAAAAATAAATGAATATGAGAAAAGACAGGATTACTCAGTACACAATAGTGAAATTATCAATTCTTCTACTACTACTTCGTCTTTGACAGTTAAACTGGGTAAACATCTTCATCAGATGTTTGATATTCAGTAATAAGGTGGTGTTTTATATCAGCTATTGGATCAAAAGGTTCCTCTTTAATTTGCAAATTTCTAAGATACAGTTGCCGTTGGTTTCTCCTGTCATTTGTTGCATATCTGTGCTTAATGCGTGTGTTGAATCCAGGCTGAGCTTTCGGAAACGACAGCAGAGTTCGAGAGTTACAAGGTGCGAGTCCACAACGTACTCAAACAGCAGAAGAACAAAACCAGCGTTCACAGTGAGGGAGACTCTGGGAGGCAGGAGAGGTGGGTGACGGTCAGAAAACATAACGCTGTGTTGCATCATGTTAACTGTATGTAAAGTAGAGTTGTCACACAATACTTTGCATTTCCAGCTAATTATATCACAGGCACAGCCTAAACCAATTAAAGCTTAGAATGACATGTTAAAGCACAACTGTGAATGTAAGGTGAATATGATGAATGTGCGGTGTGTGTGTTGCAGGGAGCTGTTGTCCTCTCAGGTAGAGCAGCTGAGGACCAGACTGGCAGAGAGCCAGCAGAGTCTCCACAGCAGCACCGCGGAGCTGCAACAGCTCCAGACTGAACACGATACTCTCCTGGAGAGACACAATAAAATCCTCCAGGAAACAGTTAGCAAGGAGGCCGAGCTCCGCGAGAGGTGAACTCATGAAGCTTTAGGTTCTTTGTTTTATCCCATCTTCTCTGGAATGTCAGTTGCATCCTGTTCTGTATGATTTTTCATGTTTCCATCTTGTCTTTCCATGATGTGATTTTTTTTTCAAGACAGGAACACATTCTGGGAACACCTGATTGGATCTGGCAAATACTTGTCACTCATGTTTCCATTTTTTTTTCTACCATATGCCATATACTGATTCTCAGCTTAATGAGCAGTGTCTAAATTCCTTCTCTCTGTCTCCTCGTCCAGGCTTTTGTCATTACAGTCGAAGAATGTGGCCCTGCGATCAGACCTGTCCCAGGCTCAGGCTGATCTGTCTTCCCAGGTCGACAGCCAGCGGCAGACATACAGGGAGCAGCTGAGGAAGCTGCAGGACGATCATCGGGCTACCGTGGAGACGCTGCAGGGACAGCTGACCCGAGTCGAGGAGCAACTCTTCAACCTGCAAAGCCAGAACAGTAAGCATCGAGGGGAGGTATTAATTAACCATCTGATTCTTTCCTCTTTTTCCTGCCGCTCAAAAAAGCTCAGCAGAAAGTAATCATAGAAGGAGATGGCTCAAAGCATCAGGTTGGTGTTACAGTCTTTCCTGTCTTGTTTATTCTTCGCTTCCATGAGAAGAATGATGGGAGGCGGAGAGGGAAGGGGTGTATCAGTGTGTTTGTCAGTAGAGCAGCACTGAGAGCTCATTCATCACCTCCCACACAGCTGCCCTCTGGAGTCAAACAGCAAATACACACTGTAATGACTAGGAAAGGCAAGTGTGTGTATGTGTTTATTCTCTCTCTCACTGCTTCGTGGCCAGATGTTGGCAAGATTCCTCAGCTCTGTTCCCGCCTCACAGTGTGGCAAACAGCTCGCTGTGGCATCTGGAGGGACTCATCATTAGTGGCTCACACATGGACGGCGGGATCAGTCCGACATGCAGGGCCAGTATTGGTGTTTATTAAAGTCATATTTGAGCCACTTTAATACTATATTAGGATTTAATTGCTGGTAAAAATGCAGATGTGCTCAGCATCTGTGTGTTTTGCAGGCCCCGTTAGACAGGTGGGTCATAAAACTATAAGGTTTTTACTGGCCTCATTTTTGTTTCTCACTAAATCAGATTAACGAACACTAAAACTGATCTACATTCATCATCCTGCTTGCTCTAATTTATTCTTTAATCAACACATTTTAATTGTAAATCATCATAAAGTGTAAAAAAAATTTTTCTGTTGTCAGTTTTTGTAAGAATAAATCAGTCCACGTCCTCTGTTGGCTTGTTGTAACAAAGATTAGCATGTCTTGTGTCTGAGGCAGGTTAAGAAGTAGGATGGCTCACCTTTAAACACGTTATACATGCCTGTTGTGGAGTGTTCTCGTATTGGCTTGGCTTTCACAATGAGCTCTGAGGTTTTCTGTCTCAGTGAGGCCATCTACTGGTCCAGTCATATAAACTGTAAGCATGTGGAGGCGTGACTCCAGTCTTAGCTGATGAGACAGCCAGACTGGAGGCAGGGAGGTGATGAGATAAGTTGATTATGACCCTTTGACTCAGTCATAAGTCCATGAATCACAATCTTCTCTGCTGTCCACCTACTCTCTCAAGTGTCTCATCTCTCCGTCACCCTTCTCTGCACACTTGTTATGACTACTCATGCCAGATGAACTGGAAAAGACCTGAAGTTTGTCTGGTGCCCCCTTATTTCACAACGGAGGAGGATAGTCACTCAAACTAGGAGGAATTCTCAGAGTGTAAGCTTGTAGTGTAAGGCTTGAAGAGTGCAGGAATTATTAGATTTTTGGCATAAAAAAAAAAAAACTAAAACCTCTCTAATTTAGCCGTGAGGTACTTTTTGAGATCTTGCAGCGATCACTACAAAGAACATGTCTCTTAAATTAAAACCATACAACTTAAACATTTTAAAACCATAAAAGATTATGTAATAATAAGCTTCCTATTGGTTGTAAATTATTACTTTCAGTTGTAAATTTTTATCCTTCTGCATGACCCCCACACTAAAGAGAGCACAGTTTTCAATAAGTGCAACTACAAATCACCATGGCACAAGTGAAACCTATATGTGTGTTCTCCTTCCCCTCAGGTTCAGTCTCAGTCCAGTCTAGCCGTAAGCCATCAGACCTGCAGCGCAGAAGCACTGATCAAAACCATGGAGGGTTTGGAATAATGCCCATTAGCGACCTCCAATCTATGGCCAGGGAGGAGGGAGAAGGGATGGAGACTTCCGAGACTGAGAGATCCTCCCCAGTTCTCACATCTTTGCCCTCTCTGGAGCAGCTACTCACATCCCCAGACCCCAAACAAGGTATGTGTGGGGAAAAAAAGGTTCGTTTGGAAGAGTAATTCAGTTAGTAAAAGCACTGTGTATGATCAATCAGGTGACACTAGAGGGCCTTAACCCCTGTGATGATAAACCACTGGACCAAACTTTTTTCATCAAGAAGTTAAATACAGTTTAAACAGGGCTGGCTAATTTAAGAGAGGTGTTGCTTTAACTTGCTTGTGGTTTCTGTTGCATCTATAGAGCCATTTGTGTGGACAGTGGAACCAACCAAAGAAGAACTAAGTGAAAAGCTGAGCACAGCCACCCGAAGCATGGAGCATATGAACAGCCTACTGCATGAAACCGAGGCCACTAATGCTGTTCTCATGGAGCAGATCACTGTATGTACAAATATCCATTTACACATAAAAATATATATTATTATAGCAAGATGAAATCCTAATAGTTTATCCATGTGAGAATCTCAGCAGAATGGTCACTAACTTTAATCAAACTTAACGAGCCCAAAGTCTATTTAAAAGATTTTATTAACTTAAACAGAAATCAAAAACTGATGTTATTTTTCAGCTTTGTCGCATCTGCTGGTGTCCATACCAGTTTTAACACATTAAGTTGGCCTGTAAGCACCAACAGTGACGTCAAAGAGCCTGGTGTTGTTCACAGTCCCTTCTTTGTCCAGAAGAAAGTAGAACTTATGTCCTTTGACTCTGAGGGGGATGAATGATGGAGACTCCTGTCTGTGGGCGTGGCAGGCTACCTGAGACAGTGGGGCTGTTATGCTCCAGCCTTGGCCTGGTCCCAAAGGAGACTGTGTGCAGACTGTTACCATTCTCCCGCCCTGATGTAGAACCACCTTACTAACAGAGCGCCGGCAGAACAGAGCCCCGAGGCCGACGATCCCTCCTCCTATTGCCAGGCACCCCAGGGTGAAGCCGTACCTCCAAACGTTTGACCCCAGGTTCATTTCAAAACTCCACATCCCAGCCAACCCCGTGGTGGTGGGCGCCTTGGCTTTTTCCTTATCTTTCGCTCCGCCTGTGTCTTTGAGCTCGGTGAAGGCAAAGTGAGCTAGATATGTCCAGAAGATAAACTGTCCGCCACAGAAAACCGAGAAAAGCCGGAAGAAACTGGTTCTGTCGTGCTCAAACAAGGTGACATCTCTGGAGGGCTGGGTGGAGGTGCAGAAACTGCGACGGGCTGTAAGCTGGCGGCGTGTGCGGACAAATAACCCGCCGCACAGTCCAGAGGCACCGAGTTGGGTGAACGAGTTGGTGCTCGATGAAGTCTCTGCAGACATCGATGCATTTCGAAAGAGTCGAGCTTTCTGTCCAATACTACCGAGTCGAAACTGCCTGGAGTAATACTCCAATGCTCCACAAAGCAGGCGCTCCAATCCCATAACCGCAGTATATTAACCTCTCCGGTGCTTTTGGCAGCAAAATAAGACAGTCTCGGTTTATAAAAATGCTGTCACACTCGTTTTAAAGCTTTTCTACTACGCTATACTCCTTTACAGTAGAGGGCGACGCCATATTTGTTGTGTGACGTAAGATGTTATACGCGCTTGTAAAATCTCGCGAGAGAATCATCCAACAAGCTCTACAAACTACAAACTCAATCAAGCGAATCTAAAAAAGAAAGTATCAAGAAAGTATTACGATTAAAATCTTGATTCAAGGGACCTTACTTACCACAAAGCATTTTATTTGATTTAATTCAGTTGAACTGAACCAGCAGTTTATTAGGAACATAGACATATAATTAATAAAATTTTGGATAAAATATTTTGTGCAGCTGTTTTATTTGCTCTCAGTGAAGCTATGCTAAATACAAACAACAACGTCTACAGTACGGAACAGTTTTAAAACATAATAGCTGCATCCTCCATTATGACCATCTAGTTGAATCACCACCTCTCTAGGTAAGCTGTCTTCTGCAGGCAATGATAAACAAAGTAATTAATGAAGAAGATAGCTTGCTTCTAACTGCTCATCACTTATCAGATGTGGGCTTTTTTGGTAAGTTGAATAAGATCTGTGTAAAGTCCATGTATATAACACGGAATCTGCATACTGCTTTTGAAATGTTTGTCTCTGAAATAAGCCTTCAAAAAAATCTAGATTCACGTAACCTTTATGAAATATAAAAACCATTTCTTTGGACATGACATGCCCACAACACAAGAGGATGTCATAAAAAGGCATCAACTTAATCCAAAAATCAGCAGCTGCTAATGTTTTATATGAAAACTATATTAAAATAGGCAGTACTGGCAACTGGTTTCACCAAATAAAGAATCTTATCCACACGGGTAACTCTGTGCATGGATGTGCTGACCTTGTCAACGGCCTTGGGTGAAAGGCAGTTTTTTTCATGTCTCATTTCTGCCTGCCAGCTGTTAAAGAGTGAAGTGAGACGACTAGAGCGAAACCAGGAGAGGGAGAAGAGCGTGGCCAATCTGGAGTATCTGAAGAACGTCCTGCTGCAGTTCATCTTCCTGCACTCTGGCAGCGAGAGGCAGGCACTGCTGCCCGTTATTCACACCATGTTGCAGCTCAGTCCAGAGGAGAAGAGCAAACTAGCTGCCATTGCACAAGGTATGTAATAGATGGCCTGAGCCAGTGCTGTATGCCCAAAAGGTTCATTTGAGGATGGATTTTTTTCCTCTTTTTTTTTTTGTTTTGTTTTGTTTTGTTCAAATACCAGTTACCCATAGAAACTTACTTTTAAACACTGTAATACTGTTTCAATGATATGGATTCCATTCTGCATAAATTGGTGTCAGTAAAGTCTAACCAGGTGTTAACGTTTTTACAGGTGAAGAGGAAGGGACGGGATCTCGGGGCTCAGGCTGGACATCCTACCTCCACAGCTGGTCTGGGATCAGATAGACTTGATCACCAACCGAGTCAACATGAAACACTGGGAGCGCATCGCAGTGGCATTACTGAGCCTTTTCTCTGTGAGATTCTGGTGTAAACAGTGATGCTGCACATTTGAAATGGTTGCAGCAGGGGCATTTATTGGAGTAGACGGGACCAAGGAATGTATGAGAGGGGAATGAGTGCATGGTAGAGATGAAGAAAACCAAAATATTTAGACTGTATTTAGAGTTGAATCTGTACTGCATTAAGTGCTTTAGTGTATTACCAATGAAACTTACCTGTGACCAATATCTGTCTTCCTTAGTCTTAATATTAACACAATGTAACATTTAGTGGACACTTCCTTGAAGTGGAGGTCATAACAATTGTTATCCCAATATTTTAGAAATTAAAATTTGAACATAAATTGTGAGATTAGGGATTAATAAATGAGATAATAGTAGCCTGGCATAATATAACTAGAATATTATTATGAGGTGTTTGGATACTTTGCAAACAGATTTGACTTTTGGGTTTGTGTTCTGTTTCACTCTGTATGTTTAACTGATTATAACTAGTGAGTCAGTTCACTATGTTGACCTTTGAATGTTTTCCTCAACCTAAGAGGCAGCCATTACTGATTCCTTAAAGGATAATCATGATCACAAAACTAGTATAATACAGAATGTACATTTTGTCAGCTTTCGCCTGGAAGATTAAAATAACAATAAGAATGCTGCTCTCTTTGGAAATAGCATTAAACATAATCGGCTATCAGTCCAGCCCATTTAAGTCTGTCATGTTGATCAGAAAATCAACTTACAGATAAGTGTATGTCTAAGATAAAGAGATTAATCTGACCAACAAAATGTTGTCATATTATAATATTTGTATTTTTTCTGATAGTTTTGCACTTGTTTACTCATGCCTGACATTTTCAGCTCATTCACCGTAATGTGCTTCACTCCTGGAGTTGTCATCCATCATATCCTGAAGAGATGTTTGGTTTGTTTCATTTCTTATTACTGTTTTATCATTTTTCTCAGTGGTGCCTGGATCTAATTTGGGAGTACTTTATGGTTCTGTTTGTAATCATGCAGCAGTTTGATCGCTCACCTTGGTCCGCATAGCTGTCTTGCAGAAGGACAGCGCTTATGAGAGTGAGAAAAATCTTTACGTAAACCCTGCTCCCCTGTCAGAAACATATTTAGACATTCTTGTGTCACATGGATGAAGCCCATGAAGAGAATTCTCTTGTCCATTTTCTCATTCCAGTGGCAGCTTTTTTGGGATTCATTCACAAGTGAATGTATTTTTATCTGAACTTTTATATTTATGATGGTTACTGTCAGAAGAAGCTATGAGAGATTAACCGTGACTGGAAACCTGTGTAAGAATGACTCGAATTAAGTTCCTGCCATGTGTATCTGTTTAATAATAATTTCTAAGCAACTGTGATATATTTCCAGCTGTACACAAAAATGAAGTCATCAAGGATGTATGATTACAATACTTTGTATCAAGTTGTGCTTATTTATAAACCCTAATGCTTTTTGACATGCTAGTCATATAATTATCAGTTGTAATTTGCAAAAACACTTTTCAAGTTTTGCAGGTGTCAAAGTGACAAAGTTAAGCCGAACACGCAAATACAGTTAAGGATTGTATGGAAAAATATAGAGGGTCTGCAGAGATGTGCGGTCTTTTTAGTCATGGATGACCCTCTAGCTGGAAAAGCGCGTAGGGCCTTTCCTTTTAAGGAAATAAATGTGGTTCCAGTGTTGTGACGCAGTCAGGGAGGAAACATCAAATAATAGCTACTGTATGCTGCTGGAAGTCAAGGTAAACATGCTATTATGCCTCCCAGAGGACCAGCAGCATCGTTAACCCTTTCCTGCTCTTCACTCACTCTCAGTACCGAACTATTACACTTGACAATCATTTAATATCCTCTTATTATGCTGTGGCGTGCAGAGTACAAGTAAATTACTGGTTAAATTCTTTGCAACAACTTGAATAGTATTACAAAAAAAAAAAAAGGAAAAGTCCTCTCCCGGGATAGTTTGTTCTACTGCACCCACTCGCCATGTTGAATTTAGCATAGTTTTCCAGTGGTCATAATAATGAGAAGTCAGATTCTCCTGGTATCCCGAGCAGCAGCCTCGGTGAGACTACAGAGGAACGAGCATCGGAATAATGACATATGTTCATATGTTCACATTAAAGCAAGACCCTGCCGTGACTTCACAGGGTGGGTCTTGCTGTTTCCTGCCATGAAAGTCTATAAAAATATAATCCAGTTAAAGCTCGCTGACTGGATTTAAAGCTGCCACAGCCACACAAGAAAACAGTATGTAAATACTTCCGGTTTGTAAAATAAAAGCGTAGATCGTCTTCATACGTAAAAGTGCATTTACACACCTATCATAAGGGATGGTTCTTGCTATCTTAAAGATCCTGGGCATATTGTTTAGGAGTTCTTTTACAAAAATTTGACACTTGTATTTCCTCATACAAAAACAGCTACATCCAACAACAACACTGAAGCCAAGGCAATTCCTGCAATGATTTACATTTGATGCTGTATCTCAAGATCATGAGTTTATTATTCCTTTATGTTTAGATAACAGCTCACTTTCACGCGACAAGTTACTAGTGTCATTGAGTAATCTTCATATTCTCCAGATAATGACATATTAGTGTGGGTACTGGCTTTGTTTCCTCGAGATCATGATTTGATTTAGGTGAGCTCAAAAATAAGCAGTTTGCACCTCATTTAATTGGTAATTGTTGAAATTGCTCAGAATCTATAACAATTAGTTCATACAAGTGTGGCAGGACATAGGAGGGCCCGGGCAGGGATTGAACCCACAACCTCCCAGGTGAGAGTCATGCGCGCTGACCAGTCAACCAAAGGGATATCTCTGTGGCCAAGTAGCCAGGGCACATGATCAATCAGAGGCATAGTGACAGAACCCACACTGTCACACAAGCATGTGTGTGATTCTGTTCGCTTCCTGAGAGTGTCATGATCGTCTCTGTTTGCCACGGCCCCTAAATAAACCCACCTGCGCCTTGTAATCATTCTCGTGCTACTCACCTGTTCTTCCTGGCATTTAAGCCTCCTCATGTCACTCCACCATTACCTACATTATCTGTTGCTACTCACTCAGTGAGCCAGTGTTATTCTGCAGCTGCTCAGTTGCTCAGTTTTGACCTTGTTTTTTTATCTCATGGGTTTCTTTCTCAGCCTTGCCCCTTGGTTACATGTTGGCTGTCACATAGATGACCTTTGCCTGTCTGTTGATCTTGCCCTCGACCAAGTATTGTGAGTTTGGACTCTTGTTTTCATTCGAAGAGTAACTGTCCTGGCACCCCGTTATGCTTCTGGGTCACAGATTGGCTATTGTTTTGTGGTTACCTGAAAGCCATCTTATCTTCTGCCATCCGGAGTTCAACAGCTTATCTCAAAGTTGCCTTCTCTTCTGTTGGACTGCACCTTCTTGGAAATGACTACACCTGAATTTTGCAGCCCATAATAATAATAAATGATGATGATGATAATAAAGGTTAATTCAGCATCAACCTTGAATCTTATCTCCTATGAACTCTCTTCAGCCAGTAAAACTCAGTCTGATGTTCAGTCTTATCTCTTCTCACTTTCTCTAGTTCTTTTCCTTACACCCTCTGATGTCCCGCATTTCTTTGAATCAGCTAATGTGACACTGCTGCGAAGTGAAATGCAACTGTCATAATGCCCTGGGTTGGAAAAAGTTTAGTTTCTCAGCCCTGAGACACTGCCTGGTGATGATTGCATAATATCAGCGTAAGATTGTCTAGTGTTTAAAACAAATGACCCTCTTCATATGGTTTTCTTGCCAAGTGTTTTTTCCAACTGATTGAAATAATAGGATAAGTTATCCAAAGATGTTCAGACATGGATGCTTTTGACTACTGTACAAATGTGCTATAGATGGGTGATCAAGCATGTACACTACTCTCAAAGTTGGGGATATTTGCCCTTTGATGTCAGAATGAACCTAAAACACACTAACCTTTATTTGTTGACTTAATTTCTCCATTCTGTCTTTATGCTTTTGAGTGCACATGTACAACTGTTCAAAGTTTAAGTGCTTGTTTTGCAACATGCTGTTCTCAAGGTGAAAAACCGCACACATACACAAAAATAAATTCCGAAACGTGTCTGAACTATGAATCGTTCACTAAATGTTTTGGTTCAATGACGCATTTAGACTGACCAAGATGACAAACACAAAAGTTATTGAGATATTGACATTTATGTTGTGATTTATCCAGCTGTTGTCAGCTTTTCTTTCAATAAATTGTATGAAATGGAGATTGAAAATGAGCTTCAGGTATTTTTCACTGAGAAATGACAGATAATGCATTACCCTGACAGTGTTTGCATAGAAGTCACCACTGCTTGAATGTTTATTTTTTCTGGCGTTTCCTCGGGGTAGTTGAATCATTTGTCAAATGGTTTCATTATTTAAACGATAAAAATAAAGACTTAACTTGTTAAACTTTGAAAAATACATTGCCAGGAAGTGTTTCAGTCTATCCAACAAGCCCACTTTTCTCCACCGAAAGCTTGATCTGAAGTGTTTTACTTTGAAGATTATAAGCGGAAGTGAGGTGTCGCACGAAGTGCCGCTGATGGACAAAGGCGAGGCCATCCCTTCGCCATTCTGCGCTGAGAGAAAACCAGTACCCCCCCTTCCCAGTGTATCCCAGACTGTACAACATCTGGACATCTGCAGCAGAGCTAAGAAAACTCTTTTTGTGGCCCAAAAGTTTTTGCAGAGATGCTCGGCATTACTGAAATGACTAACGGGTAAGTAAAAAGTTCAGTTTTCCCCTTGAAAACACATTTACTGGGAAAGTGAACAAGTTGACAGTTTTTGTCGATGGAGAAGAAAAACCCCGCTATACTCTGTTTTTAAATGGGCTAGGAAACTGCGGTATAGCTAAAACGTTTAAGCTATATTTGGACTTTATATACTAAAACTTAACCAATATGAATGGGAGGAAATGACCTTTTTCGTAGAATATTAGTGTATTAAGAAATACAATTTCTCTGTAGCTACAACCTGGACTTCGCGAGTCGCGAGCGCCCCCTAGCGTGTTATTGAGTGAAGTTTAAGGATACACAGCATGAGTTTATATTATTTTATATTTACAATATCTTCTTGAATGCGCTACTGTTTGGGTTTTCAGTGCAATGGTGTGGCAAACATGACTAACATTAATATAACTCGATTAATAATTGTTGCATTTTACGTTTGACATGCATTTGACAGCTAGCTGAGTCTTTTTTCAGAACTTTGAACTCCAGTTTAGACTAATATGTGACATGTAAAATTGATTTTTCACTCTTTTGTCGAGGTAATCTTCCTATCAGAAATTTGAGTTAATTTAATTAAAAGTGGGTTGCTCTTTTACACACCTTTGCAGAGATTAGACGATCTCTAAATATAGAAATGATTAGGAATAATTATCTCCAGAGAGGTAAGTATTCAAGTATTTTTTTGTGTCAACCTGTGCTCACAAATGAGATTGACCTGAAAGCCCCAGCTTAGCGGGGAGGAAGATGTTTTAAATTGAAGGAACGAGGATGTTCCTCTTTTCTGCAGATCAACCTCCTCCCTCCCTAGGAATGTCCACATTCAGTCACTGGACAGTAGTCACTGCTTTCCAAACCACTTCCTGACCATCCGTTCCCCAGAGGCTGCTATTCAGACAAATATTATTTTTTCCCCACTTGTTTGATTTATGGTCTGGGATGAATCTAGCTTTCAGAAAGCACACTGGGCAGACAATACAAGCTCTACGGGGGCAAGTCTTTAACAGCCTAAGGATTGTTGCATTCCCAGTGCATTACATTTTTATCTGATCCCACTCTGTGTTGATACAACCAGAGCTCAGCCGAAGACCTGAGCCTCCGCTGTAGACTTGTCCTTGTTTGGAAGTAGTGAAGTTGGGAGATGTAGGATTTCGCTGCACACAGTAACTTGATGCATGGGATATTGAGCAATGTGATTGCAGCACACACAGATTACAGTAAGATGTTGCCTTTTAATACATTAAGTAATGGAGCTTTTACCAGAGAATTCAGATGTCTGGGAATCTTGTAGCTGTGGTTGTGCAATTACCTCTTTTATATTAATAGCTCAGGTTCATAGTTACTGCAGGTAAGTTTATTAGCATATGATGTCCAGTCACAAGTGGGCTTTGAAGGATATTTCCCCTTCACCTGGTGCTGTATTTTGTCTTTGTCTCTTCCTGTTTGGCAACCACATTAATGTTACAAAGTGCAAAAAAGACTGAGCTCATTCTGAAATTTACATTCTAACATGAAGAAAAATGACCTGAAATCTTGTTATATTGCTGAGCATTTCTTTTGTGCGTAATTGTTACATATAGTGACCTCTCATTTTCACCCATTGCTACAGAACGCAGCGTTTTGAATGATGGAGACAATACATCTGAATGAACTATTTCAGCTGCTTGTAATTCTTTTGAGCTATTTGCCTAAAGTTCAGGGAAGGGATGTAGAGCACCCTGTAAATCGTAAATCTTGTTCATGTGTGAAAACAGCTTATCAGAATGTTTATGTTGATGGAGAAAGACATGTTTTGGAAATATAGCCTCTAATAGAGTAGTTATGCTTTCTCTCATCTGACATTTATGTTTCTAGTTATTAAATAAAGGATCATTTTGTTAAACTGTTTAATAGACCAAGATTCTTACACCATTATTTTCTTTTTGTTTTGTGGACGCACTTCTTACTGAGTAGTCAGTCTTTCCCAAAATGATGTCCCACTCTTCCGCTAGACTTTTCAGCATCTGTTACCTTTGGATACTTCCCTGAAAATAATTGCAGTGATGCAGAGATAGTGTGGAACAGCAGGATGTGTAATGTTATCAGTGCTTACAGAGAATCATCAATGTTAGTATGTGGGCTTTGCTGTTTGCACCTCATGACATTTCAATTCTTTCTTCCCAGATATGTAACCTAAACAATGTATATACTGTTTTACATAATAGGAAGATTTTATTCTTCAAAAAATATGGAGATCATGTTTGCACTTCTTTTTATGAGTGAGTTGTGCCTTACATTTAATTACATTACATTTACATGGGATTTTCCTTCTCAATACAAGCTGGGAAGAAACACACGCAGCTCAGTGAAAATTGATCATCCATTTGGTTTGGTCGTAAACTGTCACCTCTTTGCACTTCCTCACACCTCCACCTTCCCCTTTTAACTCCCCGACACTCCCCTTCATATCTTCACATTCTGCCTCCCAACATGACAAACAGTCCTAAACAGTGTTCGGCACATAAAGCGCTGGCACATAGACACAAGTGGACACACAACATCCTCTTGCACACATATCGTACACGCATAACAACCGCAAACAGGAAGTGATGCGGCCATGCTGCCTGAGATAACTGCAGTGGGAGTGTTTACAGTGACAGCAAAGGGGACTTGAGAAACAGCTAAAGTATTCTCACTACAGTTTGACGCAATATTGGTAAGATGTTTTAAGTCTTTTAGTTTATTTTTGTGATTATTAGCAGCCAGTCTCCACTTTTTTCTTGCATGTATGCACTATTGTAACATGCTGTTTATCAAGTTTTTAATTCTATTTGAAATGTTCCATTGTGGCGAGGCATTGGGAGTAGCATGTATACTTCCTGCATGAGTGATGGGATGATTCAGTTTAGGTTATTTAAACTTAACATGTAAAAGAAGAGTATATTGGGATTTCAGATTTGTTTTTAAAATGAAACATTAGCACCTCAGTCATTGCAATATGTGGCATTTTATCCAATACCCTGCTGTGAGTTTGTTCTGCTTTGTGATTAGACATTTCACTTCATATGAAATGTGTAATACTGCTGCTGTCCACATAGGGGCAGCATAATCATAGTTGTTCAGCTTCAGTTGGGTGGGAGTGGGCGATGATGAGTCACTTTGTGTGTGTGATAAAAACCAGACAGCTATCTCAGCATATTCAGAACAACTCAGAACTTTAACTTAACTTTGACATTTTACAGCCACTTTTCTGCAGATGACCCATTTCATTACTTTGAAAAATTTTTCATTTAAACTTCAATTCTGTTCCTGTTATAGGTTCAGTTCAGTTAAGTAAGTCGAGTTAATTAATGAGTAGCGTTGTGGCATATTCAGGCATGTTGGCCAATGCTGCTGGGACCCTGCTGCATGTGATACTGAAGCTGTGCCTTTATTCTTTATTCTGGCATGAGTCTGTCAGAGTCATGAGGAATGCTGAACAGGTCACGGCAAGCTGCCGAGGGTGAATCTGCACGGTGTAAACTGTTCACTGTTGGTACATACCTTTTTCTATATATCAAGGATGATGCATGCTGTCAGTCATTGCTCCTCTCACAGCTTTAATCAGCTTCTACCATCTGCAATCATTCATTTATTTGATAAACACCAACATCAACTTGATCAATCACAAACAAGCAAAAATTGGAAGTTTCAAGTGTAATTGACCTTTTTCTAGAGCCATTTTTATACTAATAGTAGTGAGATTTAATGAATTAAATATAATAGATAATAGATATTTAAAAAAAAAAGATATTATAGATAATATCTCCCTTCAGTCTTCTTAACATGATCAGACTACTTCTACTTTTGCTGCTTGTTTGCTTCCACCCCGTCTGAAAAACCCTGTCCCGGCTTTGATAGTGCCTTTAATTAAGCATATTGAAGAGGCAACTTTGTGTTTTGTGTTTGTCAGAGAGAAGAGCTTGTTCCTACATAATGCTGCTATGAATTATTCATAGATTGACCTTTTTTCTTTTCAATGGTTTGTTGTTTCTAAATTCTTGCAGTTTACAAAAGACAAGCTCAAGTTCAGTTCAAGAGCACTGCATGACTGAAACTTGAACATGGAAACTGCTGCGTGCAGCTTTCTTTTGTTTTTGTCTTTATTCCTGTTTCACTTGACTCTTCAAAACAAATAAGTGCCACCCTCTGGTGTCTGATAGCTCCTTCAAACTGACACAGAACGGCACTAACAACTCACGTTTGCATGTCTGAGGGATATATGAGGTGTGAATAAAGGAAAAAAAGCTTTTCTTCTTCTTGTCAGCTGTTTGCCCTCTCTCTACTGTGTCATATTTATGTTTTCAAGAAAACAATGTGCCAGTGACAAGTAGGAGGGGACAGCGGGGGCAAAGGCCAGATGATGAGCGTTCTGGTCTGTGATGCATTCCCTCGCTACCTGTTTCAGGAGGAGGAGCAAGAAGTAGTGGGTAGGTGAGCAGTAAGAGACCACACCTCTGTGTCTGTCCTCCCTGGTGAGTGTGATCCTTGGAGGTGTGTTTGAGAGAAAAAAAAGAGAGAGAGAGAGAGGGCAACACAGAACGTAACATTTTCATTTGGTCCAACAGTAACACCCACACTTCAGCCAGACTATTAGTATTGCTGTGGACTGAGTGTTCTCAGCTGACGAGAAGAAGGAAGGAAGTGAGGGAAAGGCAGAGAGGCAAAAGGGAGATGAACTCCTTGAGGCTGAAAGAGTTGTCAAACTCAGACTTATACAGGCGAAGACAGGAGAGACCAGACAGCTATGGAAGTGTGGCGAGGGACAGCCTCAGGTGAGTGGGCCTTTGTGAAGCTTTTAATCTTCTGTGAGGAGTTTGATGAGAGAGGTTGATTCATCCAGGGGGACCGCTGCTGCAGCTCATCTGATACATGTATTTCACTGTCTGCCACGTTAATAATTCATAATGCCAAATATAATTCTCAGCACGTACGGGACAGTGTTTGAGTGTTTCTTTTATAGTAATTGGGGTCTAGAGAGGTTATTATGCCCCTTTTAATCTCTCATTTCCATTTGTGCAAATGGTTTTTAAATGACTTAAACCATTTACTGAACCAGTGAAGAAATCAGAAGTTACTTTTTTTTTCTGTCTAGATTTTCTATTAAGTTTCATTAGAAAAAAAGTCATGTTTTAATATTACAAATAGTGCTATTTGGTCGGATGATGAAGTAGTCATCTTCATCTTTAAGTTGCCTATTTTTCCTGAATTAAGATGCAATGATGCTTCGTTTTAAAGTTGAATAATAAGTTGTAAATAGCTTGTAATGAATTTAAGCCGCTTAGCTGATTGTCCTCTGTAGCCGATTCACACCACGTCAGAGAAACTCATCATAGCCAAAGAATAGCTGAAGAGAAGTTCTTACCTGTGTGTTTTTGTATTGACAAGGATATATAAGGGTGAATGAGTTGGAGTGTTTGTAAGTAAGTACTGCAGCTGATGGTTGAATTCCTCGGAGTTGTGTGAGCAGCATCAACAGACTTTAACAATATGATAAAATGAGTAATTCTCATGCTCTTACTTGTTTTTGTTTTTTCTTAACCTCTGTTTTGCTAAACCTCTGCTTCTTTTCGTGCTTGTGTGTGTG
>JAOXYM010000013.1:20790342-20802693 GCA_028567055.1 Leptatherina wallacei
TTTTTGTGTTTCTTTCTTGCTCTGCGACATTCTGACTTTTTGCGGTGCTGAGCCAGAACTCCCAAAAAGCTCCAGCTGGGACACTTACATACATGCTGAGGTTTATAGGATAAGGAGATACTTAGCAAAGACTGTATATGTTAGTGTCACAAAACATTTGGACGCCACACTAAGGGCCTGTGTGTATTTGTGTGTATGGGTGGGTGTGTGTCTTTCATGACACAGTGACCTCCCTCTGTCTGGACAGGCGTCAGGGTAGTTTCAGTAAACTGCCCAAGAATAGACAGCGAGTGTGACAGGAGGGGAGGCTGAGCTAAGAGTGTGTGTGGAAAAAAAGAGAGAGTTGATGGGAATGAGAGAAAGAGGGAGTGTGTCCATTAGAGACAGTGTGTGTGTCTGAGAGAGAGGGAGGAAGGGAGGGAGAGAGAGAACTCCCAGCTCAGTCTGATCGGTTCTCCTTCTAGCCATGTGGATTACAGCTCTCACAGCTTACTGCATTCCCTTTACTGGAAACCAACACTGAACCATCACTGATAAGTTTCACTGGACCGTACGGAGTTCTGATCATTTTTACGTAGTGCATGTTTTAGTTGGACTTTTAGGATTAACTCGGACCTTTTTAGACGAGTATGGAGATAAACGGCCGTGCCTTGCCGCCGGCGATACCTGAGGATGGCGAAGCCCCGGACCACGTCACTCACGTAGAGATGAATGGCTTCCACCAGAGGCATCAATACGGGGATGGGGTGGAGGCTGAGATCCCCGTGTCCAAGTCCCAGAGACGGAAGAGTGATGTGAAAGTCTATAAGGAGTTTTGTGACTTCTATGCTCGCTTGTAAGTAGTGGACGTTTTAGTTGACAAAAGCAAAAGTACTGTTGTTTAGTTGTGGAGTAGAAATGGTTTAATAGCTTTACACGTGTGTGGGTTCTGGATCATAAGAATGTCTCCCCATAGGAAGATTTCACTCGGCAGCTTGTAAGGTGTTAAGTAAAACCTTCCTCACCGAGGTGTAGTATCTCTGAGGGAGTATCAGATTATTATTATTTATTTTATTTAGAAGGAACTATGTAACTTTCAAACATAAATGTTTCCATTTGATGCATTTTACCACAGTTAGACTTAGGCTAATTTACATCTGCAGTCCCCTGGCAGGGCATAATAAAAAACAAACATTTACCATATATGGTTATACCTCCTAACCCACCCAAACACAAACACACACACACACACACACACTGTCAGCACCACGAGAACACACAAAAGGTTCAAATTTAAAGCGACATAAGTCACTGGTTACAGATCTGAGTGGTTTCTAAAAACGTAGAGCATGAATAGGACTTCTGACTCGCTTCCCATGCTTGCTTGTTTGATGATAACTTGCTAGAGATTTTCCATATCATCAAGTCATAATCTACAGTTTTCATACTGATATGCCAGTTACAATGATGCCAGTTCAGAGAAAATGGTTTATTATAGTAGGAGTATGTGTTAAGGAATTTGGTCTGCTCATTGGCTGGCATGGTATTAGTGTGTTAACTGCGAGCTGACTGCAGTGTTACAGAATGTGAAGAATTCTCATATGCTTGAAGCCGGGTTTTACCAGCCAGTTTGATTAGCTCAAGCTGCCGTAGGTGCCATGTTTGCGCAGGGATCACTGTGAGTGCTACAGGACAGAACGCACAGGAAGGGCTATTTTTGTGTCAAGGGGGGGAGTTGTTATGCAAAGTAGAATATGCCAACTGGCATTTGAAGTATGTGTGCTTGAGAGACAGGACAGCTAAATATACATGCTGTATTTTGGACTGATCGGGGTTCATTGTAGGCTGTAGGAAAGCAGGGACATGGGGTCAATCACAGGTATTGGGAAAAAAGTCAGTAATTCGCAAAACAATTTGACTCAGCCATCTGTGGATGACTATAGCATGACATGATAAAACAGAGTCCTCTCAGTTATAAGAAAAACAGGTAATTAATTGACCTTTATAATACCTGTAGAGTTGTCTTTCTGTAAGAGCAGTGATGCAAAAGACAGGAACTAAAGAGAAGTGGAGACCAGAGAGGGCAGGGTGGAGGAAAGAGAAGGTATTCATAACACGACTGATAGTCTGCATCATTTCCCTTTTGCTAACTCCTTTTATAGTCAAAGGCCATGATGGTGGGATTAAAAGAGGAGCCACATGTTGAGATGTTTAAAAAAGAACAAAGAAAACGACCTTCTCATTTCCATGTGTCACCTGTGTGCCAATGTTTGACACATCTGTTTCAAACTGGTTTTGTGATTATTTCAAGGTAGATATTTGTACAAATATAAAAACAACTGCTATTAAATAAAGGTGTTATTGAAAGGATTAGAGGTTAGCACACTCTTAAGGGAGTATTTATGATGCAAGGGCAGAAAACATTTGACTTAACCACAGGAAAAACATTTTGATGCTGGTGGGAAGCCGGTGTGAGATATTGCCCTACATGCACTTGACTAGCTGATCTCTTCAGTCCACAGCTCTCTACGAAGAGGAGTTGTGTCAATAGTGCAAATCAATAGTTGCAGATGTTGGGCTAATTTTACTCTGCCAGGTATTGTCTGGCTGATCCCTGGTGTAAACAGAGCAGGTAATTGTTTGGAGAAATTCATAGGAAGGATGTATATGTGCTGCTAATAGCTGCTTTTTCTGCTAGCATTTATATTGTTTTCCACTCCTTTGTTGATACGGCTAATTTGCCCTAATCCATGTGGCCTGTATGGGTACAAAAACACCCGTTAGTGCAATAACTGCAGAACAGTTTTTGGTGTTGTACACACGTAGAAGGGCAGCTGAGAACATTTTACAAACCTAATTTTGATGCTCATGAAGTCTTACCTTTGACAAAGCTAAGGAGAATTTACAAGTGTATGATTAGGAGAACTTAATTTGTTCTTGTTCTATGATTGGCTTGTCTTTGATGCAAGACACTGTAGGAAGATAGAAGCATGGAAATGCCTGAGGGATGTATCACTTCCTCCCACAAATGCTTTGGACAGGGCAGGGTTTGCTGTGTGTTTGATATCAGTCCAGACAGGGTCTATAAAACAATATGTATTCGATAAGCTTTTGAAGGCTGGAAACATCTTGCTCCAATGTGTTACTTTTTAAGAACATGCCTTGTCTTTTCATGTGGATGCGGTGCTTACCCCTGGAAAGCTTTGATCGAATGGTGACAGAAACATGGCTAGTTTACAGTAAGGCTCTGAAAAATGAGAAGAAATTAGAAAAGTATCCGGTTATGGTTGAAACTGTTGATGATTACCAAGTTAGTGTAAGTTAAAATGAACAGATGGCATCACTGGATAAAAATCCTGAATAGTCTTGTGTGTATGTGTGTGTTTGTGTGTTGCCTAGATACAGTACATTGTGGTATTCTGACCTTTAAAAGAAAGCAGGGAAGCCAGGGTTGTCCCTCCATTATTCCTTCCTTGGTGTTTTTCATATCCACATATCTATCTGCAACATGATGCTTGTTTGTTTGTATGATGCAATATTAGAGTTGACTGCTTATTCCTAGTCTAAAACATGGATTCAGTCCAAGAGTCCGCCAAAGCACAGATGATATGGGTGAAAATGTGAACAAGTTTTTTTTTTTTTTTTACCACTTTACATCATCCAAAACAATCGAAGCAGACAAGAAAAAAATACAAAGAAATAGAAAAGAGATGGCGGCACAGCTTCCTGAACTCTAAATGTTCCCAGCAGTGATCACCAGACCCATGGCATGAAAAACAAAGACAAGAAAATTCCAAAATAATTGAAAATAAATCCAGACTGGTCAGATACAGACTGGACCGATTAGAAGCATTGTTTAGTGTTTCTCAATCCAGGACCCACTACCATGCATGTTTTAGACGTGTTCCTACCTCAACACACCTTATTCATATTACTGAACTTCCTCATCAAGTTCTTTGCAAACCTGTTAATTCAGGTGCGTTAAAGTGGGGTTACCTCTTGAACATGCAGGGCAGGGGTCCCGAGGAGCTGGATTGAGAAACACTTGTTTACATGACAGTGATATTTCTTCCTCTCAAAGACCCAAACCCTGTTAATGGCTATAAAAACTAGATGCTGTAAATATTAACTGACTGTTTTATGCTTCAGCTGATGTGTTGCACATTTTTATCTTCAGATTTATAAGTTGGATTGTGCAATTTATGTTTTTTCCAAATCCCATTAAAGTAAATGCCAAAGTGTTAGTGGATGACAACGCTCTCCTCTTTAGAGTTTTGTAACTCTACCTATCGATGAACATGAGTAAATAATAACTAATAAAGTTTTATTTGAAGAAGCTACATTTATTTTAACACTATTTTCTGTAACTGATTTGTGAAAAAGGGGATCATGATCAATTCCTCTTGTCGAGCAGGTCTTGTGCTTGGTACAAACCAGGTTGTGTTACCACTGTTTTCCACAGAGAATAGTGGGCTCATGCTCCCTGATACATCGGTTATGTTTTGTCAAGGTAACATCCGTTTCACTTGTTATACCAGCTTTATTTTTCTAGTTTTTCTTCTTGACGCAACATTAGCTGATTAGACTGATCTATACGCCCTGATAACTAGAGCCAAAATAAACCCCGAACCAGGATTGTTTGTGTGAGTTGATAACCTCTTGCATCACATTTTCCTACTCTGCTGTCTCATTTTACCATGAAATCTTCCAGCTGTTATCATGATGTTATGTTGTTTGGTGTGTCCGGATAAGACACTTCTTATTGACTTAGCTCATAGTTTCCAAAGTCTGTATTGTGGGATTCATTCATATCTAAATGAATAAATAAAGTTATTCCCTTTAACATGCACAACTAGCTCTCAGGAAAAAAAACAATTCAGATATGCTGTTTTTATTCAAATGGAACATAGCTTGCATATTATTTAGCGGTTGAAATACAGCAGAATGAATTACATGAACACAAAATATTTTGTTCGTAGTGCCATGTAACATCAGTCCTCACACAAAGTTCCCAGTGTAATCACGCTGCTTCTCTGCAATCTGCATCTCTAATGAAAAGTCAAACAGTGAAAACCAGACTACAGCAAGTAAATAACTAATAATTAGGAATAGCAGATAGTATAAAAAGAATATCATATTCATGGTGCAAATTACAAATATACTGTAACCTGGCTTCACTACAATAATTAACAGCAAGAATTAATCATGGTCACAAAGGTTTGTACAATTAAATTATATTTGTGGTCTGTTGTGGTCGTAATATATTTCTAGATTTCCATTTTGCTTATGTTCATTTTATGGGATTTTCTTTCTTTTATATATAACTGGGAGTTTTTGGTTCACACGAGTGCTCATCATCCTGATTTGTTTTTCCCCTCTCCTCAGCAACATGGCCAATGCACTGGCTAATGCCATGTGTGAGCGCTGCAAGAGTGGCTTCGCCCCGGCAGAGAAGATAGTGAACAGCAATGGGGAACTTTACCACGAGCAGTGCTTTGTGTGTGCCCAGTGTTTCCAGCAGTTCCCAGAGGGACTCTTCTACGAGGTAACGCGCTGTTTGTTTATGAATAAAAAAAGAAAAGATGCTTGACACAGTGACAAGTTCACAACAACGGATTATAATAAACACCTTTAAAGACTCTAAATGGTGAAGTTCATGTTTATTGTGTTTGTTTAGACTTTTATGATTGCATGCACAGTAGATACTTAATCATCTGCAGACAGAACTGCAGGTTTACATGAAACTTTAATGAGCAGAAATTGCTCTACACAGAGAAAAACAGCCGGAGTTACTTCTTTCATAAGCTGATGAACTGTTTCCCTTTTAAACAACAGATCACTATTAAATACAGGGGTTCAGATATTAAGATGATAGACATTCTTTAAAAAAAGAATTGTCATGCTGAAGTGAATAAAAAAAGGTAATCACAGCAGTATTGAACTATTAGAAGCCTTCTTCCAGTAAACTGTCTGCTGGTTGACCTCAAAATGAGGTCGGAGGATTTTTTTTCAGAAATCCTGAGAATCTTTTTGCTACTTCATTAGAGGGAATGTGTCTCGGGCTCAGCTCGATATAAACCTGAATGTAGGAAGATGTCAGTCTGTCATTCATTATTATTCTTATTATAGATACACAGTCAATTGAATATTATCCCACTGTTTGAGCAGTAGTACTGTAAATACATGAGAAAAAAATCCACACTGCTGCAGTTTTTCCCTTTCCCTAATGCTCCCTATGTATTTGTTTCTTTTCACATTTTTGGACAAAGTACTAAAGCAGTGTAGAAATAGGTGTTAATGTGCAGAACACTGATTTTACTAAAGCTAGATCTCATTAAACGAATCCCTTGCCAACGCTGATCCTAGTTTTCTGCATTTCTTTTTGGTTAATCTCTACAAGCCCCCCATGCACTGACAAACCTTCTGTGTTTTTGGAATTCAAACTACAATTTAATGCGTTTGTAATTAATTGTAATTAACGTGTTAAAGTCCCACCCCTGATTTACGCATAATGAGCTAACCATTTGAGCCACCCGATGGACACTTAGTGTGTCCAGCTTCTCATTCACATCCATCCTTTGCCGATTACATCTGGCTGTGTGAACCAGAGACCATAGAGACAGCCAAGTGGTGAACTTGAGTCTCCAAAATGACTGTCCTAAAACCAGACCGTGACGTCATGGTGGCTACCTCCATCTTTCATTTACTGTCTGTGGCTACAGTCTATTCATACAAGGACATAAAAAAGTCTTCAATTCATCTAGATTTACAAAAGAATACCTTCAAAATGCACACCAAGATCTATGTATGATAATTAATGTCAAATAGAAAATGAGAGAGTCTTATGATGTCCTTAATACACGTGGTCTGTTTCATTTTCAGTTTGAAGGCAGGAAGTACTGTGAACATGACTTCCAGATGCTGTTTGCTCCGTGCTGTCATCAGTGTGGTGAGTACATCTGTTTACCTCACCTTGTCCCACCTCTTCAGGGTCATATGAGGAGGGAGACTGGAGCTTCTGTCCTACAAATTTCTTTGTAAATTTCTGTTCTTCTCTCAGGCGAGTTCATTATTGGCCGTGTGATCAAGGCAATGAACAACAGTTGGCATCCAGACTGCTTCTGCTGTGATATCTGCCAGGCTGTCCTCGCAGACGTTGGATTTGTTAAAAATGCTGGACGGTTAGTCCTATTATAACCTTAACTAATATTTTACTATTTAAACTGTCTTCTGCATCAGGTTTATCATATTTTGTGTGGAAATTTCTTTTTTTTTGGCTCTGAAGTATTAGAGACCTGACTGGCTTGCTTGGTGTGGAAGAGAGAACATCCCAGCTGAGATGTAGTTGTTGCTGGCACAGCGCAGGAGATGAAAGATCTAATTACGCACTTCTGTCTTTGTATGTCTCTCCCATCAGGCACTTGTGTCGTCCATGCCATAACAGAGAGAAAGCTCGCGGCCTCGGAAAGTACATCTGTCAGAAGTGTCACGCCATCATTGAAGAGCAGCCTCTGCTCTTCAAGAATGATCCCTACCACCCTGATCACTTCAACTGCAACAACTGCGGGTAAAAACACACACACACACACATATTTGACCAGCTGTGTCAGCCTCACAAATCAAGAGAGGGAGCTGTATGCTCCAGGTTATGAATAATCCTGAAAACATGTTAGTTTCAGACATAGAGATGGATGCCTTAAAATGCCCGTCAGAGGTATTTTGGGTTGTTTGTCAAGTTACTCGTTTTTATAAAACAGCTTCTGCAGCTGAACTTCATTGGAATTAAGATTCTATTATTTTATATGGGATGATTATAGGATTTATTTTCTCTTATCTTAAAAATCACTATTTTTAACCTTTTTCAAGTGTCTATAGAGAAAAAAAGCAAGCAAAATTTTATTTTGGCTAAATCTAATGAGCCAAAGACCTTGTACTGCCCTCTTGTGGACAAATGATGCAATTGTAGTTGTGTGCCTGCATATAATCCTGGAATCATACGATTATATATTTTTTTCTTCGTCTTTACACATAAATTCAGTTCCAAATCCTGTATTTATTTGCATGTTTGTAAAAGATAGATAAATAGATACTTTGCATCATGTGATTAAAAGCTCCTGATTTGACGATAGTCTCACTTATGTTGCTATATATTGTTTACCTCTTCCTATGCAGCAAGGAGCTGACAGCTGATGCCAGGGAGCTGAAGGGGGAACTCTACTGTCTACCCTGCCATGACAAGATGGGTGTGCCCATCTGCGGGGCCTGTAGGAGACCCATTGAGGGCCGTGTGGTCAATGCTATGGGCAAGCAGTGGCATGTGGAGGTGCGATCTGTTAGCTTGTGTCTAGATCTGTCTTTTGGCTGTGTCCATTTTGATATTATTCTGTCTATATCTACCGCTGTCTATATTGAAAGAACAGTTTTTTCCCCATATTTTACAACTTTCAGGGGGTTTCCTACAGAGTCAGTTAAGTAGAAAATGTATATATTTGAAAGCCAAATTAAGTTTTGACTATGGCCATAGTTCTTTGTTTTGTACTTTGGTATATTGACTGTTTTTTTTTCTTCTCAGTTGGGTTCAGTATCTTCATCTCTGCATATATAATTTCTCCATCATCTGTCAGTCTTTGTTATTTTCATCTTTTCTTCTGTCTCTTCACACCTTAAGTCCATCTTCCTGTTTTCCCTCCTCCACACGTAGCATCACGTGTGCACTGTGTGTGAGCGCCCGTTTCAGGGCCACCCATTTTATGAACGAGGCGGGCATGCCTATTGTGAGAGACACTTTGATATGGTGAGGGGTTTAAGGATCTGCCTGATGTGTATTGCCATCCTGTCTCCCTGCCTGGCTTCAGTCTACTGGCCTCCATACAAGGATTCTTCTAGAGCACTGATACTTAATACAGTCCTACGAGGGCCGCAATCCTGCAGGTTTTCCATGTTTCCCTGCTTCAACACACCTTTTTTTTTCCTTTATTTCTTTTTCAACTTCTTTGATAATCTTGAATTATGATCATATGTTTATTCATGACTGATTTCCTTTTTTCTAAGTTTTATGATCTCTGACTTTACATAATCCTTTGATTGAGAGAAAAAGTGAAGAACAGTTCATGAGGTTTGATCTTAAAGGTAAAAGCCATGAAGTTATGAGGTTACATTGTTGATTAGGCTGTTTTACACTCTGTAAGAGTGTTTATTTGTTACCAGCATGAGATAAAATTCTCTCATGACTGAATTAAGGGCACATCGTGTTGAGACCACTTTTTTGTCCACCCACTCCACTCTCTGTATGGACGCAGTAGCAGGACATCTGGTTGTGGTCTGACCTGACAACGTTTGAACCAGACTGTGCTGCTCCTTTAACACGGTCTGAGTGTGATGATAAACTGACTGATGGCTGTGTTAACCACGTGTGCTTGGCCTTGGGTTTGCTTGCAGCATTTTGTGTGTGCTAAGTGTGAGAAACCCTTCCTGGGACACCGTCACTACGAGCGCAAGGGCCTGGCCTACTGCGAGACTCACTACAACCAGGTAACGCCCACCATATGGAGCATGATTTATACTGGTATATACTGAAAACACCAGATAAGATTTCCAATTTGTTCCAAAGCAGTTTCCCAAATTCAGATGTGCTTATATGTCCACAGATCAGCATATAATTTACACAACATAGATTATTAGCAGCATTTTATTCCATCAAGACTCACAATTAATGATGAATTTATAAAATAAATAACTTTGTATTGACAAAGTGCTTTACATGGTAAAAACTATTTTTTTTTAAAGAATTTAAAACCTACATACAAGAAAATGTAACAGAAATTTAAAACATACACCTCATTATCTCTTTCACACAACATCAAAAATGTGTACTCACACACACACAAACACACAGAGCACACATACACTCTCCCCAGCCCCCCACCCCGACCTCAACCTATACAAACATAGATCAGTCCTTTTCTCTGCAGAAAGATTTGTCAAGGGTGATTTCTATGTTTCTCCAGAACTTCATAATGCTTTCATACTATTTTAGTCCCATTTAAAAACTATTGTTTAACTCCTCATATGAAAATGTAGAAAGTTTTCAGTTCTCTGTGAATTTAGTGATTTTAAGTTCCTTTTTTTCTCAAATTGTAATGTCCTCTATCAAGAAACATTCTTTGAATGTTTACTGATTACACATTATGCCTGACTATATATAATCGGTGCACTTTCATTTTCTATGAGGTCAGTAGACTTCAAAGCTTTTGACCATCAAAACAGAATATTAGTATGGTCTCTAAATCCTGCATGATGGAGGATCCTGATCATAGAGATTGAAGTGAGGTTTTATATGTGTTGCCCCAAACCTCTACACAGCAGGATTTTACTTTGATCAATACTGACACACTTTTCAATAGCTTTGTTTGTACATGCTTGCTATGAAGTTACCAGCAGTAATGTAATGACTCCACCTAGTGTTGGAAAGCTGGATGAAGTTTTGTTTTTTTTTGTTTTTTTTAACTTAGAAATACTGTTAGTCCTTCCAGGAAAGTTTACAGGTGCCTTGTAGCCTGCAGCCTGTGTTTGTCTCCATGGTTTCTGAAAACAGCATGTTGAATGAGCTTTGATGAAGCCCAGCAGAGGCCTGATGGGATGTGCCGCTCTGTTGCTAACCTTCTGTTTCTCTCCCTTCACCACACTCAGCTGTTTGGAGATGTTTGTTACCACTGCAATCGTGTTATTGAAGGAGACGGTGAGAAAACTTATTTTTATAAGGCTTATAGTGGTTCGTGGATGGTTTTTGTCCTGTTGACATCGGTACTCATAGTAGCATTTTTCTTTGTTGTATTGATTGATTTAGAAAGTCTGTAAGGATTTCTAAACAGAGTGCTTTGAAGATTATAAGAGGTTTGTTTAAATTATGTGATGATAATCTGTGATGCTGCTCACGAGACTGACTTTGTTTGGATTTTTCTCCAGTGGTGTCAGCCCTCAACAAAGCTTGGTGTGTCAACTGTTTCGCCTGCTCTACCTGTAACACCAAGCTCACCCTTAAGTAAGTTATAGTGTGGTGTGAGTAGTTTTTTGTACTCATTTGACATTAATTATATTCGATGAATCTGCCACAAATTCTCACGTTATATAACCAAATTTTCTCTGCATGCTCGGCCATGTATCTCTTCCACAACTGCTTCACTTCTGAGACTCATTGCTGTTGTGATCTGTTTCTCAGTCCTACTTTTCCCCCGATTTCTCAACTTTCTCTTATTTTTGTTTCCTTGTGCACTCTTCTCCCTCTTCTCCTTTCCTTCATCGCTCCCTCCATGTTCCCCCTTTTTGTCCACCTCTACCTTTTTCTCCTCAACAACCATATTTCCTCCCTCTCGTTGTCTTCGTCCTGTCCAACTTCTCTTCCTCCTCTCTTTCCCTTCTTCTGCACTCTCTCTCCTTTTTCCCTGCTCCGTCAGAGATAAGTTTGTGGAGGTGGATCTGAAGCCGGTGTGCAAACACTGCTATGAACGCCTCCCAGATGACATGAAACGTCGGCTGGCCAAGCGCGAACGCGACTCAAAAGAGAAGAAGAAGAAATTATTGATACCTATGTGTCTGTGATCTTCTCTTCCTCCTTTCTCTTCACTTCAACTATTCTTCCTTTGGTCAGTTTCCACCCTCCTTGCTTTCCATCTTCATTTTCCACTCCAACTTAGATACTTAAGTCACAGTTTTTCAGAGTTTGTTCACCTTGGCTTTTAAGCCAAGTCGTGCAAGCAGAGATTTGGGAGGTGAACGGAAACTAACTGAACAAATCTGAATGACTCAACACTGAAAATGTTTCAGCATGTGATCACCTCTGAGCAGGAAACAGCAATCAGGACTCAGGTTGGCACTTGCATTGCAAACAGGAAAATCAGACCAATCACAGGGAGAAGGGAAGGCTTTGTTTCTTGGATCTGTCAGTCTGTCTGGTGTAAGAAGCAAAGCTGTAATCACTTCCGGCAGCTTTCTGGCCTCAGCTGAGAAAATGCGGAGGTTCCACCGGGTATGACGCGTGCCCCGGTTCTGGCAGTGTTTACATTCTTTGGGAGGGAATGTCGCTAAGAGGCAGCAGCGGGGAAGATTTGAGTGGGTTTCCCAACATTGAGAAGAAATGAAGAATTTTAATCTTTGTGAAGATTTACGTCAGAGCATGCGACGTCTGCCAAGTTGTTGTAATTCAGAAAAGTGAAGTAGTTTCTTTTAGATCTGAATATTTTTTATTAACATTTACTAAGAATGAACCATGTTTTTAAATTTAACTGAACAGGCTCACTTAAAGAAGGAAAAGAGGAAAAAAACTAAAACAAATATAGTAAATAAACAAACAACCCTAGAGAATAATTATAAAAC
>JAOXYM010000013.1:20802793-20827908 GCA_028567055.1 Leptatherina wallacei
TGCTTCACGGGCAGACATTTCTGCCCGTGATTCAGCCGCGATACGCCCGCAAAACGCAGTGTGACCGGGCCTTTAGAAAAGTGTAGTAGTTTACCAAAAATATTAAGAATGCTCATTGATCAAGGAAAGAAATATAATCTTGTTGGTAGATATAAAAAGAAAAAAAAACAGTTGTGTTGCAATGACTTCAAGTCAGAAAAGTATTCAAGGAATAAACTGAAAGCTGTCAGTGACTCTAACAGAAACAAAAATCATGCAGTACCACAAGACCACACTTGAATTTAATGATCCTTTCTAAATGAGTTTAGTCTTGCTGGAGATAAAAAAAATAACTGAAGATGCTTCTGCTCTGTATCCACCGACCATTTTCCACAATCAACATGTCACTGCTTGTGTTGTATTATCGAGATGCTTTTGAAGAGTATGAAAAGTATGGCCGCGTGCCAGCATGCGGGCACAAACCAGCAAGTCAACAAACCATTTGTCACACCACCAGCTATAGTATAGACAATGGCATCCAGATTTTGGAGTGTTGAGCTCTAACTGTGCATTTTTCCACCACAGGAACAAGTTTGTGGAGTTTGACATGAAGCCAGTGTGTAAGAAGTGCTACGAGAAGTTCCCCCTGGAGCTGAAGAAGAGGCTGAAGAAGCTGTCTGAAACTGTTGCACGGAAGTAGACACACAGTTGAGCAGGTGGAGATATATCAGTGTGGTTGTGTTCTCTCACAACATTTAAGATAGAAATGATTTGGTTAATGTTACAATTAGGTTTGTTATTTAATGGAACAATTTACTTTTAACCCTTTTTTTTAGCCAGAGCAGGAACATGCTAAGCCTGGCATTTTGCTCCATAGTCTGATTGTTAGTCGTTCAGTCCAACAAGTCAGAAGGTTTAGCTTTAACCTGTTGAGTGCCTTTCGTCAAATGTTACACTGTATATTTTTCCATATATTCACTTATTTCACTGTTCGATATATATAGTACATACAAGTATAAATACATGACAAAGGTCCTATATTTAATAAAAACATGAGTTTTAATAAACACATGGAGGTATTGCAAGTGTGTTGAATATTTTTTTTGTGATGCCAAAAATAAAATCTGTCCAATTTTTTTTGTGAGGCTGATACATCCGTTATAATTGAGTTGAATAAAAAACAAACCCTGAAAAATACATTTGCATTGAATATGTATATAATTTGTTTCCTGTTTTCTCCCAATATGTATCATTTTATGCGTAATGAATATGTATTTTTCTTTAACTATGCAAAATCACAATGCTTAGTTGAATATCTTTGTGCATCAATAGTTTTATGATGTCCTACTGCATGCTACTGCAATAGACTCACCTGCAATATATTAGATTGCCTTGTTAAACTATGTGTCACAACTATTTTTATTACTTGCTGCTTTGCTAACTGGTACTTCCTGATACTGAGTCACCAGTTTCTATCTTAGAAATCATATGTTCAACCAAAAATTTACATATTGCCATGAAATAAATCCATGTTTTTTAAATTTTGAGTTTTTTGTTGGGTCTTTTTTTTAAATCCATTGTTATATAACATTCAACACATGAAGGTAATAGAAGAACAGAAACCAGTCATTCAGCAGCTTTGGAAATTGTGTTGTGTTGGAACAATGCCTGTGACGAGGTGTTTACAAATACAGAAAATGATAAGCTTCCCAACTTTGTGGTGTGTGTTACATTATGAAAGCTCATGGTGTGTACAGACCGGATGTGTGAGTGATGTTATTAAATGAAAGTTGCCTGTGTTTGTAATCCTAGAAAGTGATCCTCTTAATGGAAGTGAACCGACTTCCCTGGGGCTCAAGCTCACTTAGGAAAGGAACCCAGCTGCTCTCATGATCAAAATGCCTTGCTTGCAATGTATTTTGTCATAGCTAGTTTATTTGTCTTCTTTAAGTTTTTAAAAGAAACTCCACATTCTGTAATATAAACACCATTTAACACATTACTTTTCATTACTGAAGTCACTTATGTCAAAACATCCACTTGTGAGGCAGAATTCCAGTGGGACTATAAATAGTCTGGTACATAGTTTTATTTGATATGGCTCTACCTGTGTTAAAGAGTCGACTCCAAATAGTCAGATTTTCCTCTGATGCTGTGTTTGATCTTTGGAGTGTTTGTGAATAGATCTTTTTCATAACACAACAGAGTTCATGCTTTTGACCTAAATGGAAGACCGTTTTTCTCCATATTCAAGAGAGTCATGTCAGATGACCTGAATAAATATGTATGTAATTTTTAGAAGTGTGCATTTGTTGCTGTTTTTGGTTTTAATTTCTTACCTCTATCATAGTGTTACATGTAATCAATAACAGACCAAGCATCCATTAGTTATCTAATTACAGTTAAAAGCACATCGATTGTCAAACAATAAAATTCTCATTAACTGTCTACAGGCTAGACCATTTTTGGGAAAATGTGATGCATCGATAAACACACCCGTTTAATTCATGAACACTAAATTAAATTACTGCTTTTATCAACTTAATTGAAGGCATTGTGTGTGGTATTAGTAATTTTTTACAGGCATGTTTACTTATGCTCATGTATCAATTTTATTTTAATATGTGTTCTACTGAATTTTTACTTTTATAGAAAAGTAATCTTTCAATGCCCTTTTTCGACTCCGGTACTTTCAAAGCCGGGTCCACAGCCTTCTTTCAAAAGACAGTGCGTCAGCATGTGTTAAATAAATGCTCCGTTTCCATTGGTTAAGGCTACATCCACACCCACGTGATCTCCTGCCATTTGACGGTAAGGAGACTGCGCATTAAGGATCATGGGGAGTTAACGTGACGGACGAACTCAAAATTAATGTCTGTTTTTTATATTTTTTGAACTCCTGATATTCTATGTACCGCTGCCAGACCTGGTAGAAGTTCTTGACATCTGAAGCCATGCGGCGGAGTAAGGCTGAGGTGGACCGCTACGTTACCTCAGTACAGAGTTCCTCTCCCTCACTGAAAGAGGTAAGTTGAGCCAACAGCTAATGTTAGCATGCTTCTGCCATTATGTCAAACCAGCATGTGACACCCAACCGGTAAAAGGACTAAGCTTGGACACATTTTAAGTATACATAAGTTTTAGGTTTAATCAATCCAGTATGTATCCAGGTTCTTAACATATTACATTCAGTGTAACCTCTGTTTGCCTACCCAGGCTAGCCGCGCGGACACTAGCTAACCGGCTTCATGACGCCTGGTTGAGTCCTTCCCTTCACGCTCAGAAATGCGCGGTTTGTTAAAGCAGCGCTAGCTAGTTAGCCATGGTTCACATAGCGTTAATGTTAGACCACTTCTCCTCGCATTCTTTAATGTTTACATTTTTTTTTTAACTTTTGTCCCTTTGGATGAAAATGCTTCTTTAACTAATGTTAGTAGCTGTTCTTCAGAACCTGGTTTTTAGTGTAACGTTATTATTTGTTGATCGTTTTCTTAAACCAAAACAAAGTGACATTATCCAACTGGCAAGAACGTTCATTTCAGGACGAAGGGGATCAATCTCATGAATTATATTTAGCTTGTTTGATATCGCAAGAATTAAGATATTCATTCGAACAAATAAGATTAGTGTATTATGTGCGTGTCTGTAGTTATGCAATTTTGCGTATTTTCTTAAAATGGAAATCTATTCAAACGATGGTCCTAAAAACATTGCAAACCATTACTGCCAACAGACTATCCATGTTTAAAAGAAACTACATGTAAAGTAATTTATTGCTGTTCCTGTCAGCACCGATGTCTATAAAATACTCTAATCATGAGGGGGGGAGGCAGGTACTAATTTGAAAATGTTGTAAATGTATAACTGTGTTGCATTTTATATATATATATATATGTATATTATATTTAATATCTAACATACATATATAACATATGTTTTCTTTTCACAGAAGCCAGTCAAAGGATTTCTATTTGCTAAATTATACTTTGAAGCAAAAGAATATGAACTTGCAAAAAGGTAAATATGTGAGCTCTTCATTCTTGACCACGTTATCGTATCCCTCTTGCTTCATATTTACTGTGTGGTTGCATGTTTCATGCTTTTCCTAGACATGTATCAGAGTATCTCAAAGTGCAGGAAAGGGATCCCAAAGCCCATAAATTCCTTGGACAGCTCTATGAGAGAGAGGGAGACGTCAACAAGGCTGTTGGATGTTACAAGGTACAAGCAGCATGTCATTTGAAATGAAATAATTTCAACCTTTTTATGTTGTGCTTCTGAAAGGCATGAAAAAAGGAAGTCTCCAGTAAGAAAAACAATCATTCATAGTTTCAGATACAGGAAAACATGCATCATATGTTGTTTTCAGTTAAATGACCTGAAAAGTCAATTGAATCTATGTGTCTATACTTTATTTATACTTTTGGAACATTCTCCATAACAAACCAATAAGGCTTTCTATTTTATTTCTTTAGACATTTGTACGTATTATGTCAAAATTGGAAGTTTCAAACTATTAAGCATTGAGTAATCTATCAAAACAATCTTTTGTTGATTTAATCTGCACTTAGCACACTAATAATACTGACCCCACATTAACCTGGTCTGAGTGACAAGAATGCTAAAGGCTCTGTTTTTGGTTGCAGATAAGATAGTCCTGTAAACAAAATTAAAACTTCTGTGGAGAGTGCCCCCTCAAATCATGCTTGAGCACTCTTAATAACTATTTCATTGGCACAGCAGCTTAAAATTTAGAGCATCCAGAAAGAAATATAAGGGTGAAAAATATTTCATCTTGGATGTTAAACCAGCTATTCTTACGCCTCAGATGTCACAGAAATTTAAACTCCACAGTTGTAGGTTTATGAAAGTTGTTTTAAAGAGCTACATTATCATGTAACAACTGCTTTACTAGAGACCATTGTGTGCTTGCTTTAACTTAATGCTTGCTTCACATTTTCTTTGGGCTAATATTCCTCACCACTGTGTTTACATAGCGCTCAGTCGACTTGAACCCAGCACAGAGAGACCTGGTGCTGAAGGTGGCTGAGTTACTTGTCAGTAAGAAAGAGGCTGATAGCAGAGCAGAGTTTTGGGTGGAGAAAGCTGCAAAGCTATGGCCTGGGAACCCAGCAGTCTTCAACCTAAAGGTAAGCGTCCTGTTTTGTTAGTTTTTTCCTACATCTCAAATGGATACTTTCATGTATGAATTTATTCTTCAACCTGTATGTTCACGTCTGCTGTATCCAAATCTTTAAATTCTAATCATCATCTTCTTAAAAGTTTCTGACAGTTGTGTACAATCTATGAAGGAAATTGATACTGATTATAAGTGAACGCTGACTCTGTTCCTCTCCAAACAGGAGCGTCTGTTGAGTCGTCAGGGTCAGCAGGGCTGGAACCAGTTGTTCGATCTCCTCCAAGCCGAGCTCGCAGCGCGGCCAGCTGACACCCATGTAAACGTGAAGTTGGTTCAGCTGTTCTGTCAGGATGGTCGGCTGGAGGAGGCTGTTAAACACTGCCTGGCTGCTGAGAAAAGGGGCCTGCTGCGCAACAGTCTGGACTGGTACACTGTGGTGCTGCACACCCTGCAGGTAGGAATGGCCTTTCATTGTTTGTTTTTTTGGGTTAAAACATCCTTTACTCAAATGCTTTTGTCTTGTTTAATTAGTATTCATTCATAAAAGTAATCGGTTTGATTTTAAAGGAAGTCTTAAGAATATGTGATTCTTTGTTTCAGGAGTATCTGACTCAGCCCAACATCTCTAGCAATGAGAAGACGTTTCGACGTCTCCAGAAAGAAGTGCTGCTGGCACATTGTAGCCTGTTGAGGCTCACACTGTCTGAGAGCAATGTGCAGCCGAGCCTTGATGCTCTCAGAAGGTAGGTCGGGTCTAACGTTGGGATGATATTCTATAAAATAGCTGCACGCATGGAACGAAATCTATTCTGTTTGAGTCCACATGAGACATGTCAGACATGTTTCCACTAATTTTATTCATGCTTTTTAGTTTGGCTTGTGCATATTCCCAGCTGCAGAAAACTTTAAGTTGCTTTTTTTTATTTAACATATGTGCAGTTTTGACCAAGCTATGCAGACCCTGAGCAGCGTCGCCGGCCGTCATGCAGATGATCTTTGCGAGGTTTTTGTAGAGATGAGAGGTCACCTCTACCTGCATGCTGCAACGCTGATGTTAAAGCTGGCTCAGGATCGGCAGCAGACCTGGAGAGCCATCATTGACTTGGCTGCACTGTGTTACCTGCTGGCGTATCAGGTACTTGCACACCAGTTGACATTAAGATGTCTAGTTATCTAGTTTTGCTCTGGTTCACCCAGCAGAGAGTGGAAAAGTGACAGATAGCAGGTTTATTAATAAAAACATCAATGTTTATTGTAAAACAGGGAAATGTTACAGATTAATTATTTTGCCTGTTATGTTCTTTGTCTCTTCATTTTTTTGTATGTCAATAAGATAGTCTATCTAAAAGGTTTGATATCATCACATGTACGATTTTATTTACATTTAAAAGTATTTTTCTACATAATCAATCTCTTTTAAACAATTTTTGACCCAATTCCTCCATTATTTGCAGTGCCTCAGACAACTCGGGGCTCATCAGTGCTGTAATTTTAAAATGTAAAACAAAAACTTAAGTTTTCCCTTTTTAAAATGCTTGAAAGGCACTCTTTATTTATTTACTTTTTACAGATTTCTATTTTGGAAACAAAGAGAGCTATGCATTCAGGGTGTTTTCTTTTGTCCTTCTGTCAGGTACCCAGACCAAAGGCAAGAGTGACTAAAAGAGACCAGTCAGCCCCACTGCTTTTGGAGCTACTGGCCAATGACCGACAGAGTCAAGCTGGACACATGTTGTTCAACCTGAGCACCGACTCGGCCAATTTAATCAGAGAGGTCAGTGTCTGTCTTCTGTCACTTTGTGACCCTTTTGAATTGAAATGTGAAGTGTTTTATGTTACTGAAGAGCATTGTAATGAATTGGTTTATACCATGGTCAGTTAGAATTCTAATGTCAACTGGCGTGTGTTATTTTTGTATAGACGTAGTTCGGCAAGTTGAATCACTGTTATATCACTGCGTTACAGGCATCACCATAGCAACGCATTAATCAACTGGTTCAGATCAGCTGGCTTTTGAAAGATGAATGAGAAACGTGCTGTAGCATGGATTCTCTTAATGGTTGTTTAGCATAAAAAGTACATCAAGGTCAACATAAAATAGTTTCTATACTTAAGCATATTTAGCAAGTTTTTGCAAAAAAAAACCAACATTTGTTATAAAATGTTTACTGTGTGGGACCATGGTATATCAGATTAAACAACTCAGCATTACATGGTTTTAATGCACTTCCCTGCGCGTCTCAGTGTTTTAGACTCCGCGTCATGCATTAAAACAGTGTAATGCACGGGTCCGAGTTGTTTAATCCTTACTTGGTCAATTTTGAAAGTGTGCAAGATGACAGTTGATGTAATTGTAACTGAAATGTTTTAAGTTATCATTTTAACACCATTCCTGCATCATATGTTCACTTTATTATATAAACAAATGTTTTGATCATATTTGTAGAAACAGACATTATGAACTTTTTTGTGTGTAGGTGGTGGAAGCATTTGGGAACCGCAGTGGTCAGGACTCTCTGTTCGAACTCATTTGGGGTCCGCAGGCCTCATCCGGATGTTCTTTCATTGCCAATGATGACATTCATTCCATTAGCTCTGTGGCTCCAGAGCTCTCTCAGCTGGCCAAATGGGACACTGGTACCAAACTTAATAGTGATAATAAAATTACCATAAGTACTGAAGTAGCCAGGAGGAATGACTGTAATAACTTTGCTGCATCCTCTGTAGGCTCCATCCTATTGCACAGTGGTGATTTGCAACATCTGAGTTGGTTGGGGCTACAGTGGACTCTCCTGGGCCAAAGACCACCCATGCGGGACTGGCTACAGCAGCTTTTTCCAAGACTTACACTGGAAACATCCAAGCTAGACACCAACGCACCCGAGTCAATCTGTCTGCTGGACCTGGAGGTAAACTGGCATCGTGCTGGTGCTGGTTCTTTGGGGATCTGGCAAATCTGGCTTTTTGTTTGGCACGCGCTGTTATTGTAGTTTATTGTCATTTAGATAATACTGGTAATTATTTGTATGATATTCTGCATCTGATAAAATCCCACCGTAGGTTTGATGTCTGCAGGTAGTTACAAATGTTAATTTCTCAAAGTTTACGTGCAAACATTTAAGTAACTGCTCCTAAACTATTTATATAGGCCAACATCAGTACTTTATCTTGAAAAAATTTGCTTCTCAGAACTTGTATTTGCTCTGAAGATGTTTATCTTTTGTCTGGTTTGGTCCATCCAGGTGTTTTTATATGGTGTGGTGTTCTGTGGCCACTGTCAGCTCAAGGAGACGGCAAAGATCAGCAGCAGCATGAACCAGCAGCATCAGCAGCTCTTTGAGCCCCGCTGCCTTCCTCTTCCTTTGCTCCGCCTCTTAACCACTGACAGACAGAGGGATTTGTGGGATGCCATCTACAGCCTCATTCACAAACGAGCAGCGTGAGTGCGGGAAGTGCTCAGGCGACACTCAAAAATAAAATGTGAAGTAAATTACCCAGTGAAAAGCCGAGATCTGCCAGCTGTTTTAAATCTTAGAAAGCAGCTGAAATCTTTTGCATCCTTCTGACTTTTTGCTGCATTCATCCTCGTTGTGATCATGTCCCAATAAGCACACAAAAACAAGACGGATGTGTCTACAAATGATGCAAGGATCAACCATTACTTTGTTGATCCTTACATCATTTTACTAATTTACCTGAAAGTATTGAAACAAGTGTGTTTGTGTCCTGTTCCAGTCCGGGCACGTCAGCCAAGCTGCGGATGATTGTGCAACATGGGCTGAGCACTCTGAGGGCCGGAGAGAAACATGGGCTTCAACCTGCACTGGCCATCCACTGGGCTCAATGTCTCAGCCAGACGGTATATATATACACACACACTCACACTGTTGCATACACTGTTTACTCAAACTTGGTTAGTTCCCAGAAAGAGCAAACAAAGGGTATGTCAAGTGAAGGTTGGGGCTCAGAGCCTGATTACTATTTGAGATACTGATATTGTAACATAGTAGCTCTGCCACATAATAAAAGCTCACCGGCAGGTCAAGTTGAGAGAGAAATTTGCCACATGAACATACTTGGAACAATCTGTTGTCATTTAGAAATATTACTTAATCAGCCTAGGAGTCCACATCATTTGAGGTTGACAGTCTGTTCCACTGTACAGTCGGCTAAAACCGTGCAGGAAACTTTGCCAGATACTCATTTCTTCACAGCTGCTCCTCTCTGTCTCTCAGTCTGCAGCTGTTTAACAGGGTTGTGTTTTAAGGGTAGTGTCCAAACAGCCACATGCGCTGCCTCCTCGACCATGCCTCTTTTGTGTTAATGGTAGGATTTGTAACAGCTGAAGAAATGGCTCGTGTCAAATGGGGGCTGTATATCATAAACATACTCTCCTCTCTGACATCTGCATGTGTTTGTGTGTTTGATAACACAGGGTGATGGGGTGAACTCCTACTACGACCAGAAGGAGTACATCGGCCGCAGCGTCCACTACTGGAGAGTTGTTCTCCCCTTCTTGGAGAAAATCAAAAACAGACGCAGCATACCCGAACCCCTCGAACCTCTTTTTAAACACTTTAATTCCAAGGATATTCAGGTTAATACTTTTCTCATATTTTAACTTCTAAATTAAATTTGGGATGCAAGTAGTGACACCTCGAGTCCTGTCTTGTCTCTGAGTTTTATCATGGTGCCTTGAAAATTGTATTTGTCTTGCTGTTTTTAGATATCTTCTGTGAAGGGTCATGAAGAAGAAGCAAATATAGCATATGCTGTTCTCCTGGACATCGAAGGCAGAACAGAAGAGGCAATTGCCACCTTGGAAAGCATCAATAACATGTCATCCATCTGGCATTTAGCTCAGGTAAATAACCAAACTCTAACCAGATAAGAAGCTTTATTCTTATCAAACCTTAATAGTGGCTTTGTTTTATAAGAGCTGTTTTTTAATGGCCGGTGTTGTATTGGGGAGGGCTTGCATTTCTGTTTTAGCTGATGAGTAACTGACACACATGAGTTGATGACTTTTTTTTTGTGATTGGATTTGCGAGAACCTGAAAGCTTTTCATTAGTTACCTCAAGTAAAACTCAAAGGTTGCCATTGTACAGTTTATGAAAATCACTTCTACTCATGTAGCTGTGTTTGCTGTCTGACCAAAAATGTGTTTTAATATCAAGAAATACTGATGATTAACTTGCTCATCTTGACCAGCCTCCATGTATTTTCGTCCTTGGCAGATCTACCAGCGCTTGTCAGAGGAGGCCAGCAATGGGATTGAGGAAACCCAAGACAGGTGTTTAACTTTTCGGAGAAAGTTCAGAACCTATCTGTCGAAGATCTACAATGCCAATGCAGACGACATCGACAAAGTGAGTCCAAATTTCGAACCGTAAAAGTACTAAAAGAGAGGGAAGGAGAGATTGTACATTTTCAGAATATAATAAAGATTAATGGGCCTTTTTCCCTCATGCATTAACGTGTTAGTTTGAACTCTGTAGCTGTGCATCCATTTCCTGCTTTTTGTGTCTCAGCTGCCTGTGTCCATGGAGGAAATTGTGGACCTCCTGAATGATGTAAACCAGCAGCTGGGGTTGAGTGGGGAGGACATAGATGAAGAGGACGAGATGGAGTTGGAGCATCAAAGAAGACCGGCTCACTCCAGTCCTGCTCATTTGGCGGAAACCAGTGCAACCATATCCCACATTAAGTTTTCTACTCCTTCTCCCAACAAAAGCCTTGTTTCTCCTTCCAAAAGACTGGTAACTGAAATTTTTATGGACTAAATTGTATTGATCACTGGTTTGGATTACCCACAAAGATCAGTGGCTTTTCATAATTTATTCTTCAGATTACTCCAAAAACACCACCTCACTGGGTTGAAGATCAGAAAAGTCTCCTTCAGATGCTGTGTCAGCAAGTTGAAGCCCTGAAGGTCAGAATCAGTTTATTTTATTTTATCCTCATCTCCCTGGAAATTCAAACACAGTTGAGCATGAATCTGCTCCTAACTAATGTTGTGTTATGTGTGTTGTGTATTGACTCATTACATCCCTGTTTTGCAGAATGAGGTTCATGATCTGAAACACAACGCATCAGCAAACGCAGGCTCTCCACATCATAAAATGTATGGAGAAAGCTACAGGGCTGAGGGTCTGCAGGAACCCTTTACTCCAGTCCAGTCCTACCATGGAGCCCCCCTAACAGGTTGGTGTACTCAATGGGTCTAAAACGTTGTAAAATTCATATTTCCATTTGTTTGTTGATATATGTGTATGTATATATTTCTTATTTGTCTCAAGTTGCCACAACAGGTCCCTCCCTCTACTACAACCAGTCTCCAGCTTATAATTCTCAGTACCTCTTACGCACAGCAGCAAATGTAACCCCCACCAAGGTATTTATATTGATTTAACCCCATTTATCATTTCTAAACTTGCACAAACTTTTTTTTTACCCTTTTGTTTTTAATTTTTTTGTTTACACAGGGCCCAATGTATGGTGTGAACCGTATGCCATCTCAGCAACATATGTATGCCTACCAGCAGCCCACTCACACACCTCCTCTGCAGGCAGCCCCAACCTGCATCTACCCACCACAAGAACAAGTGTTTGGTGCCCCCCTTCGATTTGAGTCTCCAGCCACAAGTCTGCTTTCCCCATATAGTGAGGAATATTATGGCCAGAGTGTTCCCCAACAGACCACTAATCCTTCTCTGCCTGAGCCTGGCTACTTCACCAAGCCGACTGTAGTGCCTGTTCAGCCACCAAAGAACATTGAGGGGAAGCCTGTAGATTTTGGGAAGCTTTCCTTCAACCAGCAGGCTCATGCTGACGTCCCAAGAGTGCCCAGTTTTGGTGCCGGAGCCACTGCCCAGTCCACACCTTCGACTGCGTTTAAATTCAATTCCAACTTCAAATCCAATGACGGAGATTTCACTTTCTCTGCTTCTCAAGCCAAGCGCAGCGAAAGTTTGCTTGGTCTGCTCACATCAGACATTCCCACAAAAACAGATGCTGTTACAGAGAAGCATCCAGCCCAGGAGCAACCCCCCAACCAATCAAACATCTTCACCTTTGGCAATAAAACTATTCCAAGCTTCTCATTTGCTGATAGTGTACAGAACACAGCCGGCGGAGGGATTTTTGGAAAAGTGGAGCAGCCGTTTAAATTTGGGGAAGTGACCAAGCCAGTGTTTGGTGTTGCCACATCAACAGCAGAGCAGGAAAGAGCTGTGGAGAGCGACAATGACAGCACGCATGCTGAGGAAGATGAAGATGGGCCCCACTTTGAACCTATTGTACCTCTTCCTGATAAGGTAGACGTGAAAACTGGTGAGGAAGAGGAGGAAGAAATGTTTTGCAACAGAGCAAAGCTCTACAGATTTGATGCTGAGACAAAAGAGTGGAAAGAAAGGGGCATTGGCAATGTTAAAATCCTTAAACACAACGCTAAAGGGAAGGTCCGCCTCTTGATGAGAAGAGAACAAGTCCTTAAGATCTGTGCAAACCATTACATCACTGCTGATATGCTCCTGAAACCAAATGCTGGCTCTGACAAATCCTGGGTGTGGAACGCCATTGATTATGCCGATGAAGAGCCGAAACCCGAACAACTGGCTATCCGCTTTAAAACGGTGGACGAAGCATCTCTATTTAAAGCTAAGTTTGAGGAAGCCCAAAAAGTAGCATCCAAGTCCCCAGAAAAGCACACTCGGCAAGGGAGGAAAGAGGAGAGCTCAAAAAACTCAGAATCACTGGCAGCCCAGTTTGCACTTAAAGAAGGGGAATGGGAGTGCACTGTGTGCTGTGTGAGAAATAAAGCCACAGACATGCAGTGTGTTGCATGTCAATCCCCTAATCCCCAATCTTCATCAAAACCAGACATTCAGGCTGTTGCTGAAACCAAAGCTAGTCCATTTACCTTCAAGTTTGGTACTGATTTGCCAAAACCGAGCAGTTCTGGCTCCACGTTTACTGGTTTTGGTGCTTTTGGAGCCTCTGTACCCTCCACATTTACATTTGGTATTGGCGCTTCAAAACCTGCAGACACGGCAACAAGTGCGTTTAGTTTTAGCTTTGGGTCACAGTCTGCCAAAAAACCAGGGCAGTGGGACTGCGACAAGTGTTCTGCAAAGAACGAGGCCTCTGCAGTCAGTTGTGTTGCTTGTGAAACTCTTAAAGCTGCAGGTATAACAACTGTCACAGCACAAGCCCCACCAGCTGCAGATGAGCCAACAACACAGCCCTCTGTTTGTGCTGTTGACTCTGGGCTTGGTGCACTGTTCAGCAAGAAGCCAGGACAGTGGGACTGTAATGTGTGTGAAGTGAGAAATGAAGCGTCTGCCGCTAAATGTGTTGCCTGTCAAAGCCCAAACCCTGCTGCAAAATCAAAAGATGGGGCCCAAGTAACGTCAAATCTACCAACAGCATCAGGATTTGGGACAGATTTTTCCATGAAGGGGGGGCAGTGGGATTGCAACACCTGCCTAGTTAGAAATGAAGTGTCGGCCACCAAATGTGTTTCCTGCAATGCTCCCAACGACAATCCCTCTTTAGAGGCCATGTTTGGCATGAAGGAAGGAGAATGGGATTGTGACATTTGTCTGGTTAGAAATGATGGTTCTGCCAATAAATGTGCTGCATGTCAGACCCCAAATCCCAATGCTAAAAGCACGAGTAGTTCTGCTCCCTCAGCCTCCAACTTCAGTTTTACCTTTGGAACCAAGAGTTCATCAAGCCAGCCTGCTCCAACTGGATTTTCAATGCCTTTTGCAAGTGGCAGCACTTTTCAGTTTGGTCAAAACAAAGATGAAAGCTCAGCCTCTTCTTTTAAGTTTGAAGCTCCTCAGTCTGCAGCAACTACACCTAGTTCTTCAGGCTTCTCTTTCTCGATGCCCATTCCAGCCGGTGGCTTCAAATTTGGTATTCAGGAGCCTGCAAAGGATTCTACCTCGTCTGATGATCAACCGCCGTCAGGGTCAGCCTCCAGTTTTCTTAAGAGCATTGCTGAAAAACACAAGGAGAAAGAAAATGTATTGACACCTTCAACAGACCAAGCAGATCAGGATCAAAATCCACTAATCGCTGGAAAAGACAATACTTGCAGTTTTGCAGACTTGGCTAAAACCTCTGCAGGAAATTTCCAATTTGGTCAGAAAGATCCTGAATTCAAAGGTTTCTCTGGGGCTGGAAAGCAGGTTTTCCCCACCAAGACGGAAACCTCAACCGAGCAGGAAGATGACGGCATGTATAAAACGGAGGAAAATGATGACATCCAGTTTGAACCGGTGGTCCAAATGCCTGAGAAGGTGGAGCTGGTGACGGGTGAGGAGGATGAACAGGTCCTATATTCTCAGCGCGTCAAGCTGTTCAGATTTGATACCAGCACCAGTCAGTGGAAAGAGCGCGGTGTGGGAATCTTAAAGTTCCTGAAAAACGGTGCCAATGGGCGGCTAAGGGTGCTGATGAGAAGAGAGCAAGTTCTAAAGGTGTGCGCAAACCACTGGATCACCACCACCATGAACCTCAAACCGCTGGCAGGCTCAGATAAAGCTTGGATTTGGATGGCCAACGACTTCTCTGATGGAGATGCTAAACTCGAACAGTTGGCTGCCAAATTTAAAACCCCCGAGCTCGCTGAGGAGTTCAAGGAGAAGTTTGAAGAGTGTCAGAGACTCCTCCTGGATATCCCCCTGCAAACCCCTCACAAGCTGGTCGACACAGGAAGAACAGCACACCTCATTCAGAAAGCTGAGGAAATGAAATCTGGTTTGAAAGACCTGAAATCTTTTTTGACAGATGAGAAAACAAAGATCAAAGATGACGACACACAGGGAGACGCTGCGACCTCCAGTGACGTTTCAAGCCTTGTAATCAGACCTCATGGTGAAACCACTGGGCCCACCTTGGAGTGGGACAACTACGACCTAAGAGAAGAAGCTTTAGATGACACAGCTGACTCATCTGTCTATGCCTCCCCCCTTGCCAGCAGCCCTCTGAGAAAGAATCTTTTCCGCTTTGGGGAATCCACCAGTGGGTTCAACTTCAGTTTCCAGCCTGGCATCAGCCCTTCCAAGTCTCCCTCTAAGCTTAATCAGAGCAGATCCTCAGTGGGTACTGATGACGAGCAGGACACAACCCAAGACGAAGAGCGGGATGGACAGTACTTTGAGCCTGTGGTCCCCTTGCCCGATTTGGTGGACATTTCCACTGGAGAGGAAAATGAACAGGTGGTCTTCAGCCACAGAGCCAAACTGTATCGCTATGACAAGGAATTGGGACAGTGGAAGGAGAGGGGAATTGGAGACCTCAAGATCTTGCAGAATTTCAGCACCAAACGGGCAAGGTTGATCATGAGGAGAGACCAGGTATTGAAGCTCTGTGCCAACCACTGGATCACAGCATTCATGAGGCTGGAACCTATGAAAGGTGCAGAGAAGGCCTGGGTTTGGAGTGCCACTGACTACTCTGAAGAAGGAGATTGTAAAGTTGAGCAGCTGGCTGTGAGATTCAAGCTGCAGGACACTGCAAATACATTTAAACAGGTCTTTGAAGAGGCCAAGGTTGCACATGAAAAAGCGGAGCTTATGACTCCAGTGACATTGCGAGTTGCTACACCACAAGACAGTGGAGCAACAGGATCTGCAGACCCTGCTACAGCTGTGTGTGGCAAGGCGGCTATTGCTGTTCTGGAAGAAACGACAAAGGAACGTACAGAGCCTGCTGACAGCTGGCCGTCTGCAGCTGGATCCCAGAGTCCAGTCAATCCCATGAAGAATGTGATGTCTCCCCCTAAGTTTGTCTTTGGCACCGATGCCGTTCAGAAGATTTTTGGCACTCCTAAATCTCCGTCAGAATCTCCAGCATCTGCATCAGGTGTGAAAGTCCAAGAGTCTGAAGGTCCTGCCAAGACTATACTTGCAGCTCCTGCCTTCAAAATGAATACAGGTAAGAAAACAAACTGTGCAAAATATTTTGTTCTTTTCCTACCTGGAATGAGTATTACAAGCCTTTTTTGTATTTATTTTGTCTGTCTTCCATCTGCATCTCATTGTTCCATCATTGTAGCACTGATCCAGCTCCTTATTTATTACAGCAGACTTATTAAAATGTCACTTTGTGTCCTCGCACACAAGGTATATATGTACATTTAGCAATGTATGCAGAAATAGATCTGAAGTTAACATCTCGCCATTATAATGCATTGACCTCGGTACTGGGTCATGCCACAGTCACAATATTTCACATTTGAAGCATTTTGGCATTTATTTTCTGATTTTACCAGCCTCACAATTAGTTTCTCTTCGCCCAACAACCCGTCATCCTTTAGGGCTGGATTTTAGGCTTTTCAAAGATAACCCAATGGCTTTTTGGACCAGCACATCCACCATCCAATTTGACCCCCCAGGTACTCTAATTACTGCAGTGTGTGTTAACACCTCTCAGCTGTCACCTGGCTGCCCCCTACTACTGCTAGATACAAATAAATAGATAAATAACCTGGATGCACGGAGTGGTTAAAACAATAAAGCTAATGTGTTGCATGTCCCGTGTGTTGTTCAGGTTTTATTGATGAGAGAATTTTAGAAATGATAAAAGAAAACTAATATGATGGGATTTAAGTGTTTCTCATAGAAAGAAAACCCTGAGATGATATTATGACTGGCTTGCTTTCTTTTCCTGTTTTTAACAAAATTTTAGAGTAGTTTTGGGAATGTATTACATTTGTCATCTGTTCAAATGATTTAATTTTGATGGCACTCCTTACAATTTCATGCATTAATAATAGAGTATTATTTTCTTCTAATAAAAGTGCAGATTGGTAGTGTTTTTGACCTGAATTTTCCACTTTCATTAATTAGAAAATATGAAAATATAAAGCCTGAATTTATAGAATTATAATGATCTGATATCTATTGTTAAATTTTGTCATATTTAATGGCCTGGCAGTTTTTCATGACTCAAACTAGAGTTTTAAACGGGAGCAGGAGGCACATCAGTACAAGTTGAGTGCTTTCTGAAAGGTGAGCTGAGAGCAGAGGCTGCTCCTTCAGGGAGGCATGCACCGTGCAAACGTCACAGGTGCCATTTTTAGTGCTGGATGTGTAGCAACAGTACGAAATGTAATTCCCTGCTCTGTGAGAGTTCTGCCAGGGATGTGCACATCAGCAAAGGCTAATTAGAGGTGAAGCTCAGGTATTTGTGCCGTTTAATGTGTCCAAGTGGTGTAAAGAAAGGCGTTGCACAGATTACTGACTTAACACGTCTCACTGTAGTAAATCACTTGCATGCTATTCATTGTGTCATGCATGAGTTTTGTTTTTGTTTTGTTTTTTTCGTTGTGTGCGAGTGTTCCTAACACTTTTTTTGGTTATGAAGCCAAAAATCTACTTGATGATATTTAACTTATTATTGTTTATTTCTGTTGAATCTGTCATTAGGTTCCCTTCAGGCAGGAGGAGGCAGCTCAGGGTCGGACGAGGACTCTGAGGTAGAGGTTGTGTACGTTAGGGAACCCACTGCAGAGCAGGCAGCTTTAGCCAGGAAACTCCTGCTGCCTCTCACCTTCTTCTGCTACAAGAATGAATCAGGCTACACCAGCGACACTGAAACTGATGGTGAGATGATAGGATATGACTCTTAGCATAGAAAAGTATTCTCGATTAGAATAAAAATTCCTGGATCTAATTACATTTTAATCTTTGCTTAATTTTCTCACAAATGGTTGGCTGTGTTTTTATTATTTTATTAAACCCAAATGCAACATATGAAACCATAATGAGTTCCTCTTGTCTCTTACCCTGGCATTAAACTGTAATGATGCTTAAGAAGATCCTAAATATTGGGAAAGAATGTTTGGAGAGAGGTGTGAACAAAATTGATATTTAAGTCTTATCAAGCAAATGCTTGTAAAGGAAATGCATGTTAAATTTGTTTTGGACTTTCAGATGAGGACTATGAGTCAGCAGTGAGAGCCTTGAATGGAAAGCTCTACCCTGATCCTCCTGTGGCTACTAACACGACCATAGCTGCAGCTTATGCTAACGGTAAGTCTCAGACTCTATCACACTTTAAATCCATCACATTTAGCACAGTTATAAAAGCATCATTGATTGATTGATAATAAATTGCAATCTGTTCCTTATCTACATGTGATGCATGCCTCACATACCAGTCATTCTGTCACATTAAACTTGTGTGTGATGCATTCAGAGCCAGACTGCCAGGTTGTGTGGGAGAAGAAGCCAACACCAGAAGAAGAGGAGAAGGCAAAGAGCCTCCAGCTTCCTACTACGTTCTTTTGTGGCCTGAGCACAACAGACAGTGACCCTGACCAAGACAAGCCAGAAGACTTTGAGATAGAAGTCCGCAAAGCACAGAGAGAGATGGTAAGGGACATAACGCTTAGACAGTGTGGCAAGTTTGTTCAGATATTTTCTACAGACCATCACATCTTACTGAGAGGAATGTGTTTAAACAGTACAATGAGTAATTTAGGTTTTCTTGTATCAGATTGCCGAGTCAAACATAGCTCAGGAGGCCTCAAGCACTCCAACAGAAGACCAAGAAATTCCAGCCTCAAGACCGTCATCCAGCACTGCAGTGGCTGCAGGAAGCACATCTACACCAGATGAGCAGGTCTCAGAGCAACCCACAGAAACTCCCAGCAGCAGCTCTCCTATTGACCTGTCAACTAAGAGGAGCCAAGAGCAGGAGACCAACGCAGAGACTGATGCCGCCGCTGCTTCGACTGAAGATGCCGCCGCGGCTTCGACTGAAGATGCCGCCGCGGCTACGACTGAAGATCCCGTCGCGGCTACGGCTGCCATAACAGCAAGTCAAGGTTGGAGAAAACGGTCTTTACCACAGAAATAAAATCTTTGACATCAGATTTGTTTGTTGAATTTAGGGACTAGGTTTGTTTATCAGAATGGCTCTGATAAACTTATAATATTAGATCATATGTAGTTAAACAAATCTCATGCACCAACCCTTCCTTTGGCCAATAATGTCATAGTTTTATATTAAATGTACAATTTTTCACTTATTCCTGAAGCAGATAGCTTATTTTACTAAGTTACTGTATTTACATACATTGTTATCAGTGGTGAAACTTACTAAACTGAATTAATTCGGGATTTATCATCTTTGTTCTTGTTGCTACAGACTCCACCTTTGGCTTCAGCTCCATTGCTGGATTTTCGTTTGCTGACTTGGCCAAAAACACCGAGGGATTTGCGTTTGGAAACCAAGGTTGGCCTCAAATTGGCTTTTTTTTTAAGACTATCTCTTTCATGTGTTAAACACAAATAATTTCATTTAATGTTCCAATTCTTTATTTAGACTCTAATTTCTCATGGGCAAATGCTGGAGCTACGGTATTTGGGCCTGCCATGTCCTCTGAACCTAAAAACAATGGTGAGGAGGAGGGAAGTGGTGAGGAGGAGACTTCTAACAATGAGGATATTCACTTTGAGCCCATAGTATCCCTCCCTGAGGTAGTTTACCTTCTTTCTTTTTTTTCTTCTTCTTTTAATGATTGATTTTAAGGACCAATGCCTCATCTGTGAGCTTTGTGTGTTTTTCAGGTGGAAACAAAGTCTGGAGAGGAAGACGAGGAGATCCTGTTTAAGGAGCGGACCAAGTTGTACCGATGGGACCGGGATCTCGGCCAGTGGAAAGAGCGTGGCGTCGGCGACATAAAGATCCTATTCCACCCCAGCAAACATTTCTACCGAATCCTAATGAGAAGGGATCAGGTGCTGAGGGTTTGTGCCAACCACACAATCTCACAGACGATGGAGCTTAAACCCATGAACGCCTCGGCTAACTCTCTCATCTGGACTGCCACCGACTACTCTGGTACACATCTGCTCACATTTGTTTTGTCAAAGAGCTTGGTGTTGTTTATCAGTTATTTACTCTCCACATGTGTACTCATGTCTTTCTGATGGTCTCTCCTGCGCCTCTGTCTTTTCAGATGGCGATGCTGTTGTGGAGCAGCTGGCGGCCAAATTCAAGACCCCTGAGATAGCTGAATCCTTCAAGAAGATCTTCTACGAGTGTCAGAGCCGCATGGGTCAAACCAGCGTTGATCCCTCTTGCGTCTTGTCACCACAGATGTCCAGAGTCCAGGAGTACTCAAGAGAGACTAACCCACAGGTGTTCCTTAAAGTGGCTGCTGATGACCAGCTGCTGGGCACCATCACTATAGAGCTTTTCTCCCATCTTGTTCCCAAGACTGCAGAGAACTTCAGGGCTCTCTGCACTGGGGAGAAAGGCTTTGGGCTGCGGGACTCCATCTTCCATAGGGTCATACCAGATTTCATGTGTCAGGTGAGGGAATCAAACTGATTGTTTGGAATGTGGAGCTTGTGCAGAACTATAGACAAATCCGACGGCTGTGTTGTGCTATCTTGTGGGGCCGCCATTTTTGTACCCTGGTATCTGCTGCAAAAATGATCCCCATCTCCCCATAATAAATAATCCTTAAAAAAAATTCCTGGATCTAAACAATGATCCCGATCCCCGCCAAAAATCTAATTAGTTGTTCCTTGTCCCATTTTGGAGATTTCCTGAAAATATCCTAAATCCATCCATTACTTTTGAATTATGTTGCTAACGGAAGCCTCCGAAAACATACATCAGCGTCTACGCTGTGTAACACTTCACAATATCTCCTACATGAGTCATTTACTCTCAGCTTGTTTACAATTACACACTTTGCAGCTGTAACGTTGCTAAATCTTTTTGCCTTGGGTATTTCAGGGTGGTGACATCACCAATAACAACGGCACAGGCGGCAAATCCATCTACGGCAGCGCATTTGAGGATGAAAACTTTGATGTCCGGCACACAGGCCCTGGGATCCTATCAATGGCCAACCGCGGACGGGACACCAACAACTCGCAGTTCTTCATAACCCTTAAAAAAGCCGAGCACCTGGACTTCAAACATGTGGCTTTCGGCTGGGTACGGGACGGCATGCGTGTGGTGCAGCAGATGGGAGAGCTGGGCACAAAGGGAGGCTCTCCCGCAAAGAAGCTGGTCATCACAGACTGTGGACAGTTGTAGCTCTTTGAATATTAAGATTTACTACTCAGTTTAGGTTAAATCAAAAAAGTCAACAGGTTTTAGATAATGTGTTCCATGTGCAGTATTCATCCTTCTGCTGAAGCTGAAAACTTAGTCACAAGGCTCTGGTCACAGGACTATAGGTCAAGACCCTCCATCACTCAAATCTGCTCCTACTTGTGTGGAATCTGCATTTATTTTGCAGTCCTGTGATGTCCCAACGAACGGGAAGCTGTTGAACTATGGAAGGAGGCCTTTGGAGCAAGTGTTGTATACCTTTGCACTCACATCTTTAATCATTTGTCAATTTCTCATGTTCATTTTGTGTATAATTGTACATGAACTACTTTTTAATGGGTTTTTTTTCTCTTGCTTGTGTTCAATTTGAATGTGCTGGTCCTCTTCATATGTTTCACTCTGGATTGTTATATCTCGCCCTTTTTGAAGGAGTCTTAAATGTAGTTTGAAAGCAACTTTTGAAACTGAATGCACCAAATGGTTTGCTACCATGCCCTTGCCTTCTCTCAAAATGCTGCCTTTGGTTCATTTTCACTGTAAGGCATCCCTGTTTATTTTTCTTTATGCAAATATATTTGGAGTGGAGATAACGGGACTTCATATCTGCCCTCTTAAACTGAAGTCCCTTTGTTGTTTGCCCATTTGAAAGAGGGTATCCAGATGAATACACATCTGGTTTGACTTTTACAGAAGAGCTCCATTAACATGTATAGATTGAGATTATCACAAACATTGAAATGGTGCTCGTACCAAAATATGCTGATCAGTAAGAAATAAAGTTGCTTTACAAGTAATGTATGGTTTTGGTCTTGTCATGTTTATTTTTTTTTATATACATGATACTCACAAACACATGTAGACATTACATTCTCACCAAATCTAGTTCTAGCGTATTGGTTGATTTTTGATTCTTTGTATTCAAACTTTTTAAGGTCATGAAATAAATATTTCCCTCATTGAGACGGAGTGGGTGAGAGAAAATATACACATACAGTAATGGATGGTTGTTGATTCATCTCAAGCTCTGGTCCTCTACCAGAGGCCTTGGTGCTTAAGGGTCCTGCGCAGGATTTTAGCTGTTCCTAGGATTGAGCTCTTCTGGACTGAGATGTTGGTTTCTCCAGGTATCTGTTGGAGCCACTTCTCCAGTGTGGAGACATTGCCTCCCAAGTGCTCCGATAACCATGGACACTGTTGTTGCCTTCACCTTCCAGGCTTCCTTTTTCCTAATATTGCCGTGATTCAGAATGGCTGCATCAGTCACAATGACTTTCTGCTGCACATTATGATCACAATTCAGTTGGTTACCATTTTGTTGGTCTGTATCTGGAAGTTCCACAGGATCTTGGCTCTCATTCTCCACCACCTTGGGAAGTGTTTCCCATTGTGAACTAGGGGTCCCCAGTGTGTATTCTGCACAGATGATTCTGTACATTACTGGCTACTTGGTTATGGTGTTCAGTGTATTCTTTGCCTGCCAGTATCCTACACCCTGCTGTTGGATTGTTTTAAGGTCTCTGCACAGCCTGTATCTGGGATCTTGGTGTGGTTCATCTGGGCCTCTATTGCTGTGATGCTACGATTTGCTCTTCTGTGTTGACTTTCAGCTCTCACTCGCCTTAGCTGAAATGGCTGATATGAACGAACCCTATCTGTTAGTGCCATAGTCTGATATTTTTTCTCCCATAATGGGTTCTCCAGCTCCTTCACCAACTATATTGCGATTATATAATGAAAGTAAGGCATTTAGTAGAATGGTGTAATGGATATTCCTTGTTAGAGAACCTCACATTGAGCAGTAAACATTGGCCAGTTGTAAATGTGCATTCAGGTTTCTAGAGAAGGTCAAATTAAGTTCACTAGTAAAATGTATAGTTCACTTTAGGTTCATTCTGACATCATACATCAAACCCCCGAATATCCCTAACTTTTTGTGAGCAGTATAGCAACGGGTGACCATTTGGGAAGAACCATAAAATAGTTGTAGTACTACTTTTGACCACTGTAGTGGCAGCATAGCTCAGAGCCAGAGCCGACTCACGGTGACGTCAGCAGGATGTAAATGCAGCGCCTCGCGGCCTGATCGGTCTTTTTCCTCTCCCGTGCATTAAGGGCGGTTGGCCTCCTCTCTGTCTCTGGAAGATTTAACATCAAAGCAGCAAAATGATCATCTACAAGTGCGTCCTCACTGGTAAGTAGACACGGTTTGTGTTTTCCTGTACGTATAGGTGAGTAGTGTTACAGTTGCTGTGTTTTTTTGGCTGACGTTACACTATAAGGTGGAGTTAGCCAAGCTAGCTAGCTAACTCGTGTTTATCATGGTTCTGAAGTTAAGCCCAGACCGATGCTATTCAAAACTGTTGGAAAAAGCTAATTTCAGCCGGTGAGTTAGCCACCCTGTTGGCTAACCGGGGGTTTTGTGGCCGCGTTTGCGCCTAGTTTTCGCTCTCAATTTATCATCTGGAAAGTTGGCTAAAACTAATTAAGTACCCCGATTCTTACGGGGAGTCTCGCGGGTTATTTGATAAAAGACGGTGGCGCTAGATATTAATACGAGATTAAGTCATGTTGTATGTTTTATTTGGCCTTTTAGCCGCACATAGCAGTTAGCTACAGTTTTAATTTGGTCCGGAAGATGTTTCCAGACACAATCGGAAATCTGGCTCACATCAAGGCCTTTAACTTGCTGTAGCACTAGAACGAGATTCACGGCTGATTTAGATTTTCCTTTATACTTTAAATTAATCATCTTATACTCAGTGCGTGCTCTTTATTCTCTTTGTTGTACTCGGATCTTGGTATACGACTGTACTTTTTTTTGTTTAATGTTTTTTTCCCCCCTCCTTAGGTGATGAGATGTTCTCGGATATCTACAAAATAAAAGATACGGGGGTCTTCTATGAAGTTGAAGGAAAGGTGAGCTTGTGGCGTGGCAGTCTTCACATGACATCACCAATGCTTTAGCGATGAATCACGGTAGAGATCCTGCCGTTCAAGTGTGAGAGTGAATACAACTAGTCATGACTGCTTTGGTGAACGATACTGATATGTGGATCATTTTGTACTATTTATGCAGTTTTCTTTGAGAATGAACCGATCCAAATGGCAAATGTTGAGTTCATTTCTTTTAAAACTTTGTATAGTGATCTGTCTGCCTTATTTAATTTCTTCATGCGCTCACTGCAACATAACTTGAGTGTTTTCCTACTTGTCTCTGCTACTAAATTGTAGAACATTACCAGGGCAGATGGGTTTGATGATGCTTTAATTTCGGCAAATGCATCAGCCGAAGAGGCCAGCGAATCCAACGAGTCTGCCGTCATCTCCGGAGTAGACATCGTCCTCAACCACAAACTTCAGGAGACTGGCTTCGACAAGAAGGGTTACATGTCTTACATCAAAGATTACATGAAGGCGTGAGTATCTCTCGATGGCAGGCGTGTTCACTGTTAATTTTTTATGTGTCGGGTCTGTAACTTTTAAGTCATTGGTGAAAAGAAAATGAATAAAATGGGTGTATTCACCTCTGAGCTATTGGGTTGTCACAATGGTGATCACTGAAGGATGCATCTCCATGTCTAGTGTGAAGGCCAAGCTGCAGGAAAGCAATCCAGATAGAGTGGAGGGCTTCATGAACGACGTTGCACCTGAAGTTAAGAAGGTCATTGGAAACATAAAGAACTACCAGGTGGGTGTCGGGCTGAGTTTTCTTTTTTCTTCTAAACACTGTAACACCAACACTGAACACATGAATGGGGTTTGATGATAAATGTGTCCCTGTGAAAGCTGTGGCATGTCAGGCATCTCTCTATATTTGATGGGATTTTGATGGTAAATGGACTGTACTTGTATAGCGCTTTTCTAGTCAAGTGACCACTCAAAGCGCTTTGACACTACATGTTC
>JAOXYM010000013.1:20828008-20838959 GCA_028567055.1 Leptatherina wallacei
ACTCAAAGCGCTTTGACACTACATGTTCATTCACCCATTCACACAACACATTCATACAGCACCTATATTGATACATGCTTGGTGTAAGCATTCATACCCCCGATAGGCACATCGGGAGGCAGTGTAGGGTTCAGTGTCTTGCCCAAGGACGCTTCGACATGTAGTCAAGGGGAATCGAACTGCCGACCTCCTGTTTGGTAGATGACTGCTCCATCCACCTGAGCTACAGCCGCCCTTGATGGTTTTTGTATTTTATATATTAAGTGTTTGCAAAGACCAGTTGCAATTTTAGTCTCTCTCGTAAACCAGGGTCTCTTTCATACCATTAACTCGTGCTCCTTTTCTTTGCAGTTTTTCATAGGAGAGTCCATGAACCCAGACGGCATGGTGGCCCTGCTAGACTACCGCGAGGACGGTGTCACACCATTCATGCTTTTCTTCAAAGACGGTCTGGAGGAGGAGAAATGCGTAAGTACTCTAAATGTGTCTAAAACATCTTAACATGTGCAGCGCTTGCTAGTGGAGTAATAAGCTGTGCACATGCTTGATTTTTAAGTTTGTAATGTTTTTGTCTTTGTTGCAGTAACTACATGGAAAAAAACGTCTGCTGTTCATTTGACTGCTGCTTCCCAAAATGCCCCCAAAAGCAGACCGATGGAGAGCTACACCCTGCACCATGCCTGACTGGACACTTCCCATCAACCACAGTTCCACTCTCAACGCTGAGGGGAATTGAACATAATTTGGTCACTGAATAGTTTTTAACAGTTTTTTTCTTTTTGGCTTATGCAGTGTTTTTTTTTTTTCTAATTTTTGTTCTTTGGTCCAGTTTTCTCATTGAAAACTAAATGGCAGAACTGCAAGTGGAGCTCTGACTGGTGTTTTTTCCTTCTTACTGCGTACTGTTTTAGCAACAATCTACACAGTTTGACACCCCCAGACCTCTCTGTTTGGGTTTATGGTTGCATTAAATATGTCCATCTACAGTGCAAAGACTTTGGGTTCAATTTGAAAATAAAATCAAGTACCACTTCGACTTTTTGTGTTGAACTTTCAGTTTTGGCTTTTATTGTGACGAGCCTCTGGGCTGAACTTAAAACTTCCTGATACCTAAATATAAGGTGCTGATTATAAGAAAAAGTAATTAAGGTACATTTAAACTATAATGTAAATGTTTTGGGGGCAATGTGTTGAGAGAAGACATGGTAAGGGGAATCCATCCACACTTGCACAAAGCTTTGAATTGGTTTTGATACATTGAAGCTGTTAGTTTACCAAAAATGTATTCCTTACATCATTGAATGTTTTATGGTAGGTATCAAGGATACAATGATGAATGGTCAATAGTCCCAATTGTTGTGACCACACTATTACATTTTCTATGCCGACCGTAAAGGATGATTGAAGCTTCCTAGGATGTAGAGTTCAACCAACTCTGGGCTTTCATGTTTGCAACCATAAGACTGCATCCAGACAAGATTTTGGCCTTTTTTGGTTTAATCCTCAGCTCAGACATCAATCCTGCTCTCCTTGACCTTTAAAGGTGCATAAGTTGTGACCAGATGAGTCCAAAAAACAGTTCTAGTCCTTGTAAGTTTCCCATTAAACACAGCAAAGCTTCACATTTTATAAACTTTCCTTCAGGAAGAATGCAGGCATTCGTAGCTGGCATGTTAACTTCAAGGTCTGCCAGCACAGTAAAATTTCTCTAAGTATACGTCGTATGTTGCTGAAAGCACTTAGTGTTTAAAGTAAGGTAAAATCATTTTGTGTTGCCTTGAGTCAACAGAATTTCACACAAATTGTCTTTCATATGTCTGATTCTCCAGTGTGGAGAAATGGGAACAAAAATAAAAATCACTGAAGAGGGGAAAAAATTATTCTGAGGCCTGCATCCAATCAGTGAAAATAGGCTGGAGGTGTGTATTGGCTACTTTAACGTGGCTGTCACAAATTCCACATGCATTTAATCTTTTACTCTTATGGAAAAGTTAATTATAAAGTAGAATCTAAATAGAAGTTGAGCTCCCCCTTGATCTCAGCCTAATTAAGTCGGGCTTTTGCCATTTCACAGCGAGACACCTGCCGACACATCGGTAGAGAGGGTGGGGTCACACTCAGGGGGTTTCTCCCTTGTGCCATTTATTGTAAATACAGTTTTTAATGTTGCCATGGCAACACTCCAAGAGTAATGAACCATGACTGGCACCGAGCTTCCAGACACGTTGCCCTTTAATTTTTGTTTTTTCCTCAAATATTGCTGCTGCAGAGACTGAAGAAAACACACACACACACAGCCGATCACAGCATCCGTTCAGTGTGAAATTAGATGGAGCTTTGTCAGATGGGTCAAACACAGGTGTGGCTAATAACATAATGGTGGCAATGTGTCACAGGGAGAGCTGGAACAGAGCTGTCTTCGTTTTCATTAGTTCTGCCTGAAATGTGACTGTTACAGGATAATCGGAGTTCAAGACAGAAAGACTGTTCACATGAATGTTTTTCCAAACAGATTTAATCCAGCAAAACAACTTAATCACACAGCTGCCTGGAAGTCTCAGATAACCAACTTATCTTCCACTTTATAAATCAGAATCTGTAACAGAAATCAGCCACGTGGCATCATATCTATTTTATCAAAAGGAAATGTAAAAAACGGAAAAACGCTTCACAAATATTCACACAATTCAAAGTTTGCATCCCACAATGAGTCTCATCTGGAGACCTTGGGTAGAGCTAAGTGTTCTGTGTCTCCTCCTCCTCCTCTGCGGATTGGTAGTGTCGGTACTCTGGCTTTAGTTCCCAGGAGCTTTTGTGCGCTCCTTTACGGCTGCACATCCCAATTTCCCTCAGGATTTCTTTTAGGTAGGTCTGCATGATACAGGAGAAATAACTTCCTATTGTTACAATCACACACAATGGAATTAGTTTGGAAAAATACTGATCTTATTTATACATCAAATTTTTGTTTATTTGCATCAAACCCTACTAGACAAATCAAACCTTAAACTAAAGATTTGGGGCCAGTTTCCCCCTTTTATGGTAGATTAGACAACATGTCAAGGAAATGTTTAGCTTTGTCCTGAAATATTTTCTCTCAGATTAAGGTAATAATACTGTAAATAATAAAACATGCGGAATTTACAGAACACATAAAACGATCTCAATAATCTGATATTATATCATGAATGCATGGTATTATAATGCAGTGGTAATTCCTCCATTTCATACAATTTATTGAAAGAAAAGCAGACAACAGCTGGGTAAAGCACAATATCAAAAATGTCAATATCTCAATAACGTGTCATGTGTTAGGTGTCGTCGTGGTCTGATGATGTCTGAGTGTCAACAGTGTGATAAAGAGGACTGTTTAAATACAAGTTGTCATTGAACCGGAACATTTAGTGATTGATTAATGGTTCAGACTCCTTTTGGGATTTTTTTCTTGGTTATTCACCTTGTTGAGAACAACATGTTGTACAAGAAGTACTTAAACATTGAACAGTTGTATGTGTGCATTCAAAAGCATGACGACAGTGAAATTAAAGTTCACAAATAAAGGTTATAGTGCACTTTAGGTTCCTTCTGACTTCCTACAAAAAGACAAATATTTGTAACTTTTTATAGAAACACACACTGAATGACTTCAGTTTCACACCTTGAAGCAGAACAGTTAGTGAGATAATCAGGAAACAGACCAACAGAGACAAATGTATTTATCAGTAAGTAGATGGGAAATCCTGCTGGATTTTGATGGAAACTAAGAAAATGACTCAAGTAAACAAGCTCTTGTTGTTTTCCATATGTTGACACCATTCCCCAGTGTGTGAAGCTATGGTTTAACACACTAAATCATTTAAATAAAGTGTTAACTCTCTGTGACTTAAAGATCTTTTTGCTTTCTGAATGGAAATATGAGCTCACCAACATAAATCCGTAAACATTTTTTGTTTGCCTAATTTCCTAGAATATCCTGCAGAATTATGGAGTTGTGTGTTATTCCCTGCATTGACCACAGGGTGCCACTGTTGAACTTGTAAAGCTGTGGCTACTGTGAATAACGGAGAGATGTGCTCCAAGACTTCTCACAATGGACATTTTGGTTACTTTAGTTCCGTTAATTTGAGTGCTGGCCAAGTGTTTTGGAAGAGAAACGATGGTGTGGAGTGTTTTGGGGCGTTTGACTCCTACTCAGCCGATGGTTATGCAATCAGATGCAATCAGAGGGAGAGGAGGACCTCAAGGTCTCATCAGCACCTACACAGTGCTGTTCACTGCGAGCTGGAATGAATCCACTGCACTGGATCAATTTGTGCAGTGTGTGTAACCGTTTGTGTGTATACGTGTGTGTGTGTGTTGGCCCACATTTGAGCCACAACAGATAATGTGAATAGGCATGGACGTCATGGTGTGGGTGATTTGTTCAAATTCAACAAAGCAAGGTGGATAGTGGGCAGGTGTGCTGTTTTTGGGTTATTTTCCTCCTGGTTACATTTTTTTGCAGGTGTGTGTGTTTCCGTGTGTTGTGTACTTCTTCATGTATTTCTGTGTGTGCATGCCACTGACCACAGGTTGTTTGGTGATGTCCACAAGGTCCTTGAAGCTATAATACTGGTGTTTCTCGAAGGCCGAGAAGAGCATGTCCAACACAACCTGCCGCTCAGCCCTCACCATCTTCCCTTCAGACTTCTTCTTCTTCTCATATTCCACCTTTGGATCGCATACAGTAAAAACCACTGATGACAGTGACTATGATTTTACAGATAATTGTAAATGGAACAAATAGCAGGTGTACAGGAGACATTTCATCCGGTTAAAATGAAATTCACAGTTCAAATGGAAAGCACCAAGAGTAACCAGGGCTCGTTTTGCAAGACAATATACCTTTAATGCAATCAAATTTTTGTTGTTTTCAATTTTTCTAACCGCGTAATAACTTTACCTCATTTCAAAACAAATATTACTTTAATAAAAAGAAATCAAATTCCTTCTATAAAATGTTTTTCTATGGTTAGATAAGCTCTTGATTGAGGATTGAATTACTTCTGAAAATATTCCAAATGCCACATTTCACCTGAAAAGAACCCTTTTAAATGTAAAATCCAAATCCTAAGAAAAGGTGACACTGTAAAATGTAAATAAAAACAGAATTAAAATCTCATCAACCCATATTTTATCCTCCGTATCAGGTGTTGAAACTGGCCAGTTCATGGAAAATGTTGGCTCGTATCGAATTTGATAGTAGCAAATCTATAAAAACATGGAACAGGGTGATGTCTACCACTGTGTAGCATCTACCTCTTCTTTTAACAACTTAGTGCAAATGTTTGGGAAGTGAGGAGACCGAGTTAATCGGGATATGTTGTTCCATTCTTGTCAGATTTCTAGACGGTCATCCGTCCTGGTCCTTCATTGCTGGATTTTTTTTAATTTCCAGATGCTCCAGATGTTTTCTATTGGTGAAAGATCTATACAACAGGCAGGCCAGTCCAGCACCCGTACCCTTCTCTGTGAAGCTTTTGTGATGGATGGCAGTATGTGGTTTAGCCAACGTCTTGCTGAAATATGCAAGAGACGTCCAAAGCCTCCATGTTTTACCTGAGGCACCCAAGATCACGAGCCTCCAGTTTTGACCTTCAGCCTTGTCAAATGCGCACAGAGATTCCTTCTCAATCTCTGAATCGTTTCATAATATCATACACTGTAGATGGGACCTTCAAAGTCTGAGGAATATTTTTCTGAAATTGTCCCAAAATATTTAGATGCAGCCTGTTGCAGACTGTCAGATATAGTGGTGGACAGAGGTTGAGCAGACTCTGCCTCTCTTAATGCTCCTTTCATTCCCAGTCATGTTACCAATTTACTTAATTACTTGTCAAATGCTTTCCCCGTTGCTTCTAACTTGTTTCAGTTACTTCTCCAGCCTTTCATTTCCCATATTACAACTTTTTTGAGAATTCGAAATGAGCCCATATTTTCCACACAATGGTCAAATGTATCAATTCCAACATCTGATATGTTGTTTATGTTCTATTGGAAATAAAATATGGGTTGATGAGATTTGCAAATCATTGCATTTTGTTTTTTACTCATATTTACACAGCTGCACGCACTGGCCCAGAGCCAAAAGGAGGTATGTGACTGGTTCAGCCTGGTGCAGGTTAATGTGTTTAATGGGCCGGGGGTCAGGAAAGAAAGTTCTGTGCTGACAATTTGGACAAATGAGTTACTCAGACCCAGAGACCACAACAAAAGGGGGTGTTGTTTTAAAATTTGAGAGAGCCAGCCCAGTGTTAATTGGGCCGCCAATCCACTCAATTTTGTGGACCAGTCGGGCCAATAAATAATCTGTGACGGCCCAAAAAACACGTCGGCTCACTGAGAAAATGCCCGGTATGTCGCTGGTGTTACATCCAGTCACTACATTTTGATTAAAAATGATGTTTGAAGTTTATCACCACATAAAATCAAGTGAATCAAACTGGTGACAAAGACACACACAGATACAGCCCTGCTGGTATGCTCCTCACAATGAAATCGTGGTTGGCCACAGGCTTAAAGGCTGTGGTGATGGCTCTATCCAGCTGCTGCGACAGACGCTGAGGCTTGACGGACTCAATCTGCAGCCTGCCACACAAACACACACACACACACACACACACACACACGAGAGAGAAGGACAGAAAGTTTGCTTTGTGTTTCTTTCATGTACTTGATGTCAGAGCTGACAGATGTGCCCGTTGGCAGGAAGGCAACTGTCAGCACCTTGAGGTTAAATGAAGCAGATATGTACTGGCAGCGCCTGTGTTCACAGATCCTCTGCTTTCTATTTATTTTGTATTGACCGTCATTAGTTTTGACTTGGCCAATCACTGAACACATTTTATTTAGACTTATGATCGACTACGGACTCAAATGTCCAACCCAAGGCACTGCAGCTGCCTGACGTCCTGCCCAAGGAAAATGAACCTACCATATTTATCACTACAATATCGCCATTGTTGATCATAAATCATTAGAATAATGATCCCAAAGCAAACGCAAACTGATTAAAATTACTTTTTGTTTTTATTTAAACTCCTTAATGTGAAAAAAATGTATGCTTTATACAGTCTCTATAAATGAGGGGTTATATCAAAGTCACATTGTCACACACATTCAGATGCCGCCATATTCTGCAGCCTGCAGTGATGGAGGAACATTTGTCAGCTGCTATCCAAATGAGAGAAAACTGGATCCAAAAGAGTTTTCTCCTCAGTTGTGAATAGAAGCCAAGTTGCATAACAATGTAACTTCAGTACTGCAGTAGACAAAACTATCCTGTATCATCGAAACAGAATCCTGGCCGAGGTTTACAGCAGGAATCTCTTTTCTTTTTAAAGTGTACGCCAAAACACAGGAAAGTAGCTGAAAAACTGGAGGAAACTCTTTTTCACACTTCCACCCATAAAGAGGTCTTCTTTAGAGATGTGATGTGATGGCTGACATACTGATACAAACTGTGCTATGTGTTTGCCTCAGGTTGTATTGTAGCAGTGCATTTACCACAGTGATGCTGTTGCTATAGCAATCCACTAACTCTGGCTGGAATAACAGATTCCAACAAAGAGGAGACAGACCAGTTTTTTTTAAAAAGGCAGAGTGCACTCGAGTGTTTAGTGTGGACAAATGAACAGTTGCAGCAACACGCCTGTCAACAACTTCTCTCCTCTTGTTGGAATTCATTCTCATCTCTTGAGCAGATTTTGAATTGTTCAGGGCAGAAAGAAGCAACTTTTGCAATAAAAAAGCAAAAAGTTAGGCATTAAATGCATAAAGCATTGACAGCTTTACATGCTTTGATTCATGAGATCAAGGGACACTTTTCCTTGTTGCCTTAGTCCACAGGTGTCAAAGCCTGGTCCTCGAGGGCCGCTGTTCTGCAGGATTTCAATGTTTCCTTCTTCAACACACCTGACTCAAATTAAAAAGATACAACAGCCTATGAAGCTCTGCACAATTACTCATTAATTTGAGTCAGGTGTGTTGGAGCAGAGATACATAGAAAACCTGCAGGATTCCGGCCCTCGAGGACCGGAGTTTGACACCCCTGCCTTAGACCTTTCCCTTAGACCTTTCCCTTAACCCTTCCCCTTTGCCCTTCCCCTTAGTCCTTCCCCTTAGTCCTTCCACTTAGTCCTTCCCCTTAGTCCTTCCCCTTAGACCTTCCCCTTAGACCTCCCCCTTAGCCTTTCCCCTTAGACCTTCCCCTTAGTCCTTCCCCTTAGCCTTTCCCCTTAGCCCTTCCCCTCGCCCCAAAAGAGAATCGAGACACCCCTTCGTCTCTCATGAACGCAAGGGGAAGGGCTAAGGGGGAGAATTGAGATTGGGACTTACTCTCTGACATTGTTTGTTCTGCTTTGTCTCCAAGTTGTTTTCACATCGCGGTGAATAACTTTTGGTTGGAAACACTGCTGTCTCCTTTGTTCTGTAGTCATATGGAGACTTTGGGTGTACTCGTGTTGGGGGGAGGGTTCCCCACCTCATTTCTTTATGGTATTTAAATTGTTAACACTAATATAGATCCCAGCACTGCTGGGTCAGGCACACCTATCAGATTTATTAGTTAGAATATCAGAGGCATGGTTAATCCGGTTAAGAGGTCGAAGGACTCTACACACTTAAAACGTCTAAACTCTGCTGTAGTATTTTTTACAGGAGACTCGCCTTCGGATTAAAGATCACCACAGATTACATTGTCCTTGGGTGAGTCAAGTTTTCCACTCCAACTTTAATTCAAAGGCAAGGGGTGTTGCCATTTTGGTTGGCAAGAACATGCAGTTCTCTTCCACTGGTGTTGTTGCTGCTGAGAATGGCAGATTATTGTTGCTGGTATCTTAATGCAAAGAAAGGTTCTGTTGGTAAATGTTTATGCCCCAAACTTCGATGATCCTGAATTTGCTGTCTATTACAGAGGCTTCTGTCCTTGAACACTCATCTGTTGATTTTCTCATTCTTACTTGAGGATCGATAATTTTTTCATTGACAGCTCTCTTAACTCCTGCGTAGCACTGACTGGGTATCACACCATGCACCTTTAGTGTTAGAAATTCAGTTTTCTTCTTATAAACGTAGCTCGCCACCCTGGAGATTCACCTCCCTCCTGTTAGCTGATGAAACATTTTGTGATTTCATTTCAAATTCTATCGATGAGTTCGTCTCCTTAGAACACAGAATACTTCCACATTATCTGATGCAGAACGCCAGGAAACTATTTTTTACCATCTACACATTTGCATGTAAATGATCGAATCGTTGCTAATTCAGAGACAAAACAAACATACCCTGTTTGCTTCACGGTTTGATGGGCTGCCCGCAGCTTCCCCGGTAACGTGACCTGACCTACTTCTGGCCGTGGCATGAACAGGCACTGCATCAGTCTTTAAACGTACTCTCTACATACTTCTGTATACCATCATTAGAGCTGTTAAGTCACTTGCCACAAAGTCTTTTTCCACAAAGTGGACACTGCAGATGACAAAGTTTCTGGGGTGAACAGAATTCCTGGCACTTAGTCTGGACAAATATCCCTCCAGGAGCGAAAAGTTGGACTCCTCCTGTTTAGGAAAATGTGGACACGATGTCCAGAGAGACTTGAGTTTGTACATCCTCCACGAACACAAGTGTCCGCAATAAAAAAATAAACTGATGCAGTTAGCTGCTGGCGCTTGGGGTAGTTTACCTGTAGCGACGTCACGCATCACGCGGTACAAAGAAGCAGTAACTGCAGACGAACTAGATTTGGTGTAATTTTTTATAAAAACATTTTCAAAACCTTTTATTTATGCCACTGTGTTCCTAAAACATGTTAAAAACGGTTTAAAACATTTTATTGCGGAATATTTAACATGAAAGTTGCTCTTTAACATTGCAGCAAAGAATTAAAAACAAGGTGAGACATCAGCAACAATGTGAAAGACTGAAGCTCTGGGGCAGAATGTGAGGTCAGTGGGGTCACGTAGAAGTGCAGTTTTTTGCCTTGAACATGTGTTAATGGAGCTTTACCTGGAGTGGTGACAGAGTGCCTGGTGAAGGAGACGTTGAAGGCCGGCTCGTCTCTCAGTGGGGACGGATACATCCTTCTGCGAATGAAGAGGCCAGCGCCACAGCAGAACAATACTCCCATCATTAACAGCACCCTAAGAGACAAACAGAACATTATACATGGTATGTATAATATATATGTATAATACATGATTTATTAACTGTGTAAACCATTTTGTGTGTAGCTTTAGATACTTACAAATGTCTAGAAATTACAGATAATTTCATACACGCACACAAATTACAAAAATGCAAAAACATTAAAATTTTTTATATACATGTTTATATCTAACCTCACAAATCTAATAGTTTTGTGTTAAAAGGTTCCATATGGAGACAAATTGTTACATAGATGTTCACATGTAATCTCCTAACAATGGGACCTGAGGTGGGGAACTTGGTACAGAGGTCATAACTCTCACTATTTATGTGCCAGAACGATGACGACTACATTATTCCAAGCTGACTAAACACATCCTCCAAGTTTCAGCTTGATATCTACTAAGACAACCAAGTTACAGCCCATTATCCCTACCCTGACCCCAATGTTAAGGGATTATTGAATAACCTAAGGGTGGGCAAATGGACAGCGACCACCACTCCCCCAATATTTGTTCCAGAAGGCTGAAAACTGGTGGTCACGTTCCTCAAAGCTCAATCATTAAATGGTATCAATTTCACTTTGATATATATTAAGATGGCTGAGTCACAGGCTCTGTCCATTAGCCCTCACTCTGGGCCCCAGTACAAAGGCCATTGGACAACTCCTTGTGTTGGACAACTCCTTGTGTTGGACAACTCCTTGTGTTGGACAACTTCTTGTGTTGGACAACTCCTTGAGTTGGACAACTCCTTGTGTTGGACAACT
>JAOXYM010000013.1:20851760-20862496 GCA_028567055.1 Leptatherina wallacei
ACACACACACACACACACACACACACACACACACACACACACACACACACACACACACACACACACACACACAGAATTTAGAGTGACCATTTATTTACATATCATGCATGTCTTTGGACTGGAGGAAGCCAGAGTACCCAGAGAGAACCCAAACATACACAGGGAGAACATGCAAACTCAACACAAAAAGGTCCACTGTTCGAACCCCTCCCCAGCTGAGGCTCAAACCGGCAACCTTCTTGCTGTGAAGCTATGGTGCCAACAACCACACCACCGTGCAGCCCTGTACATCAGTACATTTTTTGATTAATTTTAAATAAATTGAATTAACTTCATGTGAGATGAATTCAGAAAATATGTTAGAATTGCATTAAAAATGTATTTATTTAGACCCAATACAACAGCTCTAATACATATTGCTAATATTGCAGAAGTAGCAACAGCTGTAACCTGTAACCTTTGTCTAATAAACAGATCCAGTAAAAAATACAATGGGTCTGCTGGTTTCTTCAACTTAGTTTAACATTAACTGTCGGGGTGTCATGGCAAAGACGTTTGTTTTGCCTGATGAAAATGTAAGTTTGGCCGGCCATTCAAACAAATTTGGTCCCATACCAAATTTAGTTGCCAAACCCTGCCATTGAGGGTTAAGATATTACTATATTTGCCTATGAACAACTCAACAGCAGTCAGAACTAACCATGTGTGGAAGTACTGTGACATCCATTATAATTATGAGAAACCCTGGATTTATTGATCAGTCCCAGGGATAATTGATCAGGATAGGTTCCTAAATTCACATGCAAAACATGTTTCTACAACCGCTTTCTTTGCCTAATATAGGAACATGCTATACAGGAAAACCTAGTCCATGTTATTCTTTTTAATGAGGATGCAACAGTAACAGACCGGTGGGAACTGGATCTTTTATTTCAATGTCTTCCCAACACAGCACTTTGCTGTCAGACTGCAGGCTTATTTGTGCTTCCTCATTTCTACAAGCAGAACTGGAGGCAGAAACTTCAGCTACAAGCTCCTCTTCTGTTGAACAGGACAACCATAAGCCTTCCTTTTAGCTATGCTTACTAATTTTGCATATTTTTTCTTTATTACTTTAATTCCCCCCTAGCATCTGTGGCTCCAGAGCTACACATTAATGACCTGTGGTTTGTTGTCGTTTTCTCTCTGTTGGGTTTCTCTTTGCAAAGAGCTTTGAGATGGCCTCATGATGCTTAATTGATTCATGCTGTGGTATATTTGATATACGAGTGCTGCATCTATAGTCTCCCTGTTGGATGCTTGCATAATAAAGACACATCGGTAGTAATCTATGTAACGTTCTTCGACAAGATCCTCACCAAATGAAAAAGTATACACAGAAAATGACTAACCATGTTATTAAAATGTAAAAGTTCTTCTACACATGAACATCCCATGAGCTTTAAAGTTAGTTTCATATTTAACCAAAAACAGCGAAAGTGCAGAGCAAAGTTTCTGCACACTTTCTCTAAGAAAATCCCAAAGCGCAGGAAACAAAAACACAAATATAATTTGAAGAAAAGAATCTTGGAGTAGCTTCAGTAATGACTTGCAGCTTTAGGGATATCTGAGCTCTTACAATGAAATCCAAAACACTGTAGCACACCAATCTAAAAACTAGAAGTCAGTGTTTCAAGTGTGCAGAGAAGATCATAAGTCCACCACAGAGAACATATTTGGCTTATAGAAGGTTTGACATCTGGGAAAATGTGCTTATTCACCTTCTCAAGAGAGAGAGAAAAGCATCCATACTGCTGTGTCTTTACGTGGGAAGCGGTACAGACTGTTAATTAAACATGAGATTGAAAGCTCTGTGAAAAGGTAATTAGCAGATCTCGATCAGGGCTGCGAGGCGCATGCTGTAACAGGACTACGTGTTCGTCTCGCTGCTTTATGGCAGGTCTATGTTCCTTCTACATAATAATCCAATCATACACCATAAGAATCAAGTGGCTGAAAATGTGTGGGGTTTGATGTACTTTACATGCACTTCACTCTTGGTTTTAGCTCTAATACGTTTTTCTCCCACATTGTGGCGTCTCACACACACACATACACACGCACGCTTTACCTCCCCATCATGTCACCCTGAACTACAGAGGCTTGCATTTAACAAAACATCTGCAAGTCAGTGTAGACACACACTGCTAACCCATGTCAGTGATTTGTGCTCAGGTGTGAGACTGGACGTTGCAGTAACGGCAGTGGATCATCTACAAGGATGGTGGCTTTACCTGAAACAAAATGTTTCAGCCAAATAGCACTGTGAGACAAAGGATGGGTAGAACCTCAACATATTTCAGGCCCTGCAGCTAAAAGGTCAAACACGCTCCAAGTTGCATAATTATCAGATGTGACTATAGCAGCAGAGGATGTTCCTCCTTCATTTTTAGGAGGAAAGAGAGATCAAGATGAATGAATAGAAATAGGGATAAATCAGCCATCAAGAAATAATGTAATTATTTTTATTTATTATTCACAAAAAGGAAAAAAAGAGCCACTTTTTAAAAGCAACAGATAGGAAACTATGAATAATGATTAATTTAATTTCTTATAATTGTGATAAACGGGATTTTACAGTCAACATGTCGTACATTTAGCACACTGAAATATAACAACTTATCATTAATATATTTAAATGAAACTGTTTTATAACTTGATTTAGACTTTCAAACATTTTCCTCATTTTGTTTGGTTACATACTTATATTGAAGTGTTAGTAATCAGGCGCTTTGTCTTAATCCGACTCAGCTCTGATGCGGCATGATTTCAGCTGAGATGACTACAGAACTTAACTGGATTTTACTCAGAGGTAGATTAAAAAACAAAGTTAAGGGAGCATCAACGTACACTGCAAAAACTGCACCTGTAAACTATTTTGTCGTATTTATCTTAATGTAAAAGAGGTTATTTTATGCTTTTAAGTTTTTTTTACTCAAAGATGACTTGCCTTATTGCTTTTTGGTCATGACTTTCAGCTATATACAAGAGCCAACAGACTTGCATTGAATCGTCCAGCTTAGATCTCCTTTTAAGGTTTTATTGGAAGAGATCTACTCAAGTAAAAATGACTGTTGCTCATTTTATGCACATGTGCTTGCATCTAGAAAAGTGGCTCCACATTTAATAAGGCCTTTTTTCCTGAGTTTATGAGGTCTCACTTCAAATGATATGACTAGTAGATTTGTCAGACAGGATTGGGCCCGGGAAACGATCTGAGAGGGGGACTAGTAATCAATCATTAAGCAATCTGCATCATTTAAAACGGAAGATGTTTGGAGTCATTAAGAAGTGGAGCCAAACTGATGAGGTGGTAAGATGGGTAACCAACAAGCCACTGATCAATCTTTGTGGAGACAGAAGAACATCATAGAGGGAAGACCATCGATTGGACTCTTAACCATCAATGACCAAACTAAGCTGATAAATTCTCTAAAAAGGAGGAATACATGTTGAAAGCTCATCCACACTGGCTTCATCTTTAAAAAACCCTCTCCTCATCTAGAGCTTGTTTAGAACCAGCTGTGACATTTTCTGCCATTTAGTCCTCGTTCCTGTCTGTTTACTACAGATTTACTGATTCAAGGCACTTGTTATGCCATCATTTCCATTTTGTCTCTCTTTATGTCTAGCACTCTCTTGCTATTTCACACTTCACCTAGAAATTTGTATTTAATTTAACAATAAGATTCTCATAAAACACCTCCAGCTTTTAACCCACTCTTTCACCCACACTCGTTTCATTTTAGAACAACATCAGCAGGAACTGTTCTTTTGTACCACATAGGTCTTTTCATTGCACACTTCAGAGATGCAGCTCAGGCAGAGAGGACAAACAGACAAAGGAAAGAAGACTTTCTGCATACAGCTGCGCATTATTGCAGAAAATGAATTATATTCTCTGGACTTTGGACTTTGGGAGTTATTTTACCACATAAATACAGAATGTCAAAAGCACAATTAAAGAAATGAACAAAAAGCTCAGGTGAGACTCGGAGGAAAAAGGAGCCCGATCCCTTTACAATCTTAACATCACTTAATTTACAAACAAAAAGTGTGAGAGTGAGTTAAAGAGCTTCTTAATGAAGTGTTATATGAATACATGGAGATCAGGAGAAAACTAATGATTTCTGATTAACAAACTTCAGTATTAAAAGGCTGTTTGATTAACAAGAAATATCTGGAAAATGTGAATTAAAAAAGGCAAATGAATAGGATATTTAAGACATGCAAACACCATTAAAGTCATTAAATTTCTTTAAAAGCAGAGAAAAAAAAGACGGCAGAAGAAGAGAGAGGCAAATGCGGAGGGTGAGGAGGTCAGTCGTCCGCCCCCTCATGCTCATCTCTTACCTCCATCTGCTTCTAAGCCCTTTCCTCAAAGCTGTGACCTCCCTAATGTTAAAACAACAAACAGCTTGCCGCCCACTAGGCCTCCATCCACGATCACGGTCTCCAACTGTCAGTCCGCACATTTATGTTTCAGCCTCTAACACGTAAAGCCAACATATGAAGTCAAAGCAACACATACAAATTTGGCAAAATCCTTCATCAGCATCCAACATGGACACTGCATCTCAAAACTGTGAAACCACCGATGCCTACAGCTCTTGCTTATTTTTTTTTTTATTATTTTCCCCCAAGGTTTATTACTCAGTTCAGCATTTAGTAAAAAGCTATTTTTCTTACAAACACAAGATCAAACCCGCTGTGTGAGTGGCCATAGTTACCAAGCCTCAGGGTGGTCATATGAGCCTGATTTCACAGCTTCTCTCAACAACTTTCCTCTGATCTCGACTAAGATGTGACGATGCACTGAGAAACTTTTAAAATCTAAATACAATTTTGCATGATATAGTGCTCTGCTCAACCTCCATTAAAATATGAGGAAAAAAAAACATTTAATAGTTAAAAGAAAAAGGGAAAAAGAGCTCAAATTGTGACAGAGCTGTTTAAGATGGCAAATGTGAAACAAAAGGTGCCTTAAGGTCTAATGTCACTGTGGAAAATCTCAGAAATGACTTACTTCTCTCATGAAAGACTACATGAATACATATCTTAAGGTCATTATTAGTTATTCAATCTGCTGGTATATACATTAAGAGATCAGCCAAGATACTTACATAGACAGAACTTAAGGTTTTTAACATACAAAGAAACAAGTCTGTGAACATTAAATGCAATAGATCTTATTGTGACTTTTTAATAGTTTATGTCATTTTAACTCAGACTTCCAGAATGAAAACAGACTAAACAGTAGTAACCAGGGACAGGGATTGCAAATTAGCCTTGGCCAGAAACCTGCATGGCATTTACTTTGAATAATTTTATGAAGCAATGTTTTATGCATATGTTCCTGTTAAATAAACATGTAAATCAATACATATCATAATTTGGCTTTGAATATGAATATGTTCGGAGATATGAAAGGCCTGACCACTGAGAGCTGTGAGATTTGTTACAGACAGACCAGGAAGTTTATTCACCAGCAAACTTGAGTCAATACATTCCTTTGATTCATGGCTGTGAATATATTGTTATGCATTTGTAGAGGAGACGTTACATTTTCCATAGACGCCGTTGTCATGGCTTAATCTTTTTTTTCTTTAAATTGTGAGTTTTTCTTCAATTAAGAAGGACTTCACAGGGTTTTGATATCCAGTTATCTTCTTTTAAGTGTTTATTTTATGGGATTTTAGCCAAAAAGAACTATGCTCAAAATCGTTTAACAATATTTTATATGCAGTCCAGAAGGTGGTTGATCAGTTAGTGTTTTGATCGGAGATGGGAGACAGTTTCTCAATCATTGGTAAAGATTACAGATGGGTTGACATTAGCTGATCATCATTGGTGCTTCCTTTTCTGTCCCAATGTTGCACCAGATATTAAACTTGAAGCTAGTTCAAAAACTACTCAGTGACGTTACATTCAGAAACATTCGGCTGTATTACATTGTATTAAACACAGATGTATGAAAAGGGGGCAATTAAGCAGCTGCATTAAAAAGGTCCATTGTGTAGGATTTGGTGACATCTAGAAAGACTGGTCACAGATAGCAACCAGCTGAAAAGCCCCACCATTTCCCATCCTTCCAACCACGTCAGAAGAGCTACAGTGGCCACTTGAGAGCCAGTGAAAGGTTCATCTTTCCTGAGTTACTGTTGCAAGAAGATCAATTTTGAATTATGAATGATAACATCTGAAATTGCTACTGAAACTAAAACATCCAGAGATCCACTTCCTGCCTGCTCCTGATCATCTGTGGAACATCATCACAGAGGCGCATGTTCATCGCAGTTTGTTTGGCAGAGCCAAGCTCCTAAACAGAGATTACAAGACAGTTCACCTTTCCTAAAACATCTGAAAAATATGGATGGAAATAGTTCATACTTCCATTAGGATCAAAGCTTTTCGTCAAGAACAGAAGACGACTGTGGATCCAGGCCAGTCTCTAAAGAAGTTTCTACTGAAGCAGTTTCTGCAACGCCCACTTTGTGCCTCAAAATTCAACTGAAGCACTCTGATCCCATATAACCAGATTTATCTATTAAAACTACACAGAGAATAGAAATATGCACATATAAGGATTCTCTAATGCAGATTTCACTTTCTAAAAACATTCAATGTCATTCTAAGTAATGTGCATCAGGCTAAACAGCTGCTCACATAGAAATGTGAGAGCAGCTCAGTCTGGGAAACTGAATAACTGATTATACTGTTGGCTCAGGCCACCTATAAATCAGCTTGAAATTTTGCTATACTTTGTGTAGTGACCATAGAGGAATACTGAATACAACATGCAGAGAAAATCTGAGATCTCTACAGTTTTCCTTACAATGAATATTTAAAGTTGCAAGGCATGGGAGGCTGCTGACCTCGACTCGGGACATTTTGGGTTGGTGGAAGTGACCTATGGTCACGAGCTCGGGGTAGGCCCAGGACACGCTGGAGGGATTACATCTCTCGGCTGGCCTGGGAGTGCCTCGGGATCCCCCCGGATGAGCGGAAGAGGATGGTACGGTACATCATTTCACTGAAATTATCTATTAAAACAGGAGCTGTGTAACATTTACTCTAACGTCAGGGGAAGTAGGTTGTGACACCTTATTAAGAGAATATTTTATCAACAAAAAGCTAAAATTATTCAAATCAGACTTTAGACTTTACCAGAGCTCCAAAAAGACTCCCAACTCATTTAACAATGCAGAAATGTCAGTGCATTAGATAACTAAATGTCAAAGCAAACGACATTTATCTCAGTGACAGATGGTACAAGCACATTTTGTCCAGCAAAAATATCCCATAAATACAGAGAGAGAAAAAAAGTTAGTCAGGTTTAAAATGATAAATTCAACTTTAACATATCACAGTTTTGCTTTGCTAAATCCCTTCACATGTATGGAGGGAATCAGTGTGTTTCTGTAACTGCTGAGGTGAAAGTTTGCCCCATGCTCCAGCCAGTAAGTGTCTCAACTCACCCACGGCAGAGCATCGATGAGCTGACATTACTTTTCCACTGCGTCATCTTCTGGGTGCTCTTTGGGATTTAGCTTTGAGAAGGCTGTTCTAAGAGCTTGATTTCTCCTGGGTGAAATATTATTTCAGCATGCGTCCACTGGTCTTTGGATCATTATTCTGCTGAAAGGCTCTTCACGTCTTTTGCTTGATTAATTTCTGACCCCAAAATTCCTCAGAGGTGAGGAGTCCATCCATAAACCAATAGATAAATAGTCAAAAGTAAAAGGATGTACAACTTTCAGCAAGCATATTCCTGGTTATCATTAATTCTGATGCATTTTTTGTAACCTTACTATCGATAATACATATAATATCAGTACCCATCTGGTTCCAGAGCTGATGATGGTTTACATAAGAGGAGTTAATGATACGGCTGCTATAAAAAGCCGCTGCTCTGGTTTTCTTGGAGAACCAAGACAATGCAACACAACCGGTGCAACCTTGTAGTTTCACTGTAGAAATGAGAACTGTGGGAATGAGAAACAGACCTCTGTACTCAGGTTGATAATCACTGAAACCTAATGTAATTAACACAGATGCATGTTTGTGCCTGCATAAACAGAGTGGAGCTAATGCAATCTTCATGCATCTGGTCTCTGGAAATAATAGTTCTCGACACCAAAGCAGAAAATACAACAGAAAAAGGTAAATGAGACTGTTTGCTCTTCACACACACACACACACACACACAGAGTTGTGACAGAGGCTACAGTTCATGACAACAAGGAAGCGATGTGGATGGAGGGTAAAGTCATTGATTGGATCTCCAAATATAATTTTCCATTACGGCTCATCTCTTCCAGGCCCAGAGGCTGCTTCATTAAGGAAATGTAATGATTCCATTCGTTAACTTTGAAGTGATTTGCCGACCTCTGTAACTGTATTCCACCCACTCGTTTTGATCTTAAAGGTGGATAAGCTCCATCCATATGCAACAAACAGGCTTTGATGTGCTGCTAATACAGATAGAGCTGGTGGGCAATTTCATTAGCAGTAGTGTACACTGGTTAAAGTGAATACTGCATCTGTACACACACATGGACTTTATTTAATGTATGATAGCAGTGCATTGTTGATTTAGGGTTTATTTTATTCAAATGGGGTGCAGTTATTTTATATTTTTTTGTATATAGTCCAACCTTTTGTTACTTCAAGATTGAGTTACTGCAATTCCTCAATACCATCCTGTATAAAATGTTAAATTCTTCTCACATATAAAAAGGTCTCCATGATCAAACTCTATTATATGTCAAAGATCTCATAGTTCCATATTTTCCCAAGAGAGCACTTTGCTCCCAGACTGTGGGTTTACTTGTGGTTCTTGGAGTCTCTAGGAGTAGAACGGGAGGCAGAGCCTTCAGCTATCAGGCCCCTGTCTTTTGACTATTTTTATAGCCAAATAAGCCTCATCTTAAACTACCCATATCAATAGATATTTCAGAAATCCGAACTTTTTTTTTTTTTAAATTCATCCATAGTTAACATATAGTCAACAAAGATACTTTGAGGCAAAATGCGTGTATTTAGGAAGAGTCAACTGTGTCTCATTGTTTTTATGTTCTCGTCAGTGAATGTGCATTTCATACACATTTTATAGAAAAAAATAAATAAATATGGCTGCTGTAACTGGCTGTAATTTCTTCATGTCAGAACAACATGCGAACAATGGCTATGATATTAGAGGTGAAAATATATGTGCCAGATATCACAATATAGGAATCATTCACCGGTGAACAGCTCAGCAAGGGAAGACTTCTCAAGATGAAAAGCATGAATTTCATTTCTCAGTTTATAAACTCTCACAAGGACTCTACCTTTGGAAAGCCAGCGCACTTCAGGATGAAAGTGTGTTTCCCCCCCCCGTGTCGGCACACAGCTGGTCAGAAAGCCAACGGTTGAGTGTGCTGCCGTTAATAAAGTTCACAACACAAATGACTGTTTATTCAAGATCAGGGGGTTACCATTGCATGCCTAGCGACAAATGAAACTATGATTCCACATGAGGTGAGTGTTTTTTTCTTTTTGTTTTCACAGCTGTTTCTGCCCGTCATCGTCGCGGCCCCATCACTTGTTACGCCTTTATAGTGGGCCCAATCCAACTCCTCCAGTCCGGACCCAGCCCAACTTATGTTTTGAATAACAAAATGCTATTATCATAAATCTTTATCAAAAGTAATCATCCATAAATAGGAAAATAAATTGTTTATAGTGTGAAATAGTGTCCTTGGGTATTATTCACAGCGATCCAGTGATAACTATGTTCACCAACTTTTGCCGTCTCGCCTATTAAACGGTGTGTCTCGACCGTCTGTGACAGCCAACCTGCCCTCTGCACGTGAAACAGGCACAAGGGCATGAGCAGAGGGCTGCTATAAATGACAGGAACCAGTAGCCTATTAGTAAACAGGGGTTTTTAATGTTAGAGCCAATCAGAAGCAGAGTAGAGCGGGCATTTGTAACGACTCCTCCGCTAGCAAAACGAAACCAGTGATCCGAAAGCTCTTTATAGACGCATCAACCAGGATGAGATAAAATGTCGCTGTCAAAGTTTACCAAGAAGAGACCTTCTGGACTAAGATGGTTACAGCAGGAAGTTTTGGATCGTCATGACTGTTTTTGACTTTATATGTCACTTAAAGTTAAAAAGTTAAACTGAAAAAAAAAAAAAGGGGATCAGGTGCTCATGTTTATATTGACTGACAGATAAGGAAAAACATTTTGAATTTTCTCCATAATGTGGTGAATTTAACTTATATAAAATATTCAAGTTGGTATATTTGTAATATTTTTGTTATCATTGTCATTGTTGTGTATGTTGATTATACACGAAAGAAAATACAGTGAAAAAGTTCGATCAAAAAAGGTTGTTGTTTTTTTTTGTGCAAATTTCCGGACCCCAGGCCTTCAATGGAGAGTAGATGTGGACCTTTAAAAAAAAAGTTTGAGAACCCTTGTTCTAGATTATAAAAATCAATGTGTCCTTTGCTTAGTGATCCTATAAACCCCTTTTTGTTTCGCATCATCCTCCCAATAAGGGACGTAGAAAAAATCCTAACATGGTGATATTTTACACAGCCTGGTAATATTTGCCTATTAGCAGTAAAACATCCTTTTAAATTGCAGATACCAGGTGATCTGTTGAAATGAACTCCCCCCCCCCCCCCCCCCCCCCCCCCCCC
>JAOXYM010000013.1:20879209-20893352 GCA_028567055.1 Leptatherina wallacei
AGTGATATTTTCACTGAGGGTTTCTTTCTTTCTTTATTCATTTTTGTTGTTTATTTTGTGATTATACTTTTGTTTTTGATTCTTCTTAATGCTTTCTGCACCCTGCTGTGCTAATGTTTGTATGTAAAGCACCTTGAATTGTCCTGTACATTAAATGTGCTATACAAATAAACTTGCCTTGCCTTAATGGATGTGCAGCAACTGTGTGATGCTATCATGTCAATATGGCGTAAAATCTCTGAGGAATGTTTCCAACACCTTGTTGAATCTATGCCATGACGAATTAAGGCAGCTCTGAAGGCAAAAGCACGTACTATCAATGTGTACCAAATCAAGTGGCCAATGAGCGCATGTAAACCTTTGCTTTCATTATGTAGCATGACCTCCCTTGTGCAACATAAATCACAACACAATATTTCTGCTGTTTAATGCACCTTAGCTTCTAAGAAGTTTGGCCCAATTCTCTGTACGAAACAGCGTTAACATTTGGTTGTGGTTTTATCATCTGTGTCATTTATTCTAGTGTCAGGATGTTGACCGATTCCGTCACATTAAATTGTTTGCTTTAGGTTTTCCAATAACATTTTTACTTAATTAAAACTAAGTAAAAGTATTATTCTTTTCCTCTTTAACCAATTACGAGCAGAACAACTGTGCTTGGGGTGGTCTAGCTACATGTTTCCATCAGTGCTAGCGAGTCATTCTGTCCCATATCATAATATTACCACCAATATCTTTCACGGATGGAATGAGGTTCCTATCCAGGATTCAAGTGCTTTCCTTTCTCCAAATTTCATGAGTCTCAGTCAAACCAAACGTGTGTTTTTGTCTCAGCTGTTCACAAAACATTTCCAAAAGCCTTCTGGCTGCAGACAGGCAGGCAGAGGCAGAGGCTGTTTAAGTTACTCTGGGCTCCTGTGTGCACTTAGAGACTATTTCGTCGTAGCTCTTTGTTGATTGACCTCTCCTGATGAGGATGTCAATGGTCTCCATCTGTGTACGATCTCTCTGATCATGGACAGGTGGCATCCAAACTCTTTAGACATGGTTCAGTGACTATACTTGATGAGCACCTACAGCTTTCTCAGCAACCTTCTTTGTCCTTGCTGATACACTTCAAACACACGCTGGGATCACCAATTTAAGACAACAGGGTGCCCACTAACACCTGATTGTGTTCCCATCAACTGCAAACACACAACTCCATTTTCACCATCCAATTGACCGTAAATTTAAGAGGTCTGCATGCTTCTGCCACTTACAGATATGTCGTCACTTTCTGAAGAACACAAGCTATCAAAAAGGTTCAAGAACCACAAACCACCTCCTTGGGAACGAACTGTGTTAATATCTTTTTAAAACATTTTCAACAAAACGGACTAATCTACTGATGCATGGTACGGCACAGTACGTGGGATTTTAAAAGAAACATTATGCTCATACAAGCAGCCAATCTGAATAATTCAACCTTAACAAATGATGCAACTGAACATCGGCAGAGAAATAAACACTTCTAAACAAATGTCAGGATTACCACAAATTTGTATAATCAGTGCCCAACACTCTGAAAATGGTACTTTTCCATGTGATTTGTAGTGGTGCTGTAACAGTAAAGAGCCGAGCAGCAGGAGAGAATCGACAGTGAATATGCCCGAGAGGCTTCAGCATGAACTCCAGAATCTCCTACTGGATTCAGATTGGCCGAACTCAGCTTTACCTCTCCAAACCAAAACACAGGAGGATGAGGCCAGCCTTGGAAACAGCCCAACCAGACCTCCTTTTTAGAGCACAACCAAAAGAAAGTGGTTGACAACAATTCATCCAGCAGGCCTGCTGAATCCCTCTGAATGGAGTTGGTTACATTTCAATGTAGCTATCATTATTTCACTTGATGATCATGCTCTTCAAGAGTTATTCTGTCAAGAGATAGTCCTCTTTAAAAACGCTCCACAACTCATGAACCGCTTGTTTAGAATAAAATGGTCGGCTGAACTCCTTCAATAAAAACACCTACAACAGTCTGGCCAGGATCCAACCTGCAGCATGAACCCCTCTAAATGTTTTACCGCTTCATGCTGCTGGCAGGATTTTATACAATAATGTTCGAGGAACACAGAAGCCCTGTCAATTATTAAGTCACCTTACAGACGTCTGCCTACATGGTGTTGTAAGCAATTTCTCCAGGATCTGATAAATGTATGATGACTATGGAAAAACATCTGCTTCCTTTAAAATTAAAATTACAGTGAATTGCTCATTTTACCTTCATTTTTTATAGGGCACAGCTTGTATCCTTACAGTTTTTTCTGTGTCACAGAAAAACTTCATAAAAAAAACCTGCATGTGTATCTAACTTGCAGCATCTGAAGGTGTATTCAACAGGGAAAACAGTGATCCAACCAAGCTGGAGGAGATGAATTCTTCTGCTTTTAATCTTCAAAACATCTAGCTGATAAGAGTTAAGCCTAAAGGCACAAAAACACTGGATGAACCATCTGTGTCATTTGTTTTGCATAATTTAGTCTTATTAAATCCTTAATTGGATAAAGCAATTTGAGCACTGTGTGAGTGAGTCATTACTTGTAGGATGAGTCAAATTCTTGGTTCACTTGATAAGTTCAAATACAGTGAGCTGATAGTGTGGTTAAGAATAGATGAGAAGGTGTTATGGGGTGTGTGAGGGAGAGTTGCATCATAGGATGTTAATTTCATAATTGAGTCAAGCCGAGAAAATAGTGTGCAGCCAGAGTTTTAACTGGCAGTGCAAGTTATTCCCCTCCTTTTTCAATTGTTAGCTCTAAAATCTGCACAAAAAGCTGCTAGAGAAAGATCAGTCTAAATTTAATTTCAAGCACCATATTTGGTCATGAATAATGGTGCTTTAATATCTCAATTCATATCAAAAGTACCCAAGAATCTGAGAGTAAAAGGTACTATTCATTAGAGAACTTTAAAAATATTTGGTTGACTAGTTGCACCTATATAGAGTTATATGTAGAGGCCGGCTTTTCTGCTAAAATCAGTTCTGGTTTCAAGTGGGTGGGTCTTAATTATTATCATTATTGCTACACTAATAAATCAACAGTTAAGTGTGATGGCAGCCGGTTGTCGGTGGGTTGATTGCCTGTTTTTTTCAAAGCTGCCTTGTCAGATTTTAACAATGCAAACGGTCCCAAATCCCAATGAAGCCAATCACTTGTTTTGTTGAGAACTTGTTAACCAAAAGGGATATTTTTCAAAACATTCAATTAATACTAAACTGTCTTCAGAAATATTTGAAATATCCAGAATCTTTCAGGAGAAATTATTATTACAAAGTGATTACTTCTTTGTCAAAAGGGATTTCTTTGCCAAGTATTAATCTCGACATACAAGTAAAAAATGTAAGAGTAAAACTACACCCTGTCGTCAAAGTTCTCATGCACACGCATCCTGTTCTGTGTTTCTTTAACATTTCCCAAGTTTAAATGAAAATCTTCAAGAGCAGCTGCAGGAAAGTCATACTGTAACAGAGCTGCACATTACATCTGGTTTACTGTTCTCCTCTACACGCTTCTATGGCAGCAAAGCCTGTTGCTTAGCAACCACTTAATCAATAACTGGTCCTTAACCGGAACAATGCAGAGCAACGAGAGGGGAAATAATGGAGGAATATTTAGCTAGCAGCCTCACAGCACAAAAGCCATGTCAGGCATTATTCGTGTACGTATCACTCACTGACGGTCTCCATTAGCAACCTTTTGCTTTTACTGGTTCATTGGATTCTTGAATAACAGAGAAGGCGAAGGAATGAATGGCACAGAATCTGAATTGCTTTGATTATATAGATTAGACACTGCGTGGTTGGCTGAACTACATACTTTCCAACAAGCGAGCGGTTACAGTAGGCCCAGTTGATGCTGGTTTGTGTTTTGTCACAACTGAAGTCAGGTACGGCTGCGTTTCTTATACATTTTGACCTCAGAGTCCTATTATTCCTGTACAAAGTGGCCCATTCAAACATTAACACTATTGGTTTAATTGAAATCACGCTTTCTTTCATTTGTATTCACTAACTGAATCAAATCCACTTACAGTTTAACAGCTAAAACTTCGTCAAATACATGACAAAAATAGGGTTAATTCTTTTTAATAAATGTTCTGGCACAACAAACTAGTTTAATTGGTTTCCTCTTAAAAGTTATGCAAATGTGCACAACTTGAGCATTTTATTTGTCTGATGTTGCTGAAACATCTCATTAACATTGCTACTGAATCATTTGGAAAAGATATTAAATCAGCACACAGTCCTGCTTAAAAATCACTCTTGGCTTTTCACAGGTATTCATCAGCTCTGATTGGCAACGTAACCAGGTGCACACGTCCATTTTCAACAAGGGTGCTGCACTCAGGGCTGCAAGACTGGGCACATCTGTTTGATTAAAACATCTACTGAAGGTAATGTCTCATGTGGAGCTTTTAAGAAGGACAGAAGCAACTCACTGACATAACTAGGCAGGTATGATCAATTTTATCACACTGTAAGACAGCTAGGAGCATCATTTAATTTCTGCTCCATGGACTGGCTGATGCTATACACTTAAACAAACAAAAAAAAACAAAAAAAACACGTGCATAGCCGACTGTCATCACACAGTTACTAGCAATGGAAAAAGATTTAACTTCCGAATTTCAGAGTGTGTATCTAATGAGAAGGTACTTTAATAGATATATGAATTACTTTGGGTATTGGTCTGCTAACTCTACGTTGCATTTGTGTTTTTAAACAACTAATCCTGCAGAATATTTTAAAGTTGAATCATTTTTTGAGTCATAAGCAGAGGAAGACCTTAAAATTTGATTCAACCAAACAGAATTAAGTGAAAATATCTTACTAAACCCCTAATAAAATTAGAATGGTCAACAAAGACAGAAAATCTTAATGAAAGTATTACAAATATTTGACCAACCAAAAATGTTAATTGCAGCAAAGTCCCCCCCCCCAAACTTAAAATGAATCCTGCAATCAAACTGCAACTTTTGACAACACCTTTAGATGAATACTTTCATATCATGAGGTTATGATACAACAGCCAAATATCATATTACCAAAGTCTGGAACACATCATATATGATGTGTTCCAGACTTTAGATAAGAAAAAAAAACATTAGGCATCTGACATCTACATAGACTACACCTTCAATTTAGCAATGAGCAATGGTCAAACCATTATGGTCAAACAACATTTCTTACAGATCAATCAAATTCCTGAAAATATAACTCCTGCTTTGTCCGAGGTGTCAAGAATCTGTGAAATCTGTGTAGGTGTGCAGAAAAAAGTTTGAAGTTGAGAGAGCAAGTACAGATCAAACCTGTGCAAGTGGGTTTATCCATGTAAAGATGGGCTGGAAAGCTGCTGTGTGTGTGGTGTGGTAAGTGAGTGAGAGACCGGTGTCAAATAGTAAACCTTCCTGTAGGCGAGTGGGGGAGGAGCTGAGTGTCGGTCAGGTAAATAGAGACTAAACACCACCACATCTCAGAAGATAGCGTTCCACCACTTGTTTTTCTGGTGAACTTTCAGAGTCAAGCCAGCCAACTGGAGCATGGCCACCTTTAAAGAAACAACCTGAGAGGTTGTTTCTTTTTATACCCCCTGAGCACAATGTTTCCAAATTTAGCATTACAGGTTATAACCTAATGGTCCTCTGTGAAACTTGTAAACAACTACTGCTTTTGTAGTTTTACTGAAGTCTAGATTCTTTTTACCTTTTATAAGCATAATTTTGCTCAACATGGTTCAATGCTGAGTATGTTGAAGTGTTGCTCTAATAAAAAGGCTGAAGCAACAAGGAAAAATCCATTATCACATGTAGGAGGTATTAACACACTTGCAAGTGTGGGTGCATTTAAAGTGTATGAGGGCGGTGATGGAATAAGCCCCAATGAGGAGGGCTTTTTTTCCTGACTTATCGTCTTGTATTAACAAAGTGCACACAGATTTCTGTCACTTGCAAGTTGGACTTTTTTTTTTTTTTTTTTTTTTATGTATTAAGCCGAACATTAAACAGAGCCTTTATGATGCATACATCCTGAAAACACCTCCTTCAGTGAGCCTTTCAGATTTGCAGTACATTTTAATGTCAAACTCCACTCTACAGTTTCAACTTCAAAATCAACAGTAAAGCCCTGGAAAGAAGCAGCTGTCACCAATGTTTGACTTGCTTATCAACCTGCTGGTTACTAAAGCATCCTGATCAGCGGTGTTGCGCTTTAACAATCTTGCGTGATATTGTTAGCTCATTCTGCTGTGGGCTGGTCTTACAATAACTTCTATAGGCCCTCTCATTGGTTGACATTTTTGATTGGGTATTGGGTGCAATTTGTGTTCAAATTAACATGATAGTCCAACGCTTCTTGTCTCTTCACCAGTGTGTGGGCTGGACAGAAGTGATGTAAAGTGGCAAGGGAGGAGTTTATTTATTAGATGGAGGGAAATACATTTAGCAACATGACAAAAGCCTCATATTTGAACAACTGGTCTGTCTGAGCAATCAGGGTATGTTGGGTTAATTAATCATCAGACAATATTCAGACCACACATCCCCCATGAGCCCACAGCTTTTCTGTCACACCTTCATTCTGTCACCCTGCAGCTTAGACGTGGATCTTAACACAGCCTCATCTTTCTCCACATTGAAACATACTGAGACCTCCTCTGCCTCCACCTCTAGCCTGTCTATCTCCTGCAGTCACATGAAGAAGTGGAACCAGGCGGCAGGTCCAGATGATATAAAAAAAATTTTTTTTAAAAAGTTCTTGCCTTGTTCCAGTACTTAAAAAGACCCAACAATCTATACTAAATGAGTACGACCAGTTCCCCAACATCTCACATCATGTAAGTCCTTGAGAGACTGTTATTGGCTCACCTCAATAATCAAGTAAACACCTTACGGGACAATTTATTTACAGTTTGCTTATCATAAAGGGCATGGGGTTGAAAACGCCATCATCTATGTGCCTCAGAGAGCCCACTCTCATCTGGACAAATCAGGCAGCACTTTGAAGTTCGTGTTCTTTAATTTCTCAAGTGCTTTTAATACAATTCAGCCTGCTCCGGTATGCAAGAAGATCCACAAATTCAAGATGGATACTTCCACAACCACCTGGATTTATGACCATGGACAACTCTGATGCCAATACAACAGAACTGTCTCTTCCTGCCACCCTTTGCTTACACGTTTTCTCTTCACAATGAAGGATGCCAGTCTCAAGTCTTACACTACCTTTCAATCAGACCACAGTTTGAGACTGAAAGGTTGTGTATGGCCAGCAACACAGGAGTACAACAAGGGACTGTACTCTCACCATTTCTCTTCATATTGGACTCCTCAGACCTCAGTTCCAATACAACGCTAGCTACGTTTACATGGAGACAAACATATGCCGATTGCAAACGGTTTGAAAGCTCTTTCGGAATGAAAATGATCCATGTATACACCTCATTCCAAATGAAAAGTGCCAAACTGAAAAGATTTTCATTCGGTTTCACAGGGGTAGAATATTCCGTTTCCCAAACCAATCGTGGTATCATGCACACGTTGAATCAGAAAGTTGTCAGGTTGCGTTCTTACAGCACATGCTCTGACTAGATGAAAACGCACAACACAGGCATTTCCTCACTTTGGAAGATGGCGGCGAACAAAGAAATTCACTGTACAGCGGCAAAAAGTTAGTTTTTAATTCAAAACACACCTTTTCCTCTTCATTATTTGCAGTAGGAGCGCATGAGTATCAAGCTGCTGCTTGAAAATAGCGCAAAAAAACCACATCAACTGTGACTATCAGTTTGTAGACCTCTCCAGCTTTGATAAATCACGCGATGTAAACATCTTTTCTGAGCATGTCAGACAGGACCGTTCTGCTTAAACGTGAGCGCATGTACACACCTGATCGGAACAGATTAGCGCCCATGTAAACAGCCACCCTGAAATCTTAAAAAAAAATCGGGATGATTTCAAACCGAATGGGGTAAAAGTCTCCATGTAAACATGGCTTCTGAGTCCTGTCACATGCAGAAATACTCTGACAACTCTGCAGTTGTTAGGTGTATCTGATATCAGTGATGGACAGGAAGCCGAGTACAGAGAACTGGTCAGTTTGTGAGATGGTGCGGAAATAATCATCTCATCTTGAACACAAACAAAAGAGATAATTTTAGGAGAAAAAGGAGTCAAAGCATCAGAATACAAGCCCCTTGGTTTTCTGATGGACTACAGACTAGACTGGAAATGTAACGCATAACAGGAGCCAACTACATCTTCATTCATCAATTCAACTACCTTGTTGTTTGGCATCCAAACAACCCCGTTGTGTTTATAATCAACCATGTAATCAAAGTGGGCATAAAGGTGTGCACACTCTGCCTGCTCAATATGCTTTTCTTCCTAGTCTTCCACACTAAACATATGCAACACATCACACAATTTCATTTAATCACTACTTAGTTTCATTTTATGCTTTGCTCTCGTCTTGCATGAAACATGAGGTTTTATTTGTGCTGTCACACTTGGAGCGATGACAATTTTATCTTCTTTCCTCACCAAACAGCACAAGAAATCTATGCACTGCTCCATTTTCCATTTTCACAATCTTCCCTCTGGATTGCATTTTGGTCTTTAAACTGTGTGCTTTAAACTAATTTGGTCACGCCTGGGGAATGCCAAAAATATGCCATTTGTTTTCAAGCCGACACCGGACAATTTTGCATATCCTCCTGAGCCCTTGAAAAACTGAAAAGCAGCCACTTCTTATAGAGTACTGGCACCCTGCAGGTACAGAATGGCTCTCGACATTTTGCTGATTTGATTGCACCGTCTTTTGTTATTTATTTACCTTTTCACTGAGCTTTTATCAAGTAAGGGTAATCTCTCAATCTTTCATGTAATTCTATTGCGTTTTTTTATCTTTTATTTTCTTCTCACTCGTTCCTGTCTGTATGATCACAATTAAATCCACGTCCTTATTGTTTACTTTGAATAATCTGATATATCAAAGCGATCAAACAGAGCTATCCCATTAAAAGTAAACACTATATCATCTTCTGCAATTCTCAAGTCACACAGTAACTGACACTCAACAACACAGTTGCAGCTATTTTAAGCTGGTCTGATGCAAATACATGTAAATCTCTCTGGCTCAGAAAGAGCAATGACACACATCATGCCTGGCAGAAAATGTCCTCCACAAATAAGGAGCGAGTCTGAGTACTCCCATAAATTTTACAATGCAAATCAAATAAATAAAATATCAGCTGCACGTTTCTGTCAAAGAAAATTGCGACTTGAAGAACCTTGAAATGTCACCTCTCGACAAAATTACAGAATTATATTTAATCTGTCAAGACGTGTTTGTCCAGGATATAGATTTTTTTTTTTTTGGTTTGGCTCTCAACCACACTGTCCTGTGGCCCATCACATACTGTCAAATCTATTTCAGTTTGGACCCTCTAACCACCTACTGTACCACACACACACACACACATGTTCCACATGACATTATCCATCAGCTAGGCAAGGATTGGAGCAGCTGAGTCCGAGACTGACCTGTTTCACTCTGGCTGAAGACAGCCATGGTCTGTCCGCCCACTGTGTGCATGGTGAGGGGATGATCCTTTGGGACTTGCAGCAATGCATCCTTCTCTCCCACAGCGCCCAGGGCAGCTAGATCCTCATTCAGACTGAAACATACCTGAGGAACACGGATTAGTCAATGCACTGCTGACAAGTCATATAAGCAGCCGTCTCTTTGTTTAATCAGGTCAAATATGATACAGTGAAATGTTATTGATTCCTGTCAGGAAGTTAAGTCAGTGCAAGAGCAAACATAGAAGGGATGCAGCAATGAGGGAAGAGGAAAGCATAGAAATAAAATTTCTTGGCTGTGAGAGAAATGAAGACAGGGACTGAAAAGAAGGAAGATTAAACCAATGTGTCTGATCAGATTAGAAATGAACATGTCAGTCATGTCACCTGTGGACTAAAGTGCAGTATTTAAAGCTGCCTCACCTCTGTTTTACCTTGTTTCCTATCAGGAGTGAGAACAGACAGAAAAAATGTGTTTTTCATTGCTAAATGCTGCAGCTAACATTTATCACTGAATCATCTGCTGGTTGATCATGAAAATTCTTAGAGCAAAGTCAACATATATTCAAAATGTCTTTTTTCCCTGTTTATAAAATATAATAAAAACAAAACTGAGGCCTTCTTATACATACTTTCCTATGGTAATTTTCCCAACTTCTCCCTTTTCTGTTGCTTTGTCCCATTGCTGAGATAAATACTTTGGAACCTGACGAGAGATAAAGCAGTTTGTTAGCTTGCTCGCCGACGAGTGAAATGCAAAGTAAAAAAATTATAATCAAGTCAAAATCCTAATTTAAAGTGGAAATACTCCGTTTTAAAAGGCACAAGTTCTACCAAATTGTAAGCAGCTTATCGTTTCATTTACGCATGGCACGAATCAAACGCAAACACTCCCTCACAGAAATGTGACACAATTTCTGTTCATTTCTTTGCACGTGGACAAACCTTAACAAGCCACACGCCTTTAGTTTGTCTGACTCCAGTTAGATTAACCTCAGTTTTCTCTGACATGGTGTCAGACTTCGTCAGTCAGGCTGTTGGTAAACCGGCGTCAAACTTCCTGTTGCGTCTTTGAAAAGAAACACATTCACGGAAAGACACAAACTATTTATCTAAATAGAGCACAGCTGATCTGGAGATAATTATATTATTCTTCCATTATTGCCGTGTTGAACTTGACCCGATGACAAGCATAATAGCCCAAATTCATTGATCTATTTCATTAATCTGGATTTCAATTATTGTTTATTTATGCCAACTACCCGAGCTTCGTGCTTCACCTTCAACAGCTTCAGACTAAGTTAATTAAAGAAACATAGGAGAAACGTAGAGTGCTTAGAGAATGAGTTCATGTAGTTAAGGACAAAAGTGACAGACCTACTGTATGTTAAGGATGTAGGCAATTACCAATAAGACGTTTGAGGAGGAATCATTAATGTATTTGTTGTTTTGTTTTTTACTCATAGCATCTGATTATATGACTCCAACAATGGTCAGTAGGTTGATTTTACAGTAATTCTCCTTTTGTCAATATTGCAACTGAAAAAATATCCATGAGTGTATCCCATGCTGCTAAAACTCACAACTTCAAAATCACCACCTCCTTCTCAAGTGGTCCTTGTATGCACTTTTATTCCATATCTTATTTGCATGTCAATTCATAAAATGTTAAAATGTTCTCATCACTGTGTTTTAATGGCTTTTCTTTAGATTATATGCCCATCAGCTGTTCTTAAAAACTGAGCAACCAAGGCTAAATATTTGGCCTGAGGCAACAAATAAGCAGGTCTTTTAATTGACCCTTCAGAAAAAAAGAGAAACTACATGGTTGATTTGAGGGGAAAAAAGAAGTACAATTTGAATTTGAAACTGCACATTATGTCTTGGACTGTACAATCACGTTGCACCTAAGATTTAATGATTGCATTTAATAATTTAATCAAATCAATGAAAGCCTTTTAAACAGGGACTTTAATTATCTGAAACTTGCACTGTTATCTGATCTGAGCTGTGAACTGGAAGGTCTTTTTGATCCACTGCACAGGTAGACTACATTTTTCACACCTTTTTTTTCTCTAAATGATTATCTATGCTGGAGTATCTCAGTTCATATAAGATCTATAGACAAGTCAAATGGGTATTAGAGCTATAATTAAGTTAGCGCTCATAAGTGAGATTCATTCATTGTAAGAGTCTGAATTTTAAACCTCTCACAATCACAAACAAAAGCCAACACCTCAGTCCTTTCATGGAGTTTTTTTCTGGTATACCATGACAGGTTAAATACAAGCAGATTTTTGCACACGTGATGTTTTCTTTATAAAGAATTTTCATTTATTGTCTCAATCTTTCGATCAAAGAAGGTGAAGTCACAGTGTTGCCACGGATCATGTGAAGAGGTATAAGCCAGTTCAGCTGAGCACTAATTATTTCACTAAATAAATTATGTATCTGTATCCAGAGTAAATCAAGATTAGCTTTTAAATTCATTAACATAAGTCACTGGAGTGCAGCTTGCATTTGATGAATGCAAATTGCATCAGCTTGCATATCAGGAAATATTAGAAGATTATGTTAGATAGGCATTAATCAGCTCCCTAATACTAAGCTTCCTTTTACTGATTTCTTTTCCTAACAGTTTTATATTTATTAGGTATGTTTCCTTGCACATTATTGTTTCCAAACTTGATACAAATGAACAGCAACTAGTCTCAGAAATGCATGTCATCTAACGAAGGGTTTTGACACAGGGCTGTAAACATAAGGCAGAGATTGATATGGAGTTCAGAAAGTAAGGATTTTATTTGAATTACAGAGAGAATAAGAAAAAAATAACTGTTAAGCAAAAATAAAAGTGACTGCAGCAGCCAGAATGGTGGACCCCCTGCTAGCGCCACCAGGCATTTACATGTAAGTCAAACGAGATGTTGAAGCCCACACATTGGCACCCAAACACTCAGATGTTGCTGCTACAAGGCCGGTGGGGACAACGAGGGGCATTAAAGCCAACTACAGGCAAACCTGAATGCTTTTTCACTTTTAACCTTCATGCCATTATTAACGACTTGAATAAGAGAAATCCATTTTCAAAGTCAGAAACAGTGAGAAACTGTCTCGTTATTTGTATCTTTGATTTAGTTGTAGATAAGTCAGTGATCATCTGTTATCAGCTCGTTGGTATGTACTGCCACCTTGTGGGCACTGGTTAGAATAAAACAGCTGGAAGTGAATGAATAAAGGAAGAAATTAATGAATAAGACAACATGACAACAATGAAACATAAGTTTTATTTTTCTCCACAGCCTCTCTAGCTTCAAAGAAAAACTATCTGACCATAGGATTACATTAACATTGATATGACTTAGTTCTATGACCACATCCAGTATAAAATATTATATTTATGTATACACTGAAAGTGGGAAGTTACAAATATACTTTTTACGTCTTTTTCTCAACAGTTTTTGGTGGATCACAACACAATTGTCATATCCATCTCAACTATAATTGTTACCCTGTTGCATTGAACACATATAGAGCAGCTTTCACTTCAAATGAAGGTTGATAAATAAGTCTTTCCCATGTCTTGGGCACAGCAAACTGTAGCACGACATGACAACCTGACATAATTAACAGAGGTCTTGCTATCCATTTCATGAGGAGAAATTGAGCTGTCAGGATAGGAGAAGTAATAATTTTTTATTTTTTTTAAGGCAGACCATGAGGCGTTCTGAAGCCTTTTAGCTTCCTGTGTCCTGTATGAATCTCTCAGCAGTGTAACCTGGTACATGTCTGCAACACAAAGAGTCAGTCAGAGCTTCTGTGGCCAGCTGAGGAGCTGTCAGCACATTCACATAAAACTTACCACAGTTGAAGCTGTCCTCTACATCAAGACATTCAAACAGAGCTTCCAAAGTTTCGCAGCCTGCTGCTCACAATTTATCATCCTCATTGGATTTGTGTGGGAAATGTGCTCTGTGTGTGAGATACACTTGCTGAGACAATGAAGCCTAAGTCTGACTTCCTCCTATTACGCCTGTTCAAATCTCTGTGAAACCTCTGAATGTCCTCTGTGGGTTGAAAGATTCAGAAATCCCTTTTTCATCGGGGATAATACGAACTTGGCACAGGCTGGGTGATGGTTTCAGTTTTCCCCTCAAGGTCATCCTCACTTTACTCACAAAATTGTGTCAGACAAACCCTAAACCTGAGCTGGTGAACAACATTCTGACATGGATAGCATTGCTTCATTTTCATTGCCCTTTCCTCCCTTGAATAATATTTTTCTTTCTTTTTTTCCCCTTTTTTTTCAGAAACCAGGATGACTTTGGCATAAATGCAACACAAAGCAGAGCTGCATAATTTCTACAGTAAGTGCTCGCAGTTGGCTGAAGAGTTGTTGCCATGGCAGCCCCTGCTGGGCAGATGCTGTCTGAAAAATTGGAAGCCAATAGAAAGAAAGAAAGAAAGAAAGAAAGAAAGAAAGAAAGAAAGAAAGAAAGAAAGAAAGAAAGAAAGAAAGAAA
>JAOXYM010000013.1:20896575-20912085 GCA_028567055.1 Leptatherina wallacei
TAAATTAAATTAAATTAAATTAAATTAAATTAAATTAAATTAAATTAAATTAAATTAAATTAAATTAAATTAAATCATAGAACTGCATAGGCTACTTCAAAAAATAAATAAATAGACAATAATTTCTCTTTGAGGGAAAGTTAGATATTCCAATTCTGTGACACGTCATCACTTTTTTGTGGGGCTACAGCAGATCAAACAGCTGGAGGATTATGCTTTTGTTTATCCTATTGAGGGCACATTGAAGGTGCTCTTGATATCTCAGAATGGTACCAAAAAACATGTCAGAACTGATCTTTTACAGCATGCTAAATGAACATTATTTGATATTTTTGGCAGAGTTGTGCCTTATCTGCTTCCTAGAAATGTTTTTATATAAAAATGATGAATATTAGCAGATATGACAGCTAAACAACAAACCCTTTATAACCTTAATGGATAAGGAAGAAATCTCACAGTTTGCTTCTGATAGTCGTTTGTCTTTACATGGAAGAAGCATGATAAGAACAGGTGACTTAAGGCTGACAGGTTTACTCAGGATGAAAACATCTATCAGCCCAAACTTTGCTTGTCTAGTCTGAAATCTCCTATCTGTTGCTTTCTCAAGGCCAAAGTGAGCAGAACTTTTTCTCCCATCTCTGCTACTTGAGTTTACTCAAAACTGCTTTGCAGCTGGTTGCTTTACTTTTAAAATGTCAAACTGTACACAGAGAGACATGCACTTATTACACTCACACATGCAACATGCAAACTCCACACAGAAACACCAAGGCTTAAGCCATAAATCTTCTTGCTACAAGGCAACAGTGCTAACCACTATACACACCACCATACAGGTGTGGAGCTAGAGGGTTGGCCAGGCTGGTACTGACCACTTTTAAAATCTGATTGGACCCCCAGGTTCCACCTCAGACAGGTCACTGGAGTAGGAGGACTGAAACGTCTTCCCAGACACACATGGATCACCAGTATCACTTTAAAGTAGTTTCCTGAATCATCCTTTAGAAATATTCACATTTGCTGCACATTTCTAGAGGAAATTTTGTCCCTGAGCAAGTCCAGATGTGACAGTATTGTCACTATGCCTGACTATGCATGACTCTCACCTGGAAGGTTTTGGGTTGATGTCCCTGCCCGGGCCCTCCTTGACCCTGCCACACAGCTACTAACATTATGTAAGGTTGTCAACCTGATGTTAGCATTAAGCTACATAGCGGTGCTAAACTACAGAGCCCATCTGGTGACATCCACAGAAACATTTTTTACTCCTGGCCTCGAGTTATTAATGCGTGGGAACAAGATATTGATGCACGGCCATGAGTTATTATTAATGCGTGGGAATGAGATAGTTAATTATCTCGTAAGAACAATCAAGCATTTCCATTGCATCATCATTGTAGACTATATTTCAAAGCCATAATCAATTATGTCGGAACACAAACTTTTCTTAGGGGCTTGAACCCTGGCTGAGGATACAGGTTCATAAACTACCTCAAAAGTGTACTTCAAGTCCTTTGGATTGCTCAGGTTTAGAGCATATGCAAGCGAACCTGTACCCAAAGGAGTGTTTTAAATCTTCAGTACAGACTTCATGGGCTATACAGTGGTGGTTAGTGCCATTGCCTGACAGTAAGAAGGTTCCTGTTCAAACCTTGGCCTTTTTGTATGAATGATTCCTTGTCTGTCTTTGCGATGAATTGCCGACCTGTCCAGGATATACCCTTCCTCAACAACTTTTGTTTTTTTACAGTGTTTAACTTAAGCCTCAAAATAAATGGTCTCCATGGAAGTGTGGATGTCAAGAAGCCATTTTTAAGGAAGGGAAACAGGGAGAAAAGGCTGAGGTATGGCAAAAGACTAGTGGACCGAAAATCAGTCGCATCAGGTCTTATGATGAAATGATGAATCCTTCCCAGAGCCCAGACTCCCACTATGTAAGAAGGCTTGAATAAGAATTCAGATACTGTTGAATAATAAAGGTGGTCATACCAAATACTGAGTTTTGAAGTCATTAGAGCCGTAAAAAGCAATTTAATGTATATGTTCTGACACAGATTAACTTAATATGATTTATACATGTGCAATGTTAAATAACTTGATCCACTTATTTGCAGTTTTTCTAGAAAAATTGAAAGAATTTTGCAGAGTACTGTATTACTGTAGGGGCTGTCTAATCACTGACTGCAGAGTGTATTAACATGAAACTGTTTGAAGTACTTTCTTTGGGGAGATTCATTTGGATATTGCAGCCATTATGGCCAAATTTTCTGGTTGTTGTTACAAATATTTGAATTACAACACAACAATTTTGATTTATTTGTTTTTGTTTAGAAAATGAAAGCAGAGTATAAATTGGTGATCATTGTTTGAACCGGAGCACAGTAGAGATGTTTTTTTTTTTTTGGGGGGGGGGGGGATTTAAAGTTGTTGACAGCACCAGACGCTTACACTGCAATAGGCTCCTGCTGTCTCTTGTCCTCTAGCATTTGCATCTAGCTTGTCTGCTTGCCTGACGGTCCATCTTCTCCAGTCGCACCAGCTTCACAAACCACTGCGCTGTGTACTTCCTCTTTCTCAGTTACAGCAGTGCCTCTTCTCTCACTGCTTCTTCCATTTCCATCCCTGCCTGTCTTCTGCCACTGAAATGTACATTTTCACTCTCACTCAAACTGAAAAATTCAACTTAAATCTTCATACTCACCAAAACCAACCAAAAGATAAATGTTTCAATAAAAGAAATTGGATGCACTTGAGTTAAAGCACCCACATCTTTGATATGCATTAAGCACAAGGCTTACAAATAAACTAAATGAAGTTAGATTTTTGGAGCTTAATCTTTGTTTCCATCAGCCTAGTTTTGTCTAAGCTCTTCTGATAACCTTCCTTGAATGTATGAGTCACTTAAAGAGTAGAGGACAAAACAAGAGAAGAGATTAACTGAAAAATACTAGAATGACAACTGCATCTAAATATCCAGTGATGAACAGAAAAGACCAGAACACAGAAAAAGGACATGCTTGACTGCTTCAACACTGGAGTTCATTGACCTGCAGTGACAACATGAGCAACCAACAAATGTGTACATTTCTCTCAGCCTCTCTCTCTGACACAGGGGGGGAGAGAGAGGCCCCAAACAGTACCTGTGTGTAGAATAATCCTTCAGTGTGGTTAGCACCTGTGTCTGCAGAGGGATCTAGCAGCTCTCTGTCTGCCTTTGTTTCAAAAACACTGTTGTGATGGTGTTTTGCTCAATCCACAGCTAATGTTTACACCCCTATGATTTTTGTTCTCTTTTTCATTGGACAACCGTTGAACTGTTTAACATGATCTGTGGGGATAAATATGCAACTTCAGATTATTGCATATTATGTGTCAGAGTATATACATTTTTATAATTAATTTTGCTAATTTATATTGATCTATGTGTCAGTTTTTTTTAAATCCCTTGCAAATCAAAGAACACGAGATCGACATGATTTCTTTGATAATTAACTTTTGGGTGTTGTTATTCCAGTTACTTTACCTCTATTTAGTCAAAAACTACTTTACCAGTAGCTTATTCAATTTAAGAATACATCAGTAAGTACAAGAATGTAAAAATGCTAACAAACTGTTTACCGCATAGCAAATTTGGCTAACTTGTTTTACACGAGTGTATCATTTTATACAAATATATAAAAATGCACCAAGTTTTCATTCATTTGAATAATTTTGCTTCAGCAAAATCAAACAAAGGCTATTTTTATTTAATACATCCATGTTTGCTTAACTTGAATATGAAACTAAATATACTGTGGTGCATTTAAATTGGCTACAGAGGCAGCACCTTCATTCGGCACTTTCCGGCACACTTCGTTTATGTTGATATCGGGCTCGTCGGTCGCCGCCTCACCCAGACTGCTTTATGTCTGGCAGCAGAGACCATGCGCGGTCGCCATATTACCGAGCACCCCTCCCCTTCAGTCCCGTCACAGCACAGTGCCACAGCAGCCGTGAAGGAGGCTACATACTGAACGACGCTACCGCTGGGGAGGACCAGTGATACAGCAAAACCAAGACCAAAACGAGGATTCCGTGGAATGGATTTAACCTGTTTGTTGCACTATTAAGTGGTCGTTTTCTCTTCCACGTGACTGTGCGCCGGATAAAAGGTTGCTTTGTTTAAATTTTGATTGCTTTGAGTAAATACAGCAGTTAAAACTACTCACTACAGTCTGTGTATAGCTAGCCGGTGATGGAGACTGGCAGCTAGCTATCTAGCGTTACTCTTCTGTCAGGCTAGTAGTTAACATAACATAGCTAACGTACTCCGCGGCTGTTTAGTACGTGTGTTTATTGCTACACAGCATATTTTAGTACGTGTGTTTATTGCTACACAGCATATTGTTACAAAGCACACAGCATGTTAGCGTATGTTTAAAACAGGCGCAGACGGATAGCTAACCGGCGAAGTTCAACTGCCATCAGCTGACGTTAGCTCGTTAGCTGCTGAGCAAGCGGCCACTAGCTTCTGCTGCCTCGCTAGCTGTCACGGGAAAACACTGAAACGTGCATGAGATGCTGTAAATATTGGCACAGCTTTATACCCGAGATCAGCTAACAACATATAATTTGTTCCGATATTTATTTTCAATTGGGTTGCCTGTGAACCGAAGTTTGGGCAAAACGGCGCCGTTAACGAACTGCAATCTTATTGCATACTGTCAGAGACCGACTACCGCCCGGATTCCCTCGAAATGCATCATCCGGACCCTGCAGGAGACTCTGGCAGTGTTAGAAAGATGGCGCATCCAGCTGTCTTTCACAGAAGGGGGAGCAACACAAGCAGCGGGAGCGGCTCCACGCTGTCAACACCGACAAACCCGGTGGTCAGTAACAGCCACGTTTCAGCTGATGATTATCAGCCCTCCCTGTTGATTCAGCCTCCTGCTGGTTCTTCTTCCCCGGGTCCACATCATCCTCCTCCCCACACCCTGAATCTGCATTCCCAGCCCCAGCCCACACAGCCAACTGGGGCTCAGATGAAAAAGAAGAGTGGTTTCCAGATCACCAGTGTGACTCCAGCACAAATATCAGTTAGTACCAATAACAGTATTGCAGAGGACACAGAAAGTTATGATGACTTGGATGAGTCCCACACAGAGGATCTGTCTTCTTCTGAAATATTGGATGTGTCCCTCTCCCGAGCTAATGACATAGTGGGAGCAGAGAGAAGCTCTTCAGAGGAGACGCTGAATAATTTCCATGAGGCAGAGACCCCTGGAGCTGTCTCTCCTAACCAGCCTTCACATGCTCTGACCCAGGCACAACACCATGGGGCCATGGTGAATGGGACTGTAAACCATCAACATCCTCATCACCCTAACCATGTCCAGAGCTATCCTCTTTCTTCTGGGCTTGGCAGCACCCCTTCTGCCCTCACTTCTGGAGCTTTACCTAGTCTCACCCAGAAAATGCCTTCAAATATGGGGGGCCCTCAAGAGAATGTTTCCCATGCTGCCCCTCCAAGTATTGCTTCTCAGCCTGTGGGGATTGTGGCCCCAGGATCTGTCACTGGAATGCACAGTTCTGCCACGGCCACTACAGTTAGCATAGTTAATCCCCAGACCAGCAGTGTTAGTAATGTGAATATGTTGAGCTCTGCCAATGTGCCTGTGAGAGGGGGAATCAGCACGAGTGCTAGCAGTAGCAGTGGTGGCTTCCCTCTCAATGCGATAAGCAGCAGTGGGGGGAGTGGAAGTGGTGCTGTTCCAACCGGAGGTAACCATATGCCCACCACTAATGTCAGCATGATCCAGCAACACCAAAACATCAACTCAAACATCACCATGACTACTACAACTACTGCTGCTGCTGTTGCCAGTACCTCCGGAGGCATGGGGGTCTCCAGCGGGATCCAAGGGAGAGTTGGATCAGCTGTGATGCAGCCTGCAAGCGCTCCTGCTACAGCTGTGGCCTCAGCTCCTGTATCATCTGCACCTGCCATGCCTGCTCCAGCTCCAGCCCCTGCAGTGGCTACTACGAGCTCTCGCTTTAGGGTGGTGAAGCTTGACTCTAGCTCTGAACCCTTTAAGAAGGGCAGATGGACATGCACTGAATTCTATGACAAAGAGGCCCCAGCCTCTGCTCCCAGTACTTCTGCCTCTGACGCTGGATCTCTCAGCGCACGCCAGTTTGTCTCTGAGAACTTTGTTGGGGCCTTAGAGAGGGAAAGCACAAGTGGTAGTTCTGTGAGTAGTACTATGAGCCATTACATTGAGAATACATGCAGTGGAGAGGCCGGTGGACCCTCAGTGCCCCAGCAACCCCAGGATTACGCCTCCCCTCCTCAGGGCTATCAAGGAATTCTCCCCAGTGGCTTAAACGTGGGGATATCTCAAACCCAATCTCACATGCACACCCAGGATATCAACCATCCACATATGAAAACTACTGTAGCCCCCTCAGCTCCTACAAACATTCATCAGCCTGCACCCATACCAGGCCACCAGACCACCATTGGTCTCTCCACACCTGCTGTGGCCCAGCAGCAGCTCACCTATGCCCAGGCAGTTGCTAATCAAACCCAAGTCCCCTCGCAGGGCTTAGTAGGTGTTCAGCAGCAAAAGTTAGGCTATGCCACTCTAGCACAGCAATCAGCGGCCACCCAACCAACAGCCCCAGTGTCAATGAGGCCACCGGAGTATACCCAGCCACAGCAAGGTGTCCCCCAGGCTGCTGTTTCCAAGCCTCTTTCCAGCCAAGCTGGTTCAGTACCTTCTGGGCCAGCAAATGGAGCTTGCCAGATGATGGGAGGTCCTCAGCAATCACAGGGACTCCTTCACACACAGGCCCCATCTCTTCAGGCCGCCACCTCCAGCATGCCCTCTCATGTTGGTGTAGCAGGTCTTGGCCAGCAGCCTCAGAACCACCCAAGTCATCTTGATTGTCAGCAGCAGAAGCCACAGTCACTCCCAACACAAATCCAGAATCCAGCCCTGAGCAGTCAGCCGCCCACCACGGTCCATCACAGCCAAGCGTCTGCACAAAGCGTGCCTCCTCCCAACCCCCAGAGTGATCATCAGACCCAGCCCCAAGCCCACAATACTGGTAACAGTGGTCGGATGCCCCTGCAGGGTGTTCCTAACAGCCAGCCTTCATCTGTCAGCTTGACCCAGGACCACAGCAGTGCCCAGGCCCTCGTTCATGCTGCCCAGGCCAGTGCCCTCTACGCTAGTCTGCCCAGCTTCACCACCACACAGCTGCAGGATGCCCAGCGGCTGCTTCTCCAGCATCAGTCTGCTTTGCTGGGGCTGCCCAAGCTGTCTGTGGGGGAGACTGGATCTAATACTGGCCAGGGTCAAGAAACTGAGGGCAGTGTAACCGCCGCCAGTGCCTTAACTGCACCAGCTGGTCTCAAACCTGTAGATGGAGAGGAGGATGGGTAAGAAACTTTTTATTGCTTTACTTTTCTTACTATTTTATTTATATTGATCTGATTGGTTGCAGTCAATTTCACTGGCCCTTGTGGAAAAATGGTAGTTGAATGCAGACAGGTGCTCTCTTTAATGTGGGTGTTTTAAGCTTAAATCAGCTGATTAACTCACTGGTTGTTGTGCCAGTTGTTGTTGTTCCTGTAGATGACCAGCTGACAGTGTCCAAGCTGCTGCATTCTGTCTGTCCTCTGTCAGTGGGACACATTACAGGACTCAGCTGGATGTTATGTCTCTTGTCTTTATCAAGTGGCTGCAGTGATTCAACATTTTCCTCAGCTGCCTGCTTGCTTGTTTCTCAGCTGTCTACCTTACAGGGCACAATTTGTGCTGGGTGCACAGTTTGTCTTGCCCTCTCTCAGCACATTGTTAAAAAGCAGGAAGAACAGAGGCTGTTGTGAGATTATTTGATTAGTGATGGAATAAAGTGGCTGCGAATTGTATTATTCAGTTGAAGGAAATGCTATATTTTCTATTGTCTACATCAAAGCAAGGTGAACAAATGTTCTCCCTGCCTTTTAAATGAACTCATGAAAAAGAGATGTTAGTTTAGGGGACATGAAAAGTAAAGTGCATGGCTGTTTTTCAGTGTAACAGCCTATTGATTTTTATGAAGACCTGTCTCTCTCTCCTGTGAACAAAGTGAAAATCCTTTGGAATGTCCTGCCAGTAAGTTTTAAGACCTAATTTTTGCAGTTAGGCAGGAATTTTAATCGCCTTGCTGCAGCAGGAAATTGCTCACAATTCAGTCACTTCTAAGCCTTTTTTCCTGACTTCTGAAACTTTTGTATTATCTTAATTTTATCCTAAGGATTCATGATGTTTAGCATACACGATTTATGATAACCGATTACTCAGAATATAGATTGTGACGCGTAATGATGGTAGTTTTGTTTGGGTTTGTTTTCTTGGGTCAGATGGATGGTGAATGATGACATTTGTTATCACATGATGTTTAACTCAGGAATGTGGAATCTCTGTGGGTTCAGGTGGATTATTGTCTTTGATCAGCAGCATTTGGGTCAAACCAAAGCCAATGTGACAAATGGGAAAGTTGTCTCTGCGTATAATTCTCAAAATTCAATTCTTTAGTTTACTTGCTGTAAGTGTAAAGGTGGTAGATGAAATTGGCTGGTTAAGTCTGTGACTTCTCATTGCTATCTCTTTTAATCAGTAAACCTTCACGAACAAAAACTATTACAAACCAAGATGATGACGCAGTCCCATCAGTTGATCCAAGCACACTTACATAGCCTGTATGTTATTAAGATGACACTTAAAATGGTAAACTCTTCAACACAGTCATACCTTGTGCAATATTCTGCAAGACACCTCACCCAGAGTAAAGTAAAAATGTGGGGTTTTTTTGTTAAGCAAATATAGGTTCAGTATGAACAGACTTTGCTTATCTACAGTTGATTTGCCTGATTTTGACTTTCATTAATGTCAGGCTGCTCTTTAGTGTTGATGCTTCAGTTACTCATAAATCAACATGCTAAACAGATGGTATTTTCTGCTGGTTTAGTCATTCCAGACTTGGTTTTTGATTCATGTTGGTGTAGGTTTGTAAAATACATCAAACTGATATTCAGTGTAAAATAATGAATTGATTATGGTGCAAAGTTCAGATGTTGTCTATGGTGGTGCTTGGGCCTTGATGCAAACTATATGTTAGGTCTCCATGTAAAGATAAATCTTAGAATAACCTCTATTTTTTTGTGGTCTTTCTGGAGGTTCAGTCAAAGGTGCTGATGAACTCAACTGAAACATTGAGACTTTTCTGAAGTTGCCTCTAACTTGCAAATATTGCACTTACGTTCACCTATGTTAATGAAAATTAAACCACTATAGTTCATTTGGGGTAGTTTAGGGGACGTTAGAATTTAAAGCATCCTCATTTAAAGCCTTTTTAAAAAATGAATATGCGATGATAACATGCTTCTTTCAAAGGATTTCACTTACATTAGACTTGTCATTGTCAATAGGAGAACAAAGTTTCACTTTGCCTATTAGAATGTCTCCACTGCCACCTGTTTAATGTCTGCTGTTTCAGAAGCAGCAGCTTAACCACAAAAAAAAAGTTGGTAGACGCACATTCAGATTAGTTTTTCACCATTTGTCTTTTGATACTTTATAATACTAGAGAAAACAACTTGGGACTCTGTGATATGTATTGAAAAGATACCTCAATATTTTTTTTATAGCAGTAACTATTCCAAATATAAGTAAATTTGGTTTTTAAAAAAGGCAATGAATTATATTACTACACCTTTTTTTTAAGTCATGTTTTATGAAAGCATTGTAAAGATGTAGGAGATGTTCCTTTGTGTACTTATTACAGAGGTGCCAGAATAGACCGACATCTAGAACAATAAGGTAGTATGCAGTTGCTTTAAGGCACAGTAGTATAACAGGGTCTCTGTAGTATCATTCCATCTGTTTTTCTTTGTGTCACAGAGCATTTGCAGAAAGGATGGTGTCAGTTTGTTCTGTAAGTACTGACTAGTAGTTAACAGGATGAGTTCAAGATGGGTGGGTAGTCAGTATGTGTGTGTGTGTGGACAGGCTGCTAATGACTGCTGGGGTTTATTGGGCAAAGGTTATTTGGAATGAGGTAGCAAACGTTCATAATGTAATTAGTATGAGACCAGGCGGTTGAACAAATTTTGTATCCAAGTGACCTCATAAATTCCTCTGTCTTCTATTTATGGATATGTGGTTATGTGCGATTCAGTGTGTATGCTTTTCATTTTTGTTCTTGTTTTGAAATTTAATGCCAGTCTTGTTGTATTTCATTGATGCAAGTTGACATTTCAGTGAGCATTACCTGCCTTGCTTGGATTGATATGATCAAGCTGTGAGATGGAGACACTAAGTTTCACATTTTAGTTTTGGTCTGTATTATTTTGGGTTGGTCAGGTATTGTGAAATCTCACATTAAAACTTATTTCTTTTGTGTTTCAATATTAGGACTCCATTTTTGCGGTGGCATTTGGGGCCTGTCAAACATGATTGTGAAGAGAATTGGGTCATTTTCTTTACAATTTCAAGGAAATCTGGGAAGATTTGCGCAGTTCTTGGTTTCTCTAACAGCAGTGGAAAACTTCAGTTGTGGAAAAAAACTGAATGCAGAGAACATGGACCTTTTTAATTCACCAAGTCTGTCTGAGACCTCAATTCACAGAGATTCCATGCAGAGCACAGGGACATTAGACACAAGTGGGTCAAGAATATTATTCCTAACAATGTCACAGTTTCAGTGGAAATTTGTCAATCCAACACAAAATTTTGTGTTTCCATGCTGCTGTCAAGCTTAACACAGAGCAACAAGTCATGTTTATTATGCTAGTTATTGCTAGTCGACTAAGAGACATGGAGCTGCCCTGTTGCTGAGAGTAAATGACTTGTAGGAGATATTGTGAAGTGTCACACAGCGTAGACCTTATATGCAAGGAAAAAACATTTGGACCTCAGCTCTAACCTCATAGATAATTATAAAAGCGGGAAATTAGCTTGCTAGGTTTTATTATAAGAAGTTGTACTTCATGCTGGGCTGAGACATGGAGAGATTCTGCTGTTACACTTTGGATGATCTGGGGCCTCATTTATAAAACATTGCGTAGGAAAGATGACTACTGGTGGCGTACGTAGGGAAAACAGGACATGCGGCACAAAAAAATTTCCAGATTTATAAAAGAGTGCGCACGTATGTCCCACGCCCTTTTCCCTTTTATAAATCAGAATCAACTCTAAAGGCAGCGCACTAGGAAGTGCCTTGCCCAGCCCATGTGGTGACTAGAAAAGGTCAGGTGGACGCTCATGATGAATATTCATCATATCATTTCCATGATTGCTCAGGAGGGGAAAAAGAGTTAAGAAGCTGATTTTTTTTCAGAACATGAGACCGAGATCCTGATGCAACAAGTTTCTAAACGTAAAAATGTTTGTTTGGTGGCAACATTGACCTCACCAAGGGCAGAGGCTGTCAGCGCCACTTCAGTCATTAAGATATTAAAACGTTCTGCACATCCAGGGAGATGACTGTAATATATCATGGTGTTTAATCCAGCTGTTTGAGTAGACAAACTCCCTACATTCCTCTCCCCATTATAAAAACTTTGACTGACTCTGGCAGGCAGTTGCGTTCTATATCTCAGTGGGGAAGTCCCTGCAATTTTGCAGGTGCAGGTTCAAGTCTGACAGCGAACATAATCTGACATTATTTTGCCATTTGCGTCAGTCTCAACTTCTTGTTATTTAACAAATTATAGCTAACATATAATGATAGGCTATATGATATAGGATATAATATATAGCTAATATGTAAAGATAGGCTATATAATTTGATGTAAAATTACATTCATTATCACTTGGTGCTCTTATTACCACTAGTGCAGTAACTCTGATTATGTTGGGGAAACAGGACGTTGCAGCTCAGCTTGCCTGTTCACCTCCAGTGTAAGCCCAGTTAATGTATTTACTGTTGTGACAAACCAACGATGCCTCTAACACTGGCAACATACGGCTGAAGGTTGGCTGGGATATCCCCGACCTGTCAGCAAGTAGGCTACTTGCAGAGGGACATGGTTCCTCCTGTGCGTCTCTGTAATGCTGGTGTCCCGAAACATGGCAGAGGTCTGAGGGCACAGCAAGCGGTGGTCAGAACCGGTTCATGAGCAATCATTGTGAGCCATTAAGTCTTACTGGTCTCTGAAAATCCGCTCACTCCGGAGTCTCCCATGTGCCAGATCCTCCAGCAGTGCCAGACAAGCCATTGTGAGTCTTTGCGCATTGAGGTGCCTTTTTGATATCCAACCATCACTTAATTTTTGGAACCGCTTCAGGTGGAGACATACCCTGATTACTGAAGAGTATACTTCTGCACAGCAACCGTCATTTTAACTGTAATTATTATTAATGTAGAACTTCATTAGTCTGGCACATTATGGTAGCCTGTTGTCCAACTTATTATTTATCTTTAAAAGGATTTTATAACGGCCGAGTTTAGTTTTGCTTCACAATGACAGAACATGTCATTTTTGTTTTTTGCAAGTGTGTGAGCAGATGCACTCCCAGGGGTTTCATTTTCATTTATATTATAACATGTGATGTGGACGAAAATGTCTCACATTCCACATCATTTCTTTGATTTTATTCTTCTGCCGTTGGTGTTGCTGTTTCCCGTTTCTCTAGATTCTGTGCTTACAGCAGGGTCAGAGTTTGCGTGGAGGTAGAAACATTCTCCCGCCATGTTTGGTTTTTATGAATCCCAAAAGCTGACTATAATTGGCGTACGCCAATTTTTGTGCCTGCGACGGCTTTATAAATGAGACCCCTGGTGATCATGATGATGTTGGAGCCTTTAATCAGACAAATTTTTTAAATTTATTCTCCCCACCGTTTATAAATAATTTTATTCTAGTTTTCAGAAGAAGGCTATGAAACTGGTGTAACCACTGGTACATTAATCCAGAACAACACACAGACAGATGCACTGTTTCACTGCTGCAGCCAGGTGATGTTCAGAGCCGCTCATAACTGTCCCTCTATGAGAGACCTGTAGTTTGCTGCTCATCACAAGCTAGGTGATTGATTTAAATAATACTTTAATACCTATGAAAAAAGTAAAAAAATATTTAATTTATTAGGACCATTGTTCTGCAGTGGATGATTACTACTAAGCAATCTACATGTTGTTTCATTACACGGAGAAGGGGAGGAATGTCGAGTGGCCTTTTTCCCCGTATTTCTTCTTTCTCTATTCTAGTTATTGTCGTTACCGATGCCTAACCAACAGAAAAAACTAAATAACTTAAAGACTGGCAGATAAGATACCTTCATCAGTAACCATGGGCAGTTGTCTAACGTTGTCAATCCAGATATCCTCTCTGCTGTCAGTGTCAGCAGCAGATACCAGGTTACCACCACAGAAATGGCATCGGCCATCGGATTTGTCTGTTCTTTGGTCACCTTGCCTTCTAAGTAATTACTTCTGCCAAGGCGCTGATGTTATGTTTTCGGAGGCGTACTTTTGTCAGTCTGCCTGTTAGCAACATATTTCAAAAAGTAAGGGATGGATTTTGATGATATTTTCAGGAAATCTCCAAAATGGGACAAGGAACAACTAATTCGATTTTCGGGGGGATCGGGATCATCGTTTAGATCCAGGAATTTTTTAAGGATTCTTTACTATGGGGAGATGGGGATCATTTTATCACTACAGCTTGTAACTCAACAGATAATGCCCAGAATCATTGGCAGAAAAAAAAGGAAAAAAACTTAGATCATGGTAGATGTTATAATCAGATATTGTTTGACCAGGATCATGTTGATATTCTGGATCCGGTGATCCAGAAGGTTCAAAATATTGGGGTTACAGGGCGGGGCTGTTGGGCCTTTTCAGGTGATAGACCCTTTGGCTTTGCGGAGGTCTGCACTCCCTGAGTGCTTCTAGTTAGTTTATGAAATTGCACTGATGGAAAATTATTCTGACTTATGATGCCTCATTTAATTTAAGTATTGTTTTTCACATGCCCAGATGGAAAATCTCAGGTGCAGTTATCAAAAACTTCAACTAACTCCTGGTTGTTAAGCTCCCTAGGCAAATGATGTTTAAATAACAAATTCTTTATAAGATAGGTTGCATTTCTGAATTCCTAACCATCTCCTAACAAACTTGTTGGTTTCATGTGATCATATTGGACTTTGTGGTGGAAGCTTTCTGGTTTGGGTTTGAGATCCAGTGGCTACACTGGAAGCTCAGAAATCTTGGCTTTTGTTCTTAGAGGCATAGTCAATATGCAGTAACTTATGGGTAAGCCTGTGTGGTATACCGGTTTGTACCGAAAACCGGTGTTTACTTTCGTTATGATATACATTTTTCATATCCCGCTATACCGGTGAATAGCGCAGACGACGTCCGGAACGTACGCAGCGGGGAAGTGTTTCAGTGGGGACCAATTTCACCGCTGGACACAAACACCCCAGCACATGGAAAGGAAAGTTTTGAACTTAGACTAGCTGCTGGTGACAGGGGAAGCACGAGTTAATGACTCAGAGGAACTAGTTCCAAAAACAGGAGCCACGTCTGTGGTTTGGAAGTTTTTCCAGTTACTAAAGGGGCGTGCTTGAAAACCGGCCGCGACATGAAAATGGAGCACGCGCGTACGGTAAACACGTGATTCGCGCGTTTAAACTTGTACCTGCGAGTGAAAACCCGCATCGCGAGGAGGTATTTCTGCACTGAAAGGGAACAACAGAGTATCTGTAAGCAGAGAATCATCCTGGTTAGAGTCCACTGTCATACATGAGAACCAATAACCTCCCGCTGGTGACGAGCACACGCTGGTGACGTGCACGCTCTCAGTTCTGTCACTGCCCGCTTCAAGACATTGTGTTGCATAATAGAATGGAGGGGAAACTTTAAACGTTTCGACATTAACAATTTTTGCAATGATTGTTGGTTTATAAAGAATATATTGGATTCTTTTCCTGGCTTATTACAGGTGAAATACCTCATAGGATGGTCAGTGAAACGGATCATTAACTGCACTGATTATTCAAACTATGTTAAATGAAAATGTTCTATTTTGACTGCAACCGTTATCATTCTAATTCTTTTAACTTAATTACTGTCTGCTACCCTATTGGTAACCTTTCTTTTAAGGGTTTTGCATTTGCCTGTCTGGACATGGAAAACAACATGATACAGTCCTTATTACAGTAAAATGGGCTATTTAAATGCTCCCCACTGATGGAGCAAAATGTTCGAATGTAAACTCCCTTTTCTAAATTTTATGAAAATATAAGCATGTGTTAGAAAAATAAAAAGCAATCTTTTATAGGTTCCCATTAAATGAAGGAGAACAGCAGCTGCCACTGGCTGGTTTGACCTCGCCATGTCAAGACAAAATATATTAAAATAAGTCTGAGCTGAAGATGCTAATGTTATTATGCTCTATTCCACATTATATGATATATATAATATATTAATTAATTATATATATATATATATATATATATATATATATATATATAT
>JAOXYM010000013.1:20916310-20930326 GCA_028567055.1 Leptatherina wallacei
TGTGTGTGTGTGTGTGTGTGTGTGTGTGTGTGTGTGTGTGTGTGTGTGTGTGTGTGTGTGTGTGTGTGTGTGTTGAAATGAAAATGAATGATTTAATTTCATTCATTAAAGAGACCGGTGTCATTTTAACCTCATAATAAACCGTGTAGGTTGCCATGACGGTATGAATAGTGTTTCCCTTAGTAAACTCCGCTAGATGTTCCTCTAAACCCCTTTTGATCTGATCCAGAATGTCAGGACTCTAAAAATAGTACAGCATTCAATCCCAGAAAGACTTGTCTAGGAAACATGTAGAAATTTCAGCAGTCTGGGACCAGCAACGCTTCATGGTTTAATCTGAGTTCTTGAATATACAAATCAAGAAAATTTATAAACTGTCTAAATGGCCGTTCTTGCCCGAGCATTTAATGTTTACAAAACACCACAGATATATTCATCACTACAGATTTTAACTGAAGGAAAAACAAAAAAAGACCATGCACAACATCAGCTAAAAATTACTTAAAAATGTAAGAATTATTTTGCAGAATAAATATTCTGAAAATGGCATTTCACTTTTTTGAAGTGTATATTCTGCTGTGATGTGTGTGTGTGTGTGTGTATGTATATATATATATATATATATATATATATATATATAATTAGTTCCCACACATGCTTCAAAATTATACCGCCCTATGTCTTTGCATTATTTTCATCTTCTCGTTGTCCCATCCATTTCAACACGCTTAAAGAACCCTATCTTAATGGGTTTCCAAAGAGGTTCACTGGTAAACCACTGTGATTGATTTACTTCCTACATGTCTCAGGATGACATTAATAATGAACCTGTATGTATGTGGCTGAGCATTTATCTCCAGAATGAACATTTTCTCAGAAGAAAGTGCACCTTGGTTCATTTGGAGTTATTGTTTCAGAAATTCAAATGGATCGATTAAATATAACCCCTGGCAGAAATTTTGAAATAACTTCACTTGGAGGATGATCATTCGGTTTCTTTGTTTATTTGTTTTTTAAATAGAAAAAAGTAAAAAAAAAAAAAAAAAAAAAATCAAACTTATGCAGAGATTCCAGTTTTCTTGTATAGCGGGTGAAAGTTCATTGAGTTGATATTGGGGATGTGCATGACGAATCGACTGGTTGAAACAGCTCCTATTTTGAACAGTAGGCAATTTTTTCTTTGGGGAGAGTTACATTTCAGTTTGCAGAGATGTGGAACTGATTACAGCATGTGTTACAAAAATGACGAGGCCCCTTTTGAGAGTGCGCCACAGGGAGAGATGGATGCACAGCATATCAGTGCAGGTCTGAGAGAGCGAGGAGGCTAGCTGTTAAAAACCACTAGTTTAGCTGTGAATGTTCAGTTTTGCTACAATCTTCAACATTAAATGCCTCTACTCTTCTGGCGACAGCAGACTACAATGTCTGCTTAATCCCCACTATCTAATGTGAAGGGTGCTAACCTTGTAGTTAACTGCAGCTAGGAGGACTCGCCTCTCCTTTGCCTCCCGACTGCTGTTTGGTGGCAGAAGCAGTTTTCTTCTATAGTGGTAGAAACGGACTACAGCAGGATGGTTACCAGACTCTCACAAAAATGTTTAGAAAAAAGACTAGACAGAAAAATGAGGAAAAATAATTGGTTTTGTCGTTGCTGAATGTTCCTGTGTGCATGGTGTTTAGCTTACCTGGCAAGTCAGCTGCCTTAGGCTGCAGCCTCTTGAAGCAGCCAGACCTGGTTCAGTCCTGGTGTCGTCCTGACTCACTTTCTCATCTACCTACTTAACAAGGAGACTAGATCCCACACAGTTAAATAACAAGCAACCAGCCCCTCGACTTTGGTCGCCGTGAAATTGCGTTTTCTTGTCTTCTCCGTTACCACGATTTAAGATGAAAACGCCGGAGATCAGCCTGCTTATTTATATGCAGACACAGTCAGAAGGACTTTGCATGGACCATTTATGGCAGAATGTGGGTGTGTCGGGGGCGGGATATGAGCCAAATTCACCTGCGCAAACTTCCAGGAAGGTTGTGATATATAAAGGGGAAAGTGCTTGCTTCTGTGCGTAGGCACGGTTTTATGAATCAGAATATTTTTTTGCCGCACGCAAACTCTGGGTTTTGGGCGCACGTACACTTTTTTAGTAAGGATCCTGCACACAGTTTTACAAATGAGGCCCCTGATTCTTTTTTTTCCCTTCAGTTTCCAATTTTTAAACCTTGACACCAATATGTTGTAGGGCTGAGCCATCATATGATGGCAATCAATTTTTGGTCGATCATGGCAGCCATTGCCCCGTATGAGCAGCATTCAAGGAGAAGCTAAAGTTTTGCTTGGATTCGATTAACACTGGGGTTTTTGTGGGGGAAACCTTTTTTTTTTTTCTGCCGTGTACCATGACTTCACAGGTCACGTGCATGTGCATATTGGTGTACGATAGCAAGGTCAAAAATATGGTTACTGACAAAAACATTGTGCTACTGCTTTATGCAGCATACAATTATACAATCAGAAATTAGTTCACTGTTATTTAATAGTTTTCTACATTCAGTGTATTGAGTAAAAATTTTCATATTTTCATCTGATTTAATTTGCTCGATCTACTTTGTATGTTAATAGAATATTGAACAAATCTTTAGTTTTTTTTTTGTCTTCAGTAAAGATACTACAGTATAAAAAAAATTGTGATAAAAATACAGAAAGAACAATATGAAAAAATATAATTTTTTTGCCGCTGCTCGATTGTCAAAAATAATAACAATTATTTTGATTGAAATTGAGATCTCGATCATTTAACACGATTATTCATTAAGTTTTATAACATGAATTTATTGAACATTAAGAGCGGCTTTAAAACAATGCTGTCTTTAGGAATACTGACCATATAGTGTTGTTGGTCGATTAAAATATTTAATTGCATATTAATCGCAGAATTTTTTAAATCTTCTATCTATCATTTTATTTGTTTTATAATGTTTTAAACCGGATATTCATATTGGCCTATAATACTTATTTAACAATTATATATTATTTGAACACTTATTAAAGCTGCTGAGAAGCCCACATAGACTTCAAAGACATAATTATTCTTGATTTGTTTATTTCTTGATATTGTAGTGGTCATTGTCTGAGGTAGATTGTTAGAGTTGTGATTTCCGAGCAGCATTGAATGCATCAGAACGCCTTATGAACGTCAGTTGGTTTCATTTTCTATTCCTTGACCAGTGGCCGGTTTGAGTTGTTTTCTCCTGCGTTATTTATTTAGTTGATAAAATACCTCAGTCTGGTCCAGAAAACCGTGTTAGAAAACTTTAAAGCTAAACTATCCGTGTAAAAGATCCATTCTTTGTCCGTTTCTGCTTCAAATTTGCCAGTGGCGCTCGATTTGCAGATGTATGTATTTTAAACTTTTATCTGGAACATATTTAAAATGATAATGATTGCAAATATCAGGTTAAATTATTGATCAGACTGTTTGGTCAAAGGATTAGTGTGAGGGGATCTCCTGTTATTGAGCCACACTATATTAGTGTACCTGGTATTGATAGAAAGCTCCTGAAACACAGGATTAAATCTATTAGGACCAAAATATAAAAGGTTAAAGGAGCATTAAGGATATTTTTGGCCAGTTAATGGCACATAGGACATGCCACTTGAATATTGTCGATTAAAAACGTATAACAATATGAAAAGCTGTTAATTGAGCTTTCATCTTCAGCCACACATTTTTATTTTTAGGCCTTAGTGGGCTGCTGCTGTCATCCCCCTAAACATGCAGGCAATGTGCTGAATCATGGCTGGCATTCCTGTGGCCAGAACACTGTCCAGTCAGCTCAGGGAATGTTGTACACACGCACACACACCCGCACACACAGTGCAGAGATAGCAATGAATGACTTTGCTGTCAGCGTAAGGATTCCTGCCTTTTTGTCATCGATGTGCTTCGTGTGATTAATTCCATTTCTGTTGAACGCAACTGCAGTGTCTTTTCTTTAACATTGATTTATGTGGGATTGGTATAAACGGAGCAGAGGTGACTGTTTAAAGCACCATATATTTACTTAAACAGTAACTGAAGTAATAGCTCAGCTGTCATCAGGAGGGGTGTGGCATATTATACTGTTCACAAAAATACTACTAGATTTTTATTTTATTTTATTTTTTTTACATTGACAGAATATGTAATATGCCTATCATGATATTACACATTTCTGGAATGATGACATCATTTCACTGCGCCTCAACCCATCCAGCACAGGCAAGCTCAGCTGAGCGAGTTAACAAGGAAACATGGTGGAGCAAAGAAGTGTTGGGTAGGGCTGTGAAATGTATAGAATTTCCAGTTTGGCTCCAAAAGGATTATTATTAAAATGATTTTGCCCAGTTGTGCTTTGCTATTTTGTCACAAGTTACGAATGACATGCACACTTCTGCTCCTGAAGGTAAATACTGGAAGTAGAACCTGTCACTGCTGCTCACTGTTGCCAACTCCAGCCTTTCAGGTGTTATTGGAGACTGACATGAAAGCATGTATCATTCTAACTCTTCTCAATGAGCATCAGTGTTGCTTTAGGCTCCTCCCCTGTCACAGAGCAGTCACAGGAGGCCCGGTGATGTGCCGAAATGTGGCAATTGAGTTATTTTAGAGAAATATCGTGAACATTTTTGGCAATAATGCCTATAGTCATAAGAGATGTTAAGTAGTTATGAAAAAAATTCAAACGCTAGCAGAGAAATGTCATAATTATCCTTTTGACTGGAGTCAGGGGTAAATAACTTTACTGTCTTGTGAATTGTTCACAAGTATACCCTTTATTGATAAATGCTAAAACTAGTTGATTTTATTTTTGTTCAGAATCATGAAAGCTGATAGTTTTAGCCTTTCTGCTTGGCTGCAATGGTTTAAGAGTTTTAACCAGTGTATGTCTTTTCTCATAGGGTTTCATATTCATTCACTCACACTTTGTGAGAGCTAATCCCCTTCTCTATGCTGTGTGGCCTGAATGAGTGGGAAGCTGGAGGGAGGGGGTTACATTTTCTTTCTTTTACATCTTTTTCTTTCTACTGTGTAGCTGGGGCCTTCTCTTTGTAGCTCAAATAAAGACACTTGTCTTGTGCTGATATTGCCAAATACTTTGCTTCTGCTGACCTTGCATATTTTATATGGATATTAAATACCAAATTACCATCCAAAAGAGAATATTGTTGATCTGCTTTTGTGTCCTGATACAGCTAAATATGCAAATAACTGGGCTAGCTGACAGTTGGGTTCTACTTGTTGCCTAGTACGCTGTTGTGTTAAGTATATTTTTTAACTTGCCATACTAGTTAGTTGAACTTGTACGTCTCCGGACTAGAGATTAAAATGTCAAACTTAGAAACTTTTTAGCTTTAAGTTGAACATAACCAGTAACTTTTCCTTGGCTGCTGTTGACAGTCACTGTAGCACTGCTGAAAAACCATACCCTGCAGACACTTTTCAGCTCTGTAAACAATGCTGTACTACCCCCTGCTGGTTGACAAGCTGTGACCTGCCTACACACAGCAGGCTCATCATACGCCCTGCAGTGTGTGTGTGTGTGTGTTATGATTATCTGAATGCTGTAACAGTACCATATTTTCCACATTCTGTCTTCAGATTTACCGGATATGGCCGTAGGAAAGGGATGTGGTTGCTTTTCTTTCAGTCTTTTTCTCACATGCCAACCATCCTGCAAAAAATGCAGCAGGTAGAAGTTCATTCCCTCAACAGTTGTGTTTATTAGCCAAATTGTATGCCAACTTATTTTTGCACGTACAGTAAGACGTGCAGTCTTTAACGTGAACGGAAATATGCATTTCTTATCAAGACAAATCAAAATTCACCTGGTGTAAAGCACTTACTTCAAGGGACAGCCTCTTGTGTCAGGCTTTTGAATTTTTACTTTGGTCATAGTTTCTGCCAGCAGATGCCAGTGTGGAGCCAAACACCTACAGGAATTTTTGAACAGTTACAATGCAGCTCTGTGTGAACTTTTAGGTTTTTCAAAGACATCCAGTGAAGCCTGAAGTCAGACTGCATCAGCGTGGCGCCTCACAGTGTTGGTCTGGGACTGAGTCAGCAGTGGTTAATGTAATTTGTTAAATGTACAATATTTAATTATTTATGTAATAGGGGTCACTTCCAGTGGGATTAAGAGTAAGGGATACTTTGCTCTGTTGGAGCTGTCAAGGGAAGTTTTCTCCAAAGTAAAGCATTGACAGGATGTCTTTCCATTAGTTGGTTCAATATCAAACATCTAAAATGGGAACGGGGCTTTAACAGCTACCACTGATAAGTAACTGTGTGTTGAGATTAAGAGTAAATCCCAAGAGCTTCTGGGGTAGGATCTCCAGTAAATGAATGAAATGAAATGAAAAATACTTTATTTATCCCTCTTACAGGGAAATTATTGTTTATTTTTGTAAAATGGGTGTATTAGTTACTTTTTTTCAGATTTCTTTGTTGCAGCAGGTCACAGTTCCTGAATCTTGATTAAATAAAACCAGCATCATCATTCGAGTGTAGTAATCCAGATAATCCTGTTTGTCTTAAATTTGGGAATTACATTTTGATTTCACCTGACATTTTGTGTTAAACAGTCATGAAAACAAGATAGTTGACTTAAAACAACTTTGCAACCCAAAATTCATTGAAAGCATTGTAATTTAGTCATCATGGCAGATGATTGATCGACAAATCGTAATTACTATAATATGGCAACAGACATTAATACAATGCAGGAGAATACATCTCGGATTTGAGTAGAGAAGCCACATTCTTTTAAAATTGTTCCTAATTTCAAATCAAAATGCACACGTCTACCACGGCAGAGAACATGAGTAAACTGTTGTACTGACTTTTATGCAAGTTATAAAAAGCTGGAGTTACAGGGCACTGAGGTTCTGATTCTGACCAGAAGATGGCGTTGTTGATTACTAATAATCTATCTCCTGATCAGCTCTTTGATTCATCCAGTGGACAGCTTTTCTCACTTCAGTCAACATTTTCACCATCATCACTTTGTGCATTTGTCAGTTCCAGTACACTCAGAAAGTGGTGACCAAGCTGTCGCTGCATTCGTGCTTGGTGTCCAACTCAGAAATGTCATAAGGACTTTCTGTATCCGCCTGACAGTAAAACCCTGGAGGAAAAAACAGCATCTTGGTACTGAGCCGTCCTTATGATAGCCCTGCTTTCGTCAGAGATTTAGGCCCATTGACGTGGAGCCTTTGGAAGTTAATCCACTCACTGCTCTGTCCTGTTGTCTTCACTTGTAATGTGACAGTAGTGTAAACGGGGAACTGGGCCAAGGATTGTAGCCTAATGTTTCCAGGTATTGATTTGATGAAATTTCCCTGACCTGAAATGCATGATGTGAAGGCTGCGAAGACAATAAATCTTTCAGCTGTAATATAATCGTCCAATGCTTTTTTTTATTTTACCTCGGTGATGAGTCAACTAGTATTAACAAAGCATCTTTGACTCAATACTGAATTATGTTTGCAAGCAAAATTGCAGTCCCATAATAAGTCTTTAAGGAGTCCTAAACATTTCATTAAATAGTTTGACTTTGAGGCAGCTCTTCTCAATTTAGAGAATGTGTTGAAACAAATCAATATTGTCTCAATTCTCTGGTCAATCAATGTGTGATCAGTTCTGCTACACCCTGACCCCCAAGCCTGACCCACAGCTTAAATTAAATTGGAGCAGAGAAAAGTCTCAGGTCATCATTTTTAATGGCATATAACTTGGCAATGGAGTATGGGGGATGGGATGGAAGCACCTTCTGCTTTGACTACACTTAATTGATCTTGTGGTTCTGTGGAGTTTCTTCAGCATAAGATACTCCCACATAATCACATAACTTGCAAGATTCTTTTGGCTGTAAGGTGGAGTCTGTGTGTGGTGTAAAACTTGACCCAGACATCAGTGGGAGTACTCATTCCTCCTTTTAACAACTCTAAAAGGTAACTTTGGAGATGGATGTAGGAGGAAAATGAAGAGCGCTGAACTTTTAATTTTGTGGTGTGGCAGTGTCATATAAAGTGTACTGTCTGAAAAGCCATGGTTGGTAAAGACGGTGTTAGGATGCCTGGCGCAGTGTTTTAATGACAAAGCCCTTACAGACGTTTATAACATGACGCGTCGACAATGAAATCTTGCATCGATAAATTTTTTTATTGTCTATGTCAACGAATCGTTGCAGCCCTAGAAATGACAAAACTCCAATTAACTCAAAATAGAACCACTTGCATTGCACTTGCAAGGAGAATGTGTCAGAATGCACACCATACTGTCGTGGTCAATAAGAGAGAGGTTGACATACAGTCTGATTCTGTTTTTTATAAATATATTTACTGCACGTAAACCTACTTGCCTTTATGAACAATTAGTCCCTACTAATAACTGACACTAGTAATGACGATTACTTTACTTACAACAGTTTTTTTTTTTTATGCATAATATGTTGTCCCCGCCCTAGGAAGAATAGCTATTGCTCCCTTAATGGAGTGATGACTAATGGGGATTCTAATAAGTAAACAAATAGGTATATGGCCAGATGGAAATCAGAACCATCAGTTACACTTCAGATCTTACTGTAATTTTTTCAGAGAAAAAATGGCTCGTTTCTTTAATCTTGAGCAGCATTATTTCAGCTTGTCGCAAGAAGCAATAGGTCAATTAATCGCAAGGTAAAAATAAGTGACTGCAATAAGTTTGTCGGCCACAATAATTTTCATTTACTCTCTCTGTGAACAAAGAAGTAGCAACAAAAATATACCAGAGGTCCTAACTGGTAGTTATACTGGTTTTCCCTGTCTGAGCCCCATGTTTAATATTTTAAATTTTGTTGACACAGACTTCATTATCCATCATATTTATTGTTTTCTGTTGTGTTTGGTATTCATTCATAAATGAGACTGAGTCGCTTCTCTTTATTGTTTTTGTTTAGTTATTATTCCAGTTCCAGAGAAAATGTTTTTTAGAAATAAAAATTTATTGATCTTTGATAGGATGTACTCGCATCATTATTGCATGTTATGGCATATTATTAGTTGAAAAGGGTCTCAAAATGACAACATCATTGCTTAGCGCAATATTATCGTTTATCGCAATAAATTCTGAGATGGTAAATCGCACAGCAAAATTTGTCATTGTGACAGGCCTAGCATTATTGGCTTAATATTCAGACCTGTAGGATATTGCAGCTGCTTACATTCCTGCCATGCTTAAAATTCTAGATATGTTACGAGATCTGACCTTAGATTTCTGATTCATATTCTTATGGAAAAGCAACAAGGAGGACATTCATGTATTATACCAACAATCACTAGATGATTGGAAACCGTTGTATGTGTAAAAGGGGCTAATGATGTGCACCACTAGTACTGTCTTCCCTTCAGGCCCTCCTCCCCTCGTCTTTTATTGCTGCCGATCGCATTATCTCTGTTATGTGGTGTCTGGACTGGAACGCTGTGTGTTCTTTGGCTGCTAATCCTTTTAATGCCAGGTTTCACTCCTCATTATTCAAACCTGCTGCTCACATACCCATCACAACTTATGTAATTGTGTGTGTGTGTGTGTGTGTGTGTGTGTGTGTGTGTGTGTGTGTGTGTGTGTGTGTGTGTGGAAAATATTAGTCTTATTCTGCAAGGTACAGTGCTGTGCATGAGTCTTGAGCTACCTTTCACGGTTCATATGTTGAAAAATGTAAAGAAAGATGCAGTTATGAAATTAAAATGCAGTATACAACTTAATATAGTTTTTACATCTAAAAGAAAACAAACTTAAAAATATATTTGCTTATTTGAGTTTATCTGTAAATCAGTCAAATACAGATGTTAGAAAAGAAACAAAAACTTGGCAACACATGTATGAGGAAGGGAGGTGTTTGTATTTCCATTTGTTTTCTTTGTGAAGATAAACACGTCCTTATTTTGACATGATAGGAACTTAATTCAGATCTTGTCTGAGTGTGTGCTTGGGTTCAAGCTGTCAGGATATCAATATTGGCATATTTTCTGGATGATGCTTGTATTTCTACAAAGTTTCCACTTAAGACTAATTGAGATGCACAATCAGAAAATATTCAATTATATCAGGGAGAATAAAATTGCTTTAGCCTGACAATGATATCCATGATGAACATTTATAGGTACCTCAGTAAAATAACTATGAAGTAGCAAAATAAGCCTCTTGTTTCATCAAAATTTGCAAGAAGGTGACAACAGTGTTAGGGCATTGTGCTGCTGTTGTATTTTAGTAAACATAGGGAAAGAGGCTTGGATTAAAGATTTTGATAAGAATTGACAAGCTCTTTGTGTTGTGCTAAGCATTGTTTAACCCTAAGAGGACTAGTTAAAACATTAAGTGGAAAGGTGGAAAAATACTCTGTTAAATAATGTTTGAAACATGTACTGCAGCTTGCAAACGTATTTACCCCTTGGCATGTTTCCTGTTTGGACTTTGCAAGCCACTGTATTTGTTAATGCTCCTCTCTGTTCTCCCTCAGTCACTGACTCACTGAAAGACAGTACTGATACTGAGGTGATGGATCTAGGCAATTCTAGCTCTTGTGTCTCTACCTGACTCTCTCTCCCTCCTTCTGTTCCCTTTACCTTTCCCCGTCTGTGTGAGTTTAGCAATGAGGACTTGCTGCTGTCAGCCCAAATGCTCCAAAAGCACCTCTCTCTCTTACGTATGAAGGCCAAAATGGCCACTCATCATTCCTCCCTGCCTCTCTGACTAACTTACTCAGTAGCTCTGTGTCATTCTCCATAGTCAGGGTGTGACTATGGAAAAACCACTGCCAGGGCTTACTGGTAAAGTCTGTGTGCTTTACACTATCAAACTAGAGCTCAGCCAAAAGCCTTTACAATTCAACAATTCAATAGACCTTTTTTTTTTCTCCATTGCTGGGGTCTGCCAGGCCCCTTTTTTATTAGCATCTACAGTCCACATTTCCCCAGAAGCAAAGCAGAGATGGACTGCAGACTTCTTGCTGTAACATGTACTGGAGGGAATGGGGTAGAAAAACAGCAGAACTGACCTTCATACAACCCTCTTCTTATGGTTATCTAAATAAATAGCTGGATTGTAAAGATGCTGTAATGAATCTGACAGACTGTTTGCGGTTTGGATTTATATTTCTAGTCATGGTAATGTGCTCTGAAAAGCAATGATTGTATAAAACGACCATAGAAAAATAAACCCCAGTGTTTGTGGAGTCTGTACTTGACAGTTTATTTATCTAGAATTATTTTGTGAGTTTACTTTTAATCTACATCTGTATGATTTATTTAAAAGATTGTATGCAGAACAGATGGCCTAGCACATAGTTGCATGCTGTAAAAACTGGGAGTGTTTTGGGAGAGCGTGTGCATCTCTCTCATGCTTTCTTCCAATATCACACAGTCTAGTTCCTTTTTTTTAATTTTTTTTAAATTTTTTATAAATAAGTCGTCCCCTGCTCCCATCTCTGCCTTTTTCTTTACAGTATAAAGGATTACTAAGATTATTGATGATGAGCCTGATCGGGCTTGAATTTGTTGGTTCAGTGTTAAGACATGGATGCTTCTTATACTTAGAAAAAATGGTTGGTTCTACAACTACTGAGTGACCCTAATGGTACGAATCAGAACAGATTAATTGCAGTTGTTAAATGAATGTCTAAGGCTGAAACCCACATTGAATATATCAGAAGGGGGCTTATTGTCCCACTGATGACATTTGCTCTAATCACTTTAAGTGGCAATGGCATTGTTAACTACAATAGCCCAGTGCTTTCCCTGAAAACATCTGTATTGTCAGTTTTTCATGAGTTGCTGGGTTTTTATTGGTGGTATTTAACCTGGTTCAATAGAAGGACATTAATCTCCTTTGAGGTAACTCTAGAAATCATCTTAATATATGAGAGTCAAGCAGATGGTGATAGCCAGCAGCTGAGAATTTGTTTAGGGTGTTTAAATCATAATAGTGAGAGCATGGTGAAAACTAAAATGAAGAACTGTATGCAGGCTGTGATAGAACTTGAGAAACCCTCTTAGAAGTCATGTGTGTGTTACTGATTCATCCCCTGTGCATCAAGTCTGTTAGGACAAGTAAAATCTCCCCAGACTGCACTCGTCTTTAACCTGTTGGTTCTTGACCAGCCGCCTCTAATCCAGTGGAGGCCCCTGTGATTTGCGTTTTGTGTTTTTTTTTCTATTAGTTGAGGCATTAAGCCATCATAAGACTGCCTTTTAACGAGAAATGACAAGATAAGAGTCTAAAGCACAGGGTCTCTCGTCTGTCACGCAGAGGGTTGCCATGCAGACTCACTAGGGTGCAAGTAAAGTCAGGAGTCATTCAAAAAATGCCAACTTAACTAACTTAACTTTTGTGGAAGACAAAGTCCTGACAAGTTTGGCCTGGGAGTGATTGTTTAAAAGACAGAATGTAAATTTATGGGAAATCTGTTACCTGTTATTCACAGCAGTATAATGCCATCTAAGCACCTTTTTCCTTTTATAAAATTAAATTATTCTAGAAAGGGCAGTTTGAAGTATTTTGGATGTGAGAGGCTGTAACAGTTTCGGTGGGATTGAAAAGTTGAGGCTCAGATCTACTGTATAGCCAGTACTGTAAGGGCAGAGGGCTTGTGGTGTAGAATGGGGAAATCACTGGGCCACATGCTAATCTCAGTTGATAGTTTATGTAACTTCTTCTATCACATGATCACACGTCACCACCCACCCAGCTACTGCCTGTATCCAGTAAATCACTCACCAGCCGTCTATGCAAACACGAATGGTTGACACAGAGGAAAGATGAGAGGCACACATGATCACTGGAACGCTGTCAGTTGGCTTTGCAGCTTCAGCCACTAATGCATCCATAGGCACGACCCAGATCTGTTCATCAGTATAAGACGGAGCGAGGACAGTTTTGAAAAGCCAAACAAAGAAGCCTGGTACACACCGCTGCACAACTTTGGAGCACACATGTTCCAGCTGAATGACGCCTCCATGAGAGTGCAGGGAATACAACTGCAAGGTCATGAAGAGATGGCAGTAAAGCTTTTGTTCTGGGAGTTGGAGCAGCATCTCAAAAGGTAAAGTGGAGACAGGAAATGGCCAGGGAGTTGGGTGAATCCACTCCCTGGTTGGGCCAATCATTACAGATGCTCACTCACAAAGCTGCAAGCCTATGTTGTCCTTTGTGTTCAGTCATTCATGGCATCAAGGGTGACATTAGCATTGAGGAATATTTGATCTATGCTGCACTAAGCTGTCTTTTTAATTCTTTTTACTTTATACAAGTTTGAATAAACTGAGGGGGATGGTTTATATGGATAAACTATGCATCTTTGGAACAAGTACATTTAATTTACAAATATATACACAGGACTATGGTTAAGTCTACGTGTTTGTTTTTGCATATTTGTGTACTCCATCTCGTATAAAGTTTCTCATATAATGTTAATCTATAGCAGAATATCTCTTATAATTTTTTTTTGTTGCCTACTTTGGCTGGAAAGGTCTCATAATTTGGTCAATTGTAAGTTTTCTCAGTTTTAATACACTGAATAGGAGAGAACAAAGTTAATTGTCAGTCATCTGTACTGTAGTGGTAAGAAATGTGTATTGATGTGGTTAAAACGCTCATCACCATGAGTTACTGTCAGAAAAAATTAGAGCATCAGCCTGCTCTGAGCTTAGTGTAGTTTGGGTCATTTCTCTCAATCTGCCTCACTAGGTCACTGGGCTACTGTTGATTTACAGCAAAGCCATCAGTTGGCTGACCTACCTAAAATACTGTCAGTTCATACAGAGGTTAAAACTCGCCACTATTTCTGAATGTAGCAAGTAAAGCTATAAATTACACAGAATTATCATGTTAGCATCTCAAGGAACTCTCATGGTACTGGTGTGGAACTGGGGAACTCGAAACTCCCCAGATACCAATCTGATTGGGGGGGGGGGGTTATGACTTGGAGAAAGGGATTGAGTAGAAA
>JAOXYM010000013.1:20931033-20948177 GCA_028567055.1 Leptatherina wallacei
CATTGTATTTTGTGGATCTAAAACAAAAGCTTTACACTACTATAATGTCATTTTTCTCAGATTTGGCATTTCTGCACCTCATCAGCTGTCTGATCAGCTCTGTCTCTGAAGCCCTTCTGCTGAAAGAACGAGTCAGCTCTGATTAGTCAATAATGGTTGAATCAAACCAATCGGTTCATTTTCTTTGAAACATGTTAAAGTAGCTGCTTGGCAGGTAGCATGCAAATATGTTACATGATGATGTAGAAAAGTTCTAGAAGAATAGACTTGACTACTAAAGAGGTAACCCAGACTATTCAGGAATATAATTTAGGAGAAACTAACTTGACCTTCCATGGCAAAGTACTTTAGATCTTTCATACCTAACTTAAGCTTCAAATTACCAGTCTGTGTTTGGTATACCTTCGATGTAGGAAGTTGAAGACCCTGAAGAAGAGAGAGGTGGAGCGGGTTACTCCACACCCTAAAACTGGAATGTCTGAACAGAATTGTTGGATTGTCTTGTCATATTTTGACCAAAACATGTCGGACATGTTTTGGTACTGTACAGCCCTGTGTCCTAGGAATTTCAATAAGACTTAGGAAAATTGTGTCAACTTGCAAAAAAAGGGCATGATATCTGTCTCAAGTGTGAAAGTCTTGTCTGTGGGCTTATTGTAGTGCCTCTTTGAAAAGATACAAATACTCTGAAATCTTTGTGAGCTTGTATGCACACTTGAGTTTGAAAACATTACACACGAGGTTCGACTCCTTCAGAGCCACTCTTACACTGGCTATTTGGGGGTGGATAAGTGGTTAAAATCTCTTCTAGTCAAAGACGCGACCGGAAGAGATAAGCATGGCTTAGAAGTTCTTTTTTTGGTGTTTGGCTTCTTGGTATAGTAGGTGCTTGGTTGTTTGACTGGGATGGAAAATGAGCAGTCTGACATCAGAGCTTGAAGCTGTGTTTGAGCCCCTTTTCATGTGAAGCAGGACTGTGGTTGTAAAGGGGACTTTTAAATCACCTAGTAGCTACTCAGCTTTTTCTGGGCGTCACTGGCTTTAGATACTTAACCTAATGTTTGATTTGTATTTTACCCCTCTCCCATTCTCCTGTCAATACTACATATGGCCTTTTATAGTACTACAAGTATGTATGTATGTATGTGAATTGTTGATACTTTAGCTGATTCAGGTTATGCATTTGGGCAGCTACATTGACGGCTTTATTCCAGTAGCATTTCCAGGTTTTGGCTTAGCATTTGGAAAGGTTTTATCTTGTGAGAGATTGTACATTGAATACCTATGGATTTTTGACTTGCAGCTTCAGGATGTCAGTGTTCACATTTGACGTTTTCTTTGACTAGATGGAACCGAATAAACTAACATGTGTTAGGTCACCAGAGGGTGAGAATATAGGCTGTTAGCAGTTGTAATTCAGTAGAAATAGTTGTCTGAGCCAGAAACAAATCTCGAGCAAAACTACTGCACTGACCATCCACAAAAAGAAAATGAAGAAAGAACTTCTTGAATAATTATTAAAAATATCTGAGATATTTTACAGTATCTGACTGGCAACCTGTTCAGGGTGTGTTCTGCCTAGTAATCACTGGGATAGGCTCCAGTCCCCTGGAACCCTATGTTGGAATATGCAGGTAAAGAAAATGAATGGATGGATTGTACAACTGGGAAGATGTCGGTCACATGAGTTTGTCAGGTCAGACCAGAAACAGCTGGTGGGTAATATCATCTTAATCTTTGCCAGGTTTGATGCAGCTATTTTTACAAGTTGCAGCAAGAGGCTACTCCCCAAATGTGCATCCATTCTTCAAAATAAACACCTCAACCCGTAAGGGTTAGCACACAAGTGGAAGTTCTTGCTTGATTGATTGATTGATTGATTTCTGTTTTTAACTACTTATACACATCTAAACCCAAATAAAAAATGGCAGAGGAAACCTGCCTAGTTTTAGCTTATCAGCTGTACAGTGTGGACAGTGTGTGTTCAGACTGTTTCACAGGTTTGTGATGCACATGGAATGTGTGAGAGTGGCCTTTCAGATAGAGCAGGGAGGGACGTGTGTGCATGTGGGGGGGAGGATGATGTTTAATAAATGCCTGAGGTGGGAATTTCTGTGGAGGAGATGTTTTAAGTGCCTGTGACCAAGATACTCCCATCTATGAAGCATTGTGAAAGTACTTATTGGGTGTGTGATAAACCACACTAACCTCGATCACCTTAAAGATGAACATTTGACTAACATGTTGAGTTTAATGGGTCATTCACTAATCATTCATAACGGTATGACCTAATAATATTGAAAATGTACTTGTGCCGCCTAAAAAAAAAAAAGTACTGCCCAGTCAGGGTGTGAACAAAAAACATCTGAGGGTCTGATACCAAGATATTAGCGGGTAAATACTCTAGACTCCCGTCTATTTTTCAGCCCTCACTAAGCAGTGTTTTAAGGCCCACTGCAGTCTTGTAGGGGAGTGCTTTTGCTGTGGGGGGTTTGGTCAGCAAAAAATGTTTCAGTACGTTGCAAATGTCAAATTATAATCTGTATAGATGCCAGGATGCAGGTTTTTCCAACAGAACACTGCATTGGGGAATGAGCAATATTTCCCCTTTTATCTCAGTGTTTCAAATGTTGCAACTGATGATGTTTAATTTACAAAATCCCTGTTGGCTATGTTACACTAAACTGTTGGATTGTTTCTGTATATGTAGATAGGTTTGTGTCCATAAACAACACAATATTTTGCATCAATAGGTAGGTCTTTACTTCAGTCCTTTGCATTTCAGTGTGCCATGTATTTCTCTCTAAGCTCAGTACTCAGTATTACATTGATGTGTGATGCTTGTTGCCAGGATTCTTTGATATTCTAGTTGAGTCTTACAGTTGTGTAGTACTAAGCATGGCCATCTGGGGGCAGTATATGAATATAAATTGTAACATTTTATTGTCATCTGAAGCAGTTTGATTCACACAGCCTAAGCTCCTTTTCTTATAAAAATAACTTCATCCTCTTCATATTGTTCTCACTATATACATTATATAGGTTATTCTGGCCATGGAAGAAACAGTAACTAATATATTTAAAAGATAAATATTTAGATGTCTTTGTTTCCTGCTGGCATCTTGTTTGAGTACATGAATACTATGTTGGTATAGCCTCTGTTCACTTCTCCAAGTTATGAAAAAAATGTCTTTTTAAAAAAAAAAAACATTGTTAAAATTCAGGTGGATGATGCAAAAGAGTATATAATATAACATGAAATAGGACTGAGGAGTGACCAAATACTTTAAAATGGCTTGTGTGAGCTGATCTTACAGGAAAAAGGTATAGCTGACCTCGAGTTAGTTTGTGTAAGCAATGCATGCCAATTTATCCTCAGGAGTTCCTGATAAATGTTCCTCATGGATAAAAAAAAAACAAACAAAAAACTTTACTCCCCGTCTGTAGTGATATGTTGTTGTTTTTTAACAAGCCCCTCTAAAGTAAGAAAAAATTCCTTTAATTGTTCCTATGGCACTACTAGCAATTAAAACTATAAACAGGATCTGATTAATGAGCACAGGAGCAATACATCAACAGTCTCTTAAATGTTGCCCTTTCCAGTCCTTGTTACCAAGGCTGAGTCCTCCTCTGCCATCCGGTTTACCCCGGTTCCGTCCATCCTCTCTGTCGGAGTATGCAGATCATGTCAGCTGAGCGGCAGGTGGGGGCGTTCCTGAATATATTATTTAAATAGCCTCCATCTCGACCAATCAGGGACCAGCTCCTCAGTGTGTCGCCTCATAAATTATAGCAGCTTGTAGAAAGCTGCAGACCTTTGTGTACCGCTGAGATGAGCTAACCTTGGACCGCGTCTGTGCCGTCGCGGTTGGTGCGTGAGCTTTACCGGACTACAGTTGACAGAATAGCGTGGATGTGTCTCGCAAAGCTGGTCGCGTGGAGGTGGACTCGGGTTTGTTTAAGGGACAATAAAAGATGAGCAGCATGAATACTTCGTGCTACACCGTGGCCATGGATTTAGGCGTCTGTCAACTAAGAAATTTCTCCATATCGTTTCTTTCGTCGTTGTTGAGCGCAGAGAGCTCGCACGTCAAGCTCGACAATAGGTAAAAAGAAAAAAGTGTTACAGAGCTACTGTGTGTTCAGGGCTCGGCTTATTTCACCTGCATCAACAATTTCACCGCTGTGTGATTAAGGCAGCGCTTATAGTATTAGTGTATACAAAAACCATAGTACCATAAAACGCTTTCCGGGTGAAGCCTACGAGGACTTGTTTCCCACTGAAACCAGGCTGCTGCTGCTGCTGCTTTTATAGAAATTTCCAGATGCTTCCTGTAACGACCCACATTCTTCTAAAGGGAGAAAGGCGGCTTCCACGGAGCTCCGTGGGCCGCGCTTCTCCCCATCTTTCTACACTGCAGCACAGGCTTGAAATGTATTCATTTCCCTTTTCTTGTTTTGCAGCTCGTCGGGAGCCAGCGTTGTTGCCATAGACAACAAGATAGAGCAAGCAATGGTGAGTTTGAAGTTTGCGTCTTTTTGTTTTATGCAGTGCAAAATATTGACGGCTTTTTACTACATAGTATGCTGAGGTTTGGGTGGTCGTTGAAAACTAGGACAGTCATAACAGAGATGTGGACACAGGACTTTATTTATTTATTTTTTTCTTTTGTTACATGTTTGTAGGAGTTGTTTCATCATAGTAGGCTATAGTTCAATATTTAGCCTAAGTAGCTATTCAGGTCCATGGCACCAAACAGTAACCTAGATGTTGAGGAAAATGAATAATTGTTGGTGTCATGTATTGTGCCAGCTATTCAAAATGTAAATTATGATTAGTAATGCATTTTTATTTAAGCTATTAGAGTAATGGCAGATTAAACCATAAATATCAGCGGCCGACTCCAACTCTATTGCTGCATCCAAATTGAGACACTATCACGATAAAATATTAAAAATATTTTAATCTTTATTCTTTAAAAAAAAGAAAAGAAATTCTTATATTCATAAAAGGTGTCAGATCCAGTGTATGGTAAAGCCAGCGACGGGATTCAACGCGTTATAGTAAAAAACCAAAGAGGTTTTGTTTCCCCTTTCAACGTCTCCGTTGTCAGGTCTGTTGCTAGGCAAACTGGAAGACTCTCACGCCTGGTTATAAATATCTCGACCTGTGATTGGCTGACTCATAAATGTAGGCCGGTTTAATGACGTAGCATCCTGGGAAATATTTTCCCTTTTTAACATCTGCCTATTGTGTTATGACCACAATAGATTAAATAATAAATTGAGATCTTCTTCAGATGTCCTTTTTATTGTATCTTAATGAATAATGAACTTATTTTTTGTTATTTAGGTATTTTTAGTGCATTTAGTTACATTTAAGTTATTTGTCTGTTATTACAAAATGTTTCTGTCTGTTGTACAAGCTGTGACTGAAATGACAGGGTTTTCGTTGTCTGTTTGCATGTGTCTGGGCTGGCTTGAAAAAAAAAAGAATTAAAAGTTTGATGGAAAGTTTGATGAAAATATTTTATGTATGATAATTAAATAGGTCAGGGGATTCCAAACTATTGCAAGTTCTTTTGTGAGAGATGTTTTGCAAGGTGAGTTTTAAATCCAGGCTAGATAAACTCTGGGTAGTCCTCTCATGTTTGAGATATAATTTTACGTATTGGAAATTAATGTATTACCACTTAAGTACAATTTTTCTCATCAAAGGGCTCCGGATGAAAAGGAGTTTGGATAGTTCTTTTTGTGTTTCTCAAATTCAATTAAATTTCTGCCATAATTGTCATTAAGTATGAGAAACTTTACAGTTAGTACCCAACTTTTTATCAATGTGACATTCGTAGCTTCCTATGGTAAACCCATGCCTCTGTCTGCTTCAGGACCTGGTGAAGAGTCACCTGATGTACGCCGTGCGTGAGGAGGTGGAGGTCTTAAAGGAGCAGATCAAGGAGCTGATTGAAAGAAACTCCCAGCTGGAGCAGGAAAACACGCTGCTGAAGACCCTGGCCAGCCCAGAACAGATGGCCCAGTTCCAGGCCCAGGTTCAGACTGGCTCTCCACCTGCCCCTCCAACGGCTGCCCCAGCTGGACCCCCGAACACCGCCACCCTCGCCCAGTCCACATCGCACAGCTCTGGCCCCTCAGCGTAGCCTGGCCTGCACGGATAGACTGACTTGACTTTCTAGTTTTGAGTTCTGCTACAGCTGCAGAGCCAAACTTTGCCTTCTTCAGCAGGAGGTTCCGCTGTTAGGACAAAAAAATTTGCACATATTTATCTCCTGAAGGATGCAGCCAGCTGGAAAAAGCAGTGCTGTGCTCCTTGGCACAGTGGAGGGTGACAATCTTTAGATGCTGTATGGGTGGTTGTTTTGAGGAGGATGAATCATCAAACATTTGCCAAAAAAACCCTTCATCATCAACGAGAATGTCTTACCAAGAAGAAACAAAACAGTTTATCAGTGACGACAATATACTTAGCTGCAGATTTGAAATAAAAATGAAATCACTGTGCCTGTGTCTGGATTTTAAGTGATATGCTGACGATGGAGCAGTGGCAGGTGGAGGATTGTATTGGTTGTTAGCTATTTTGCTGAATGATGTAAATAAAAGTGTTCTCTATCAAGGCTTGATCTTAAATGTTGAGACTTGAGCGAAAAAGCCTTCTCAGAGTGACAAATGAAGAATGTGAGCATTTATTATCATGACAAAGTCCCCATCTGGAATGGGGGAGTGGGCGGGGAGGGGGTGGGAGCTTATTTTGAACAACTCTTGGCAGCATTGATGATGTTACTTAACTGTGGGTTGGTGGGATGAACAAAATGGTTTCTTATGGAGATGATGATTATGATTATGATCTATTTTCAGTATTTCACTTTTGAGTTCGTCATGTTGCCCTGGACAAAGCTCATTGTTGCTGTTTTCTCAACCCTGCATTGGCATGTAATTTAAACCTTATTTCACAGGGTTGAGACATTGGGCTTGGTTGCGATTATTTCTTTTTTTTTTTCTCCTTTCTACAAAAGTTCCTTGGGCAGATGATGATGATGTACATTTCTGTATAGTGTAAGTACAATGTAAAATAGTGAGGAGGGGAGGGAGAAAAAAAAAGACAAACGGATGATATCTAGGTTACACAATTGATGCAGATGAGCAAGAAACGCTCTGGTCTTGCCCAGTCTGTGTCCTCTATTTTTAATGCTGTACTTTCATGACTGTGGATGGATGGGAAGTTAGGCTATTTAACTGACAACACACAACCAACATTGTTGTTCAGATCTTTTACTGCAACATAAACTCTGTAAAACAATTTCCACATGGCTCTTTTTTTCTTTCTGAAGTAATGCACCTTTTTTTTTTGTTAAGTTTTTGACAGTGAATACTTTTTGGATCTGAAACCTTGGAAGGAAAAAAAATTACACAAACTCTGGAGATGTTCGTTCTTTTTCATTCTGTGTATCAGTTGTATGCTCATGTTCTGTGCATGTTTCTGCAAAGACCGGATGAGATAATGTAACATAAATACCTACAATTGCACTTGACAGCTGCACTTCACAAACTTTCAATAAACATGCTTACGGAATAATAACAACCTGGTGGCCTTCTTTGTTGTGACTCGAGCCTGTGAGAGCTGGGTGGCAGCTTTAGTTTCCTCAGACACCAGCCACTGTGTACAAGTCTTGTTGATCAGATAAACTCCTTTCATTTGATCCAAAGTTAACAATTGTTGTTACACCTTCATTTTAGCATGAGTGGTAAGAAAAAGCAAATAATATTCAAACTACCCCCTATCCCTGCATTACTGGAGGGAAATCTATTTACACTCCTTTAGATGCCTTAGTGGGCTGTTTTTTTGCCTCAGCTCCATCTTACAGTGATTGTTATTCACAGTTGACTGATAAGTCAGGCAGGAAATACTCAGCCACTAAGAAAATATAGTTTTGATTAGACTTGTTCCATGCAGTAAAGTCTAATATAACCTAATACAACGGCTTTCTTTGCATATGTGAGTTTCTTTTAAGGTGGATGCTGAATAATCCCTGGCTGGTCTTAAATATCAAAGCATTTGCAAGTCACACAGTGAAGGATCAAAGTGTGTTATGTAATTTGCCTTTAAATAACCTCAATTATATGTAAATAAAAGCTGAACTTGAAGCCCAACTGATGCTTGAATTGCTCAGTTATGTGGCTTTAACAGAGAAGCAGTGTGGCAGGTTGGACACCGTTTACATGCATGAGTAACGACAGAGATCGTTGACGAGTTTGGGCACTGATGTGAATTCTGAAAGAGAAAACGTGTCCGTAATTCCAGATATTTACGGGTGACATACTTTGGTAACATCAACCTGACATTGTCAATTTAATAAAGTAAATCAAAGTAAGATGGAAAAATGTAGTTTGCCTCTTCCTCCATCACACCTTAAACTTCATAAAATTAGAATCCATTTACAAATTAAGAGCAGATATCTCTTTAAGTGGCACAATTAATATGATGTTCTTGCTATTGAAGTGTTTGGTGAGGAATCCAATACCAGAACAAGTCTCCACGTACCCTCAAATACACAAACAGGCTCTACTGTACGTGATAGCTTTCCATCTATAAGCAGAGAATAAGCAGTTTGTCAGGGAGCATAAAGTCAAAAAGGAGTTCTCTTGGAACAATATCTCTGGATAAAAGAAAGAAGATAGAGTTATCTAGCATAGCAACACTGGACATGTTTACTGCAGATTTTCAGGACAACCTCAATCATTATGAAGCACAGCGGTGGTAATATCATGGTTTGGGGATGCTTTGAACTCTGCTTCATAAAGTGCTGTTGGCTCGCCAGGAGCTGAGCTCTCCTCACCGTAACATCAATAACACATCAGTGCAGAGCGTGCAGAGCAGAATTAAACATGGCCGCTCTCTAAATGCTCAACATTTATTTGAAAAAACATTCTTACACAATACAGACGAACAGTTACACAAATATGGCACATTGTTAGCAGGAGTCACTGGCAGCGCACGCACACACATTCATACTGGTACCAAGCAATAGTGAACCATGTTCTCCAACCGGCGTGGTTTTAAGACTGTCCATAGAAAAGCTGTCAGTATACCACAGACTGCAACACTGTAAACGCTGATCGAGGACAGGGGTTTGTCCGTAGGGGGGTGGTTGTTTTTTCTCCAGTGTCTGGCATCTGTGTTTGGGCCTCTGGAGGGGTGTCACGAGTGTGCAGGCGCAGGTTTACCAGACCCAGTGAGGGCATGAGGTGGGGGATGAGAGTCCAGAGCTTCCTCTTGAGTCACATCCCCATACGGATGCTCTGGATGATCTGAAATATGGCTGACAGCACACAGACTGACGGGTCAGACCCCTTTGCCTCCTTTGGTTTTTGTTTTTCCATCTTTACAAACACACCCATGCCATCACAGGTTTTTCCTCTCTTTTTTTTTATTAACTGTGTGCTGATTAAAAGCCCCAAAACCCCCTTTTCTACCCCTTTAGATACAAAACATACCTGATCCACACACAACAAATACAAAGAGGGCGAGCAGCCAGGGACCCACAGGATACTTCTCCTCTTGTGGTCGCTGTGTAAAACAAAAAACAACAAAAAAATAACATGTGTTGCACATTAGTATAACCACAACAAAACAAACGTACATGATGCTGCAAAGCAAAAGTAAAACCACAAGATAGATTTACAGTGTTTTTTCATTTCCAGCTCTGCCCATGTTGTTGTTGTTCCTCCCCTTTTCTTGGTCACTTTTTTACTTTTTCCCTATTATGTTTTGCCCCCCCAAAAAAACTAGCTACTGGTCATCAAAAATATCAATGATCACAACTTTGTGGTCAAACACTGAACAGCTGAAAAGTGCAGAGGTTGATGCATGGTAAGTTTTTTTTTGTTCCACACGCACAATGATTTCATTTGTTCAGGCATGTTACATGTTTGTGTGGGGAAGATTTTTACAGTAAACAAAGCTGAAGAAAGAAGAGTAGGTGGACAAATCATTTCCTGAAACACATCTATACACAGTTTAAAAAAAACAAGAGATGCTTGGAAATGAGCAGAGGGATAAACAGAAACATATTCGCAGCTCTGGAGATGTTGATTGCATCACACAGCCCTCCTCAGTCTGCCCTCTTGACCCTGATAACATAAGCAAGAACTACATGAAATGTCAGCTTTTAAACATAGAAATTGAATCATTTCCACAATTTTCCATCACATATTCCCATTCTCTTCAAATAGCAGAGCCGATACTAAACTTTTACAGTCAGGAGTCTTAAAGTCAACATAGGATATGTATTTACATCTGTTCCCACTTCAGCAAAGTAACGTGAAGTAACACTGGGGAGGGCGGTAACGAGCAGATGAGCCCGGTATGATTACATTTGAAAGCAGCATCAGTTCAGAGGGTGAAAACCTGAATTAACAGGCAGATGGGGGCTGAAAAGGTCCTGAGTCACGCTCTATGTCTTATGTGTGAACGACATATTTAACCAACAGCTGGCACCACTATCACCATGATCCTCCTCCTCATCATCACCATGCAGCTGTGTTCAGACCGGGCTGAACGTCACCTATCTGGGCTAATAATGTCATGCTGGCATCTGGCTGTCTGTGAACGGCTCACCAGCGTTTTGGCCACATTTCCTCTCTGCGTGATGTTCTTGCTGTGTTTCTCGTTGGCCATGCGGATCCTCTGTTTAGCCACCATCTTCCACAGCGAGGACAAAAAAACCTGCTAATTCAGTCTGTTTTAACCTGTTATTTTTCTTGATGGTGCAGGCTGACGACAGCACCCCTGCATCAGGCTGGGAAACCTGTGGCACGAGGAAACCGGAAGCTTGGGGTTTCGCTGTCAAAATGCTAGCATGAAAAATGATATTATAGCGGTGTGTTGTTTAAAGAACGCGCGTGAAATTATACGTCGAGTTTCACAAGACATAACGACGAAATAATTTTTGTTATCCAGCTGTGTTTTACAAGTTATCACGGCAATAAAAACGTAAACAGTTAGCCAAACCTCTTATTCTGAAAGTTATCACCGGAAACAGAACGCTTTTATATCCAGGAGCTTCTCGGCGGTTCTCTATTGCACTTGGTGATCAGCGCGTGGCCAGAGGAGCTCGTCAGCAACAGAAAATTTATTTTATTTTATTTTTTAAAAGGCAACATGGCAGGGCAAAATTGTAATCAAATAATATTTAAATAAATAACATATAAGAATAAAATAGGATATATTAATCAAATAAAAATAAGATTTTAAGATTTAATTATTTTAATTAGAAAATATATTTCAAATAAAATTAAATAGAATATGAAAAGAAAATCAAATAGAATATCTAAAATGAATAATAAAATATTTGAATAAGATAAGATAAAATACTTTTTTTTTTCGTGTGGCTGTACTGAACTGTTGTTAGCCTAAAGAGCGATATTTGCTGATGACAAAACTCATGCAATTCAATCCAGAATATCCATAGACTCACCGTTTGGGTAGTTGAAATGTTCAGCATCACCTTTTTTCAATGAAACTGAATATAACAGCCCTCATAAAGACAGGATTTATTGTGGAGCTGCTCTCTTGTGTCAGTTTGGCTGCATACACCTAATAAACTGCATTTTATAGCTTGTATTTTACATCAGGATGCTGGGCTTTATCCTCTTTTATACATACAGGCTGCAAGAATGTTGTTCACTATGGCAAGCATTTGCACCACATGAAGCATAAAAAGTGCCCCAATAGGCTTTTTTGTGACATAATGCTTGTTCTGTCCTATGACTTAAAGTCAGGGTTAATTTTCAATAGACTCAGTGGGCAACCTTAAATTACAGCATCAGGGAACAGCATCAGTTTACAACTTGTGTTATCAGCTTCTACCTTTTTCTTTTACATATGACTTGCAAATCTGGCAACATTAGGAAGCAAAAATGAAAAAGGTAAACATAAACCCAAACATTCAGATTTTTAACTGTAATGCGAAGTGTGCATGTCCCTGTCATTTACAGCTCACTTACCTCACTCACTCCATCTGACAAGATGGCAGCTCACAGGCTGCTGAGAGTGAAAACAGGGCAGAGACAGAGCAGGGGTTGCCTAGCAACTGAATCAAAGAGTTTACTTGGGGAGGGATGCATAAACACCACCAGTGAAGAGGAGAAAGAGGCGGATGGACTAGTCTAAACAGCTGACTCAGAACTATGTGTCCACTCAGAAGTGTGTTACATTGTTAGTACAAAGGGAGGAGTTCTTCATGTTGCCTTGAGTAGTGTTGATTTACTGAATATAGACTGTAAAGAATAACACAACTCGACCAGAGGAAATCATGGTGTTGTTGGAACGATAGTTTCCCACAAGCCTGGTTACCTAAATGACTGATTCCTCTCTTATTAGTGCAGGTTTACTGTTCCTAATATGAGTCCATGAATCCCTTTTCAGCTACAATCGCCCTGCCAGCTGATTTTGTTTGACTGTAAATGTGCAAACTCTGCTTTCGGTCTGCACAATCAATCATTGGAATAACCAAGCTAGGTACAACAGTGTCAAAGCTGTCAGCCGAAGAAGTCTAACAACAGGACTTCATGTGCCTTGACAAGATTTATGAAGAGAAACAGTTTTAGCAAGAAAAAAAAACAACTTCTGAAAGATGTGGCATCTCCTCACATGTGATAGAAGCAGCAGAAGTCAACAGAGGCTGCAGCTACAGATCAAATGTCCTCGCAAGCATCAATGCATGACCTGGATTTGAAGCTTCTCTCTTTCCAGTCCTCTGGGATCTGCATTGTCTGTGTGTGGGAGAGTGAAAGAGAGAGGACGTGAGCTGTGCCACAGGGAATAAGGGGATCAGAAAATGTGGACAACTGAAAGCGAGAGTAAAGCAGGTTGCAAGGACTTTAAGAAATTACTTTTTCTTCATCTTAGGGAACTTCCAACCATCACACTTTAAATAATGCATTATGGAAAACTATTGCCAATGTTGTGATTTCCCTGCACCTTGGGATATTTTCATCACTCATCACCTGATCACTCTGACATCCTGGCTGACCTCTGATTTCAGATAACATATCTTTGTAAATGAGGACATGCACTAGTTTAAGATACATGGAAATAATCCATTATAATCAGAAATATGGCATGGACATAAAGGAAAAAATGCAGCACTCACATCCAAGAAACAGGCGATGCCAACGAGGGTAACAGTATACAGAAAGTCTGCTGAATGAGGTCAAATGTGCAGATCAGACACACGTGATTGCCAACACCAAATTTTGAATTTACATATCAAAATAGCAGCGAATCCAAGGGCGGCAGGCTGTTTACAGCTTCTCCAAGTCATAATTATACACAAACTCAGCAGGATGGCAGAGTTTGGAATAAACAGAGCTCATGTGCATGTGTGACAAAGCAGCTGAATCCTGTCTGCCTTCAACAGGCAGACACAACTGGGCAAATTATAATCTCCTTTCATCACTTCAAAGCATCTCCACCGTAAGAAAACCCCACCCACTGGAACCTGAGATAAATATTTGACCTAATTTCTGGTGTGTTTTTACCTTTAAATCTTCTGCTGTAATTATGGTCTCAGCTCACTTTTTGGAGCACAAACATGTATTTCAACCACTGCAGGGGAATAAGGTAAACAGCAGTTAAGCCTGGCAAAATAAATCTGAAACGTGAGAGATGAATCCAGGTAAAGAGAGAAGGGACTGCAGTGGGGGGGGGGGATATTTGATGTCTGCATGTGAGGGTGTGACATGAACCAAAATAAACTCTGTATGAAAACAAATAGGTGGGTCTCAGTTAACACTCATTTTATCCCGAACCAGCTCTTTTTTTCCTTTGTTTTTTCTTCCCATTTGCGAGCTTCAACCCCCCCCATCATCCCTCCCTCTGGCCTTGATGATGTAGGGCTGGACACAGCTTCAAGTGTAATTTCATTCACTCACACACCTGCAGCTGAGTTGTGTTAATGTCAGCAAGCAGCAGTGATGTTTGGTGTCATTCCTGAGTGCCGCTGTGATTAATGATGCCACACTTCCTGACACATACAAGCTCAGCTCTTCAGCCTCACTCATGAAAAGGCAAGATGGCTTCCAAATATTTGTCTTTCTCAAAAAACACATAGCTGAGTGGTGATTTTCACACAAATGTTTAACACTGTTTGAGCTCAGAGTTGTAAAAGTGCTTCTTCTTTTTGGTTCATAAAAGGTTTATAAAACTTCAGTGAATTGACTCTTTATCGTGATAATGTTGTCTATTGATTTTTTTTTTTTTTATCACTTAGGTTTGACTTCACCAAGAGAGCTACAGGTGAACAAAGTAATAAAAGGGCAAATTTACAAAATGTAAAGCAATAGTCTTCCAAGTTTTAAGTTTGAGCATAATTAAGCATTTACAAAGCTTTAGAATTGTTGCTAAAGTTAGAAACTAAACTTATTTTCTTATGTTCCCGACTTTTCATAAAGCCACAAGTCTCTTATCGACTAATAATTACAACACAAACCTCATCAGCCAAACTGTACAGAAAACTGTTTTGTGCCCATTAAGCATGAGACTTTTTATTAGCTGGTTGCAATGACAATAACAGATTCCAAAAGAAAAGAAAAACCCACCAGGATTACTCGTACTGGAATAGACCAGCTGTTGTCATGTTTTCCATCAGACAAAATCATCAAAGGTGCAGTGAAATCCTCTGTGACCACAGGTCAAGACCTGAGCTTCACTTGACGTGAGATGACGTGTGAAAGCAATAAAACCTTTTTGTGTCGTGTTCTTTGTGTCATTGAGGGCACATCGGGATTCTGTGAAAGCCTAAACTACTACAGACGTGGTTCTGAGTACAATCCCATGTGTTTCATGTCTTTGTTTGTCAGTGAGATAGCATCATAACCCTGAAAGGTATGTGTGCAATCATAGGAAAAATCAGGGATTTTCAAACTTGTGGCCTGTTTTCCTCCATATTTAGTAAGCTTGTTGACTATAAACCACTAAAGAGCTTCAGTTTAATAACACAGGGAATGTAAATTTACTTGAATTTGCAGCTTACAGTCTTATATTCCTTCAAGTCTGACAACATATGTATATATTCTTGTAGACTCACTTCTATTATGTTTTTGGAGCTTGTGTTATTTTCACAGCTGCTCATGTTTTATGACTATTACAAAATTAGAAGAATCATAACCTCAGACATCGAGGACCTGCATTAATTTACTTCTACATGTCAGACTTAATGCTGTTTGTGGCACATTTTAATTGGATGGGCATCTCATGAAATATTCAACTGACTCGGAGCAAACGGAAGGAGAGCTCCTTCGACTGAAGAAAGGCAAGAAGAAGAAAAGAATATGAAATATGAAACTTCATACAGTGTTAAGCAGGTTTAACAACTCTTAGAGCAGCAGGATCTCCAGGAAAATATGTTCTGGTCGTATTAGGTGTTCAATATGACTCATGCTGGTCTCTAAAATGGTGAATTTTTCAATGAAATTCTTTACACCGGCACTAAAGTCACAGCTTGGAGCAGATATTTTTCCAGTCACTGTCATATTTTACATCATGTAACAAGAAAGAAAACAGGAAAATAAATGTGTGTTCATAATCTTTCTTATCCTTATAACCAGTGCTGGCAGGTAACAATATTTTCAAAAATTTTCAATTGTAAAATTATGAAGTTGTGTATCATATGTGGCACGTGTGATCATTTAAAGCAATTCTTGTCATAATCCTGAATGGAGAGGCGGGGGGAAATGAAAGAGAAGAGAAAAAGTCGTGAATTTAGCAGAGGAGAAGATAATATGAAGCATATATGGTGTGAAAGAAGGATTCACACCATGAAATAAGAGGAGTGATTCACACAGAATGACGAGGAGTGAAAGCAGGAGAGAGATGAGAAAGTGGGTCAGTGAATACAACACGAAGATTGTATCGACTGGAGATTTTTACTGTTACTGTTTTTACTGTTTTGTTTTCCAAATGCAAAGCGTCACCATACAAACCACGCAGGGAGTTAAAGATAACCTATACACTCCATCAGCTTCCCCCCCCCCCCCCCAACACAAAGATAACAAGACGATGCAGATTAGAGCCTGGCATCACATCATTTGATCATTTTCCTTAAACTGGTTTAACTGTCTCCTGAGACTTGAAAAGAGTGAAGCCCACCAGTGTGACCCCCCCCCCCCCTCATCTCAGCTGCTTTCTGACCCACTTTAAATACCAGACTGCAGAACTGTCTTGAGATGTATGCTGTACCGAAACATGCAAATCACACAAGGATTAATTCTCTGTGTGAATAAATAAACAGATGAGACAATGCAGATAAACTATTTTGCTAACTTTTGTGATCATCCAGTTCTCTCTATCTTGACATGTCTACAAATTGGCTATTTACGGCACTGGATGTTGCGTGTAGAGCATCGCTGCCTCAGGTTAAAACAAACAGTCTAAAATGAGACAGAAACCTAATTAAGAGTCCTTCAGAAGCTCATAAATCTCTCCATCTCAGACAAAGCAAAACAACAATGAAGCTTTGGCAAAGGTTCAATAAGACACTCGTCTCAATTGCATTCTTTTTCTCTTTCTTGCTACTCGTCTTTTTCCTTTGCTAATCTTCTTCTTCCTTCCCACTCTGTTTAAACCTTCCATATCAAATATAAGATCACATCCATCACCTAATAAGACCTGGGATAGACTCCAGTCTCTCCCCCCTGTAAGGAGGTATAGAAAATTGATGAATTGGGGCTCTGCTCCAATTATCTTTCTTCTTCCTTTCTTATCCAGCCAATCAGTTTATTTTCTATCTACTCTTCTAATGTCATTCTTCTTCCAGACATTGCAATTCTCGTCCCACCTCCTCCCAAACTTAACCTTCTCCAGTTCATCCTGAAGGAGTCTTAACAGTTGCTTCCTCCAATCCCGCCAGCAGCACCTAGACTCTGGGTCAATAGCGGCCTGCAGTCTACACACGTCACCATTTTCGGCCCCTATAGAACCTCGATGGAGTAGGTGCTAAGAAAGTATCGACTGGGCCCGACTCGCCCCGGGAAAATGGTCATGGGAACACAAATGCCCCTTTCACACTAGCACCTACTCAGCCCGGCCCGGCACCACACCGCCCGGTTTGTTTGTGTTCCCATTACCA
>JAOXYM010000013.1:20980628-20991798 GCA_028567055.1 Leptatherina wallacei
CGGGATCCCCCCGGATGAGCTGGCTGATGTGGCCGGGGAGAGGGAAGCCTGGGCTGCCCTGCTCAAGCTGCTGCCCCTGCGACCCGACCCCGGATAAGCGGAAGAGGACGGTACGGTACGGTTTTTGTTTAGATTTTGTATCTTTAATAATTTTACCGTGGGCTACCTGTACCGTTGCACCCCCTGAGGCTGAGAGCTAAAGCAGCAGATGTGACTACATCCACTCATGCTGTATACACCTCTAACACACTTCTGTACAGGAGAAAGAGAGAAACAGCCACCAGGAGAACGTGCAACACATAAACGTCAACACAGGACATCAATATTCCTGAAGGATGGAATGACCAAATCAGACCATTTAATATTTGCCATAATCTGCATTCGTTCAACGAAAGATGAATGCAGATAAATTTGCAACCGTCCTTTTACCACCATAACGTTAATAAAGTCCTGTGTTCACATTTAATTGTTTGCCTTCAAATCTTGGTTAAACCTATCGGAGTGGAAGCACTGAACCAAGGCCAGACCACCTACAGCACGCTGCAGCTCAAAGCTCCGGCTAAACTGGGGAGTGAAATGAGGTCAAATGATACTGGATATACTCACAAAGCTCTGAGAGGGAATGGTACCCTGATTGAATGAAAAACACAATGAAAACATGTAAACTTTATCTAGAGATAAAGACAGATGTCCGGAAATGTCTTTAAGTCAATGATGCACACACAGATCCGGCAGATTAGCCTGAGCTGCGCCAGATAAACATCCTGTGCTGTGTGTCATCGCTCCGCGTAACATAACACAAAGTTTTAAGTTTCTAAATCCATGTTTATCTATTATGCTAAACATGTGTACCTGTGTGTGCACCAGTACGTCATTGAACAGTATGAACCAGTGATTGGAGAAGCGGCCGGCGCTCTGCAGAGTCAGAGATCTGTTGCTGCTCTCACACACCACCCGGCGCTGCGGGAGACGCAGAATCTCCTGAAAAATAAAAGTAAACTTCCTGATCAGTCTGGCAACGTGGGAAACTCGGGCCAATGATTCTTTGCCCGTATCTAGGGATCTAAAAATATATAAATAAACCATGAAGAATAGCAGTCTAACTTTCTGCCTGCACTATAACCAGAGCAGATTTAGCCGGGGGACATGCTGCATTTACGCATCCCATCCTATTCTGTCACAAATGTAATCTGCTGGTGAAATACACGCTCATGTGTTCATCAGTGCCGTCTCAATATTTTGGGAAGCTTCTGCAGGGACGGATGATTTCCTTCTGAATTTGACCTCCAGTGTTGCATTTCACAATTATGCATGATCAGGAAACCAGGTGGATTTGACTGGTAAAGGTTGGGAGAGTGGCCCTGTCTAGTATCTATAAAACCTCACTTTGTGAATGAATTTCAAACCTGAACAGACCACTGTTGACTCTGAAATGTGATATAACAAACACAGCTGTTTGAGGTTGAGGTTTAAACTCCAGATAAAAACACTGGAAGATGTTTATCATGTTTTAAAACATATTCGTAGGTTTTCTTACAGAAGTGAACGGGAGGTCACAGGTCACACAGCTGTACTCACAGCAGTTTTGCCAGAGTGGGTCTTCCAGAAAAGGAAGGTGGTTTCAGCTTCCTTCTTCTTTCTCAGCAGTGACAGAGACAGAGTCTCATAATCACTACAGCCCTGATGGAGAGACTGATACTCGACGGTTAACTTTGGGAAAGAAAAGAGGAAGCGGTTAGCATCTTACAGCTAATACAGTGACAGCAGTAAGTGGATCTGAAGCTACTGAATCACAAGAAATACAGGAAGTCAGAAAAATAATAAAGGGAAGGAGAACAGGAGGGAAAACAGTGCGAGGGAAAAAGAATAGAAGTGAGGCATGCATTCCCACCACATCGTAGCACGCTGCCATTTTGAGCAGGAGTCTGTTGTATTGGTGGAGCTGCTGCAGGGGCCAGTACAACACTGAAACCAGATCCATGTCCCCTTGGACAGACCGGTCTGAGACGTGAAGCTGCGACAGCAAAGTCTGCTGACTGCCCAAACACTCTCTGGAGACACACACACACACACACACACACACACACACACACACACACACACACACACACACACACACACACACACACACAGATAACACTCTTAGCATTTAAACATCATCTAAATATTTAGATTCAAGACATTAATTTTTATTTTATTTTTTGCATGAGCACAGGGCTAAATGCTACCATGTGATGTAAACTAAATGAAGTGCAAAGGCTGCTGCATTATGCTGTCTCATAAGCAGTCTACTTTATCTGTAGGGAAAGGCAAAATGAGACGAGCACGACTCCTCCATGTTCACATATAAAATAAGAGAGCTCACAGTGAGAGTTTATGAAGCGACTGGAAACCTCCCATCACTTGGAAGTCCCCAACAGCACAACAATACCTAAAGAGTCAGACACACACAGAGAGAAATGTTTTTTTCTTTATGAAGCAAATAGTAAACACCTCACCAGAAACACCCCTCTGCCATTTAACAAAAGCAGTGATGATGCAAGACAGTTTGTGAGACGTTTGGAGAAGAATCCCTTACTTTTTATACGTGTCCAGGAAATACTCCGCGTGGGTGAGCAGCGGGAATGACGTGACATCGCGGCTCTGTGCGTTCTGCAGGAAGTAGCTGAGTGATGTGGCGTGACGACCAACCAGGGTGCTCAGGTGAACAAAACTCTCACAGAGTGAGAAGAAGAGATGGGTGCACGGCTCACCCAGCGCCGGACACACACTCTCTGGAAATGAGAAAGGACACATGCATGTGCACGCAAACATGCTGTTTAAAGAGGTAACATGTGGTATTTATCTTGTTTCATCAAGGATGTAGGCAGGAAACATCTTCCCACCTCGGTTACGTGTCGGAGTGAGGAGGACTTTCCTGACATCGCTTAACCAGCAGTAAAACTGCCGCTCTCTGGAGGCCAGCTCATGGATGGCTGAGATAAAACCCATCACGTTGTGGTCTGCCAGCACAGCACACATCTGACCACCACTGCACACACTGCTAATGTAACCCATCTACACAAACAAGCACAGAGAAGATAATGAGGTGATGTTTAGGAAGGATTTGAAGTTGGTGAGGCTATGCGGACACAAAATGGCCCCATAATGCGAGATTAAACACCACAAAACACACTAGATTCATGATGAAACTCTGATACGATCCAATTAGGTTTACTTTATTTTTGTTTGTTTCTACATTGTTTTTAAGGCATCACCTTAATTAACCTCTTAATCACAAGAGCCCCCTGTATGAGATGCATGCAGTACAGAGAGCACCGATCCTGCAGAGTACAGAATTGATGGGGAGAAACTCGGCTAAAAGGCTCTACCGAGCACTGGCATCCTAACAAAATACAATTCAAACAATTCAAATATAAGGGTATGTACCAAAAATGTGAAAACGGTGCATGTCCTCTTTAGTGCTTCTGCTAAATCCTAAAGATATCCGGTTCATCACTGTGTGACAGAAACTCTGCGAGCGAGCAGCAAAAGTAGCAAAAAGAAGATTCACAAAAAATGTTCTACTGTGTTTTCCAGAGGAATTTACTCTGACGCAGTAACACATTTCTTAATTCTGACACTTGTGTAATAATCCCACATGTGTGAGGAGGAGGCAGGGAACGCAGGCTTAGTGATGAAGAAGAGGTTCCACTTTCTCTGACCTTCTTCTTTTGTTCACAAGACTTCAGCAGTAACTTCTATAATTAAAGACTTTTATACCTCCACTACACAAAACTATGATTGTTGTAACAGTTGAAAAGGGCACACCTCGTGCTTCATGCATCAAGCTAGCATCGAGACATGCCAAGTTTTGACAATGCAGAATATATATGCAACATGCAAAAATCATAAACATAAGCATGCAGCACTGTTCATCCATTCAGCAACAAGACGGATCTCAATATCTTAACACCGTGTGCTCGTCATGTGTAACACTGTGTGCTACTTGTGGCCAACTGATTAGTAAAAACACACATGGGGGCAGGATGAAGCCGGTTTGTTTGGCAAGTTTGTGAATGAGCTAAGGCGCTTTAGAGAAGAGCTCATCGTTGCAGCTGGATGGCAGTACTGATCTATGAAAGGACCTTGCGAGTCCACAGTTGTGTTTTTGACTCACAAACCTCGATGCAGAACGGCAGCAGCGTGGGTCTGACTGTGTAAGTCTTCGCCCTGCTGGGTGACCTCTGGCACGAGCGCTCGCTCTGCTGTGGCGTCTCAGTCTGCGGCTCCTGCTGCTGGCCGCAGTACAACAGGACCGGCTGCACGCAGTCGCCATCAGCCAAGAGGAGAGAGTGGCTCTGACCGGCTGACAGATCCCAAACACGAAGACCATCAGACAGCTAGAAAAAAACCAAACACAGTCAGCCGGTTGAATAAATAACTCCTTCGCTAAAAGATGTGAATTACACGGAGCGATCGCATTACCTTCGCCTGTTGTGGCACAGTGACGGGACTGTTGACATGACCAAGCTGCCCACACATGTTACTTCCCCATGAGTAAACCTGCAACACACACAAGGAACACGGCTGTGTGTGAATGTGGGTTTGCTCAAACACTTCTGTTTCTAAATAACTTAAACTCTTAATCCATCTGATCTCTCAATCCGTGTTTAAACTCATGCTAACATTGGTTAAAAAAATGTTATGATGGTTATGAAAGAGTTTCAAGAGCTTCTTTTTGCCAAAGGAGGTCCCTCATATGTCGTATCAGCAGTGTAAATGTGTTGCTGTGTGTGTGCAGCGGGTTTGTTACCTGACACTGAGCGGTGAGAGCTAGCGAATGGTGCGACCCTGCAGCAACTTTGATCACTTCCTTGCCTGTCAGAGACTTGATACACAGAGGCTGGAGTCTGGACACACAAACATGTGTACCCACACACAGTTAAGTCTGGCTAGTTTTTGTGACTTTTCACATTTTAAAGTCTCAGTGCTTTACTACTATACAGGCACATGTCTCCCTGATCGGCATGTGTTGTATGATTGAAGACAGAATAAGCAGAATAATAAAAGAAAACATCTTTCTGACCCAACTATTTTATGTCAATACAATAGTTTTATTTTATGCAAAAGGATCCAAAATGTCTCAATTTTTGTTAGAAAGATGCAGAAATGTGTGTTTGGACCTGGCGAGCTGATCTCCATGTCCAAGTTGTCCTTCAGACCCGCGGCCCCAGCTCCAGACTTCTGTCTCCAGAGACGGCAGGCTGTCTCCTGCGTCCTCCGGTCCTGCAGCCTGAGCCCGACCCGCAGAGAGCCGCCTGCAGGCACATGGGCGACGTCTCCGAGGAGACCCTGAAAAAGAAAAACAAACGGCGCGGGTCTGTAGAACATTTGGGAATTTGCTTGGATTGTAAACTTTATTGATTTATAATATCTAACAAGAGCCAAACATATTAGCATGTATAACATAAATCTAGTGAGTGCTGGTTTTTCATTTTTCACTCTCTAGTAGTTCTCACCTGCTTCAAGTAATTATAGGACACGGGCAAACACAGCTAATCCACACCCAACAGGTCTGGTATGAACACACCCTAACGACTTAGTGAGCTTCTCTAGAAACAACAAAACCTTGCATCTCCTAACGAACCAGCAGGGAGCTGAATAAAACTAAGTTAACACAAGTGGGCAAAAAGCAGAAAATCACATCTTTACCAATTAAAGAAGGAAAATTAAAACACAAATAAATATCAAACTAACAGATCTGAAAGTCTTTAACATTACACTCCTGCAACTCCTGGAAAACCCAAAAAAACAGAAGTTATTTTACTGATCATTTCCCTCAAATATCAGTGTGCCCTGTTTGTGCCTCTTGACCTTTTGAAGGTTTAGTGATACATTAATTAATTTTGGATGCTTTATGCTGCGTAAGTGAATAAGTGATTTCACTGTGGTTTCACAGGGAGTTAAAAGCTGCTGCTGATAAGTTAAATGAAGTCTCCTGGCTCCGTATTATTGCTCACGGTATCTATCTTCTCATCTAACTCTGTGAAAGAACGAAAACAAGCTTATTTCCCAGATGAACAGCTAAGCTGTTCACACCCCTCCATTCCTACCATGGGTGGGGGTTCCAGGAAGTGAGCGTCTCCTGCTCGCTGCACTTCGCCCCTTCTGGTGTATATTTGTGAGACTGGAGCTCTTCTGGCCCTGCAGTGCCTGCTTCTCCCTCTCCAGACAAAGACGAACTTCTTCCAAACAGACTGGGGAAGAGGAGTACGGCCCAGACAGGCCGCTACTGCTGCTGCGGGACGGAAGGTCAAAGAGCTGCTCGTTAATACAGAACATGTGGGAGTCGTCTTTGTGTGGAGGGACTGCGGGATAAGTGAGTTTCCAGAGTTTAATTGTGTTGATATACAACTATCAATCTATACTTTACAAGATAGGTTTGACTTATATATATATATTTGCACATTTATTAAACATACATGGATAAACATTAACATAAACTCTTGGGCTGAACATTGTACAGGCTCCTCTTGTGCTGCCAAACTGGCCCTCTTTGCTCCATGAAAAAGGGTTGACTGATGAAGACTACTGAAATCAGTTAAAATCATCTGAATACAATAAATCAGTCACACACATATCAATACAAAAACATCTCTGTGGTTGTTTTTTTACCGTTTTGAGCAAGATAAAACTAAGGGATTCTGATGTAAACCAAAGTTAGTCTTGCCTGTTGGTTTGTCTCTTATAAGCTGATTCATCTTTGTAACTGGAACTCAGCAGATCCGTAGAGGGAGCCGAGGACACACAGCTATCATCTGAATGAATGGAGGCAGAAGAAGAAAACGTTGCACATGACGAGTGAAAAAACATGGATTGCAAACTGAACGGCAAAGAACGGCATCAGAAACAAACCATGAAGAAAACTAAATATGAAGGAAAAGAAAATTAAATGGAGAATCAACGAGGAGCACTAACCTGATGTGTGGCTGCTCAGTGAGTCGCTGTCTCCGGTCCCGCTGGTGTGTCGCAAATCCAATGACTGGCCAGAAAGTTTCTCAAGGAGGTTTTGAAGCTCTAGCTCATCATGGAAGGCTGATTTCTTGTTGGTTCTCCAGTCTGACATTTGCTGGGCTTTGGGGCTGCCATCAACCTGCGACTCTGAGTCAGCGCGACCCTTGGGCTCAAGCTTGGCACTAACCAGAGGACTCCCCCTGAAGTTTTGCAATTAAACAAAGAGACAGAAACAGGCATCTTAAAAGAAAAGTGGATTTCTTTCTCATAGGATAGAGAGAAATACATCAATTATAAGTTACTGTACTGTTTAATGTTAGATTTGTTGTCCTCAGAAAACCAGCAGGAGCTGGTTCCAGAGCCAGGGCTGCTGCCAGAGGACATTTCCCCTGGATGCAGCTTTTGTCTGGGGGCTCGTCTTCTGGGAGAAGCCTGGAAAACAAATCAGAAATGGCTGATTAAAAAAGTTTCCAACCTCTAGACAGGAGGAGGACCCATTAGTGATTCTATAAAATGGCCCTTTTATCATAATCCTTTGTATTTAAATACTAAAAGAACAAAAAAATAAAAAATATTTTGAGTCCCAATGCATCCAAAACTTTGAGATAAGTTTCTGTGATATGAATATTTAAAGTACTGGCTTCATCTTTGAGTGGTTATAATGTGATTAATTAGCATGATGCACAGTGGCAGTTACCACAAAAGCAGATAACTTACCTCGCCTCTCATGGCTTCAGTCAGCTCCACCCCAAGTGGACAGTAATGAGCATCCTCAGCAGTAATTAGCTCCTGCCTGTCTGGTACTGGGCAGTGAGGTGACTGGTCCCGCTCCCTGTTCTTGGGTGCATTCTGGGTATTACAGTCCTGAGGGGGTAAACTACGAACAACAGCCAGGCTGTGGTACGCACCACAAGCCACCTGTTGGAAATCAAATGTGTTGGTAACACTGTGTAGAACATAGTTTTATGTAGTTTAAATATAGCAAAGAACACATCTGAGAAGCTACCTGAATCACGTGTCGACCTGCCAAGTGCTCAACCTGCGACGTCGAAGGAAAACAAAACCAATCCAGTAAATAAAACTCATACATATGATACAAATTTTCAGCCAAAGTTATTCGGCCTCATAAATGTACCTTCTGTGGTTTCCACACAGGGAAGGTGTTGGTGACCAGGCCCAGCTGGCAGCCGCTACCCCAGGCCCACAGCTCGTTCTGGGCTGACAGAGCAAGGCTGTGCTCCCGTCCACAGGCGAGGTCCATGACCCGAACCATCGCTGGAGGAATGGCCTCCGTGTCCACCACACTGACTGGGCTGGGCTCTGACACTACCAGGGCAAATATCTGCTTTGTTATAATTATTTTGAACAACTACAAAACAACAGAGAAGCCTAATTTATTGCTTATAATCAGACTTAATGTCTGTAACCACTTTTATATTTAAGCGAAGGAGGCTTTGGAAATGAGAACATCATCGTACAAACCTGTGATATTTGTGACTGTTCCCTTCTCAGTTAGCCCACACTGTCCCGCAGTATTCTCCCCCCACATGTAGATGCTGCCCTGCTCAGTTAGTGCTCCACAATGGAAGCCACCAGCAGCCACACAGACTACTATCTTTCCCAGCAGAGAACCCTCTAGCACCGGAGCAGACACTGGGATGCTCAAATCCCTCCATAAAAGCTCTCCAAATGAAAACACCTGACCACCTGGAAGACAACAACAACAACAATGATTCAGTGCTAAAGATACAGTGATTAACTACTGCAAGCCAGTCTGACACTGACTGCTGGAAAGATTAAACAAGTTTACAACACAAACCCTGTGCCAACAGGAGGCCATGATGTTCTCCAAGGGCGACCTGCACAACAGGCCTGGGCAGCAGCAATCTTTCTGGACTGAGCTGCTCGCTGCATCCTGCTGAACACCAAACATGGAGAAGTCCTCGCTCTACAGCTGTGGGGAGCTGCTCATCTGCAGGACTGTCCACACAGAAACAGGAACATCATTACCTGAATTAGTTTTTCAGTTCTCAGCCTAAACACATGATCAACATGGGAACTAACAGCTGACACCATTAAAAAGAAAGAAAGAAAAAAATATTCTTATGTGGAAACATGTCTTGTGTTGGATCACATTCCTTCTCTTCCATCCATCAACACATAATGTTTTGTTCAGGATCTGCGGGCCCTAACGTGCGGTCACGCTTAGAGGGAGAACAAATCTGAAAATGATGAGACACCAACAGTGTACAGACACAACCAGGAGGCTTATCTTCTCACTAAATCACATTTGTAATTTGCAAAGCACATATGAAAGCTTAACAGACTGCTTGGGAGGGGGAACTGAAATCAAATGTAGTCTGGGTGACAGAAGCAACAAAGGGCCAATGCCTACTTGTTTTTGTATTCAACATGTTTCCAGTAGAAACAGGATGCTGGGTAGGTATTATCAGGGCAAAGACAACTCAAAAGTAAGAGTGTGTTTGCATATGCTTACCTTTCCTCACGGTTCTCCATCACTTGATGTTCTCCATCCTCCAGCATGCTGCAGACAGCTTTATAAGCATTTTCTCAAAGCTCCTTTGTTGGATCTTCGGTCCTGCTTTGAAACTTCTTTGGTTTATCTGATTTCACCTGTCTGTTGTTCAAAACATGGATGCAGTTCATAAAGTTTATTTGACCAGATAAATAAGTAATCTTTTGTCACTGGGGGATACTATCGTACACCGTCATCTTGTTAAACAAAGTCAAGGTATATGAACCAATTACAGTGGGAGGTGGGAGGGAAGGATTAATGTTTAACTTGGCTGCATTCTTCAGTAATAGCTATTCTGATGCGTCACAAAAGCTAAATGACGGTCTCTTTACGCACTTTAAAATCACGAAAAACTTCCAATCTGTTTCTGTCTGCTGTAAACACACATACTGTATTTGCATGTATCCAAAGCTATTTACTCTGACGCTCGCTGAGCTTATTGACTGACATGCGTGTTATGTTTCTTGGTGAAACCATAAACAACTGTAACCCTCTTGCTTTGTATATTAGTGTCAGCGTGTTAACAGATACATCCCTCCACGGATTAGTGAATAACGGTCGTATCTTATCTATTACATTAAAGGTAAAGCTAACGAACACAAGTTGGCTAGCTTAAAAGCTAATTAAACTTACCGACTACGACATCGAACTCAGTAGAAAGTGCCGGAGATTTTATTTCATCCATGCAACGACTCTGAATAAACCCAGATAACTGTACATTAGTGTCACGGCTGATACATCGAGCTAATGGATTTTGACATATTCAAATCAGTGCAGCGCAGTGAAAGCAGAAGTAGTGTCAAGTTATGTGTTCTTCATGTTGGGAGGCAAGTCCGCAACGGCATCCGAGCAGGGACAAACATCTCAGCGACGCCACACCTGTTGCAGCTGCTACTGTGGAACGTCAGAGAGTAGATAGTGTATGAAAAATGTATCACTCTGACTCTACTTTGGGTGTTGAATTAATCTCTTTTTGAAACAAAATTGTTTTTACCTATCTTTGTTTGACTGAGCTCAGTGGGCACATAACATCGTATTATAATCTGTCTGCAGAAAATACAAATTTACGTTTTTTTTTTATTTGTCACATGTTTAGATAGATAGATAGATAGATAGATAGATAGATAGATAGATAGATAGATAGATAGATAGATAGATAGATAGATAGATAGGAAATTGTGATGACTCAGCAGCAGCATAAAAACAAAAAAACTACTATGTAATAAAGCTAGTTTTAACTTTCCGTTGCATATCTACACAAAAGAAGAAGAAAAAAATCCCTGCCTATGAGACAGAACTCCCCATTTAAGAGATATGTTTTCCCTTATATCATCCACCATTCATTCATAAAGACATTGTGAAATGAGATTTTATTTTTCTTACTGATGTTTTCTCATTTCTGATGTGATAAAAAGAGATTTAGAAAACCTCCTTTCTAAACACTTTGACTCTAACATGTTAATATGATGTATTTTGAACATAAAATGTTAAAACACTTGTATTGCAAAGTATAGTTATCTTAAAGTTTGCCAATTAATACACCAAATTAATCTGTACCTCCCTCTTAAAGGAGACATATTATGCACTTTATTCCCAATCTTAAACAATTCTCTGATATATCATTTAAATCTTGGCACC
>JAOXYM010000013.1:20992206-21003780 GCA_028567055.1 Leptatherina wallacei
ACACACATCATTTTTTAGATGTGAAACATCAGGAAACACAAGCGGTACAGCTACACTGTCAGACACAGATATGCTCACACTCTCCAGGGTTTGAAATGAAGGCTGTACAGATTATATCTAAATGGTTTGAGTTCTTCCCCAACACAGTTTTTATATTCATGTTAAGTTGTGTAAAAAGCTTTTTGTTATGTTATGTAACAGTGTACAGTGCCAAGAGAAGCTTTTTATAAATCTTCTCATGGTCAAAGAGTCAGACACCTGAGAGACGTCTCATGGCTGGAGACACACCTTCGACTATGTGATTCTCTGTCCAACAAACTGTTCATCTAGTGACTCTGATATATCGCGCTTGAGAAAGTACTGTATGAATAGTGAATCATGCTGCAGGGATCTTCACAGCAGTGGTTTTCCTTGACTCTACCATAGTGAGTCATAGACTGCAGGATGATTTGGCCTAATGTCTTACAAATGCGTTCAATTGTGGTGTCTTTTTAAAGAATATGTACATGCACAGTAGACTATTTAGCCACTTTCTTTGCTATATACAGTATCCATATCCAACACTGTTCCTTTCCCCTTTCATTTTCTCTTCTTCCTTTCCTTTCCTTTCCTTTCCTTTCCTTTCCTTTCCTTTCCTTTCCTTTCCTTTCCTTTCCTTTCCTTTCCTTTCCTCTCCTTTCCTCCCCATTTACCCATGTTCGTGACCTGCTCTTGTTTGCCATTTTAGTGTTTTCTATATAAAAGCGTCCAGCAGGTTTTGGCTCTGACTTTTACGACCAGTCATAAAACAGAAAAAAAAGAAAGACAGAATAAGGGCAGGCAATTCAGAGGAAGAAAATCTAATATTTTGCTTTCTTGGAGCTGAATATGAGACATTAAAGCGGTTCAGCTGCTGGCAGTAGCTTCTGATGGGCTCCTTTTTCTTTCTTTTTTCTTTTTTTTTGGGAGGGTAATCTAATATTCAGTTTCTATCACAAAGAAATTTCTGTGTTAGAAAGTCCAGCTTGTAATCATCTATCATGAATGTCATCAATATTGAATTTCCTTATTGTAAGTTAGTTTGACCAGAGAAACAAGAAAAGAAAAGAGAAAAAGGTCCTTTATGAACAAAGCTGCTGTTTTTACAATAACTCTCAGATCTCAGACTTGTCACTAGAATTTCAACCCATTACATCAGCACACTTTTAAAAGCAAAATGGGCTTCCAACTGCATTACTGTGCCACCGCAATACTGAAACAAGTACTAATGACCTAAAACTGTGTAGAACAGAAAGGAATCTGCAGATGACAGGAGGACAGGAGGACAGGGAGGACACGTGGCAGGTATTCACTGCCAAGTGGAAAACCTGGTGTCGTTCTTTTAAATAAGGATGAGGACTGCATGACAAAATAGGCTACTGAGTACTTGAAAGGTGTGCCGACGAATTGGTTGCCTACCAACTAAAGTCAGACTCAAACTGCCATTTCTAATCAAAATTCAGTTTATTTCCATACATCACTCACATAAAGGACACACTTGGTAACCCCATGTCGTGACCAGGGCAGCCAATATTCCCCATCCGAACTCTCATAAAATATTACTGCTGCTGGAAACAACACAAGCTGGGTTTACAAGACTGCAGAGGCTCTGTGTGCATGTGTGTGTGTGTGTATGTATGGGTGGGTAAAGCAGGGTTGCAGCCAGGCCACAGAGGCACAGCCAGAGTGAGTGGTTTGACTGACCACAGAGTCGTGAGTGCACACAGAGTTCTCTGGGAGCACACGTTGCTTTGGGAAAATTCAGATAATGTCATTCATGTTTCAAGGATACATGCTGTCAATAGTCTTTCTCTTTGCAAAAAATTGGAATTATATTCAAACAGGAATATTTGTCCTTGAGTATAATCCATCATTTGCAAAACCAAAATTTACCCTAGTTTTGCTTTGGATGCAACTTGCATTAGACTGCTTGTGAAATTATTGTTACTGATTTCAGAATTTGAGTTTATGAAATCCCAACAGAGATCTCTTTTAATATAGAAAGGATTAACCATAAATAACCTATAGCTGACAGTGTGTCACATAACATACTTTTGGTTGCTGCATTGATTTGTATCCAGCACGCACATTTTCTAAAATGAACTTGGTTGCCATCTGTAAATCAGCCCTGCAATGCTTAGATTTCATTTTTTTAATGTGTAGAAAAATGCAAGAAGAAGAAGAAGAAAAAAGAGTGGATAGATCAAACTCTTTCTCAGAGACAACAAGGGAGGGGTTTTCTTTTAACTATCTGGCAATGAAAGTACCGTGTGTGTGCGTGTGTGTATGTGTAGGGAGTATATTTAAAGAACATTGAAAACACATGTCTGGAGCTTGATAAAGAATATTTTAGGCACTGGGTAATTTGGCACGATCTTAACACACATACACACACAAAAGGCTGCCTTTGATGCAGGAGGTTTGACTGTGAAGAACAACTTATACGTGCACTGACTATCATCAGAGAAACAGAAAATGGCAGATACTGTATAAAATAATTCAAGTTATACTTTTAGAAATTGGGACCACTTCAAAGCTGCTCTAACAACTCAGTTATATGTTCTGATGACAAAATACCCTTAATTCAAAGTGGATTTACCCACTATTTCTAAATAAGAAAAGATATTCAAACTTGCCATGAGACCATTTCACACAGAGCTAATTTTTGGAGTAACAAAAGTTTATGTTCAGGAATACATGTTAATATAGCTAAGTGCTATTTTGTAATACATGAAATGAGGGAGCAGGTGTAACACTACCGCTGAGAAATCTGTTAGTTAATATGAGCTGATTTCTGCCACTCTGAAACAGTGGTTTATATTCAGAGATACAAGCAAAGTGAAAACCATCAGATGGCATCTTAAAATTTTGATATTTAAGGTCAAAATATGGAGGAAACTAAGTAATGCTTTGAGGTCTCCTCTTTTTTAAATACTGTTTCAGGATTTTGACGTCAAGGACCTTTTTTCCTTGCATGGTGCAAAATGTGCTTTCATAACGGGAAAGCTAACTGCTTCGTGATTATCTCGAGCATATTAACTTACACTGACACAAAAAGTCAGGGAATTTGAGTTTGGTTGACTATATCTCCCCATCAATAATACCAACTGGTGTTGTATTAAACATCATTGAAAAGCCAGATTAGTCACCTTCACAGCGAGGTGTGACTTTTAGGGATTGTGCTTCTGTGGAATGAGCAACTCAGCTAAACATGTGGTTTGTGCCAAAATGTGCCAAGATTGATAAAGCATAACTAAAATGAGCTTGATGGATTATATCTATTATGCTTGCTTGCACTGTGAATATTAAACAAAAATAAACTGCAGGAGCTGTAAAATGAAAAATGTCAAATTCTTGACTCTTAACACTGATAAAACATGAACTAAAATGAACTCAGTTATATTTAAGGATTCTTATTGTATCAAGAAGGAAAATTAAATTCTGAACCTGATGATCAGAAACAGTTCCTCAAAGCCAAGATACCAAATAATCAATACCAAAACCAGCATTAGATATCAATCATTTTTCTATTTTTTTATGTATTGTAAAAAAAAAACATTTACAAAGCTGCACCTTAATAAAAACAATGCTCTTTGTACATTGAGTGTATGATCACTATATGTCTTATTTATGAGGGCGTACTTTTACTAGAAGCACAAAAGAGTCTTTATATAGTTGCTTCTAAGGCACTTCTGAATCCTGATACACATTCACACAGGAAAAAACAGGTCTGTCTACGAGGACATGATCACATGTTATACAAATCCTAACATAGTCATCTTTATTATGTTTTATTATTAGTTATATCTTTGTATTTACATTCAGCTTAGAGACAGAAAAAAGGGGTTACAGTTTTTGTTTGGGTAGAATAGGGAGGGAGGGAGAAATGCGGGAAAAAGAGGGGGGGGGCATTTTGTTAGTGTGTGTGTTTGTGTGTAAAAATTGATTCAATAGTCCCTTTTGATTTTTCATTCTAGCTATGAAATGGTCCACATATGATCTGTAGAAGTGTTTCAGAGCCACGGGGGAAATGAGGGGATGGGAAAAGAGACAGCAGAGGGAGACATGTAGTTCTTTAAAGCTCTAATGGAAGAAGCTCACCCTAAACAGGAGGATGAGATGAGAATGAAAACTTTCCAATAATCTGATTTGTTTTAAAGTAAATCAATACAGTCTCCAATACAGGTAGAGCAATGCCCATGTCACATTCATAATAGCACCAGCAATGATAGATATAACTGACAAGAGCTTAACTCTTTGGGTTTTTATTTTTATTTTCTTAGACTCAGTTTGAATTACTATATTCAATTTATATTTCCTTAATATTATCAGATTTCTTCTTAGAATGTAGTGTCGCTCTCTCTGTGACATGTCAGCGTTGATACATCTGTCAACATGTTCGAATAGTGCCTTTGATCCATGACATCTCTGACGACTTTGGCTCTGCCAATAAGCAGGGTACTGGTGGGAAAGCCGCTACGTGACTTCACCGATGATGTTACTGATTACGTCAGAGTTCATTTGATGATGTTGCCTAGCAACCCACAGATGAAGATCCCAAAACGAGACCATACCTTCAGACTCAAAACTATGTTCAGGGGATCAATACAGTCGCCAAGCTACATGTAGATAAGAGCACAGGTTGTCCTTATAGACAAAGAACAAAGACTGCTTTTATTTTTTCTTCAGTCTCTTGAAATCAAATATTTGTAAGAACGCTTTCAACAGGCTACCATAAGATTAATCTCTCATACTTCACTATAACAAAGACAGTTTTTTTGGTCTACGTTTTTTAAAGTTCTTTTTTTATGGCCCAAACTGTTATTTTCCTCATGTTGATAAAAAGAAAATGATAAGCAAAATTCACCCCAAAAAAAACAGACTTAACCTGCCATTTGGTTGAGTGTTTGATCTCTAATTTCCTTTGCATGTAATTTTGATGCTATTAGAGATTTTATTTTCTCAGTATTGTTTGACTCTCATCTGTCAACAAAAATACATTCACAAAAAAAAAAGCATTTAAATAACCTTCACAGCATTTCAAACCTCTACCTTTACTAATTCATTTACTAAAACAGCTTTACTTCATTTAAGAGTCAGGAACTGGAGCTACTTGGGGTTGACATTTAAGATTTATTTGTCGGCTGTTAACCACAAAGCATTCAATGAACCTGTCATTGATAGATCACTGATTTGGCATTGTTTGCCTCGTTCACACTACAATGCAAGACTTGTGTTTTCAAAATGTATTCAACACAGAAAGTGTATTTGAAAGACTTGTTTTTTGTTTTTGAGGTGTGAAAAATGCTGGTTTAGTGAGGAATGACAGAAAATGAGCCATAAAAGGAGAGAGCGGTGGCCATCTGGCTCAGGTCAAACTCCCACAGAGTGATGATCACAGTGGTATATATGTGTGCGCGTGTGTGTATGTGTGTGTCCTGCAGTGCAAGGTGATGACCACAGCTGGGTGTTGGGGACCTCAAACCCGCAAGAGGTCACCCCCTTCTTAATCCCACTCCCTTTCCAAGTTCCCTCTTCCTCCTTCTGCTCTAATGCTTTTCCCCATTTGTGCCTCCCTCCTGTTTGGTTTATTGTATCTGTGTCACTTCTCAACCACAACGGAAAAATCACTCTCAGGACACATGAAATAAACAGAATTGGTGGAAAACAGGCCATGTTAATAATATATATTGATATTTTTAAAAAAGCACTGTGTGAAGCTTAGCGAGGCAGCTATTGTGAATTCACCTCCTCCATTACTTTGCATCAATTAGCACGTCACCTCAAAGACTTTTGTGAGTGCTTGTGTGTGTTCTGTGGGGGAGGGGAAGTAAAAGACTAGGACAATTACTTATTCTCAGGGAAACTGAAAGACAAAATTAGATTTATCACGCTGTATATCTAAATCTAAACCCCCAAGCATGCGCTTTTGGTGACCGTGGTTCCTTGCAGTGTAATATTGTAGTATACTTCACAAATGTCGGATCTTTACTTCACTTCCAGACGAAGTAAAACACTTTCTCCAACGTTATTTTCGTGTGTGTTTTTTTGTGGGTGTGTTTTTAATTTCTTTTGTATGATTTAATTTCCCCTAGTGACGTCATGGACATGATCATCTCTCTGGCCATTGCTCGGTCCCTGAAAGACATGTTAACCAACATCTACACTGATATATTTTCAAACAAGACCGCATTGTTCCTGAGACATCAGAACTCTTTTCAACATCTAACTCTAGATGGGATTCTTTTGTAGCAACATCAGCATCAAACAATCTCTTATCAACTGAAATCCAAGACTTGTCCACCTCCCTTGAGAGTTCAGCTCCATTATGTCTCAGGTTTGCATTCTGCCACAAGCAGAAAGATGAACTGTGAGATGGTATCAGATGTTTGGAGTATGTGCATGCTAAGGCAGCTTTCAGTTTCATTCGGGCCAGTGATTTAAACCCAACTGAGGTGAGCACACGTTGCACAGCTGCTATGCAACTCTTTCCAATCTCGCCTTTGGGAGGGCAGATCATATCTCCATTATGCTGCTTAAACAAGATAAACCAGTTCAACATAAGTCAAGACACAATTGCAGCTCTCCAGGACTTCTCCAGGACTGTTTTGATGTAACAGACTGAGATTTGTAGAGAATCACATGATCCCCTGTCCTGCAGTCACAAGACTTGAGGCTTGACACCTATCTCTGCACCTGAGCTCTTGACTTCCCGACTAAGGCCTTGAGTGGTGAGACCGAACCCCACCTCCTCATCACTGGTAGTGAGTGATGTGGTCTGTTGTCCCATTCCCAGTAAGTGGATGTAATGACAATAACCCCCCTGTTTCAACAACAACAAGACCAAAGAGATGAGAGTGGACTACAGGAAGCTGCAGGAGGCACCACATCCCTACTGAGAGGGTCAGCGGTTTTTAGTTCTTTGGTATGCATATAATGGATGACCTTAACTGGACTGTCCACGTTGACACGGTTAAACAGTTTGGCTTAGACCTCGTTATTCTCGCAGAACTTTTATAGATGCATCATTCAGGACATGTAACTGGTTGCATCTCTGGTTTGGCTCACAACCACGTCATTCTCCAGAGTAACAACAGTGGAAGAAACTGTTGGCAGAGAGCTCCCTGCCATTTAGGACACTTCCCACACATGTTGTCAGTGTAGAAAGCCCATATGATGATCTATGCCACCCAGTGCACAAACTGTTTACCTCGCTGCCATCTGGCAGAGAGTATCAGTATCACCCCGATCTGCAGGCTCAGTGACAGTTTTCCACTCTCAGGCTTGAGCGCTCCTTAACTTTTAAGACCTGTACTAACTGACTTTGTCATCATCTGACATTGAATACTTTCTGCATGTACTTCTGCGACTCAATCGCTTTGTACCATTATGTGAGCATAGCCATGTTAAAGTGCCATAAGCTCTTCAAGTGTCTGGCAGCAAGTTGGGCGGCATTTTTTTGTCCAGACTAAAATATCCAGCAGATGGATTACCACTGGGTATTGTACAAACAATCATGGTTGAAAGATAAAGAATCCAGCTGACTGAGAATCTCCAAACTTTTCCATATCACCACCTTGAAGTCGATACTTACAGCAAGTTGAAATTGAATACCACATTAAAACCAATATGTTAGCAAAGCCTTTGGGATGAATGTGATTTTAATCTGGTGCATGTGGCAAGTCTACAGAGTTACAAATCCCAAAGTTATGCTTTTCCTATTATTTATTTACATGACCATGAAATACGCTTGTGTAACGCCTGTTTAGTGGCTAGTTTGGCTCGCCTCAAACATGAATAACTATCTGTTCTGTTCGCCACTGTTTCTGAATAATTAGCTGATCATTCCAAGAAGACGGGGAACTTTTAATATGTGCTTTAATACATGTTTTATATACATAATGTAATGAGATGATTCCAAACCCTAACACTGAAGACATTGCATTTGTCAAGGTGCTTTTTAACTTTTTAACAAGTACACTGCTTAGTTTTAGTATATTTGTAATGTATTCACGTCATTGTCCCAACTTTTGTCTGTATTTAATATGATTACACTTTATCATTTCCTCTGCTTCTGATTTAATAAATTTAATGAAAGGTATGTCATGTATTTTGCTGGCAGCACAATCTGGAGTTCTTATCCAAGAAGTTGAGATGTCAGCTAGTGTGCTTCCTGTTGCCTGCCCACTGGACTGTGCATACACTCTGTTGGTCCAAATAAATCGTTCTTTCATCACTGTATGTGTGTGAGATTGTGCATGTGTGTGTAGTCCAGTACTGTAGGCTCTCTGTGTTGCAATGACAGACACAAACCAGCTGCCCGCATTCCTCTCTCTCCCTGTCTCTACTGACTCCTTACAGGGGATCTCCCCTCCCCCAACAAGTCGACAGCATGTTCCACACATACTTCTGGCATGCTATATATACACACACCCTCCCATAATGCATTCACAGTCACACAAGGAAACTAGGCAAGAGACAACTCAATCAATTGAGTAAATTGAGTAAAGTAGAACATAACTTGTCATCTTTTGTGTGCTGCGCCTTGTTCGCCAAGATTTAAATCATCTCTTGAAACTCAACATATTTTCACTTTGACTTGTGTGATCTATTTCTGCTTTGCTCCACTGTTGTTTCCATGACTACTTGCTTGGTGTGTGCAAGCTTACCTTGATAGCAGGAGCTTTCAGCTTGGGAATGCAACAACAGATGTTTTTGCTCTTTTGAGTGTTCGAGACAAGCTGTGAATGCAACAATATGAGTATATTAAGAAGTGATTCAGTAATGATAGCATTCATTTGTGACTCTGTCTCCAGATCTGCCACATATCATACAGTCATATGAAAAACTGAATACACTCCCAGTTCTCAGGTTTCAGATATTAGGGCATAAAAAAGTAATTTGGTCTTTAAATCAGGTCTTAAAATGAGGTAAATACAACCTCAGATGAACCACACATAACATACTGCCTCGTGTCATTGTTCATTTGCAAAACTTAAGCTACAGTGGAAGAAAAGAAAAGTGTGAAAACTAATTACATTTCTACATTACTCATGACTCACTGACTTGTAGAACCACCTTTAGCAGCGGTAACTTCAAATAATTGTTTTCTGTATGATGTTATCAGTCTCTCACATCATTGTGGAGGAATTTTGGCCATCTCTTCTTGACACGGTTGCTTCAGTTTATTGAGGTTTGTATGTATGAATTCATTCAAAGAACTTTCTAAGTTGCGAAGCAGCACAACCAGCTTAAGGTCTGGATACCGACTCTACTTCCTCATTGGACCTTGATTCTCTTCCTGGGAAGATTGGTATCTGTCTTGAATCTTTTACTTCAGTGGATTATTTGATATTCACTGACAAAGAAAAGTTTGAAAATATTCTTTATAACCCTTTGTAGATTGATCAGCAGCAACAATTGTTTCTCTGAAATCATTGCTGAAATCCTTCCGCCTCGGCGTTGTGTTAAAACTCCCAAAACTTCTGCATTCAAAATATAAGGAGCAACTACGTGTAAGGCCTTACACAATATCATGGCGAGGATCCAACCAAAATATTTTTCAGTAGCCTAGTGTATGCACGACACCCACAGGCTGTAAAATGTGCAATTATTTCACAATCTTATTTTACATTTAATCATGACTTACACACTGACGCATGGATTTAGAATATCGAGTGTATTTCTCAGAATCATTTCACATGCTGGAGTCCGGTTAGACCAACTTGGTCAACCAACATGTCCTGTAAGCTGAAAATCTTTACACCAAACTAAAACAGTGTGTTTCCACTTCAGCTGAACATTTAAATAGTTATTTAGTATTGGGTTTCATGTGGTGGTTCAAATACTTCGCATGATGGTCACGCTTGAATGGAGAAAGCACAGTCTGAACCATCATAAGCTTTTCTGCTGTGTGTATCTCATCTTACTGTGCAGTAAATTTACTTATTTGTCTAACCCTTTTTTTTTCTCCAGCTGCAGCAGACTGCAGTCCAAACAGTGGCCGACTGTCTGGGAACGCGCTGGACTGCCCACAGCTGCTTGACCACTGCAGACACTATCCACAAACATATGCGCACACACAAACAAACAGCTAGAGTTAGACACGACAAAGTGCATCCCATTTGACCTGGTTTGGCTGCACGCCGCTGGGTTTTACACTACAGACAGTGAGTAAGAAAGAGACAGAGGCGCTACTGGCGCATTTGTAGTCGCATTTTTTTGGCCTGTGTGTGTGTAGACTGGTGAAGTGCTTCGTTAATCTAATGTAACATGTTTTACTACCACACTGCAGAAAATCACCACATGACAGACTCAAGTTATCCTCAGTTGTCCTTAAAATCAGCAGCTTGTGGTCTCAAACCAGAAAACATTTGGCTTCTGTGTGAACTCTGTTTTTATACAGCTAATCTTTCAGTGTTTATCCTCAAATCTGAAAATAAGTTTACATGAGGTTTTACTGTACATGCACAGTCTTCCCAGTCAGAACGTGTTGTATTTGTTCACTGATGAACAGAGTATTTTCTTTAAATTATAAAGGATTGTGTTTATTGACTTACTTTGGCTTAACTTGCATTTATTACAAAAAGAGCCAAAAACCAACACTTTGCACTTTTCTGATAGATTCAGTCACATGCTGTGGGCCTGCATCACATGTAAAAATAAAAACAATTTAAATACATCACCAAATTGTATTTATTGATGACAGTGAGTTGATGACAAAGAGTCATAACAATCGTGCTACATCACACAAAACCAGTCCCTCCAGTGATTTATGAACCCAACCTCACATCCATTCATTTATATTTTACGATGCATGCAAGCAGTAAGACAGACCCAAAGATTTTTGACAAATACTCTCCTGAGAAATCAGTTTACTAGCAGCACTCATGTTCAATAACATTTAAAGCTGGAGACCTTAATTATTACACAGCTGTCCATCAGCTCTGCTCACTACAGTCAGAACCACCGACCAGCAGCACATTTAGATTTATTACTGAGCTGTCCGGAATTCATGTTACAGTTTTATATAATGACAATGCCTTCTTTCTTCTTTTATTATTTAGCATCAGTTAAAGCTGTCTGACCTTCATGGTCACCATGTGTTTTCCCACCATTTAACTTTCCATCCTCATCTAATATGCTGACCCATGAATGAAGCATCCTCCTCTTTTACTCATCAATACAATCTGCTTTTTCAATTTAAGGCTATTGCTGGGAGTGATAAGATTAAGGTCAGTGCTCATTGACCGTATTAGGAACCCAGGTCACTAACACAGCACATTGACAAGATTTTAGACTGATTTAATCTGCAAATAACAAAACAAGCTTAATTTTAAAAGAAAAAAATATATTTTTCAATTTAAAGTAATTGAATCAAGCTCCAGGTAGCATTAACATGTCGTTTCTTAATGTTTAGATTCTTTGTTGGAGCATTTTTACAAACAGACTAAACAGTAATTTAAACAATAAGACATTGAAATCCAGGATATCCTTCCCACTATTGATGATAACTTACCTGCAGCAGCTTTAGAGACATCTGTGGAACCTGACTTA
>JAOXYM010000013.1:21046787-21059353 GCA_028567055.1 Leptatherina wallacei
GTAAGTCTTGTGCACTCCTCGCGAGTAAATCTTTTTATTTCTTAAGCTGCGACTCTGACTCTTAATTGTGTTAAGGAAACTGAGTACGAACTTAACAGCGCATTACAGTCCTAGATAGTAGAAAGTTTCCTGACAGAGGCTCATTTTATTTACTTTGAAAGCATTATTTGAGGAAAGGTGGGTAGCCTACATTATCTGTAATGATGCCACAGCTGGACAAGATCAGTGCATACCTGTCAGATTTTCTCTCCTGAAGTCAACATTTTGATCTCAAAGATGTATAGATAAAGTTTTTATTAAAATGTTAGATTTTTAGGTCATTTGACTTAGTCTAAAAAGGTCATCTTCGGTTTTGTCCAGGCTGCCCAACTTATCTCTAGCATAATGATCTAAGGAAAAGTCACCGTATATATGAATGTATGTATAAATAAATGAATAAATGTACGTATGTATAGATAAATGTATGTATGTATGATAAATGAATAAATGTATGTACGTACAGTTGTCTGCGAAATTATTTATACCGTTCTATTAAAGAAAAGGCAAAATTATAATTTAGCGAAATACAACATTGTTTATTTAATTTGGTTGAGTTGAAAAAAACTAAAAAAACAAAAACAACTATGTAATACACATATGCAATTAATGCAGAGAACCTATTTTATCAGACTTGAAGGGCTATATGAGTGTACTGTACATATTCCCCGTCCTATCTCTGGCAGTGTTTCCAACTTAGCGACTTTGTTACTCTATTTAACAAGTTTTCAGACCTCTAGGGACTTTTTTTCTAAAAAGCGACTAGCGACAAATCTAGCGACTTTCTCTGGCTTTAAGGAGACTTTTGGAGACTGACATGAAAGCATGTATGGTTTGCTTTTTAACCACGTCTCAGTCAGGACACATAAGCTGCTCTCTCTGTAGCTCCTAACGGTCTTGATCAGCGCCAACAGACCATCCAGCTTGTTCGCCAACGAGTTGATGTTCCCCATCAGTACAGAGGGATTTGAGGGTTGAAATCTCCGCCTGATGTTGTGTGTTAGCCAAGTTTTAAGTTTAGCTCCAGCCCGGCAACCTTCATGTGCCCTCTTCAACTCCGCTGGAATAATGTGATGGATCCCGGCGTGAGCGTTTCCCCTGAGGGTCAAAATATCTTCCCTCGCATAAACAAGAGGGATCCGACTCGAAATGTGATTATCCATAGTAAACAGATAACCAACAAGTATAACCATAGAGTCCAGTCACTAGGACTAGAGTTTATGTTTGTGAAGAATGGGGTGTGGGCGGTTGGGGGGAGTTAGCTTTTTCTTATCTTCGTGTGTGTGTGTGATTGTGTGTGTGAGATTGTGGATTTGATTTGATTTGATTTGATAAATGAATAAATAGACAATGTTGGCACAAAAACCAACAAATCACAAACAGGTAAAAAAAAAACGTAAAAAAAGAAAACTCTCAAGAAACACAGAGCTACTGAAAAGGCTGCCTGCTTCAGGCTTGCTTCAGGCGCCATGGCAACAAAAAAAAAATCTATCACAAATGTGATGTCTTTCATCACATCATAGAACAATGCCATTGATGACATCACGGAATGATGTCATTGATGACATCATAGAACAATGCCTTTGATGATGTCATGGAATGATGATGTCATGGAATGATGACATGACAAAGTTTATAAATAGAACCCCCGTTCCTTGGATGATATCATAAGCATTCTAACAATGCCACGAGGAAGACGCACACGCAGACGGGCCTCTCGCCCTGTACGCAGACGCCGGAGAGTACGCAGGACTTCCGTCGTCCGCAGACGCAGGAGGGTTGTCCGTCGCAGACGCTGATCGACCTCACCATGTAATGCAAGCATTTTGAAAAGTCCCTTATCAGGGGCTTTTGTACATTCAGTATCCAGAGAACCTATTTTATCAGACTTGAAGGGCTATATGAGTGTACATATTGCCTGTCCTGTCTCTGGCAGTGTTGCCAACTTAGCGACTTTGTCGCTATATTTAACAAGTTTTCAGACCTCTAGCAACTTTATTTCAAAAAAGCGATTAGAGACAAATCTAGCGACTTCTCTGGCTTTGCTCGGTCCTCACTAAGAAGCACTCCAGCTCCGAGCTGCAGTCAGCAGGAGACACTCACCTGCTCTCTAAGTCCAGACTGAGAATGAAACATGCAAACCTTCAAATGGCCGATCCTGCTCTGGCTTACTGTTAATGACTATAAATGAAGAATGTGGAGAAAAACACTTAAAAATAATGTAGCATGTTGTTGGCCCCTACGTGATCAAAACTAAATCAAATAAAGAAAATATTCATAGAAATAAGTTTTTGTTCTTCTAAACATATTTAATGTGTTTTTTTTAAATCACTTTTTGTTTTTCCCATGATATCATTCTTCTCTGTTGCAGGGTCCGTTACAATATGCACCAGTCTGAATTTGCATATTAAATGATGACATCATCTAGCGACTTTTAGCAACTTTTAGGACAGCCAATAGCTACTTTTCTTACTGAGGAGTTAGCAACACTGGTCTATGGAGTGATAACTAAAGGCAAAAGTGAATTCCAAATGTGAGTAAAGTGAGGGTCGCTTTACTGAAAACATTGAGTAAAGTCACAAATGTTCACAACAGCAGCAATATTTCAGGTATCTTAATTTGCTTGCTCATTCTTTTTCTGCTGGGACTGGGATCCTTGTACCAGTAAGCTGCCCAATGCTGCCCCAACTGCAGCCCAGCCAGCTGATCTGGAGCTGATTCCTGTTGGCAACCTAAAGGAAGCTACCACGGCACCAACTGCAGCTCCCAGTGCCGCACCTCCAGTTCTCAGCCACAATGATTTCCAACTGGTTTCAAGTTGCCACACATGGTTTACAGTCTCTCTCTGTGGACCCAGAAATATAAACATACTGTGTTAATATACCAGACTCCTTTCCCCACATTCAGAAATATTATACATAGCATTGTAGAACCTGTTGACAAGGTAGTTGAATGTAATATAACTCAGTGTGCTAATGAAAGCTAATTATACTTATTGTTTTTTTTTATCATTTTTGAAAGCTAATTATATTGCAAACTTGATGGGGTAAGGTTATAGGATTCACACTCAGAACTGGACACTCCCATCTGTGCTGTTTCTGACTGTAATCACACACTGATTGCAAAACCTTAAGTTTGCAGAATAGTTCATTTTTTTAATTTCCTGTTTTGAATGGAAAAACAGAGGGTCAAAGTATAGATTTCTGAAAGCTATCAGAAATCAAAAGAGTTTGAAAAATGAGAGGACGAAGCATAAACACAATCTTGCGAAACAAACTAATCCCTTTAAAATGAAAATGGCTCAGGCTTTGGGTAGCGTGCATGTCATGGGGGGATGTTGCAGATGGAGCCATCTAAGTGGCCCCGTTCGAGGATCCATCGACTTGTTTGTGTTTTTGTCAGTGCTCCTGACGATTGTCAGCTTTGTTTTTCTTTAAGATCTTGCAGGTGTTTTTTTGTTTCCTTAAAGGTAAAGCAACTGGTTGTCTGGTGTTTCCTGTTTATAATGAACAACTCATGCCGTTACTTTCTATCTGGTGTATCCTTGTCTCTTTTTTTCTAGTCTTCACTCTCTTTTTCTCTTCTATTAACTGCCCCTGTCCCAACCCCCTGTCAAGTCTGGCATTAATATTTAGATACAGCAATAGACAAATCTAATAATAAAAGATAATGTTTAAATTATCAAGAGGGGCCTTATATACGTAGCCCCTATTGGCAAAGCAAATTTGTTAAGCACAACACAGCAGACAGACCATCATTCTGCTTGCTATGATGCTGGACAGGACAAGCTGGAATGGATCTGAAAACCTCAACCTCTGTTAGAATAATTCATGACAATGTCTGCACACTTAAAGAAAAAGATCCTGAAAGCTAAAATTGGGTTGTGCAACAGGACAAACATCCCAAGCACAGCAGCAAATCAATGCCCCATTGTAAGGAAGAATGGATCAAAAATGTTTATGTCACATGAGAAGACCTGCCGATTCTGTTCATAACATTTATGGACAGAATTTCTGGGCGCAACCGAGGTGTCGATGGGATCTGGTTTTGTGGCCTCAGGATCAGGTCTCTGCTTTTTGCAGATGATGTGGATCTGTTGGCTTCATCTTTAGCTCATCTTTAGGAAGGATGGAGCGAGAGATTGATAGGCGTATCAGTGCAACATCTGCAGTAATGCGGGCTCTACATCGGTCTGTCGTGGTGAAGAAGGAGCTGAGCCAAAAGGCGAGGCTCTTGATTTACCGGTCGATCTACGTTCCTACCCTCACCTATTGTCACGAGCTCTGGGTAGTGACCAAAAGAACGAGATCATGAATACAAGTGGCCGGAATGAGTTTCCTCCGCAGGGTGGCCGGGCTCTCCCTTGTAGATAGGGTGAGAGGCTCCGTTATCCAGGAGCGAGCAGATCCGCTGCTTCTCAACATCCAGAGGAGCTACATGAGGTGGCTTGGGTATCTGGTCAGGATGCCTCCTGGACGCCTCCGTGGGGAGGTATTTCGGGCACGTACCATCGGGAGGATCCCCCGGAGCAGGCCCAGGACACGCTGGAGGGATTATATCTCTCGGCTGGCCTGGAAGCGCCTTGGGTTTCCAAACCAGATAAGCTGGCTGATGTGGCTGGGGAGAAGGAAGTCTGGGCTTCCCTGCTTAGGCTGCTGCCCCCACGACCCAACTCCGGATAAGCAGCAGAAGATGGATGGATGGAGAAGACCTGTCTTCTTTTCATGAGAACCTGGTTGTTTTATTTCCTAATACATAAACCCTTCAAATTGAAAGTGAGTGTTCTTTCTTCTACAACTATAGGCTAACATCCTTTAGTCTCTCAGTCCACTTTTGAGTCCACAAAACCAACATTTGTCACAGTTATGTATTGTGTTATGTATAGTTTTTGACAGGTTTGACTGAAACTGATCAACTTATCTAGCAGGTTATGCTCCCCAGAGCAGTGGTTTCCAACCTATTTTCTTTGAGGATCTCCTTCATGCATATACTAAAGAGCCATGGCCCCCCTTCCCCCACACCATGCTGAAACTGTGCTTGGCTTTATGCTTTCAAAAGTGAAATTCTCATAATGAATACTGTATTCTGGGGAAGTCTTGTCCTTTGATAAAGCCAAAGTTAAATTAACTACATGGCCTTACCCCCCCCCCCCAAAAAATAGGAACAATATGTGGACATTAATCACAATGGCTCTGAATCTTCAAAGCCTTGGGGACCCCTTGTGGTCTTTAGGGGACCCCAGGTTGAGAACCCCCCCCCGCCCCCAGCCCCACCAACTGATTTATGCAAAGACTGAGTGATTATTTGTAGGATCATTTGGGTAATAAGGAGGATAATGTGGTTTTTGGTGGATTTGGTTAACCCAATCAGCTTCTCTCACCAAGATGATGCTAAACTCAGATAACTCAGATTTTTAATATGGCAAGTGTACTAACTTTTAAAAAAAATTAAGGTGCTAATTTCACAGATTTATCTCAATACTCTACTGATAAAAATGGCAAATTTGTTTGATAAATGTAGGCAATATAGTCTTCACGAGTATCTGTTGACCCCAATGGGGGTCCTGACCCTCAGCTTGAGAACCACTGAGGATGAATCCTTAACTTAATGTTTTAAAGGACACTGACCTTTTTTTGAAACACTTAACAGGTTAATCTAATAACATTTCATGCCCTCAGATGATACATTTTAAAGAAGGAGCAGAAAGGAAACTTCTATAGTTATAACTTCTGTTGAGACTAGCTTTCAAAAAAAAAAAAAAAAAAGTTTCTCCAGTTGCACCTGTCATTTTGCTCACCTTTTCACGGAGCTCTATGCGTTTGTCCAATACCACTTGGCTTTCCTGGTCTGTTTCTGTGCTTAGAGGATAACAAGTGTCATTTATGAACAACAGATCACTTTGTTCAAAGTCACTGATGCTGGTTGGGTCATACTCACTGGATTTAGTGTCTTGATAGAGGCTTGATGTGATTGTGAATGCCCATTTAGGTCGTCTGCTGAGTTCCTCCAGGAACTTGATGTCTGTAATGGCTGTCCTTTGCCTGTGGTGGTTATTAGAGGACACAGTGTTCCCCATTGTTTCATTTTTCTGATGGTTTATCTGAACCAAAGTGTGGTGCATCTGCACCTCTTCAATGGTTACTTTCAGCATTTTCTTTGTATCTCTGTTTTCTCTCCTCAGCTCTTCAGTTTCTTGTTTGAGCTCTATTGCTTCTCTTTTGTGAGCTGCCATCGTTTGCTTGAGTTCTTCAGCTTTTCTTTCATACATTGTCCTCAAAGCCGCTGCCTCTCGCTCCCGTTGCTTCAGTTTTTCCGCTTGCATTTCCTTTTCCATCTCAGTCTTTTGCTTTGTAGCTTTTAAGACCTCACATTGTTCAACACACCTTTCACTCAGACCTCTTATGATCCTATCTTTCTCCATTACAACCTTTCTCAGATGGTTGCTCTCCCCATCAGCCTTCACTAATGTCATGCTAACCTCTTCTTCATACTCTTTCTTTTGCCTTTTATCTCTCACCCTCTCTATGTCCATTATTGTCTTCAAGGCTTCAAAATTCTCATCTTTATTTTTTGATGCCTTAATGATGTCGTTTACTATTTTTTCCTTTTCCTCAACAATTTGCACGAGGGTATCATTCTCGGCTCTTGCTTTCTTGAGCTGCCTTGCAGCCTTTTTGGAGCTTCGATCAAGTTTTCTGTTGATTTGCTGGAGATTCATAAAATTCTTCAGCAAACGTTCGGTATCATTCTCCACGACCGTCTCTTCGATCTTCTCTAATAGTTCCCTAACCTGAATGTTTCCAACTCTGTCTGAGTTATCAAAAACATGATACCTATTTCCACATTTGTCCACCAGCCACTGTAGGGCGGGCCACCTCTCGATGTGCTCCTCAATGGCAGTGACTCCGAGCTTGTCTCCCCATGTGAACAGCACAATGGTGCGAGTCCACACCCAAAGTCCAAGCAAATCCAAGTGTTCCTCCGCTTTTCTCCAGTCTGTGTCAGTGAAGGTCTCATCGCTGCGTACAACCAGTAGGATAGCATGAGGAATGGGAGCACACAGAGATGCACCATGGGTAATTTGCTGCTGCAACTCCTGTGGAGTTTCTTCATGGCAGTATCGTCCATGCCAGCCAGGAGTGTCAACAACAGACACTTGCTTTTTGCCAATGCCACCCAGTCTTTCACTGCACTGTGATGTCGGCCGTCCAGCGGGAAACCCTTCATGGCCAAGAATAGTGTTTCCAGCTGAGCTCTTTCCAACTTGCTTCGATCCCACAAGTAGAATTTGAAGAACGGATATTGAAGGCAATTCTCCTGGATTTTAAAGAATACACACACATGAGGATGATGAAGGATTACAGCAGCATCTTTCATTTCAGGATTTTTTTTTGCCTTAAGTGAATCTCTCATTGCAATCATAATAAAAGTGATACATAATAACTTTATTTCACGTTCTAACAACTTCAGATGTGAAACCTGCTCATTATCTTCAGTGAAAATTACAAATAAATCATTTTGGAACGGATTCAATATTTGGGATTTTTTTATCACATAGATTCAACATTCACTGAAAAAGGAAAAAAGGAATCCCTCTGATGCCTCTTTTGCCAATATTTATATATTTATATTTATGTATTTCTGTGTTAAGTGCTAGCAACTTATATCTAATCAAAGGTGTTATATAAATAAGATTAACACTGCCAATGCTCTGGTTAGATTCACAAAATATCACTACTGATAACCAAATTTGCCTCTCTCTTAGAAGTCATATTAGTCTTAGAGCTGCTTTTTTATGCCAATTTTTTCTCCAAACAGCTGTTTTCTGTGGTCAAAATGATACTGATTGTGATTCTAGTGAGAGAAAACACTGAAAATTGAGCAAAGAGGTAAAACAAACAAACTTCTGTTCCAATATCACTAGGAGTAATTATGACTGCAGGAAGTGATGCTTACCTATCAGGGATCTGAGGGCACTTCTACACATCTTTACTTTCCTTCTCCTTAAAGTTGCCCTCTCCTCTACAGCTCTCCTCTCCTTCTCAGATATCTTGAAAACCTTTTGATCTGCAGTCACATAACCAGATCCTCCTGCCTGTTTGTTTCTTCCCACCATGACATCAATCTTCTCCAAAAGTTCTGCAGCCTGAGCAGCATCATCGTCTCCCCACATGCTTGTGTCTAAAAGGTGGTATCTGTATGCACATTTCTCCAAAATGGTCTTGAGAAAACTGTATTTCTCAACAAAGCTCTCCACAGACATCCCTTTCAGTCGCTCACTTCTGGTGAATATGACCACTGTGCTCCTCCACAGAATGTCGTTTAACAGCTCAAGAGGTCCCTCTACTGTCCACTCCCTGCCTCTGTGAGAGTTGATGGGTATGACCATAAGGAAGACGTGAGGTCCTGGTGGGCACATGGCCATGCAGGCCGCCATATTCGCATTCGCCAAGCCGGGGTCGTGGACAGAGTAGTTGATCCATCTCTCAGGAGTGCTGACCACAACGATTTTCCGGCCATCGTGGAGAAGGCCTTGCCTCTTAACGCACATCTTCACATCTCTGCTGGTGTCAAACATCTTTTGGCCGAGGATGGCGTTTCCCGTCAGATTCTTCTCAAGCCAGTCGTGCCCCAAGAGGACAACCCTGACCTCAGGACGACAGTGTTTGCCCCCTGCCAGATTGTTAAACAGCAATATGTCACTGAATCATCAACACCTGCCACATGTGCTGTTGAGTCCTTCTCTATTTCTTTTAGTTAAATATGTAAAGGTAACATATAAGGTCTGAAAAACTAAAAAAGAAAAAAGGCTTTTTGAATATTTAATGAATCAAATATACAGCTAGAATACTTGTTGCAGGTCCAGGATAAATAGAATTTACTTTACAGATCAGCACAGACCACTGACTCTTAGTACTTTTCTGCCAATAATGCCACTGGTTATACTCAGTAAACTTAAAGAGCTCAATATTGCTCAGCAGCTCACCTTTCTCCGAATGCATCCTGCTTGCCATTCTAACCTTTGTTTCAATCTTTCTCTTTGCCAATCGATGCAAAGCTGATCCGTTCGATTCGAAATCAATGTTTTACCCAAACCAGGCAAAGTGGACAGCCACGTCCACTTTCAATGAAAACCTCAGCTTTAATGGTTGACTCAGCTCTCTGTCTCACCAGTGGTCAAAGTCCAGCCAGTGTGACTGCTGAGGAGAAATATCATGCTATTAACACACAAAGCAGCTTTGTAACAATGTGATTACATTAAGTAGTCTTTACATCCAAAGCCTGAGTTTAGTATGTGTAGCAAAATATCTCTGTCACGCTCTCATTGTGAGACAAAAGGTCTCTGTAAAACATTTCTGAGTATTCCTGAAGGACTTTCCAAAGATCTTTTTTGGTTGTACGCTCTGGTTTACATTCCTCTGTCAAGATGATACCACACTGCTTCAGTAATGAGGTTACGGCTCTGGGAAGTCTCTCCATGAGACTTGCAGCTGATCTTCAGTTCAGTTTTTTGTCAATTGCCATATTTCAACCTTTTCTCCCCATTTCTCCTCCTTAAGAGTGGCTTCTACCCTTTCATGGAGACCATGTCTAATGAGGCTTTAGTGAACAGTAGATGGATCAGCTGAAGGTTCATAGTTTTCTCTCAAGTCCTTGTCAGGTCTTTGCTCTTTTTCCCCCCATTTATTAAAGGGAAAAAGCCAGACACACCTTTCAGACACTGTTCATCTGCTGTATTTCTCTCTCTCCTTTTATACCTGGCACTTCTTGTTTTGTCCTTCAGTTCTCCAGTATTTGCTTACAGTGCTTTGGGAATCACCTTGATGTAAAACTACCGCTTGGCATCTGTGAAAACTGTTATCTTTGTATTTTTAGAAGATGACACTAAAGAAGCAAGACCCAGGACATACAATGTCTAAAGATACAATGTAAAACTGTCTCTGACAAAGTTAGCGAAGAAAACTTTGAAAAATCATCAGAAATCCTGAAGAACTATTATTCTAGGGCCACTTTAAAGACTACAAGTTTAACTTCTTGTAAGCAAAATATAAAGAAACGGGAGGTGGCGCAACACGTTTACTTATTACTAATGAAGTGGTGATGTTTACACCCGGAAGGCAACTTTCACTGCCACACAATGTGTCTGTAAAAACACTTTCCTGGCAGTTTTTCCCATCACCACAGTTCAAGAACAGGAGGACATGTGCACATACTTACTGAATTGCTGAAACTTGTTTTGGTTTAAAATCTCTTCAGTCACCATTACACGAGTCTGGACAGAAATCTAAAACTTAACTGGTGGCTGATGGAATACAACCACAAAGTAGCTTTTCTATATGGACTGCTATTTACTTGATTTTACACACGGTAAAAAAAAAAACACTTTCTCCATATAAAAATCTAATTTTTATAAGTTTTACTCATAGACTGAATGTACCTCTAATTAGAGAAAGTCTGCTTTACCTTTGCTGTTCGGCCTATTTTTAATAGACTTACAGCAAAAAAACTCATTACATTATAGGTAAACTACTTAAAGTCCCAGATAATACATGGTCTTCTATTTACTTTTAAACTAAAAAAAATTTATGGTGACTACTAAAATTTCTAAGAAAAACAACAAAACCCAAACAATTACATTTCTCATAAATTACTTAAAATAATTGCAATCATTATGGAAACGGCAGCAATAATCAAACTTCCCCAGAAAGCCTCTTTATTCAGATTCAGAGTTAATGCCACAACTGTTGCATTGATGATCTGTAAAAGAATCCCTGAGTCAGAATTAACTCAATTCAGTGGCTGTGCAATAACGCACATCATGCAAAAAGTAAGTGACTACAGTAAGAAACAATGATTAATTACAAAGTCTGAAAAAAATGCTCTGTAAGCACAGTTTGTAACTTCAGCCTTCTGTGGTAGTTAATTAGACCGGCGTTGCTGGAGGTATTTACAGCTCCGCTGTGTTTAGTGTGATATCATCTGTAAACTGCGGCTGCAGGACGGCTCACACTGCATCCCCCTCCTGTGGTCCGTCAGCGGTACATTTGGTCATAGCCTGAAATCATGGCGGTCAGAGAATAAGCATCTATGCCATTTTTTTTTCTTAAAACGAAGCATTGCACATTTACATTATGTACATATTTGTGCAGTTCACACATCCAGCAATAATATATCCACAACTTCCTGTGGACGTATGATAATCATAAAGACCATTCAAAAGGTCTCCAGAGCAGCTACGTACATCTCTACAACTTCTAAAAGTGAGCGTGACATTCATAATTTACAGTAGGATATGTACATATTTATATTGTCCCCACATGTGACTTGATACTGTGTGGAGTCATGATGAATGAAGGTGGATGAATGCCAGTGTGCCTCTGTGAACATGGCTGTCGATGGAGAAGAAGACATGGAGAGAGGAAACTACCAGCGGCTAGGTTAGAAACTGAGCTCTCCTCCTTTCACCTACACGGCACAGAGACTCACACGAATCCAAAAAAGTCCAAACAGTAAGAGTTTGCTTTGTGATTAAATCCTTTAATATTCTCAAGTGTTTAAATCAAAGAAAACATAAAAATAGCTGTAGAAAACAAAACATAAGCCGATGCAAGAGGTGCCACTAACGGTATCCTGGACTTTTTTTTTTTTAAAGTGGTTTCGTCTAAAGTACTCTCACTTTGTAGTCACTTCACAGTAATCAAAAATGCAGAAGAGAGATGGGAAACGATCAAAGGTTATGTTTCTTGACTGAGTAAAACAAAAAAAGAAGAAGAAAAACAAAACATCCAGTGTAAAACATTTTTTGAAAATACTGATTTGAACCTTTTTGCAGCCTTCTCAGCTTTGGAGTATGACTTTCATATGAACGACGGGATGCATCGTGCTGCTATCATAATCAGAAGTTGTATGGAGACTTGGGATTTAACAGAAAACAGACCTTGATCCTAAACTTCTCATATATTTGAAATGATGCAACTCAAACTATTCTTGCGTAAAACAACGAAGATCGAGAGGAATTCTTCACACGCAACTTTGCTCTATTTCTTTGTTAAAACTTCATTACAAGTTACTTGGCAACTAATCCCAAAAAACCTGCTCATCCTCGTTTTCTTCATTTGTTGAAACACTTTCAAACCTCCACTACCACGTAGGTTAGCTTCTACATTTTCACACACAAAAAAAAAAGAAATATCTAAGCAGCGCTAATTAAGGCTTGCATGAAATCTGTTTGGATAGACGACTACAGAAAGAGGACGTACAACACGCGGTGCTGTTGAGGTGGAATGATCCCAGAATGTAATGTGGCAACAGGAGAGAGGGGGGGGAGATGTTGAGAGAATGTTTAAAAACAACCCCCCCCTCCAGATTTTTGCTACCAATATGGACCAAAAAAATGTGGCTTATTTCAGAGAGGGAAAATACCTACTCCTGTACTGCAGCAGCCAACATTGAACTTCACACACACACACACACACACACACACACACACACACACACACACACACACACACACACACACACACACACAC
>JAOXYM010000013.1:21059453-21080569 GCA_028567055.1 Leptatherina wallacei
CACACACACACACACACACACACACACACACACACACACACACACACACACACACACACACACACACACACACCATCAACACCCGGGTTGTAACTTCCTGCACATCGAGTTTTCTTTACCTAGCGGCATTGTGTGCAGCTGCAGGGACGCCTCTAACAAACCAACACCTTCATACGTGTGTTTTTTTCTATTAATGAATTCACTCAATTCCGTAATCAAACCAAATGAATGCATGCTACTCCACCATGCATTGTTGTAATGAGAGGAAGAGGGCAAGTAGTCAAACGTAACACAGGTGAGTGCTGTTTTTTTTTTTTTTTTTGTCGTTTTTGTTTTGTTATTGTTTTAAAGGGGTGGCAAATAAGCAATCCCTTGCCTGAGCAAGCTTGTTTTAAGGCAAAGGTTGAAATATCACTACTACAGGCTATGCCAACAGCTGTGCAGCTACATGAAGACAGTTGGTGACCTCTATCCTGAAATCTGACTCCGCTGCCATTCAGCGGCAGCAGCACAACAGTCACATCCAACAGTGAGTTGCATTTCAACCGTCATGACTGGCATCGGAGTGGGTTCATTACAACCACATTTAGGAGATGGTCTAGTTAGAAGTGAATGAGGACATGAAAGTAAACCCCTAAATGTGTACAGAAAGTAAAAATTAAAAAAAAAAAAAAAAAAAAAAAAAAACGGGATTTGGGAAATGGAGAGATTGGAAAAAGAATCAAAATGTAACCGTGCGCTCTGGTGCTGTGGGCTACAAATGACACCTGTAACAGATGGTAGGTTTCCTTGAAAAAAGGACAGTTTTCACATTCGAAGCCCTTGCTGTAGTTAAACAGACACCAGCCTGTTGGAATCCAAGATGTTAGAGGGTCAGTACACCAAGATCACAGGAGTTAGATCATCGCAACCTCATCGCAACGCATGATGCGAGTTTATATTTACAGATCTTGAAAACTTCTGGTGAGTGAATCAGTTTTCACTGTTGGGGTTAAAATAAGATATCCGTAATGTCTCTCTCCAGAAACCATGTTCTCGCTGGTTGGACATTAATTCCCTTTTACATTCCACTATTTTATCATTATTTTAGTACCAGAAACAAAAGTAAACAATTGTTTTGGTGGAGCAGTGCAAAAATCTGAGAGCCTGTAAGTATATAAACAGATACCCATCTGGCTGGTGATACAGCTGGAAGAAAAATGACAAAAATTTTGCATGATCTGGGTGAAGTGACCCAATTAGGTAAAGCCAGGCAGGGCCTCAAGGCACCGATTTCCATTACAAGACCTTCTTAGTGAGAAAAAAAAGGAGGGGGACGTCCTGCGTGCAGAAGACTGGTTTAAGAGGGGACAAACTACCCCTGGATGGAGATTTCAGATTAGAAAAAGATCGAATATGGATTGGATTGCGTTCCTACTCCCTGATTGGCTGATGACTGACAGGAAGTGGAGATAGGTGGTGCAGCTCAGAAAAGGGGCTGAATGGTGGTCCATGTGACCTCAGACATGTTAGGAGCTTAACCTTGGGTGTTAGAGATTTAACGGGACTTGAATGGGGGATATGTGGATTAATAAAGATGCCAGAATTAAAGTACTGCATCTCCCCCCTCATGTTCTGTGTGACACCAGAGCTTGGACTCCACACCCTTTATTATTCTCTCCGACTCTAGTGCCATTAGAAATTTTTCACTCTGGTGTCTGTTATGTTTTCACAGGTGGGTCTCCTCCCCCGGTCTATCGACTGACCCGACAGTAGGAGGAGAATGGAGCTGGGTAGGGGTGAGACACCGCGGGATGGCTGTACACAAACAGCCTGACATGGGAGGGGGGGTTACACAGTTCTAGTTTTGTTTCTTGGCCTCCTGGTCGCCGTAACTGGAGCCTGTTTTCTTCACCTCGGTGACTCCGATGAGACGCCGGATAGCTATGGAGGCTGGGGAGGGACCAAAAAATAAATAAAAGAACAAAAAAGAAAAGTGGTGAATGAGTGCATCAATACAAAAAGGTTGAACCATGAAAGCAACCCCATCAGCTGCTGGTGCTCCTTTGACCCACCTATGATGAGGAAGATGATGAAGCCAATGATGAGGAGAGGAGAGCCGCTGACAGCCACTCCGCAAGCAAAGTTGATGAGGGGTGAAAGCAGAAGGGTGGCCCAAAACAGGAAGTTGAGCAGCGTCCATGGGCGTCGCGGGGGGATAATGGTGGGTCCAGGGAACTTGCCTTCCTTACTGTACATTTCTTGCAAGGCATCCTGAGGAGCGCAGAGAAACAACACACTGTTGGATCTAAACATGATCAATATAATCGCTTCATCTTATTTGAAACATTGCTGTGTTTGTCAGAAAAGCGTGCCACTCTAGCTACTGTCCATCAATATATGATCATTACTGTTGTTACTTATATCAGATTTATTCATTTACTAATCGGAATGCTGCCCTACAATTTTATTATGTTTAATATCAATATTTGTTCATCATGATTAGGGTGATTGTTATGATTGCGATAAAGTCCTAGAATTATCTGTGGGCTCTACTGATCACTCCAAGAGGATGAAAGGGATCATTTTTTCTGACCGCTTCTGTTCAGATTCTGGATGGTCGCTATAATTTCCACTTACTTTCTCCTGGTAGAGCTTATGCAGCCAGTTGGCACACTCCTGCTCATTATCTGGAATATCCTCCACAGGAAACCGCCTGGATGAGAGGGAGTAAATGATTGTACAGGAGTGTCAGAAACAGTTTTAAATGCACATATCAAGCTGGAAGTGAGCTGGAAGCTGAAGTTCAGCTTCTTGCAAAAAAAAGTCCTACATAACACACGGGCGCAGGATAAATTACTGAAGAAATGAAAAAAGGTGTAAGAGAGTCGTACGAGTTGTGTGAAATTGACTTTGATAAACATTTGCTATAATTATACCTTTAGATTATATTATTTTCTGTACCACTTAGTCCAATTCGGGGGGGGGGGGGGGCTGGAGCCTATCCCAGCAATTAAAAGGTGAAAAGCAGGGTACACACCCTGGACAGGTTGCCAGTCCACAGACATTTTATTTAGGAAAAATTAATCTTAATGAGACCGACAGGTAGCTATATGTATGTCTTTCTATCAAGGGCACGACATACTGAGCAAAGCAAGGCAGTTAGTGAATAATCATGGCCAACCAGCCGTGATGATTACAGTTAAAATGTTTATTTTGCTTATTACAATAATCACAATTGTCTCATTTAAAATCTTCTTTACAAGATAATCTGTACTAATAACTTTCATTTCTTCTAGATTTCAGAGCCAAACGCAGCATGGCAATTATGGCCTGTAGTGGCAGCTTTTCTCCACCAGAGGGCCTTAGGTGATGCTGCTTCTCTCCGTCTGATCTCCAAACTCATATAAAGAATCCTCAAGCATCTAACAATTTGCTTTTCATCATCTGATATGAACAAAAATCAATTAAAAAAAATAATAATTTAAATATTAAGCAAGCTGTGCCACTTTTACTTCCGCCATCAGAGCTTTTAAAGAGACCTGCTTATATGGAGGTGCTGGAGTCCAGCCAGCCACATTCACTTTGTTGAAGCACATAACGCAAAAAGCAGAAAGTCATTCAACCTTTTGTCATGTCCAATTATTGCTAACACCGATTATTAAACAGGAAAGGGAGGGTATAAGCGGCACCCACCTAATACTCATATCAGCTTTGTACTTCTTGCCGTTGACAATGCCCAGGAGAGTGGGTGTCTGGTTGTCTTTGAAGTTAAGAGTCACATCATACACAGCGGTTACTGTAAAAGGAGAGAAAAGCAGATTAAAAACATTTCTAAATCACAATGAGATTAATGTGTGTGTATAAACTCTACCTGTGCCCTTAAGACACTGCAGTGTGGTGGTGAATCCTTTGGTCCGGGGCAACAGGTGATACTTGAGCTTGGGCAGGCCTTTGCTCTCTGCAACCTGCATACTGATTTGGTGTTTCTTCTCTGTAAAGCGGGTGCCCTCGCAGTACAGCAGAAACTGTGGAGAGAAAAGAGCCGTGCTCACAGATGCATGCATATCTACCTACACACAACTATATCATAATAAAATAAATCAAAAGCACAGGCTTGGGATGACCGCTTTCCTCTTCTACCATCCACTCTGCTTGGTTAAATTACAGATCGAGCTCATCTAAGTGAAGAGAATGCGAGAATGAAAGACACCATGTCATCTTATAGGTGCTAAAGCAGCAAAAATATACTGGACTTTCGGGGTAATTAAACGGTTTACTGATCAGGGAAATTTAATGAGTCGCAGTGAAAATCTCCAACATGAACTTATCCTTTGAGAAAAAGGTGAACAATGAACACTGAGACCTGCTGTCATCAGATAAGATATGAAAAATAAACTGTTTTATCCTTATAAAGCAGAAAGTCTAGTACATAAAGTTCACCAAGAAAAAAACAAAAAAACCCCGACAACCTCATGTTGAGAGATGTCAAACAGCTGCTGCACTGAACACAGTATTTCTGTATCACTGCCAAGACAAAGCTAGGTGAGAAACTGGGACAAAGGGCAAATTGGAACATTTTTACATTTTTTAAGGATGAAATGTTTGTTTTCTCATAAAGCTTCAGGAAATTTAAATAAATCAGCTTATCTCCAGTCTGCATCTTTATTTATTAACTTTATACCAACACTTCATTCCTATCAGAACCAGACGGTTGTTTTGTAATCTTGTCCGTGCAACTGGATCAGAGTTGAATGCATGTGATGCAAAAGGCCGGCTAGATGCACGACCCTCACACTTCCAACACATGTCTGACTGTACCTACCCACATATACTCAGGATAGTCTCGGAGCCTGTTCAGGCCTGTGAAGACGGTGTCTCTGTCCTCCTCCCACTTTCTTTTGCAGAAAACGATTTCTAGAAAGTACCAGGTCCAGCCAATTAGAGGAACTTTCAGTAGCTCATGTTTGGCCAGCACTTTTGAACTCTATGGAGTGAAGAAATGCACATGTTTTAATAATGAGGCTTTTCTTAAGGGGTGAAGTAATTAACGGCAGCGAAGGCTGTAAAGACGAGTGTTTGAGAATTTCCTCCCACACTCAAAAGCAAAAGTCACAGTTTGCTTCTCAACTGACCCCTAAGATGCCGTATCTTTCACACATGGTCCAGCCACAGAGGAAGTCAATTTCATAGTTGTGGTTGAGGATGATGATGACGTGCTCCTTGCCAAACTTATCCACCGTAGCCTGGTCGGTGTATAGGGTGCATTCTGTGCCTGACCACCACTCCAGCAGCATCACCAGCTCTGCACACACACACACACACATTAGGAAGCTGGTGACGAGTCATCACCCAGAACTAATAGCAATTTAACATTTTTATGTTGAGGAATCTGTGAGAACATTTCTCTTTTTTAATTATTTTGGTGCATGACAGATTCAATGAAAAGATGATTATCAGTAGTGAGTAAGAGCAGGAGAGTCATTTGTGTCACACAGTTTAAGTAGGTTAAAGTTCATCATCTGAGAGAAGTCAGAGTCACTGTGGCGCAATGCCAGATGTGCATGTGACTAATGAAATATGCAGCTAAAACGCTGCAATGCATTTGGCAGAGAGCCTACAAAAAAAAAAAAAGGGCTTAAAATATGTACATAAGCACCACTGCCTGCAGCATTTTCTCATTTTCACAGTTTTTAAAATGAAAAAAAGACAGAAGCAGAGAGAATCGTCTACTCACGGCTCCAGAGGGAGTAGGAGAGCCGGCAGTTGATTCTGCGGTAGAGCTGCCTGTTGATCGGCCAGAGGATGCAGGTGCACAGCTGGATGAAGTTTATGATGAGGCCGCTCACCACAAACACAAAGCCCATCAGCAGCTGCAGGATGAACAGGCTCTTCAGGTATGCCAGCAGAGCCATGGCTGAGGAGCCTGGAGGGCTGAGGAGGCTCCTCTCTATACACCACGACCAACCTGACGGAGAGCAGAGCCACAAAGATGACTACAGTGGAGCGGAGATGTGCAAGCAGCACGAGAAGGGAAAAAAAATAAATAAAGAGAGGGGTTGCAGGCGAGCGGGGTGGCAAACAAATACATGTCGATAGCGCGGCGTTGACAGGAGGGTGTGGCCCGTTCAGCTCGGCTGCGCTTCAGGAAAATCTTTATTTAAAAGTGAAAAAAAAAAGACAAGTCTTCTTACCACGGTGGAATTTCTTTATAAGCCGCGTTTACACGGTCCTTCGGCCAATACCATGGACCTGTGGAAGACAGCAGAGGAGGAAACAAAGTTAGCAGATTTCTGGCTGCTGCAAAGTGTCCTTCTTTAATGTTCCGTGGGTGTCTCGCTCAACAGTTTGAATTATATCAGCAGATAAAGAAAGCAGTGATGCGGCCTCGATCACTCTGTGTGGGTGGCAAGTTAATACGACATGTCTCGCAAAGTAATGTGGCAACATGGATGACGCATAAAGACGGTTGAACAACAAGTTTTTATTTCAGCCGAGCCGATTTTGATCTAATGGCACAGTTTCTGGGAAATGTAGGAAAATGTCTTTTCCATCAAATTTCTGAACCCACAAACTCAGAACTTTATTCCAACAGAAGTGATAAAATCTTAATTTTTGACAATATGAAGCAAATAAAAACACCTCCATCTCCACTGCAGCTCTTCTCAGGTTTGCAGTGATTCAAATGAAAGACTTTGTCCTCTGGACAGCTGGGCAGACAGAAGGAGACATTACTGATCTTGACAATAGTGACAGCTGTGGTCCACGAAGCTCTGCTTAGAGAGGCCAGACAGAGCCCTCCGTACTCTAGGCTTATAAAAGTTGCATTTTCCTCCGCCAGGTGAACTAGACACACCTGATTAGCTCTGGGTCAGGATGTGACTGTGTCAGATCACGAGCTCGACAACAAACTGGAGAGCAAGTCCAGGCTGTTTGTGCAAAGCAGGCTGGGATAGGCTGCCTACAATACAGAGTTAAAACAGCAGGAGCCCAAACTGGAGGTCCTCCATCATGGTTTATAGATCATTCTGCACGCAACAGATCAAACTGGGATTACATTAATATCTGACATTTCTGTTCAACATCACAATCAACGTTTATTAGAATGACAACAAATCAAGAGGTCATAAATGCACTGTTGTACAATGACACCAAAGCCCATTAGAGTGTAGGTCAAGCCCGTTTTAACGCAGTTCTGATGACCACTTCTAATCTGTAACCTGTGGACTGCTGGTCGAACCACCTACTTTGTTCTACATGACCCTTTTGAGTGGAGTAGAAAAACACTAAAACAATACAAAATTTTGCCAGAGTAATTCAAATGCAAATATTAGCACATAAAGTCAATATTAAGATATCCATGTTCCTATAAAAAACAATGCACAAATAGTTAAATAGGGAATAAAAGATCATGGGTAGGATTATACAACCGACTGTGCAACATCAACATTTGTTCAGTCGCCTCCCTTTTTTTTGCCAAAACTGCACAATCCCGTGTAGTGTTTTCCTGTATTCTAGACAACAAGGGAGATGCAAACATTGTGCAACTGTCGCGTGTCCCAATGACAACACTTCAGCTCAGACAGTCTTGTTCAGTGTCTGAAATAACTTCTGGCTTTACTTCAAACATCATTGTCTGATACAAAGTGCACTGAATACGCAGTGTAGGAACATAGACCCTGCATGAATTACTTATAAAGCACAAGGAATTAAAACATTTCCACCCACTTTCACCTCTAGCCTGCAACATTGTGCTTACTTCTGAAATCAAGCAGGCTTCAAATAAATAACATAGTTTAGACAAGGCCAGATGAACGAAGGGATGCGACAAGTCTTTTCCAGTGCAATCAGCCTCGCTCTCACACAAATATCACAAATATCTCAGAAGCTTTGCAATAACGGCTGGATGTGTCCCACGTATCAACCAGAGGCCTGATGATCAGCCCGAACATGCACGGATGTCTGTGCATTATGTTACAGGTGTGACCTTTGCTCATATGGGGTGACAGTAAATGGGAGGGTAAAGTTACATTACTGTATGTTGTCTCATTTGTGGATGACTTCGCCAAAAAGCAGAGGCTGCCGCATACTTAATGTGATTTATTTTTTATTTTTTATTTTTTAAGCAGCTTGAAAAGATAAAACAGATGTAGGACGTGTAATGGGTTATAAAGCTCAGATGTAGTAGCGGTGAAAGTATTATTCAGCCTTCATCTGGGATGGTTTGTGTTGCATTTATCATTTAATTGTCTTACAGTCTTCAGGTTTCCACCCTGATCCTGATGTCCAATATATTCAGCGACCAGAAAGACAAACTTGTGATAAAACTATGTCAGAACATGCAATAAACACACGTTATGTGTGTATTGACCCATTTTTTAAATTATTTTAATAGCTTTGTCGTGACAAACTAAGATGCAATATGAAATTCAACCAAAAGCATCAAGCAGGTTTGAAAGAGAGGTTAGGGTTGCTAGTTCTGTTTCTGTTTATATCTTTAGCGATGAAATTCAGAATCGATTCCTGAACCTAACCACACACTTAGTCGCTCTTGCTGTGTTTTACATAAGCTGCCATTGGAGAAGTTCCCTGGCCAACTACTGCTGTGGCAACAAACAGGGACTCACACAAGAGATCTGCCTGATATATCATGAACTTTGTTCTCATCCACCCCCCCCCCCCCCCCCCCCCCCCCACACACACACACACACACACACACACACCCCTTCCCTCTGTGCTCTCACCTATCTGCTTCAAATCGTACTATGAAACCAGAATTAGCTGACAACATCTTTCAGGTTAGAATAAGTTTGACGCTGCACGCCAAGGCCTTGAACGAATGACAGAACCAAAGTTTCCTCACATGTTCGAATACATCTTAAATAAAACAAAAAGATTTTAATTTCCACTTAGTACAAAAGTGTCTAAAATCTAAAAGGAAAAGCCAAAGAACTCCTGAGAGCAGACTGGCCTGGTTTCACTTCTGCGAATCAACCCGAGTCCTCTGGAACGGATTACATTTTGGGTTCAGGCGTCAACAAAACTCCCATCGGGAAAGCCAGAACTTGTCATTACATCTATCGTTAACCCCATTTCCACCTTTGAGACTTGCATGGTGCAATTTCCTTTTGTCTTATCAGCCGACAACATGGCTGAACGGGCTTATCTGCTGATTATCTCAGTTTACGCCTCTGACTCACCTTTTAAAATATTACAAGGCGCTATTCGCTCTTACACGATATCTGCACTGCTGGGATGTTCATACATAAACATACACTAATCAAAAAATCTTATCACGATAATAAGAGTAAACAGCACTCAAGCAGGCATAATTGTTTGGGTCAGCATTCCAGGTCAGTCATTTGGCTTTTTTATGTTAGCTTGTCAAAAAAAAAGGAGTAAAAACCCCCTTTTAATCCAAATGCTCATACTTGCTCATGAAGGCTTGATGAAACTACAGGGGATTTCTCAGAAACGAGGGAAGAAAAACATCCGCAGTTCATTTGTGAGATAAAGATGTCTATAGAAACGACATTTAACAGCCTGTAGAAGGTATGTAGGCCCAACCTGGAGGAAAGATTAGTAATGCTGACCGAGTCAAAGCTGCTTAGAGCTGGACAGCTGCTTCTGCATGCAGCTTCTACACAAACAAATAACTGCTTGTAAGGAATTCTCAATAAACAAAATGAAGCTGAAGAGTTCATTTACATACACCCACTAAACTAATGAGAAAAAAAAACTAGTCTTGCTTTGTTGCTGCTCCATTTTTAGGACATTTTAATTCAGCTATCAGAGGACTGTTACACATGCTAATGTCAGGCCCTGAAATTCTACACTAACTTCTATAAGTTCCTCATAAATCATAGAAGACTTATCTCGGCATGCTGCCGCGATAGACCCAACCGCCCCTCAAGCATTTGACTTACCAGTACACATAGTAGGCCATGGCCATGAATACCATGGCCCCACAAATCCCAGTGAAGATCATGACGGCGCTCTGGTTCAGCATTTTGGCTCCTGGTATCCCACCAATTCAAAGCCAGAATAAAAAAAATATAGAGAAAAAGTACAGGGCTGCAGAGAGCAGTGGACAGTCACAAGCTGGTCTGATTCAGAACCATGATAATCCCACGGAAAGAAAGTGGGAGATTATGATGATGACAGCAGAATGCAACCAGAGCTCAGACCTGTAACCTGCCTGACCAGCAAAACACCTTTCTGTTGGTCAAAGTTACGACCATGAGGAAAAAAATCTTAACAAAAAGAACACATTTCCGTTGTGAGCAAGCGCTCGAAGAAACCTAATAATTAGAGCTCAATAATAAACGCAAGGGAAGTTGGCTTGGAAGATAGCTCACTTCAGGACGGAAGGAGGTACACATGTACTGTAAGCAGGGTCTTGCATGGATTCCCATCCTCTAATCCAGTGGATCAGATTAGTGCTGATTACCAGGCTATGGGCACCCTGGATATGTCACATTTCATTAACATTAGCAAAGAACAAGCCTGGGTTCTCTCTAGTCAGGGTGAAGTTGGCAGCTGTTATGCTACAGAAACCAGCCACAATGTAGGTTTTTCTCAATTCACCTTGCCATTAGCCACCTGTTGGCAACACCTTAAATGAGGTAAGTGGTGATTTCCAAGGAATGATTAACACACCGTGCATCCTGACTGGTGAAATGTAATTAGGGATACATTATCCTAAAGCCTGGAAGTCAGAGATGCTTGTTGCCATGTTTGCTTTCTCTGTTTTTGACAGTAAGCTGTACAGAAAAGGGGTTCCAGCAGCCATCCAAAATCATTACTAACAAAGTTGTACCAATCTGGCAGACAGCAACTAGGGTCAACCAAGGCAAGTAGACCAAAGGTTGAAGTGTATGCCTGAGGCCTTACCAAAAACAAATGGAGATATAAATACACTGTGGTATCTGAGCAATGAAGGTCCTTCATGTTTCAAAGCTCTCAATCCTCATATAGCACCAGTATAGTCCCCTGAACTCAAAATCAACCAAAGGTAGCCCTTCGCATGTCACCTGGATTCCCCTTCTATCACTAAAGCTAACTGATAATGTTGGTCTCCAAAACAACAATTTAAAGCATGATTTAAAAAGATCTTGTCCTCGGGTAATAATACAATAATCCATGGGACAGGACATAATCTAGAAAAAATGGCTAAATAATATGAATAATTCAAATACTTTGCCTAAGTAATTGGAGAAAGGTTCATTCCAGAAATTACAAAAAGCATTAAATGAGGTAAACAGTTGGCTGAGGCAGGGCCTTGTATGCCTCAGACACAATTCTAACCCTTTCAAGGCTGCTTCAGCGCTTGTGTAGAGGTGGACCTACTAATAAATGATGACTGATAAGACTAAAAGACACATACGTTTCTTATTGTTGTAGTCAGTGAATGATGGGACTAAAGGCAAAAAGGAGAAGGTGTTATTGGGTGAAAATGTCAAACTGCTTTGTAACACCAATCTGAATATGAATGTTCGAAGATAGTTTGCATTTAACCACACAGTCACAGAGGCAAGTAATTGGGTAAGTAGACTCCACAATACTACAAGAGTCTTCGATTACCATCGAGACATCCTTGCTCAGATAAAGGCTTATCAACATCATTATGCTTCAAAGTCCTATAGGGCACAACTGTGCTTAAAATGCAGATAACAAAGATCAATGGTTTACTATGTATAGGCATGTGACTGCACTTTGTACCAAACACATTCTGAGATAGACATTTCATTATAGATGATCTCAATATGATAACTTTTTAGGAAGAAACAGTACTGCAGTAACAAAAAAAGTGTGTGTGTCATTTAGTAAATAACCTTTTGCTGGCAGGAAACATTTCTCATCAGGCTAGAACATTTAAGTTTTGTTCCAGTTTATTCCGCTTACTTCACAACATAATTAAGTTGCAGTAAACTTTTATCCAATCAAATTATTATTATAATCAGCGGACATTTGGTCTCTGAAATCAGTATGATGGAAATAAGATTATTAGAAAAGTTTCTAAGTTTATACAACAAAGTTATGATAAACTGATCCTAATGATAACAAATGCCTTTGTTCTTGAGTCATTCATATCCCACTTTTGTTAAATAATTATTCCTAAAAGTTAATGCTTACTTACCCAACAGTACAATTAACATTTACCACGGTTAAAATCAGCTGCTTAAATGTTTACACGTGAATAAAGACGGGCTCCACAACTGGTGGATCAATATGGCCCATATAACATTATCTTTTATCTGTGTGTCCGCATGAACATGAACAGTGTTGAAATGATCACTAATAAACATTACAATATTGTGTTTAACGGTGCCTGTAAAAAAGGAAGAGAGAAAGAAGAAGAAAAAGAGAAGATACAAATGATGACATTTGCTTCACTTGTCTGATACACCATGCTTGTCGCGAGACTTGGGTTAGCTTAGCCCGTAGACACACACTGGAATGAACTACAGTAACCTCACGTCTTCTGTGTGGCGTCACACCGGTGCGTAGGTCAACATCCGAGGAACACATGATGTACAGCGGGACAGAGGCGCTGACATTTTATTTATTTGTTTTTGTTAACCTAACAATGCCCTGTTATCAGACCTGACGTGCTCAACTGTGTTATGTTTTAGTCTCTTCACGCTAGTTTGATTCAGAGGCAAGAGCGCTGCCAAAGTGCTCAACTGTCAGTTCATAGCTGGACAATCTGCACCAATGCGGCACTTGTGGCTGGTAAAAGCTCAGTAACTAGATAAACAGTATATCCCTTCCTTCCAGCCACTTACAACGCTTATCTTGTGACACACATGGCTTAGCTGCGGCCGGAGTAGTAAGCTAGCTGCCCCGTGAACCTAAAGTTGCAGACACCAATCATTCGCTATGTGCATACTTTGGAAAATATACACACCTGTCCAGCTAGTCCTGTGGGTAACAATAAATGAGTGAACAAGTCTACATAAACCTAACATTGCAACAACCGAGTAGGGCAGCGTGCGCAGCTAACGGTAAATGTTAGCATGCTAACGTAGCAAATTCAGGATATCAAGGGTGATAATTGCTTTTGGTGAAAGAGTGGAGTCGGTCTGCTGGACTGCTCTCATGCTAATAAATGTCAACTTGCCCCATAATGACAACATCCTCCGTAAACAAGGGACGGTGGTTGTACTATGCTAGCTAGCCTGCTCACGTTAGCACCCAGTTTCAGTCACAGTCCTCTAGTCTTACCTGAGGATAATTCACTTGGGGGTCGGACGAGTCGGTAGACTTTTTAGGATTGTCTGCTTTCTGGCCTTCGGGGGGCGTAAAAAGAACCTGTCAATGAACACGGCTTCACTTAGTCCGTTTCCTGGAATGCAATAGAAACTTGAGGTAATGCGATTTGCACGAGCGCTATTGTTTGTCGGTTAAAGCCCCACATTTCCTCCAAGCCCATCTGAAGGTGGCAGGTCCTACATCCGGTCCGGCCCCTCATTCATTTTCACACATAAATATACGATCTGCGTGAAACGGTGGACCTCTACAGCCCCGCACCGGTCTGCAAGTCACATTACATGTAATGGTCATGTGTATTTGTTAATGGCCTTTTGTTTGTTTTTGTCTAATTTTACTGATTCCGTTTGAAAACAAATGTCTCACAGCGCATCCATGTAAAATAATGAACTACGAAGTATTTCTCATGTACTCTATTTAAACGTAGAAAGCATTTCTTTGTCACGGAAGGAAAATCTGGATCTTCATCTTCTAAGTTATTTAAAACAAAAAGTATTACCCACCCACAAGTTCACATTACAAGCATAGGGATAATTTTTTGTTTTGTTTTTAATCCTATTAAAAAAAAAACTAAATAATTGGTGATTTGGGTGGATTATCTTCTCCATATATATGTTTTATCAGACTCTCTACTCAACGCTTTGGGCTAAAACATTTAGCCTTTATTTTCCTGTAATAATGTGTGAAATTGATAAATTTCTTGGCCATGCATTTGAATTGGTATAAGACCTTACAGTCATTGTATACGACTCTATATTTTCTTTTCCTTGAACCCCAGCTCAGAGTATGCAGCTTCATTACATCACAAGTCTCTCACATACTGTCTTCTGCCCTCTGCTGGTGTGTACTTAGAACTGCACCTAACCCTGGAGGTTAGATGAGGAGATGAGACACTTCTTCTCTTAACAAAAGAAAGAGAATGTATTCACAGTAACACCTGGCTTCACCCACTTAATATCATCCCCTGCATGCTAGTCTCAAATCTTTTAACAAGTCTTAACTTTGCTGCTGTATCAATGCCGGTGTTGCTCAGACATACTGGCGTGTCTGGTTATTTGGGCTAATGCTGGCTATTCTTACTGTGGATTAGTGCTGTGTCACCCAGCCGTAATCGCACAGCGAAGTAAGCATCTGGCACAACAACAGAGACTTTGCTGGTTACCTTTCTTTACTCTTTGAAAAAGCACACTCTTTTTAAATAAAAGTATAAAATAAAATGCAATCATGCAACATTTGGTAATGTTAAATCTGTAAACTTTGTCTGAATTTTGGCATAATCTGGGGTTAAACTCATAGATTGTTGTCCTATTCACTGACCCAAACTGACTTTGATTCGAGGATTTCAAGTCTGTATCATATAGAAGTTGTCATTTGTATGCAGGTGTAGTAAAATAACCTCAGGGAGCAACAACTCCCTCATGTGAACTCTTTGTTGAACAGTGGCTCTTACCTGCACCTTCCAGACGTAGATTTAATAACCATAAAGAAAAAAAAAGAAGAAAAAACTAAATATACCAGTATTCTAAAAAACTAACAAAAAAAAAATGAGAAATCTTGCCTGTAGAAGAGTCATCTTAACACTTTACAGGGGACAAAACAAAATGACCAAAATACAACCAAAAAAAAAAAAAGAAATCAACACGAATTCAGTAAAAGATTAGTAATTTATTATAATTTCTGTTCATATAATGCTCTGTAACAGAGCAACAGTTCAAGGTTTGGCACTTTGCTCTCTAACACTATGTGTGAGGATCTACTGTAAGAGCACAAAAACATTCACAACCAATGTTTTACTTTTCTAACCCTGTTAAGGCTACACAGCGCTGTCTCTTGTAAAGACTCTTTTGAGATATGACAACAGTCAAGAATGAAAGCCGTAACCATTAGTAAGTATATTAAAGATTATCTGTGCAAATACCTCAATTTGAGATGTTCAGGACATGAATCTAACATGTTGCACACCTGCTAGTTCAAGAAAACATTGCATAATTAAAAAAAACTGGTGATTAAAAAAGAAAGTTAATTTAAAGGACGGTATGTTATGTAAGCAATTAGCATGATTATCATAACAGTTACAATTTCTCTAAAATAAAGCAGTGAAATCATCTGGAACCATAAAACTAGACAATGGATCAATTGCATAAGGTGTTCAACATTTTGAGGGAGCTAGAATTACACATCATAGCACTTGAAATGAATCTAATCATAATGTGTGAGGTGGCAACACTTTTTGAAGTGATACAACACCCAAGTGCATTTGAAGCACATTGCATGCATTTATAAGGTTTTTATCAAAATCATTTCAGGAAAAAATGTGCATAATGCTTCTGCACTATGCATTCTGATCTAACACAGCATGTGTTAATGCCATTACAAATAGTTTATTAGTGTGCTTATAATGCTCTATGAGCAACACAAAGTACAGATGTATGGTCATGTACACATCATTACTTTTCTTTTCAGTAGAACTGGAATGAGTTGTTTTACATTAAGAACTGTGTTAAGGAGGATTCAAGTACATTTAAGCCGCCCTTTTACCTAAACACCATTGTCTCTTTTTTTAATTTTGAAAAAGGGCAGATGCGGTCTACAGTGTACAGACACGTATGGCAGTGATACCAATGTGTTTCTGAGCAGAGTACATACAATACATCCTGTTGACCGCTCCTAATACATGGTTATCCTCTCTCAGAGGTTATGTAAGGCAGAGACATGACGTCTTTCATGTGAAAAATCCTACAGGTGTCCGGCTGACTGCCCAGATTTGTACCAACACGATGTGAATGTTCCTAGAAAGTCTACTGTCTTTAGTGAGGCGGATTTTATAAAACCTTAGCTTCCACTACAATGGCAGGATCCTCGATGTCAGCTTTGCTCTGGACCATCCTCAGCTCCAGCTGGGCAGGACTGGGCTTCTTCCCTGGGCCAGCCATCTCTGAAAGAAAGAAGAAAAAAGGACAGCGGTTAAAGCACCAGGTTTGTAAACCTTTGGTTTACTTGTCAACCTAGAGTTTATTTTCATTTAAATTACTCCAAGAGAAGCAAACATGACATTACTTGTTGACTTCCTTGTACATTAAAGCTCAACCATATCTGTGGAACATCAGCACTAAGGGGAGAGTGAAATGATGGCAGCTGCCTCCACACAATGTTAACCATCAGTTGCTGTATTACTGTTATTTCTGTAAATACAATAATAACAACAGAAGAGAGCTCTTGTCCAGGAAATAACTTGGAGAGCTCTCATGATGCACAAACACACACAGACCCTACCATTGGCATAAGTGATGGTCCTTTGAATGACATGGTGCATGACTGAGACGGTTTTCTCACAGGCAGTCTGCAAGAAAAAAAGAAACATGAAAAGGAGGAAAATATATCTAGTGGCATATAGAAATGTACAGTGAGGATTTCATTAGATTTTCACTGAAAATACACATGCAGCATTGACCTTTAGGTCCTTGGGGTGATTGTGAGTCCAGGCTAACAACATGGCAGCAAATAGGTCCCCGGTTCCCACAAACACAGCATCCACTTTGGGGATGTCCAGGCAGATTTTTTGACTGGTGCTGGTCCCATCTGCTTTCTCTACAGGAAAAAGGACAAACAGGATGACCAGGGACCTAAACTCCAGAAGTCTTATTACCTTTAAAAGAGAGCATCCCATTCACCGAATTTAATACAGCATAACTTTTCCTGTTTACCTACAGACTTGCAGATGGTATCGTACAACAACTGCTCTCCCACAGAGAGTTCAATATTCAAGTCAAGCTAAAGCAAATGACAAAGTGTCTGTTTATATAAGAGGGAGGATGGCGCTCTGTGAGGAGAGAAGTTGGTACATTACTCATTTTTTGGCTCCCAAGTGCCACCAGGAACTGATCCCCGCATTTTGATGGCAGGTCTGTACTTGTAAGGACCACTGTCTCTGGGCCCATTTTATGAAGCAAGTCCATCACCTAAAAGAAAAGATAAGGCTTCATCTTCTCATGCTTCATATTAAATCTAAATGCAGCAAACAGGAAATGCTTCTCATGCTCACCTCAACAGCATCGTCCTCCGTGTTAATTTTCCTACCAGTCAACAGCCTAGAGAAAACCCAAGAGGTACAGCGTTTTCAGATTTCTTTCCAGTTTATTTCATACTGTGTTGATTCATTTCTTCCTCTCTTTTCTTTAGAGATCTTTTATAATGCACTCACTCTGCTTCAAACTGATTGGGGGTGAGGATGTTGGCCAAAGGCACTACTTTGTTCTTATAGACTGGCAGCAGGTTTTCTGGAACATACTGAAACAAGAAGCATTTCCTCCACTTTAACTGTCAAACCGCTTTAACAAAATATCAAACTGTCCAAAGAGATGTTATGAATTATGATAAAAAATTGGCAAACTCAACAAATCAGAATACAGTTTACGTTGTGCTTTAAATGTTGTACAACACATCCAGATGTAAGAAAAATAAATGAATAATTAAAGACATCAATATAAAAACACATGGGAGATTAGTCTAGCATGCTTACCATAGCACCTTGGTCTCCCATAACAGGATCACAAACTGTGAGGGAAAAAAAAACAACAACTTAAACCTAAGATTGGGAATGATATTAAAACTACTGTCATTAAAAAAAAAAATAAAAAATTTTAAAATGAAAAATCTAACCAATACTGACCATATACCAAGCTGGGATTGACCTTCTTCAGCTCCTGGATCATATCAACCACTGTCTCCAGGAAAGACGTGTCCCTGCTGTACCCTTAGCCACAAGAATCAGAGAGACAATCAATCAGCAGTCAAACTGTAAGTTACTGCGACCAGTGTTTCACTTCTCACATCATGAAGCTGCTTAAAAGTAACTACTTTATTATTATTCTTTTATATCTGCAAGAAGATGCTACTAATCCAATATTTATGTCTGGGATTTCTAAGCCTGATCCTCAGGGGCCACGGCCCTGAAGGCTTTGATATTTACCTGCTTTAATTTACTTCGTCATATTAACAGACCAGGCTTGTGTAGAATTCGAGAACAAGTTGTTTCAATTTTATTTATTAGGACAGGATGAGAGTTAAACATTTTATGAAATATGAATGTAAACATCCCGGACGATAACCTGAGGCTAATTTCCAAAAAATGAAATAAACAATATAGAAAAATATGAACACATATAAAAGTCCAGTTGTAGAAGAGCAAAAGGCCCCGACACGTCTCAGACTATATTAAATGTATGAAAACAATCAGAGTGGAGGAACATTTTAGCTGCACACTCAGTTAAGTTGTTTCTGATATATGGAAGTTTTGATTAAAACTGACAGTTCTTGTTTTTGATCTTTTTCTTGGGTTTTAAATGACTGTGGAATCTAACACAATACGTAGACATTTAAATTTAGCAGCAAACATCAAGGTCCATCCCTTTCAGAAAGAGTTTTAGACCGTTTTACCCCTCGATGTTTGGCGAAAGTGCATGCATTCTGTTCATACAGCAGCTTCATGAGCATCTCTTACATGAGTTTAGATCACAGCATCGTCTGTGTGTATACATTATGGCAAGAGATTGGTAAATCATTAATGAAAAAAGAGATTGGCCCAACAACTGATACCTGCGGACCACAAGCATCACAGTCCAACCATGGAGATTTAATACCATCCATGAACACATACCGTACCGTCTCCAGTGTGATCAGCATGACTTGAACCATGCAAGCACATGATCAGAGACATTAAACCGAGTCAGCCTGAATAATAAAAATCTGGTGGTTTGCAGTATCAAAAGCCTTCTTCAGATCCAGAAATACTGCACCAACACAGGCAGTGTCGAGCAAACAGCAGCTGTTAAAGGATCCATTTAGTTTGAATCAAGTGTTCTGGAGCAGGGAAACCTCTAAAACCTGCAGGGTTGTGGTCCCCGAGGACTGGAGTTGGAGAACACTGCTCTTTATATTATATGGACAATAACTCAAGCCTTAAACTCACCTGTGAGAATGTAGTCATAGTGGATGACCTTATTGAGCTTGATGCCCTCATACAACACATTGAGCTCCTCTGCGGTCAGTACTTGGCCCTTCCAGTGGGCGTAGCCTGGGAACAGAGTAAATGTTGAGTGGACTCAAACTAAAGACAAACAACAAAACCGTGTTTTTTTAATTTTGGTTGCTACATAAAAAGATATTAAGAGGAAATCTACTGACTTTAAATTGAGATATTTTTTGTGACCATGCCACATATATTTACACTTTTCACTTTTTTTTACTCTGCATCAGTTGCTGTTGTGTAATTCTGACAAATGCACCCCCCCCCCCCCTTTTTTTTGTGGTGCTGAGGGCCAGGAGAGGCCTCCACAGACTGAATGGTAACCTTGTATCCTGGCTGCCAGCTCCCTCTTTTCTTTGTCTCATTTTCACCCTTAACCCAGAATAAACCCGCAGAGGTTGTTCTGGCTGCAAATGACTAGAAACAAAACGCACACGCAAACACGGGAGGATCGAGTTCAGACCAAGACCGAGTTTTTACCCTGAATGCACCTCGAGATGAAGGCTCACAGCAAAGTAGAAGCATGTGGTGGGCTTACGGGGGGGGGGGGGGGGGGGGGGGGGGGGGCGGGGATGTGTACACTACTGTTGCCTCCACTGAAAGTTGACATTTAAGAATATAAATGCTTTCGAAACTGGACATAGCCTTATAATCTCACATTTTTAGCATTTAGGACAAATCTCCTAAACTAATTAGCTTCCTCTTTCCAAAGAGCAGAACTTTAAACTGACTCAAGTGGTTGCTGTGTAAATGTCTCCTGACCCTGTGGTGGAATCACATTCTTCACATACTTGAACACTTGAACTCCAGTTAATAATCCCATCATCTCTGCGTGTGTCCTGAGCGAACCCCCCCACCCCCCACCCCTTCACTGTGTTCTTGTTTTCCCTGATGGTGCAGTAAGAAGCATCTCTGCTTTCTCACTGTGAGACGGTGACACCAGATATCCGTGGAATAAGGCTGACCTCAGTTTCTGTCCAACATGCATTAGAAAGCATTTTTATTTTTCAGAAAGTTAATTAAGAAGCATTGTTTGGGAAACAAAGTAGGCGTCTCCAAAGTCACCTCTAGAATCACTAAAATCTAAAGTCTTCCAATCTCAGTATGCTGATAATCTTAATCTAAAAACACAGGCATCACATGGAACTTCAGTTGAAATCCTTTAGGCATCAATATACACCCTCAGAAAAAGGGTTCATGTTTTTAAATGGCAATCTGATCTTAAAACATCATCTCGGTGTCAGTCATTGCAGATCTAGGCAATCATTCATCTGACTTAAAACTTGGTGGCCGTGTTGTGGAGTTGAATGAGTGCATTGTTGAGTTTGAAGACATTTAAATGAGGGGTCTTCTCTTTGGTGGGTTAGAATTTGGGTTAGGGTGCAGCCTAACCCAAATTGGACCCTGTTACCTTGTTGCCAGGCAACATTATTAGAGGCACCGCGGCTCCAAAGAAGACTTTATAGTCTTATGCTCAATAACATGTGCGTTAAATAAATGTGGTCACTATGGCACAAAAACCATAAAGAGATTAGTGCTATTTTTTTGGAAGTGGGGCTGGATAGTGTTTAGGAATGGTTACTGCCTTACTGGCAGTATACAGCAGTCAGAGTGCTCTCAGTTGGGAGAATCACAAGTTAACAAAAATAAATAAATAAAAGACAGACAAAAAAAATATCAATAGCACTTATTAAAGAGACAGTGTGTAACTAATTTGGCTTTTAATTTGGCTATATTTGCAAAAATCAAGTGTCACTTTCATAAATATGTATTTTATCTTAGTCTAATCACAATCGTATCCAAATGAAAGTGTTCTTGTAGCTTAGAATGAGTTATTTAT
>JAOXYM010000013.1:21080669-21096202 GCA_028567055.1 Leptatherina wallacei
CCCTGTGCATTCTGCACATCTGTATGATGTGATATGGTGACATGGACTTTCTGTTCACCTTGTTTGGACTGATTATTTGCCTGAAATTGATTTATATACATATACATACATATATGATCTTTATATTCTTTTTATGTTCTTCATATTCTAAAACAGATTTCCTACTTTTTTGTAAAGACTATTTTGGCCAGATTGCTACTGGCCTGGTTAACTGGAATGACAGACAGTCTCTCTGGATTATCACAAGAATTATTTGGGTTGTCTTTGGAGCTTGTAATCCAAATAGGAGGTGAAAAGGTCAGTGAGGATGAAGAGGAGCAATCAGTAACCAGTGTGGAGTCCAGTGCTGCTTTGGATCGAGTCATTGCCAGTCAGTGATGTGAAGCTGAAATAAATGCATGAAAAATGAAAGTGCACGTGTACCATAAGAGCAAGTTGATAGCATGTCAGCTAAAAGAGTTGGCCCATTCCCTGAAGAGATTCAAATTGTCAATAAGAAACAGTTAGGGAGATGAAGGACTGCCTGCAGCTGACTAAAATGTCCAATGTTTTTTTTTTCTCTTAAGGAAATGCAAAGTCCTGCCAATTCACCCGTCAGTTCCCTTGTTTTGTTTAATTTAGTTTCTTCCTTTGTGCTCTTCCGACATACCACATATAATAGCATGACTTATAAGGCACAAAGGTGTCGAGTTATTGTGGTTACCAGACACATTAATGTGATCATGTCCCCAGGGGACCAGCTTTTATTAAATGTCAAAATAATTGCTTTACCTTTCAAGAAGCAATTAGCAGAACTGGAGGTTAATCATTGGAGCTGAATAAAGAGGAAGAAAATTATTAAAATATTCAAGCACATTATTTACTTTAGCGACTTCTGTACAGCCAATTTACTGTTCACATCACGGAGATCCCTAGAATCATCTGCATTAGTGATGGTTGGATCATTCACATTAGATAATATAGTTTTTGACTTATATTTTAACTGCATAAAGTGTGGAATGAGTAACACAGCTAAACGTGTGGTTAGATTTCCCCCCAAAATGACCAGTTGTGCTGGTCATTCCCAAGTTGATCCCACTAGTGATTCCACAAGTGTTTAGGTTTCGGTCTAGGCTCACAGCAGGCCATTCCATGTTCTCCACTCCCAAATTCTGGAGGTATTCTGTAACAATCCTGGGTCTGTGAAGGAGGGCGTTGTCATCCTTGCGGATGGAGTTAAGTTCCGGATTTTGGAGATATGGGATCACCACTGGCTCCAAAATCTTATTCCAACATGTCTGTCTATCAGTTCGGTGCCAGGCAGATGCCAGTCATAGATCTGGTAATTGCACACACTGGCAGTACTTGAAGCTCAAAACAAGAATAGAAACCAAACAGGAGAATATTGAAGTGGATTTTTGCACTTTTTGTGGGGGCATCACCCACACATTTAGCTGTGTTGCTCATTCCACAGAAACACAATCCTTACAATTTATACCTTGTTATAAATGTGAATAATCATGCATTCCAATTATGTATAATACAACTCCAATTTGTATTGTTGAAGGGGAGAAATAATCAACCAAACACAAATTATTTTACTTAATAAGTTTACATAAAGGAAGTTAATGGCTAACACAGTGCAGATGTGGTAAGAGGAAATTAGGACTGAGTGTAAAGGAACAGAAAGCACTACTAACATAAACAAGACAACACACTAAAGATGTAAAACAAAAACATGACATAAACCAGAGGACAATGTCCATAGACTGTGACATGAGTAACCACTTACATTAAGAATCTACTAGCAAATTAAAAACCTCTAGACCTCAATGTCAAAGAGACAATCTGTCTTAGATGTCTCAGTATGAGTCGTGGAAAGCAACAGGCTGTCTCTAGCCTGAGAGTCACAGAAAGCTCTGGTCCAAACCAACATTTCTGGGTTACAAGTTTTCCACCTCATTCTGGACTTTTGACAAAGTTAATTCCGCTTCATCTATATTATTATATTAAAGAAGTTCATAGTCAAGTGAACAACAACCTCATGGGTATTCATAAAACTCTTCATCTCTCTTGCAGGCAGAATATTGTATGTGGCATTTTCCCACTGCAATATTTTCTAAGATACAGCTGTTATCAACATCATTTGCCAACACTGTCATTGTCAGTTAAACAGATATTAACACAAGGTTGTGACAAACATGATAAAACCTGATTTTTTTGTGGATGTCCCAGTGCAGTGGCACTTCCTTCTGAGTAGGAAAGGGTTTTAATTAAACCTCCAGACACGAGGGCTATCGATAAAGTTTTCACAACTTAATGCCCTGTGAGTGGCTGCCATGAATGTGAAGAGATTGGTTGGGGTTATTTACACCTTGGGGGAAGAGTTAATCTACCCTGATCTCTAATCAAATATGAAGAGATTGTAAATACCGCAGAATAATCCACCCAATTTTTATGTCGAGAGTCAGGTGACTGCCTCTTTTTACTATTAAATAAAATGAAATAAAAAGAATGAAGATTGATTAGATGACAGTCTTATGGTGAACATGAAGCATCCAAGGACAGTGCAATGGTTAGAGGTGCTGCCGCCTCACAATAAGAGAACTCCTGGTTTGAGGTTGGTAGGTTAGGTTCTAAATTAACCAAAGCTATGATAATATATGGTCTGTACATTGTTTTATTGTCTGGCAGTGTGCCCAAAGTGTGCCCTATATAAAGTGGTAGATGGATATATGTCACTTCTCAAGCATTACTATCCAGCTCCACCTTCATGTGATTGAATATGATTATTTCTGCCCCCCAAAATACCAAGAATGTTATAGCCCAAATGTCAAACCAAAGACTTCAAAAATGTCATGTCATGAAGCAAAGAGTGATGCCATGATGATTACATCCACTAATACTATGGTCTGGGTGAATACTTGATTCTGATTGGCTACAGGGTGTCTGTTAAAAAGTGTTATAGGACACCAGTTAAAAAAAGTGAAATAGCCTGATTGTTCTAAGTTATTGCACTGCCTAAAATGGTAGTTGGTAGCCGTGGCAACAGAAAGTCAGAACATACTTCGCTAAGCGTTGTATGTTCACCCACTAAAGGGGAAGGTGAGCTGGGTTTAGACCATCGTGAGATTTCTTTTCACAGTTTATTTATCACAATGGCGAGATGAGACAAAAGGCTTGGTTTTATAGTTTCATTGATTTTATAGTTTCCAACTGATGGCGATACTCCAACAGTTGGAACAAAATGTCAAAGATATTCAGGGGCTTTTCTAACTTAAGGAAAATTACCTATATGTTGCCGTTTTCCTCCTCTTTCTCCTTTTCCCTCTTCTCTGACCCTGAAGGAAAAGTCATTTTTGCGACATCGTGTTGTTTTCTCCACCTCTTTTTTAAACATGCTCTGCACACTAGCTACATGCCTGGTTGCACACATTAGCAGAAGAGAGGCATCAGCAGCTCTGTTTACATCATACAGAGATTTTGTATAATAATATTTGATCACATATCATCAAATAAGTTATTGAATCATCACTCACACATGTAAAAATATTAATAATTGAAAATAATAAATAATTAAAGGGACAGTGTGTAACTAATTTGGCTTTTAATTTGGCTATATTTGGAAAAATCACGTATCACTTTCATAAATATGTATTTTATCTTAGTCTAATCACAATCGTATCCAAATCAAAGTGTTCTCGTAGCTTAGAATGAGTTATTTGTAAATACATAAGTGGTGGCGTACACAACTGATAGCTGCCATGTTGCATCGCCATCTTTGAATTCAGTAGCCGAAACGGGACAAACTTGTTACGTGTTTTAGCAGCGAATCCCCGTGTGTTGTCGGGGGAGGAGGAGGAACAAGCAGCTGACCGCGGACTGTTCAACTTGCCGTTTTCCTTTGAAATGGAGGACCATCCATACTCTTTGCCCCATTAGAGGGAGGAAAAATAACCAAGAAAAGAAAAAGGATTAATAACCAGGAGAAAACAAGAGTTTACATCGTTGTAGCGTTTACCAGATGGAGATAATTCATGTGGGAGAGGGACGTGAAAACTGCCCCGGAGGTTGCAGCTTTCTGCTGGACAGGTAAGTTAATTCAGTCTAACAGTGAAGTTTATTTTGGCGTTATGTTAGAAACTCTGAGTCTACAGATCACAAAAAAACTATTTCACATGATGACGTTAGCTATTAGCTGTAGCTTGGTACCAAGTGCATGGAGGGTATGCTTGTAACTTGTCTGCATCAATAAGGAAACAGAATTATATCGTTCTGTACCTCATCACCTGACAGGACACTCCAACTTCTGCAAGATGTTGACGTTTTCACATTTATGACTCTCCACGGCTTCGGTAGTGGCAGTAACGCGCATAAACGGTGAGGCGCCAGAGAGCACCGCTCAGTTGTTTGGATTCAATTAGCGCACCACTAGATGGGAGTAATTATTACACACTGGGGCTTTAAGATTACAAATATTGGCTCCAGTTCATACAGGCAAAAAGCACAGCAATCATGAATAATAGACACCACACCTTCTCAATGATTGTCTTATCAAAAGCTCAAACAGAAATGTTAGCCAGTGATTCCTTTAAGTGTTTTTACTGATCTGTTTTACATCAACAGGCAATCTTTGGACTCAAGTTCCAAGTCCATACGGTCAAACATACAAACAGTTTACTATATAATTTCCCTCAAAGTGTGCATATGTACAATGCAGGAATCTAAGTCTATATTATATATCATATTTAAAAATAAATCTTAGGGTTGATTTAAAGTTCTGTCAGCTTACTTTCAGTTCATATGTAAGCAGTCACTGTGCAATTAAATCTTTACACCACATAACAAAGTCTAATGTTCGAGTCCAACACCTTGTGAGTTAAACTTCAGAGGTGAAGGAGATTCTTCGAAAATAATTAACTTCCATTTTCATTTAAACAGTATCCGAGTCCACCTGTTGCACATTTTGAGTGTTTTTAATGTAAAACCTAAAGGCTGATTCAATGTCAGAATAATCTATTTTTCTGTATAATAAATTCTTTATAAGAAAAGCTCCACTCGAACTGAAAAGCTCCACTCGAACTGCAAAGCTCTAAAGTGCACTTTAAAAGGTCCTGTTTGATGAATGTGGATACATCTATTGGTATAAACTGCAAATCACAACAAACTGAATGTTCCTAAAATGAGAGTGAACATGGAAAATGAAGAGGTCCTTTTCCAAGTCAAGTATTTGGTTTGCCTTTTTCTGGACAACTGTAAGTAACATGTTAGTACAAAATCACACACAGGCAGGTAAAGGGACTCACTGCTCATTTTGAATGAAAATAGCTTGCTTTGAAGTAATGAAAAAACACAATTCTTCTAATACTAAATTTAATTTCTGTCAGTAGATTGCCTTGAATCTTACACATTGGAATTGTAAGATGGAAAGTGAGCCAATCTACTTGGTGAAAATGAATGAAAACAGCCCCCAGCCAACCTGTGTGATTGGAGAACTGCACAGAGTTGATGGAGTCCACTTCAAAGCCCAGCACCTGAGAAGAGAGAAATGAAGCAGCTGTGAAAACAAACATGAACATCTCTGTAAAAGGTCAGAATAAGCTTCTGGATTTCACTGCACTGTTGTTTTGTCATTTTTGTTCCCATCATCTTTGGGTCCATTTCACTAAATGACATGCAGTAGGGGAAATAAATTAAAACAAAAATAGTTTCAGCAAGTTGTTCTACCTTCAGATACTTTTCACACTCATCAAACCAATCAGTGACCCTTTATTCCATCTGAATAGGACACTGTTTCCCAGTAAAGTAATCAAGTTAGGGAACGTGAAGCAATCATATTTGGTTTACACTGTCAGCTCTGCATACCTTTAAGCGCATCGTGTTTGTAATCTGCAATTTACACAACTAAAATGACAACATACACTGTTGCAAAATGATACATCTGAAAACGTTGTCAACACATAGAAGCACTGAAATTTCCCTTAAGCATCTTAAGGAAATTAAGAAGCATTTCAGCAACACGTACAACTTTCATAGAAATATTTCCTACCTGTAGCTAACTGTAGTAGGTATGTTAAAAATGACTAGAGACAGCCAAAGCACCAACGTGACTTCATGTTGAATGTCATTGACATTTTAATAGCATTCACGGCACGTGAAACACTATTCTTAGATTCAGGTACCAAGTTTAGTGGTTTAACTTAAAAAGATATTTCAGTTTTAGTCACTGCACACATTGACCACTAATGCTACCTTGTAGAGAACCGTTTAATTTGACAGACTAGGAAGTTGCGTTCAAAACCAAACAGATTTTTCACAAGGTTTTCATCATCATTTATATCCCGTTTTCTCCCTCTTTTCACAACACTGCTCTACTACAAACTAGCCACCAAATAATAAAGTCCATTTCTACTCACCTGCAGCGGAAACGTTGCCGACTTGTTCCCTACGTATCCCCTGACAACATGACTCTGAATGGACAGCACACGACACTCCATTACCGCAATTTGCGATTAAAAACACTCAACAGAGACCGCTAACGGAATTCAGCCTAAAACCTGCATATAAAACGCGTACACGTCCCGACACACCGAAAGTTATCTAATGAGGAGTAAGTTCAGCGTTGAAGGGCAGAAGCAGCGTTGCTGATTGGAACATTTACAGCTTTTTTTTCAGGCACCTACAAGGACACCTAAAAGGCTGCATTCAATGGATGGCAATACAATGGGAAAAACGGACTTTCTACCAGAGTAGTGATAAGCTGTTCATTATATTAACTGTTGGTTTAAATTGGTGTTTTTACACTGTAGTAACGTGGGATGCGTGGACAGTACGTTGGATGTAATAACATGAAAATATTATCTAACAGAAGGATTTTTCTATTTAAATCAATTTTTTTAGGAAGAATGTAAAACTACCCTTTTTTCACAGATAGAGCTCAGCAGGTCTGTTAATGGGTTCATGTGCGGGGTTTGTTTTATCACAGCTGCTTTTTATTATGTTCACAGTCAGCTGAAGATGTTCCCAGGAAAACAAATATCTGCTTAAATTCACTGACAACATCATCCTCCTACCTCTGCTCTTTGTTTCTGAATCTGAACATGATCCATGTTCCATGCTTTGAATTAATTTGTTGGCTGGTGGGATAACTACCTGGATATTAATATCACAAAAACAAAACATATGATCACTGATTTCAGACAGCGGTGAACACAAAGTAGTCATTCATGGTGAAAACATCCAGGATGTTGAGACGTATAAATACCTGCTGTGTTTGATTCTGAATTGAAATTTGATGTGAACCCTAAGTCTATGTGGTTCCAAATGAGTCAACAGAAAATTTATTTTACTGAAGAAGCTGGACTCTTTTAACGTTTCTATATCAATTTTGTGTTGTTTAAAAGAAATGATAATTTAATGAAAGTTTCTTCATTTTTCCTTTATATCTTGGTATATGGGTTTTCCATTGACAATAGGAACAGCCTGAACAACATTTAAGTATCTATTCAAGATAATTGGAGAGAGAAAGTTGAAAGTTGAGAAAGTTGAAAAACTAAATCTATATGGTCACAGTAACTGTGGTGTTATGATTAGATCTCCTGCAGAATGAGTGTTTCTGTTGCCAAAGATTAAAGGACAACATGGTGGTATGGGGACTATGAAAAATAAACAATCATTTAAACTTCTGAGTCCTCCTTTAATTCTGCTTTCTGTTTATGTGGACATGTCTCCTGCACTCTTAATCTAGCCCCCTGAAGAAGAAGAAGAAGAGATCTAATTTGGGAAAGTGGCACTTTCCTGCAAGGTTATGTGGAGGTTTGCAGACGTGTGGAAATGAGGTACTTTCTACTGCTTGCTGGGCAGAAAAAATAAGAGTCGAGTTTGAATATAGCTTTAAAAGCAGCAACACAATGTATTTCTTCGATTTTTTTTAAATTGGGCCATGTGAAGTACTTATGACTAGTTAGTGTACAGGAGCAGTCAGTCAACTGTCATACCAGAGAACCCAAAGGGGTGCTGATAGGGGAGCCAAGCTGGTATCATAGAAATTAAATGACATCTTTTATAGGGGATGAACACAATGAGACTGGAAACTTGGGGCTATTCAGAAAAAGATCTTGAGTTCCTTCCTTATTAACATTACTGTGTACATGTGTAACCAGGGGCAACACTGTGGCTGACAGTCAAAGGTTTGGAGGATGTAAGAGGACAATGTTTCTGAATGATGTTGCCTGGTTTTTCAATGTTGGTTGAGTTTCTATTCTCCTTATTTGACAATATCAGTAGCGTGGTGATATCATAGTGCTAAATATGTAATGATAATGATGACATGTTGTACTTTACAACCTGCCGCATTAAAAAGAAGTGATACTGACTGGACAAAACACCTCAAGGTCAGGTGTTGGGATCTCACATTTTCTCAGCATATTTGATTCAAGATTCCTTATGTGTCACAATACGAAGAGTGAAAATGTATTATATAGGATAACAATAAAACATATATGATATTTTGAGCAGTCTGTAACAAATTGAATGATATAAACGGCACAGTCCAAGCTAACAATGTAATCTTCTGCTTTGGGCAAAGGACTGTGGTCCTGGTGGAATTTTGAATAATTTCCATTTCCATAAAGCGCTGCTTTCTGTCCCCTGGTTGCACTGCTGTGACGATTTTGTAGATAAATCTGTTTATACATATTTATTCCTACATCATCAAGGTGGACAGGGAGGGAAAACTCTAAAGAGAGACAGATGAATATATTTTGTTATGTTGTCCTGAAGCATAATCCAGTTTTATGTCCTAACTAGCAGGCAGTCAAACAATAAAGCAAGACCAGCTGGGGTCAGAAATGGCAATAGACGAGATACAGAGATCGTGACAATTTGATATTAATTCAAGAAAAAAAAACATTTAGAAAGTGCGTATTTCTCATTACCACCGTACACTCATCACTAGTAGTTTACTTTAATGTTTTTACCTGCAGAATGTCTGTATTGCCACAAGGTTTACAGTCTGTTAAATCTATTTATTTTAACTGTGATGTTGGTGTAAAGAGCCACAATACAGCATTTACACGAACTGCTATGAAAATGTAGGAGTTTGAGTTGTTTTAAATGCTGAAGAATTCCCTATTTTGGTGGCCTTGTTCTGAGTGGTTGTAGCCTTGGCTCACCAGTCATAGGAATCCTTTCGGAGAGCACTCTGATGGCTGTTTACTGCAAGACAGACGCTTCATACTTCACAAATCCCATCCATCCATTTCAATGTTGCTTATTCCAATCAAGGGTCGTGGGGGAGCTGGAGCCTATCCCAGTAGTTACCTGGCAAGAGGTATGGTACATCTTGAACAGGTCGCCAGTCTATCAAAATTTCAGACATTCCCTATTCAAAATTGAAAAAAATCCCTTCTATGAGTATAGACTGCATATCCCCTTAACCCTGAATGTATCCTATTTTATACACACAGTTTCTGAGAACTATTTTTATCACTTTATGATGAAAACTTTACTGAAAACCCATTTGTATACAATCTGACACTTGTCTTCTCCCCCTGGTGGATATATCACATGATAATAAACAGTATAATATAAGCAAATCAGTTTTTATCTACAACATATATTTTGTTTTGTCAAAGGGCCAAATAAAGACTTCATATTAAAAAAAAAACTAAACAAAACCAATTCTATTCTGCCCACTATTTCTTGGGTCAGGCATTGAGGGGATATGAAAATGGACAAAGTCACAATAACATCCCCTGGTTGTTTGTGGGCGTCTATTTTAAAGCTCAGAATTGTCTTTGATCAATCAGGGCCATGAAGCTCAGTGGGTGGAGTAGTCCAGTTGGAAGGTTGGTGGTTTGATTCCCTATCCCCTGTGAAACAGCCAAACTGTCTTTCTCTGCAGGTTTTTGTGTTCCTGTTTAGACAGAAACTGCAGATAGTTACATATCTCATCTCAAAGCAGTGGCTCTCAGGCCAATATAATATAACACCAACCTAATATTATTGGCCAGTATTTCAAAACTGCCCTAAATCAGTTAAGATCTTGTATTATCTAATATCTTTTTGTGGCTAACTGTGCACATATTCACAATTTATTCAATACTGTTCAGGAATCTATGTCCACAAGTCTACTCTAAGCTGCGACAATGCCACTTTAGATTTTTATTTATTTATTCATTCATTAGAAAAGACTGTGTAACAGTGCCAGAGAAACAACTGAAACGGACTTTATAGTTAAATCATCTCAATTTTATTTACATTTTTTAAATGAAATAATAAATGCTGTGAATGATGGCCTGTGGCCTCTCTAATCTGACATCATATCTGCTCACTTCATGAATATTTCATTTAGACTCAGCTGTTGCATGAATTTTGGTTACCAGCAGAGAGCAGAAGAGAGTAAAGTTCACTGTGAGCTAATCTGAAAAAGCAGCCACAATGAACTGAATGCAAACTTTTTTTTTTTAAATCTTTGTTTATTCATACTCCTTAATAAAGGAGGAACATTAGTCATGATGTGAAAAAATAACAACAGTTTCATCACATGAACTTGGCTTAATGCAGACAAATAAGCCTCTCCCTTTAAAGCAATATGTGTCCTTATAGGTCTTTGTCTATAACTCAAACACTTTTATGTGCACAGCTGGGATTTCACGAGATGATTGTGTACAGAGGAAATAGTTCCCCTGCTCATAGTGCTTTGCAAAATCTCACCAGCGCAGAGACGACACTGACTCACGTCAAGCTTTTTAGCTTGTCTAAACAGCTACCCACAGAATACGTCTCTTTAATTCAAAACAAGCTGGGCCTGAAAATGAAGCAATCTGATGACCTATAACCAAACATTGATGAGTTCTCTTATTCAATAGTTGACTGTGGGGCTTGGGGAGAGAAAAGACTGTCTGTGAGATGTTGCAAGAAGCATTAAAAAGATGCAGCTGAGAGGTGGACTGGGCAGACCGCAAAACATGCTGCCCCTGACACCTGGGTGAGGAGCATAGAGGCCACACAGAGACGAGCGCAAACCAGGTGGATGAGCTGGAAGCTGATCATCGGTCAAACTCACTTGGAGCAGCTGCAGAGGGGAAGTTCTGAAACAGACTGACTACTTTTCTTGCGGCTCATTATTAACTGTGCTCTAGTTGTAAGCTGAGAACTGATGTGTGTCAGGGCACTTTTGTAATTATCTCAAAGTCTGGATAAATCCCTGAAATATTGTGTGGCTATGTAAAAAAAAAAAAAAGCAGATTAGTTTGGGCTGTAAACTGCAACCAGTTTGACAGTGCTAAAATGTATTTAAGGATTCTGTGTCACAGTTCAAGAGGATTGGAGGATTGCATTTAAGGTTTATGACGACAGCACAGGATAATAATCCTTGTCAGTGTTGGGCTATTAAAGCTACAGCTGACAGGAGGAAAAGACCTGCAGATGTATTTAGTGGTACACCTTGATATTTGTCCATGAAGGTGTTCCTGTGTTTGTAGAGAAAGGCATAAAAGGTGCAAAACATAGGAAAAAACCCACCATAAGTACATGAAAGATATAGCAAGAAATAGCTTTGATTAATTACATGTAACTAGTGACATTAAAGAGCCATTTAACAGAAGTAATAAAGTGCTAGGTAAACTGAATTTGATGAGTTGTATTCCTTTTTTTAATTGCAGTGTCTTTAAGCAGCTAATCTATAAAAGGAACATGACAGGTTTTGTACAAATAACACCACAGACAATTTAGGAGGACAAAGTGACGGTTTTAATGAAAATGACTGCCATGTGACAGACAAACAAAAGACATACTGCTGTCAGATGACAGTGTAACTACACCACAATCCATTACAAATGTATTAAATCCTAAAGTTAGTCACTTTTAAACCACCCTACTTTCTGTAAAAATCTGGTGAAAAGTGCATTTTCTCAGAGTTCAGGTGGGAAATAAATAGAGCATCATGCTCTAATTTTTGTACTACTTTGAAATAAAATAAATGGCATTATTGAAAATAATGCAAGTTGATATTATAACAGTTTCATAAACAAAATGTTGTTAATTTTCGCTCTGGTTAAACTAAAAAAGATAAACAGGTAGAGAAATTCAGTAACACTGGTTTTCAGTAACAGACCATCACCTGGAGCTAACCATCACGGCATTGGGCGGCTCTTCGTCAGGCCCCCGTTACCTGTAGTCGGTGGCCTGCTCACGCCGGATATCCTTCCGCCCTGCACAGCCGGCCGAAGTAGCCCCGCCTCTGATGCTAACACCAAGCGGGGAGGAGCCAGGTAGCGGCTAGACTGACACGTAAGAACCCTGCGTAAAATTTAAGGAAGAAGCTGCATCTTTTCCATGAGCTGAATCTGGATACAATTGCCTCACCTCAGACTTGATGAATAGTTGAGCTGTCCGTACGCGAAGCCTCGTTTTAGCGCCTCGGAAGCGACCCGAAGCGCAGGACCGTCAGACAGAGAGAGCCGACGCTTAAAATGAGATTTTCAGTGTTTATTTCTGTCCTGCGGTCCCTCGGCCCGGTGGTAATTGGTATTTCTTTAGGGTTCACGTTGAGTTTACTGAGTGTAAGCTGGACGGAAGAAGCGTGTCCTCTTGACGGTAAAGAGGGCGAAGATGTGACCTCGGGTCAGGATGGACTGCTCAAAGGAGCCAGAAAGCCCAACTCTATTTCGACTGTCAACGATGTGGAGTCTGAGGAGGATTTTCAGCCAAGAATAGTCCCATACAAACAAGTCCAACCTAGTGCTCCAAAGAAAGTTTTCCGGTAAGTTCTTAGCTTCTCACTCTAACCTGTGAACACATTCTTTAAGCTGACAATAAAGGTCACATTATTATGCCCCGCGGCTACAGCTTAGAGGGCGGCGGAGTAATCCTCATTAAATGATGACTGATTGATGTTGATGGAATCAATCATGTTTCCTCAGAAAGCAGGTGTACAGGTGTCACAGGCATTGTACCTATGACATTTTATAATAAAAACACAATACATTTAACAAATTAGTAGTACTCAACCCTTCTAAAGTTATTTTCCCCAATCAAATTTCTTCATAAAGTACATACATGTAAAGTTTAGCCCCTGCCTTCCTCAGCTGGTTTCTACTTTCTAATTCTGAACAGAGTAGTACTGATGCTGACAAGGTGCTACTGTATGCTTACACACTGAAGGATGTCTAACTTACATATTCTTCATAAACGGGTAAACATTTCCTGGAATTTCTGGTTGGAAACCTTGTTTGAATGTGAACTCTCGCACCCAAAGTGGCTGAATTTAGCTTCAGTTTACCTTACGGAATAGTTTTGCTATCCAGTGGTTTGTGCATTAATAATTATTAGTGACTGTTTTCATATTGAAGAGTCTACCATCTGTTTTCTTGATTACTTATTTTACAGAATATATATATATACGAGTTCCATAATGGAGTGCTTACATGTCTCATTGATCCAAACAGCCTGAAACCTTGTTATATTCAATAAACATTATAATTCATACCATCTATATGATGCAGTCTGGAAGTATTTTTGCAATTAACTTGTTGATAAGTTTTATTGTTAACTCATAGCTCTGCTGTAAATAGCGCCATTATTAATCTCATGGATGTCGTAAGACGGAAATTAAAGTTGGGTTGGTTTATGGGTGATGCTGAATCATGATGCGAGTCAGTTCATGTTTATTTTTCCTGTGAAGTTATAGTTATGTTTCTTTAGTTAGTCTCTGTCACAATATTTAAAACATCAGGGTTTTCAGTAGAATAAGTGTGACTGTTTTCCTAGTAATTTTAGGCTCACCTGTGAAATTGGACCCAGGTCTTTTGGTACAATTTTGTGTCAGTTTTCATCAGAGCAGAAATAATTTAGTAGCTTTCTGACTTTTTTTTTAGGGCTAAATACATCAGCACAGAATTGGGGATGCGAGAGCGCCTGTTCGTCGGAGTCCTGACATCCAAAAACACCATCAACACTCTGGCTGTAGCGGTAAATCGCACCATTAGCCACCACTTGGACACTGTGGTCTTCTTCACCGGTTCACGCAACCGTAAAGTCCCTCATGGCATGTTTGTGGTTTCTCACGGAGACGAGAGGCTGATATGGAACATGTTTCAGACCATAAGGTACATTTTTGAACATTACATCAATGAATATGACTGGTTCTACTTTGTCCAAGACGATGCCTACACAGAAGCCGACCGGATCAAAGCCTTGGTGGAGCACTTGAGTATGGACCGAGAGCTTTACATGGGCAGCCCTGAGGAGTTCATCGGTGGGGAGATGGAAGGGAAGTACTGCTACGGAGGGTTTGGCTACCTACTGTCACGGAGTCTGCTCCTGCGACTTCAGCCTTTCCTGGAAAACTGTAGGAATGACATCCTGAGCTCCAGGCCTGACGAGTGGCTTGGAAGATGCATCATTGATTACACTAGCTCAAACTGTGTTGGTGAATATGAGGTAGGTTTGCTATATTACTGAAACGGATACCCAATCGCCACCGTTCTTCTGTCTCTTCAGTCCTCCAAACAGCTCCATTTCAATGCATAAAACTTCTCTTTTTAGTCTAGCTGTTTCAGGCTGGGAGGAAATGAAAGGAGGCAGCTCATAGTTTAAATGGATGTGGAGCCACAAAGAAAAAAAATGCTGGAAGACTGTCATCCAGAACAGCTGTGTGACAGTTAACAGCAGGGGTTATCCTCCTCAGTAGAAAAACAAAACTGTCCCTGTAGAAATTATGCTTTGCCTCTGGGGCAGCACTTAAAACTGTCAGACAGCTATATAGAAGTGTAATTACCATGCTAGCAAAGAAATGGTCTTCATATTACAGAGTAGAGGGCTAATGCCCTTTAACTTTCTACAGCACCAGGGGCAATATGGCATAGGTAAACAGGCATACAGAGCACAGCTGAGAGTTCAGCTTAGGTTCAATGGTGTGAAAATCCCCTGTGGGTCAACATGCTCTGCTCTTATAATGTCATTAGCATTTAAGGTCAAACAAGCTCTGTCCTAGTGCTTTTCAAGCAATTGTTTGTCCTTCAGCTCAGTTTGTTTACATCATATTAATGTGTATATTCCTATATTTAAACACTTGAACATATATTTTCATAGAAAAAAATGACTAAATGGGCTTAGATTTAGTTGTTGACTAATTCCTTACATGATTAAATGCTTCTTGCCCCTATTTTAACCTCCTTGGCTTCGACCCACAGCAGGAAATCATCTTGTTGCACAATTGAAAGTGAGTTACTTGTGTATCTGAAGTGCCCTGATACAGAGTAGCTCCAGTAGAGCCCCTTAGATAAAGGAGAGAAGCAGGGGGGAGTTAACGGGTCTAGAATGGTAGTGGGAAACAGCTTGAACACAGTCCCAGACATATTTTTTTTTCTGTTACAAGAACACTGATGGCAATTAGGTACGGACGATGCTTCACTAAATGTACAGCTACAGGCTGTAAGCTGTTGGCAAACATTTGTAATGGAGTGGCCTCGCTGCTTTGTTAAGCAGTGTCTCCACTCATTGTTCTTTTAATAGCTTGATCAGATTGGGTCACCGTTTCTTCTTTTTAC
>JAOXYM010000013.1:21096302-21117466 GCA_028567055.1 Leptatherina wallacei
TGCTTTGTTAAGCAGTGTCTCCACTCATTGTTCTTTTAATAGCTTGATCAGATTGGGTCACCGTTTCTTCTTTTTACAGCTCAGGCTCTTTTATGTGGTAAGTCTGTTGTCCGCTGCTTGAAAGTGAGATTCTGTTACCGGTGTTTGTGTCTTCCTTTAGTTTTACCTCCAATTTTCATGAAACTATTATTACTCAAGTAAATTTTTTCCAGGAAGAAAAAAAAAAGCTGCAACATTTGTAGTTTTATAACCATCACATTTAATTCTTCAGGCTTCTTTTCATTCTGCCAATGCACAAACACAGTCTGTTTTCAGTAGAGATGACCCAAGATGCTCCTGAGATGGCATGTTATGTATGTTAGAGAGGAAGTAATACAGCATAACAACTGGGCTTGGAATAACATTTGGCATGTTTCTGTCATGCCATCACGCCTCATGAAAAGTCCTCTCTGTTTCTTTTTCAGGGACTTGAATACCATCATTATGAGTTGGGAAAAAATTCCGATCCCAGTAAAGAACAGAATGAACAGTTAAATATGGCGCTGACTGTCCATCCGGTGTCTGACCCTGAACAAATGTACCGGCTGCACAGATACTTCTCTGAGATTGAACTCCAGAAGACTTACGATGAGATTGCTAAGCTGCAGGTAAGCAGATTGCCAAGAGTCACAAAATCACCTGCGGATCAGTCGGAAATAAAATCCTTTCGTTTTATGAGTAGCCATTATTTTTTTCATAAAATTCCCCAAATTTAAGTACAGTATGGTTTGCTTGTAAGTTGAGATATGTAAAGTTTTCATTGCTGCTTGTGTTTCTGCAGGCAGAGATCAAAAATGTGAGCGCTGTGGCTTTTGAGGGCAACCGAAGCGCTCAGTGGCCAGTGGGTGTCAATCCACCTTTTGAGCCCAAGTCTCGGTTTGAGGTACTGAAGTGGGAATACTTTACAGAGGAGGAAATTTATTCATGCATCGACGGTGCTCCCAAGTGTGAGCTGCACGGCATTGACAAAATCGACGTTGCGGATGTCATAGACACAGCCGTTGAAGAGCTGAACAAGAAGTACATGCCAGTCTTGCACCTTAAGAAACAACAGCTGATTAATGGTTACCGGCGCTTCGACCCTACAAGGGGCATGGAGTACACCTTAGACCTTCAGCTTGAGGTGGTTAATCAGAAAGGTCACAGCCGTTCCATCACCAAAAGAGTTCACCTGGTACGACCTTTAAGCCTCTTAGAGATCATTCCTATGCCCTATGTCACTGAAGCAACTAGGGTTCACATCATTATACCACTTACGCTGGAGGATCGGAGTTATGTCAACCATTTCCTGGAAGTCTTTGCCTCAAATGCCTTTGAGACCAGTGAAAATGCAATCCTTACGTTCTTGTTTATTTATGACCCAGTGGAGGCGCAACACGTTAATCACAACGATATATTTGCCGGAGTGAAGACTCAGATAAATACATATGAACGCAAATACCCAACCGTGAAAATCCCTTGGATAAGTGTCAAGACGGAAATACCATCCCAGATCAAATTCATGGACATCATCTCAAAGAAGCACCCAGTTGACACTTTGTTCTTCCTTGCTCATGTCAACACGAACATCAATGCCGAATTTCTGAACCGCTGCCGCATGAACTCCATAAACAACTGGCAGGTGTTCTTTCCCATCCATTTCCAGGAGTACAACCCTGATGTGGCCTATCACAACCAGCCCCACCCAGCCTCAGTCGACCTGGTCAAGGATGCAGGACATTTCGACCGCAGGTCTTTTGATGAAGCGTGCTTTTATAACTCAGACTACATGGCAACACGCTCTCGAATGGTAGCTGATGTCCAAGAGAATGAGGATATTCTCGAAAGCCTGGATATCTATGACATGTTTGTGAAGTATTCAGGACTACATATTTTCAGGGCGGTAGAGCCGGCACTACACCAGCAATACCGCTACCAGTCATGCAACCCAAAACTCAGTGAAGACATCTATCACAGGTGTGTTCAGAGCAACATGGAAGGCCTTGGGTCTCAATCTCAGCTTGCCATGCTGTTGTTTGAGCAAGAGCAAGGAAACAGTACTTGAAAGTATCAGACAAACTTCTGATCCTGCTTGTTTTTAAATGGATTTGTCTGTTGTAACAGTTTGGGTTGAAAAGTCTACTACCACGTATGAGCTTAACTCTACCTTTTCCCTAAATGCTGTCCAGTTTGCAGCCGTCCTGCGTGCATTGAGGGCTAATTGGTTTACCTAAATTCTTAGCTAGTTTTGTTAAATTTAATACGGTATGTTCATAACGAAACTGTTTTATACAAAACTTCTTTCACAGGTAAGTTGCTGAAACCAAATGTTTTTGCTATGCTGACATATTTCAAAATTGCATCAAGCAGTTTTTGACCACTTGAAGGCAGAAACTCGGCAATAGATTTGTGGTTTTTTATTTTGTTGTGTTTTTGAAAAAATAGTTTTAAGTTGTTCACCATGCAAATTTTCTTTGTTTGGAGAAAACTAGTTAACATTCACGAGGAGCCTGGCATCGGATTGGCGGCTGAGGACTGGGATTGGTTAGGGTCAGGGTTAATATTCTGATTGGTTCCAGTCAGGAGGGAAATGTCAGGGTTAGCAAGTCAGAGGAAAAGTATGGCAGGTCATGACTTTGACACGCTGCAAAAAGAAAATTCCCATCTCCTGCACATCTAGCAAAAAAAAGGGCTACATACATGACTCATTAGAGCCAGTATTCACTTAGATTTTATCACAAGTTTGGTTCATGAGCTGTTGGAAGAAATACATTGGTCTGTAATTTTGCGTGTAACAGACTTATGTGAGCTAATGTACCGGCTACAGTGGCTCATGATTTTGTTTAGGGGTGGGTAGTAAAACCAATAAACCAAAACAATCAGTTGCCAGAGATAAAAAGCTTTAGTGGGTTGTTGCTTCTCTGTGGGATCAGATGTATAAGCAGCAACTCCTTCACAATTGGAGAATGTCCTTTAAAATCATTATCAGAGGTATTTCAAACTGGACCTTCTAAGACTTGCATTAATATATTGCACCACTGTTTGTGTGCCCTGATGTTAAGGGCATTCATTTGAGTATTGCACTTTTGATACTTAACTGGTTTGAGTATTTACAAAAGTGACTTTGTACAATGTGCCTTCACAAACTTTTCATATGTTGGCTGTTTTTAAAAAGATTTTTATGTTTGGTTTTGTATTTCGCCGCTTCAGGTGATGCTCAGCAGATTGTTTTTTTTTTTCAATTAGAAATGTGGTACTGTTACAACATGTATAACCATTTTGAAAGGATGGGAGATATAAACTTTCACTGTAGATAACGCCTGTTCCAGCTGGGAGACCGAAGTGGGTTCATAGTTATATATTTTTTTATATAATAAACTTGGACACGTTCCAATCCCAACCATCTACAGGCTGTGCATGTGCCTCGAAGCAGGGAGGGCTTCTCTGGAAAGTATCTCTTGGATTTCCACATGTAATACATGAAGTCTTGAGTTTGTTTCTCTTTGGAAACCTTTTGATGTCGCAAGAAACTTTACAAGCTAGAGGCAAAGCAGACTAATGAAAAATTGTGGGAACTTAACCTTGGTAAATTTCTGAAGTGGTTGCCGAGGTTTTTAATTGATGTAAAGGGCTTCAGATTAGAAAATATTTAGGTCAGAAACATTTCCCACATCAACAATGTAACTGTTACAAAGTGCTTTGGAGTGTATTGTTGGAATATTTTGGTGTCCTTGTCCTCCGTTTAGTGAGCTCAGTTGTTGGGAAATGCAGTGGGAGGTTTTTTCTGTCACTGAGTAGTAACAGATGTAGAGGTACTGAACATAATTAAGTTATTAGTACGATATAATGTGCAATATTACAGATGATTCAGCTGGACAGGCAACTGTTAAGAGGATGGGGTGTTTCATTTCAAAGATATTTGCCTCAAAAACCGCAGTGTGTATGTATCATTACTGTTCATGTCTCATGCTTTCTGTTTGATGCAAAGTAAATACACTGTAATTTCTTTGAAAGGACCTTTTTATGTATTTTACTCTCACTAGACACTTTTGGTCTTCAATTTTACTTTGAAATACATAGAACAGAGGCGAGTCCTTTTATTTGACTGTAATTGAATTTAATATATATGTTGGAAACTACATCTGCAGTAGGGGTCCTGAACAGTGTTTCTGCTGTTTTTTTCTGGCCTGGTGAGCACAGAACATTTAGGTCGGTATTTGCTGACTTTTTACATGTTTTTTTTTTTATTCTCATTTTTTTTTAAACGCATCTCACTGTTTTTGTCTTAATGAGAGCAGATTTTCACCATGACAGTGCACCAGTTTACCCAGTATGAATGTTCTTTTAAAGAGTGTGATGCTAAAGTGTACATTATTGAAAGTGAGTCTTCCGAAAAAAAAAAAAAAAAAAAAAAGAAAATAACTGTGAAAGAGGGAGGGCTGAGATTATGATATGAAGTTACTGAGATGAGCTGTCTTTGCCTTCTGTGGACATAAGAGGCCTAAAGTTAAGGGAGAAGGCAGAATAATTATCCTGTGTTGTTAACACACAGCCTCCATCGTTGAGCGAAGGCTCCAAATATTTTGCCCCTAATTTATTTACCTGTCAGATCTCCTGAATTACGCAGATTTTAAATACTTCTGCACGAAAAGAGGCTTTCGTGATTTTCTTTGTACATGTATAAATATTTTATAGGCACTCTATTTTTTAAATCTTTTCTAGCTTTTACACAGCAAGTTATATATATATATTTTTTTTTTGTGACAAAAATCAAACACATCCTTTATCTTATTTTATATGTTGTGCTCCCAACATCATGTCATAATTTTTGTGCATTTTATGTTTATATTAAATCAAATAATTAATTGCAAAAACCAGATACTTCTAATTAGCATATGTTTTTTAAATTTTCAGTCATGTTTGAGTCCACTGGTTTACATTGTTTTATGCACATGGGTACTTATAAAACCAAAGCAGAACATGTTAGTTTATGCACATGACATGGAATTGATTGCTGTAATCCTCAATAAACTGTGAATTGTTGTAATTTTTAAATAAAAAATATTTGAATACATATTTTCTTTATCTTTTTTTGTGTGCATACTTGAATATCAGCTATAAATGTAGGCTTTATTTGTATTGCAGCTACAAAATCAAGTTTGTCCTTTAGGTGTCAGCATAAGAACATGTCTTCTATCTGCACCACAGGTTGCAGACCAGTCATGGGTGCTGGCTGCAAAGCTGTGGAAGGTAGGGGAACAATGTTGAGAACTTGCATTCCCAACACTAAGAACATTATAGTTTTGATTCAGACTTGCTGTATGTTCTCAGAAACACTGCTGTCGACATTCCTGCTCATGTCAGACCCGAGGTATTCCTGATGTCTGAGTTGGGTAAAAACAGGGAAAATGTTGCGACCTTAATTACAGCTTTAGTTATTTCGAGGGTCTGTGTGCAGTACCCTTAGGCATGATGTAAAACCACATAACTACAGAGCAGCTGGGATTTAATTGTAAGTCATCATTTTGTACTTCGTTTTATGCTAAATCCCAGGACTTTCTCCTCCCTCGTGGGGACACGGTTGTTTCAAGTCCTGCAGACATTGGCACTATAAAAGTCTGTTTTAATTTTTGCCCATTTATTTCTTTGTTTTAAAAAAAAATAAAAAATGGTTTCACTTGCTGGATTTTTTTAAAACAGAATTAAACAATTTGTGACATGAGAATGATTAAAACCCCTTTTTGACTCAGTATTTCTTCTCAAACATAGCTTTCCCAGAACCGTAGAGGCACTTGGGTTTTTTCTTTTTTAACCTCATGTCATTCTTTAAAAAAAAACCCTGTTTCAGTCAGGACTTGCTTTAATTTGAAGGAATGCGAAATGCTTTCTTTTTTTTATTTGTGAGTTGCAAAGAAGAATGTAGACAACAAAAAGTGAATTGAGCTTTCCATTTAAGAGGCGCTGTTTTTATATCTAAACTTTAATAGTCATAGTATTTCCCATATGTAACATTTATAAAATGTGTTCAAAACAGGAAATAATCACAAGATTGCACTATGTACAAAATGTAAGCGTGTTGCATTTCCACCAAGATGGCCCTTCACTATTTCTGTCAGAGATGAAATGGGATTTCACGTGAATTCTTGACATCAGCTTGCACCACCTTTAACTTATATTCTCACTGGCCTTAGCTTGAAAAAAAGAAAAAAGAAAAAAGAAATAAAAAGGAATCAAAATGCTAAATCTGTGGCTGATTGGCTTGTATTCATTTTATGGATTGTGTAATAAGCTCATGCTCAATAGCTATGCGATGCTATGCTATGGGGCTATAAAAAGCTAGGTCCCAAGAGCTGTGCAAGATGGGAGCTCAAATAAGTGGCATGAGGAATTCCAGCAATGTGAGCTGTGTCAAGTAGGGAAGGTGTCCCATCTGCTACAGTCCAGACTTGCTGCCCACGTCACAGCCCTGTGACATGTCACACAGACAGCTCTTTATGGTTGATTAAGCTGTCTATTTAAAAACTTCTTGGATACAGAATGGACTAAGTTTAGTTTTATAGTCCTGCTAAACACACCATTGTCAGGATAAAGGGTCTCTGCACATCGATTCCAAACTCTTCTATTAAAATAAACCTCTACAGTGATTATTTAGCCCTGTATTCAGCTCAACACACCGGCCCCTGTGTGACTTCTTTGAGGATAGCTACAATTATTGATGACAGAGGAGAAGATTGTTATGCATAGCCTGTACAGGATGCCATCAGAGACTGTGATTGGGAACCTTTTGAAAATGTCAAAGTGACACATGATTATGAATATTAAACAGCCATGTATAGCTCATGATTACTTGAAAGGGGGAGGGGATTTGACAGATGGGGATTGTGGAATCTCCCTGCGAGCTAAAGTAATATATGGCAAAATTGTAACAGGAGAATATACCGATGACTCCAGCAGAAAAAAAACGGTATTCTGTCGTTGCTTGTCATGAATTCCTGAGAAGTATTTCATGAATTTCTCAGAAATGAAATTGTTCACCACCAAAGACAACTTTTTCTCTTAAACAATATCTCTTTTGAGTCATAGAGGTTAAACCACAACACGACGACACACTATGTGTGATATACTGGAAATCCTCATCAAGATGAAAAAAATCTGCATTGTGAAATGCCACATGTTTTCTCATGTTACAACATGCTGAGCTGGGACTGCCTGCACTTCATCCAATATTTAGCTTTAGTAATTATAATACACTGATAAAAAATGAAACACAAATCCTTATCATAAATATCGAACCAACTACATTAATTTGTGCAATTCATTACAAAAGACAATACCTTTAGTAGCCAAAGGCAGAAAGATTTAAATTAAAGTCAGTTATTAGGCCAAATAAACTCACAGCAACCTGATCTCACAGAAATACGTGAAGAAGTTAATTCAACACCCTCCACTTATTTATGTGTTTGTGGCACGTAAGTACATGCTGGGCCCACAAAAATGAGGGCAATGTAAAGTCAATGGGGAACTTTTTCGTGACGTCCACACGACTTTCCTGGTTCCACAAGAGTCTTCAGTTTACGTTTCCGAATGCAGAAAAAAATGTTTTCCATATGTTTATTTAATTTCACTAAATAAACTGTGGTCAGGCCGTTTTCACAAATGGTTCATGTGACTTCTTGCGCAAAATAATGTGCGGATATTCACATATATTCTATAAAATCCTGAGCTGAAAAGTCAATCGTGGGGCTCTGTCGTCTGCAGGACTTTTCTGGTTCTGAGACAACAACAAAAAAGTCAGACTATGCTGGGAAATATTTTAGATATATTCATCATAATTTTACTGATTTAACTATGGTGCAATATTAAAGATTTGCTCTCCAATAACATTCATTTGTATGTAGGAGTGTTGTTTATGTCATCAGATCATTTCCTATAAAACCTGGATGGTTTGATTTACGTGACTGAAATTATAACGTTAACATCCTTTTATTAATTTACTGTTGATAATGGTAGAAATAAAACAAGTAGTAGACTGAATCCAGTGGCACTGACAGGAAGACTTCCGATTCAGTCTGACTGGAATCCAGTCCGCATGTACACCTCAAATCTTCAGCATTATTTAAACTGTGACTGAGCAAAACAACCATGAGAAGGCTGCTTCTCTTTCCCAACAGACCTGAAACATGTTAGATTATTGACTACATAAGCTAAACATTCGTTTTTTAAAATTATTTACAAAGTTTCTCTCGGGTCTAGCGAGATCTTTGCCATGAACGCTGCAACGTGTACAGCCTGTACGACTTATTCCAATTCTATTCAGGAAGCTCTCCGCCATGAAAAGGCAAGGTTCCATTTCAAGTAGCTGTGGGAGCTCATAGGCCTTGATTTTGTATATTTTCATGTATATTTCAGGGATAAACAGAAGGTTTTCTCCATTTTTTACTATTTCTATTTGTAGTTTTCAGTGACAACAATAAATCACTTCAATATTTTGGCCTGGTTTTTATGTCACGATGGAAACTTTTGATCACACTTACTTACAGGGATTTTAAAAAGCTTGTTACACAAATCTTTTTATACTGGATCCTTTATTAAACTCACTTCACTTATTTATTCTTTACTAATTTATTTAATCAAAATGGACTTGATGTATTGGAATAAAACCCCAGAAGTGCATTTATCAACTACTTATGCACAAGCAAATACTGAAAATGTTTTACATCCAATTTAAAAACTATATGCTCTATTACCTTCTGTAAATAGTTTTACATTCCAATTTTACTTCAACAAAAGTTTATAAAAAATTTTATGTTCTTTCTCAGTATTGAAATTGGTAGCCTACGTGTATATATTTGATACTCTGTGATACTCTGTCCCATTGACTGTGTGCTGACCTTATATCCAGCATTTCAGGTTTTTAAAGGTTATACAAATGATCTAGATTATGAATAAAATCATAACTCTAAAGGTGACTTAATTTGGGAAAATACTTTCCATAAAACTGAAGGGGGACAAAAACCAAAAGCTTCATATTTTTTTAAACTCGGTCAAGCACTCTCTGATACGTTGTCTCTAAAGGGGTCTCAAAGAAATGAAAAAAAAAAAACCCTTTGGCTTTCACTAAACCAAATAAAATAATTTTTGATAATTTATTTGCCACCAACACGTAAATAAGTGGAGGGTGTCGAAATAACTTTGTGCTCATTTCACGTACTTTATGAGATCAGGTTGGGTGTCAGCCAAATGCTAGCTTACCTTGTTTCTCTTGTTTGCTTATCAAAAACTGATAGTCAAGGTTAGCTTTTTGTATAGTCATTTCCATTGTAAGAACTTTTAGTATTCAACAATAAAGCATAAAGTAGCCCACCTCACCCACCATTGTTTTGACGTTGAGGGTCAAAGTACACTGAAGTTAAATTCTGGGTCTGTGCAGGATGGCTTAAAGGTCTGTGCAGGATGGCTTAAAGGTTGCTTCATGCATTTGTAGAGGTAAGTTCAATTGGAATTTGTAACCAGATCTGTTGTCACATAACAAGAATGCTGACTGAAAGTTAATTTATTTAAATCTTTATTACGGAGGCACAAGTACAAATAAAATGAGTCTTCACTGACCAGCTTTATTGTATTCATAAAGTATACAAATCTAAAATTTGATGCCTGCAACATGCTAAGAAAGAGGCAAAGAATGACAGAAAAAAAGAGTTCTGGAAGATTTTGCAATCAGCAGATGATGACAGGTGAGGGTGCCAAGATTGGGTATAAAAGAAGCATTCCTACAAAAACGTAGTTTTTCTGAACAAAGATGTGTTTTGACTCAGCATTTTCTGCCAAACTACATCTTTTTTTTCTTTACAGCTACTATAATATATGATACTGAGAAAAGATTCACAGAGTCTGCAGAAATCTCAGTGTGTAAAGACCAAGGTCAGTAACCACCATTTAATCTGTCCTTCAAGCAGAATTGCATGAGAAACCATCATGGCACTATGATCAATATAGCCACATGGGTTCAGTAGTATCTTTGAAAACCTTTGCAATGAACAGTTTAACACTGCATCCAAAAATAACCCAAGTCACATATAGGGTCTGGTAAGAAATGATTTAATCAGGACAATGTCAAACCTTTTTCTGTACAACTCACAACAGTACGGCTTTGTAGACAGTGTGTGTCCTTCCTTGACTGGCCCGCCTGAAGCATTGTCAGGAGGAGAAGCAGATGGTGACGACATGAAGCGGTGAGTAAAAATCTTGTACTCAGTAAGAGCGGATACAGATTGCAAATCTGAAAAATTTGTATCTTCAGTTCCGAAATGGTTAAAAAGTGTAATATAAAAGACTGTTGTGTTGTACAATTATTCATACGACTCCCAAATCTTCTGGGGCTGCTGCTGGCATCAAAGTCTAGATTAATTCATACTTTCTAAATACAAGGAAGTTGGTCAGCTAAAACACTGAAATTCAGTTCTTCTGAACTCAGTAACAAATTAGATGTAGGTTTTTGTGCAATGTTGTAGTTGAAACCATTTTTCCAAGCCAGAGCAAAGTTCTGACTGGAATCAAACAGGGCTCTCCTGGATGAAGCTTTAACAATGTACCCCCCACTACCACTCCTGCACACATTTGCCCAGGCTGCCAGAGCATTTACTCTTTAAATAACAGTACATTTAAGAAATGTTAAATGGCAGCTTCTTACCATAGTGGCTGCATTGACCATTTTGCTGCTGCCTGTATGGTTTAATGAGCAGAACAGCAAAAAAAGATGAAACCAAAAGTTTTTTCTCTTAGAATTATGTCTGAACCATTGGGCTTTTAAAAACACTCCAAATGAAAGGTCATAGCCACACATGGGCAAACATAGAAGGAAAAATAAAAAAGAAGATTAAACTACTGACTATGAAGTAGACTATATAGTTAAGGACACATTTTTGCTCGTATTAGTCCCTGAATTTCATTGAAACTAAAAGAAAGAACTTAAAATCCAATCATTATGTCTAATTTCTTAAAAGCCCTGGATGTGTTATGCTCAGGGTGTTCCTGCATGGGAAAAAGCTGACAGTGACCAATCTGACCTGCTATCACACCGACAATGAATATGAGTAAATTCATGTAAGAGTCTCAACTACTCATTCTTATTCCCACTCTTGTAACTTGTGCTCTTAAAATTAGTCATGTCCTTGTCTCACTTAAACCAATAGAAATACACTAGCCTCTGAAATAATGTTTACATTACTTTCTTTGCCTCTCCAGAGCTGGCTTTAGTGGATAAAAACCTCCCCGCTGCATTAATACTCACCAAGATTTGCTGCTAACTGCTCTGATTCTAATCCCTCATATTTTTTCATGGATCGACTTAGCTGAGCTCTGTCACTCTTATGTGCTTAGTCAGATGTGCAAAATGTTCGAGTGCACATGCAAACACAAACCCACACACGTACACACTGGTGCCAAGCTCGCACTGTAAATAGCTGCTGTGCTTTTGCAGTGGTTCTGGCCCACATGAGAAGGAGATGACGAGGCAAAAGAAATAAAAAATTCTGTCTCTTATTGCTTATGTCAGCTGAAAGTTGTGATGCTAATCGAAAAGAAGACTGAATGGTGGGGAGAAATTAGAATAAAAATACTTCCAGTTCAACTGTGTCAATACTACATTATCTAATGCAAAGATTTGCATTTTGTCTAATAAGAAGCGGGACATTTATAAAAGGAGACAATGGAGAAGATAGTCATGTCCATACAGTCCATTCTTGTTAGCTGGATGAATGTGCTAATGTTTGGCAGTCTGTTGTATCTGCAGAGTGTAAGTGTACACTAATTGCTACAATCGTGTTTGCTATTTTCATATAAAAACTTCTCTAAAATGTATAAATAACTAAAGTTAATATTACATAAGTTATATATTAACTAAATATAAACAACAACCATTGAAACAGAACTTATAGGACTCTCTGGTTTTAAGTTGGATTTTATGTACAAGTACACTGCTACTCTCTAACACCTTAACCACAAACCAGACAAAGTGTGGTTTGACCATGGTCATACGACCAAGGTCATATGTATATTTCAGCCTAAATAAATCCCTTTACACTTTGGATGGCGTGACACGAATAAGGTTTGCTTACTGAAGTTATTTTGTATACAATATAGAACATATAGATAACAGTTTCTCTTTAAATAATTACATAATTTATCCAGTGTTATGACTTGACATGGTACAGCTCTGTGATGTAACTTTGAGGAGTGATAAATGGAGAGATATGGAGAGAGAGAGAGAAGAGAAAAGAGAGATGCCAACTGAACAAATAAATCCCAGTTTTTCTTTTTTGGAGAACAAACTGGGTCAAGGTGACATGCAGTCCTCTTCTTAATCCTTTTGTATTGATCATGTACCAGAAAATTGGTCCTGTAGTCACAAAGTGTCTGGAATCAAAGTGAAGCAGGGCAAAGTTGAGCAGGGATCCCATCCAAAGCAAGAGAAAGAGAGAGAAAAAAGAAAAAAAAGCTGTGTCCGATTTGTGCCTACATACTGTACGTACAAGTGGTTTGTTAGCAGCACAAGTTTGGTGTTTGACTTTGGCCGTAGCTTTTCACTGGTGACAGCAAAGGAATGACAGAAAAGCAGAGGGGTCTGTTATTGATCTCAACGGAGACATTATCTTTTGTTGTCACCAGGACTGAACGCAACAGTTGGCTTTAGCAGGCGAAGTCCTCAAACACCCCATGATGTCCAGGGCGATGAAGGTGAGGGTGAGGGGGCGGGTGAGGATGAGGATGAGGGTGGTGGTGGTTGGGGAGAATCGTGTTGGCGTACGCGCCCTCTGGGTGACTCCTCGTTGTGTCATTGGGCTCCTGTTGAAGGGAAAGTAAACAAAATCAACATCAAGAGAATGCCACAAACCATGTGTAGCAAAACATACATAAACTATCAGTAATCTTTAAGGGGGTCACTGAAAACCCCCCTTAGTAAAGCAGTGATTATTACTGATTGAAATTGTAGAATAAAATAATTAAATGTAATTAAATGTATGTGTGCTTGTTAGCTTTCAATTGAGCAGCAAGTTGCTTAGCTTAATGACTAGAAATAGTTGGAATAAACCTGTGTGCAAAAATACCTACAAACACTATAAAAGTATTTTTCTGCCTTAAACATAGTTAAACCCTGTAACCGTTTAGTGAATATAAGAGTTTACCTTTCCAAACTGTGGTAAACTGCTTGATGCTAATGGCATCTCTAAAGGGACATTCCCAAGACAAATTCTGTATCCAGCAGATCCCATTAATATGATTTTTTTTTGTCTTTCTTGGTATAATTTCAGTCTAAAAATCATATGAGACAGTAGCCAATGGTGAGAACACCTGCACTTTAATGGAAACATTTGGAGGTTTCAAAACAAAAAAAATGCTTGTTAAGCTATTTCTATTTAGATGACAGCATCCTGACTTGCTAAACTCTGGGGAAAAACACTTTAAACATACTCAGCTGCTTAAACAAGTTGGCAAAATCACCATACAAGGAAGTTATACACAACAGTTGTGCTGATTTTAGTTTTTTTTTATATGTAAAATGGGTCAAAGGGATCTCCGTGTCTTAATTTTTCTACCCAGCTTCCATCTGACAACAGTGCTCACATATGAACATCCCATTTATGTCCCTGTCATTTTCTGTCTGTCACTCTGTAAAGAGAGCAGTCTGTACAGCCCCTGTAAGACATGCACTCCTTGCCATTAATTTATTGGTAGCTGAAAGTGCCGGTGTCATCTTTGAATGAGCACACTTGTGCTTTTCCAGAAAAGTTAAAATGACAGCCTGACTAAACCTTGTAAAAAATATATGTTTTCAACACTTTTTTATGTATTTATTTTTCAAACAGTGTTTCAGGTTCTCTGACACATACATGCTAGAAAGTAAATAGGGCGGTGGTGGAGACAGTGAAGATAAACAAAGTGAAATATAAATTTCTGTTACACTTGTCTTAACTGCAGAAACATTTTAACGAAGAAGGCATTCATAGTCCTTTCTCATATAACCAAATCAAAAAGCTTAAACATGCAGGAAAGAAAGGTTTCCAGCTGTTCCTATCCACTGCAAGTGTGTTTTATGCATGCACAGAGTGAGACTTTGTTGTATAACTCTCACTGTAACTTTGTGATTATCTTTCAGCTGATATACCATCTAGTCTTGCAGGTAAGCCGCAAATTCTGCACATGCAGTATCTCTGTGTCTGCATGAAATTTTGAGGAACATTTCTGTTGTTGATCTTCAGCGGGAGTTTGTTTTGATTGACATACCATGCAGCCAATCACATACAAGGACAGACTAGAACTACACCACTATGTGAAAAACTGGGGCAGATGCTCCAAAGACAGCAAGTGTAATGGTACTGACCAGCTGTAGAGAACAACAAATCAAGATGGGGGAGCCAGATTTAAATGGAAGCATGTTGAGAAAAAGTAAAGAAATGACAGAAAACTGAAAAAGAAGCAGCATCTGGCTGTATTTCGGTGATACTGGAGACTAGTAAACCTGAGTGCAAAATTGGTAAAATGATCAGGGTCAACCACAAACCAAAATGTTAAATCAGAGGGCCCCAAGAGATTCTAAATAAAGAGCCATTTGGGAGCCATAAGGAAGGGCTTTTCTGCAGGATCTGAGCCAAAAGAGCTGGATCTTTGAAAAGAGCTTGATCTCTCATCATTACTTTACACTGTGGCTCGCTCTTTCTTCATATATCTCAATTTAAAACCACATGGATAAAATGCAATTGGATAAGTAAACAACTTTACACTTTTTTAGCTGTAGCTTCCTTTGCTTTCAGTGTAAATGTTAATCTAAGCCAGGGACCACCGATTCTGGATCTCTTAGGCCAGTGTCCTACAGGTTTTAGATGTTTCCCTACTGCAACACACCTGATTCAGATGAAATGGTTGTCCAAAAGCTTGTTATCAAGATCTGCACTGGCGTCTTAATGATGCATTAATTTGAGTCAGGTGTGTTGCAGCAGGGAAACATCTAAAACCTGCAGAATACTGGCCCAAGAGGTCCAGAGTTGGTGATCCCTGATCTAAGCTATCAACACTTGCAGCCAAAAAGGAAACAGTTCCAAGATTTTGAAGAAGATTTATTACAAATAACTTGGCAATTCAAAGCTGGTAAAGCATTCAAGCTACATGTTTAGTCTAAGCACAAACTAACTATGTAAGTTTATTAGTCTAACAAGATGACCAAAGTAATATCTGGTGAGTAAAACACAAAGCCAAAGATGAAGCTTTAGAAATGTTCTATGTCTATATAACTGTTCAGTACTTTTATTCATCACATAATCCATTTACAGGTTAACTCAAAAGAATTTCCAGCATTCTGTTGATAGATTATTTCTATTTTGGTGGATGCCATCCAGTATAACACATAAGAGAGTCATATATTTTACTCCATTCAGATTGAAATTCTGTATCTTGCTTTTTCTTGCTTTCTGGACCCAGCTGGTTTCAGGGCTTCAGCGAGTATTCCTTAGATTACACACAATCTGAAACATGGTGTGAACTTGGACTATGTTTCAAGACAGGCTGAATCCCTCCTTCTACCCCCCCATGATGCTTATATTGAGGTTTTGGCCTGTAAGTCTGACACATGATGTCCCCTACAGGACATTGTTTCAATAAAGACATTGTAATTAATTTATCTTTTCCCCACCGTGAACTTTTAAAAAGGTATGCCCTACAATATTAATTACACCCCGAACGCAACAGCAAAATTCCCCAAAACAATGTCATCTCTTGAAGTATCTTTTTAAGAAAAACTCTCACGGACAGGCTATTCTGTGTGATCGGCTTTGGGTAACTTATGTGACGATAAATGCAACATTTCACCGAGCCCCTCCCTTGAGGAGAACCGCCTCCCACTTTGGAAACTTTCCTTTGGTGTCTATAACTGTTAAGCCCAGTCTCACCATCTGTCATAATTACATTATGAAGAGGAAAATTATGACACAGTATGGTTAGATGCGAGATTAAAAACTATTGTTCAGAATTAACCAACTACAGAATGAAGTTGTGTAATAATAAAAAAATCTGAGCTCCAGGGGATGTTGTGCTTTGCACAGTGGTTAAGACTAATTAAGAACATTACACTCTTCATTCTTTGAGGGGTGGAAAAACTATTAATTTACTTCTCCCTTACTTATCCTCTTTGTTGTTTTGTAATGCAGTTAAAATGCTGCAGGCTAAGTTGTACAATCAGCACAAAAACAGAGTAAGTGCAATTTGTTACTGTGAAATATATATGATACCTTTGCTTTCATTTCCTCTAGACTCACTGTTGCAACTGTACTGGCCGGCTGCTTGCTCTTTTTCTCCTCCTCTTTCTGCGGCCTCAGCAGACGCTGTAGCCGGTGCTTGATGACCTGGTTTCACCGAGACCACAACAGCAGGGAGGGTTAAAGAGCAGAGAAGGGGGGGGATAAAATGCAGCGGTGAGACGAGAGCATCACACATGATGTGCATGTTACATTCCTTCCCCTTGATTTTACTTTATTCACACATGTTTGGCAGTCAGCATGCAGCTGGCTGCAAAGCTTAGAGGGGATACAGATGAAACGGGAGCTCATTTCATGATCACCGTTTGTAGCATTTCCTGAGTACAGACCTTAACGGATACTAGGTTGTCCTGCCTGGGAATCAAATCCAACTTCCCACATGCGTAAAAAGTGAAGTTATAACATTTGCAGTTGATTTTCACATGATTCTAAGTGAGAATATCAGTTTTAACACGAAGAAACATTTCTAGAGGAAAAATAAAGCAATCAATGACACACTAATGCATTTTGTAAATTGCAGCTATTAATTATTGCTAAGTATACTACAACTACCGCAGGTCTGATTTCATGTTGTGATTGGTCGGTGTGTGTGTGTGTGTGAGTTTGTGTGGACACTGCACCTCATAGACGTAATCCAGTATTTCTAAGAATGTCAGGATGCTGGCTCCAATGAATAAGCCCATCTGTCCACCGATGTCACCTAAAGAGAAAGTAATTAAACACCTTAATACCTGAAGCATAATGGACACTTTAAGCAGGCTGTTGCTTTTTGCTGCCATGGTTATAAAAATCAACACCACTGCTGTAAAAACATCTTTCACTCTGCTGCAACCAACCTATCTAATATTCATAACACAGAGGAAAACAGACAGAAATCTCACCTAATAAACCTGCAACATCGTATGCTTTCTTTTGCTCAATTGTTTCATAATTCAGAGCTTCAAAGAAGATATCCAACACCAAGAAGTTGTCCCTGGAAAAAGAAGCCAAGCGTATAAGACACAGAAAAGAAAATCCAAGAAACATATGTGCTGTGTTTTTGGTAATTCACTAGCAATAAGGCATAATTTGAACAACTAAATCAAGTCATCTTTATGCTCAGTGTTAACTCATGATGAGCTTGCCAGGCCTACAGTGCTTTGGATACATCCCACCAGCTATTGTGAGATAATGAGTTTTTTCAGGGTTTAACTGAGATGAGCGGAACGTGCACCGACAGCTTGCTTAGTCACTGCCACTCCTCTGTTCTCCCTGGATTTATAAAGTCTGGTAATATTAAATGTTGTGAGCCATCATGCGCTCTTCGGTTTAGGCGTGTTTACTCTCTACCGCGTCCCTGATGATTAGGCACTGAGAGGAATTACAGACTGCCGCTGCACTGGATTCGTTCAAAATATCAGCCAGTGTTCCATAAAGCTTATCGTAGAACCACATTAAAAATTAATGCCTCTTTCATCACACCAGGAGAAATGATCTAATGACAATCGACAAGATAATCCAAACACAGCTTGCCGGCTTTTTCAAGGATTTTGATTTTTAAAAAATTGTACGCTGTCCTCCATCTTGGGCTGATTTAATTGTTGTCAACATGTTTTATTTTGCATCCAGTCTCCCATCTAAGAGATATCTATCAGACCAGACTAGGAATAGTAATTTGTCCGGTTTCTAAATATCATCAATAAACTCAAAATAATATAACACAATGCAGCGATAATTTACACTGTCAGATTAAATCAAAAAGATACGAATACACAGCATCAATAATCAGCATCCTCGTACCAGACTAAACATAAATAGGTGATTTCATGAGATTAGAACTGATTTTGCCTATATTTATAGTTGTTGTAGTTATCCCAGACTAAATGTCATAATTTATGGCCCTGTAACTGAAAAACACTTCACTGCTCAGAGGTGAACTAAGTGTTGTTGAAGGTTCCCAGCCGTACCTGATGTAGTCTTCTGACTTATCGTATTTCCTGGAGAGGTAGCGAGCCGAGCCCTTGCTAGGGATTTTGACCATGGAGAGCTCTTTACCATAGCGGGTGAGATTACAGGGCGTCTCGCATGGACAGATATCCCCGCTGTTCTTTTGTAGCTGTGCTGCAGACACAGTGGCAACAGGAGTTTGACAGATTTTTAGATTGGGTCACTTTCAGTGCAGTGTAGTTACCTTAACAGAAACACAGGCATGATGCTGAAAATCTAAGGAGAAAAAAAACCCCAAAAAAACCCAAGTGCAACAGTATGGTCAGGTTACAGTTATCATCATTATGTGCTTCTTTTTTCATATATCGTGCATACACAGGATTCATGTAAAAAAATAAAGAAAATATAAATTGCAGCTGCTGTAATGCTGTTTACTTGTTGGTTTATATGTGTTAATGACATCAGGATAGTTCAGGCTGCAGTTCATTTTACGGCTTTAGGTAAATGTCAAACAGTTTTTAAAAGCACATTATGTTAAATTGTGAGAAACTAAACATATTTCCTTTACAAAATAATCTTGTTGTATTTACTAAAGAGTACAACTGTGTAATATTGTAGTAAAAAAACAACATACCAGGCTAAGAATTTGTATAGAAGAAGCTCAAAAACTCAGCATTAATTGCAGCTACTGTCACATCCTTTATCTTCATATATAATTAAAAACATACACAGTAGGTATCTAATCAATTTACATAAGTAACTCTTATATCTTATGCTCTTAGAATGAGCCATTAAATTTATTTTCTGTGGGTCCACATACATGGCAGCTGCCATTTTCGTGCCGCTATGGTGTCTCTGAATGGACAAACAACTCTGTGTGTAAACCTTCTGATCTTTAAAACTGCAGTGTTTGATTGGTGCTCGAGCACCGTTCAACTGTGATGGGTATTTGAAGTGATTTCTATGCCCATCTTTACCAATAGATGTCAGTTATTCTTACACACTGTACCTTTACAGGTCAAGTGTGCAGGATGTATTACCCTGGAGGTCTGACTTTGTAGAAAATTGTATAAAAGTGTATAAATTGTTCCTTCTGAGGTAAAGAAAACCAAATGGTTCCAATTCTAAGTATAAAAAAATAAAAATTTTCTTTTAATTTTTGCTATTAAACTGCCCTGAATCTTACATTTCTTTCCATGTGGTACAAACGGTTTTAATGCAATAGACTCAGTACAACTTTTCCATTAAATCTGGAAGTAACAGCTTAAAAACATCATCCAATTGATACATTGGGCAGTGGAATAAATGTGTGAAATTCTTTGAACGTCACCAGCACACTATTTAGCAAAATGTGTGTTCATGGCAAAACAAGAACAGAAAACCATGCAATTGATGCTTTATCCATTTGTTTGTGCCATGTAGCACAACTTTCAGTCTAATGTATTTCAGCCTGATTAATGGTTTTGGGTATTTCACCACATTTTGTGTGTTTAGCTGAGGGGGAAGGATATCATCAACTAGTAATCCAGCACATATATTTTGATGCAATAAATTATTATATAGTGTCAGTTTGACTTTGAACACAAGTCATGATGTTTTTCTAACTATAACCAAGACATTTATAATGTGTAAAACAGGAAATACACCTAGACTGAGTCCATTTTTAAGGAAAAGTAGCCTTAAAACATCAGCTATTTGGGACAGGACTCAAACTAATTTCTTAAGCTTTATTTGTGTTTTCAGCTTTAAGATGAAAAAAACCCAACAACCTTCAAACCCCAAATGAAAACTTGTCACCCTTTAAATATGATACAACAGTGTTGTCATAAATATTAGAGGAAAGGTGGTAACATTGTGTTCCTTTGATGTTGTCCATCTGTTTCAAGGCTCAAAAAAGAGTGAGAAACCCCCTCAAAAACCCAGAAAATCAATTTTCCAGACTCGTTCACGTTTAGATATTAGACACAAAACAAATGAATATACTCACCAGTGATGTGCAGAGCACATAAATAACGTGATAGAATTATCTAACACACAAATGTCATACTGTTTACAATAATGCTGTAATAATTATTACTTGGAAATGGAATGATGAAGTACAGTAAATGCCACTGAGGACTTTTTTCACGGTACATTTCACCGGGAGAAGTCACTCTCATATTAACAAATCCATATTTATGATACTAACTCTAAAACAACACAACACTCGCAGGAGAGTAAATGGCTTTTTCTCAGTCTCTCTTTTAGAATTCAAACTGCATTCGGCCCAGACAAAATCGGGTGGAGGGGGAACTGAAAGCAGTAATTGTAATTTGATGATTTCTGTATTTTATAACACTAACAAAAAGGTTATTTGTATGCAGGAGCATGATGTCATTTATTCCGTCTGATGTGGGAACAAAACACCTTTTACAATATAAGTATAGAAATTACATTTTAATGTTTTACCTTTGATGGCGGTTGAATCTATTCATACGGTTAGATTCAGGAATATGGCCCACATGAATATGGTCCATTCATGTAAGATATATCTTAGATCTCATTCAGCCTTACTTTAAACAGGGCTTGAATGCAGCAAAAGAGACATAATTAAATTTCTGGCCTATTTGGATGAGAAATGATAATTGTACTGTTACGGCTGTAAAATTGCCCCCTTTTTTTGTTATTGGAATTTCTTTGAAACCAAGGTTCCTGCACAGAGAGGAGGGTGAGGTCAGAGCTGAGGCTGAGGGTGGGGGATGAAGATATGAAGGAACGAAGCACAGTTTTAATATTAACATTATAACAATGGAAGCAGGACAGACATCAAGCTCTAAAGTGAGTAAATCACAATGAAAGAAAAAAAAAGTCATTTTAAAATATCTAGTCTGCCTCCAGGTATCTCTATAACGGGGGGGGGGGGGGGGGGGGGCC
>JAOXYM010000013.1:21117566-21131086 GCA_028567055.1 Leptatherina wallacei
TGATAACAAACAGGTTTTTTCAAGACAAATACACTCAAATAAACTGACTTTTTTCTTGGGCAAACCTCAGTGAACACAGAACACAATGTTTTCAGAGAAAAGGTCCTTATCATATTTACTGATTGTGTTTCCATTTCCCTTTGGGGGAGTCTGTTGTAATGAGAAAAGAAATGAAGGAAGATTGTTTCTTACCGAGTGCTTTGTCAACACAGCTGATTTTACTGGGAGGGCAGATATTTGCAGTTCCTGGAAAGGAGAGCACAGTATGAGTCAGATCAATCAGAAACAAAATGATCAGTGACCTGTGTCTGTTGCTGTGAACAACACACTGCAGCTTATCATTCATCTCCCAATGAAAGCAGGTGGGCATAGGGTGACTTCCAGCCACATAACATGGGCCGTCTTGGCCGTCTGTCCTTGATTGCACTGAGAAATGGAGCATGCTGGCTGCACCCGCCAGACATATTTAGAAAGTCTTTAAAAACCAATCAATGAGACACTTCCCCCTTGCAAACAAACATACTGCCCAGGCCATTAATGACAGGTATTCATCAGCAGCACGATTAATTAGCAGAGGTGTGTTTGTCTGTCTGTGAAATGTTCGTGGGGTTAATGTTTTGTGGAAGTCTGTTTCCCAGCCTTGAAGAAATGATGTTGATCACCAGAGAAGTCAATGCTCAGCCACTTTCAGCTGATTCTGAGTGGAGTTTTGAGGTTATAACTTTTTCTCAAAAAGTAGAACCAGCCTGCTGTGATTTGGAGAAGTCTTCATCAAACTTTAATCATCATTTAAAATAATTATTTAAATGTCCTCAGTCTCTGTTACTTTTAGAAAGTCTGAGTGTTGGGCAAAAGCTGGTCTCTGTATGCTGTCCACACATCAGGAACAAGAACAACTTAATAGCTTTTTTGGGTAGTCACCCAAATGGAAATAGACTGAAACACTGAAATATTCATCGTTGGCCAGACAAATCTGGAAAAACACAATTTACCTTCTACCCATCGTTGTTAGAGAGTTATGACCCTTCTAAACAAACTCATGGTGGCACCGTCCGGCTTCACTGGACTTTTCCAAATTAAAGATTGGGTAGAAGTTGTTTTCCAGGAGCATTTTTTACTATATTGCTTAAAATCCTATTCACACCCTGATTGCAGCCAATTAATTAAATGCTCTTACACAAAAAACCAACCTGTGGAACGGACTGGACTGAAAAAACACCATCCAATCATTTTAACTGACTTGTTCTAAAAGATTGGATGGTGATGTGTCTATCAAACCCCACTGTCCCCCTCTGCGTGTTACCGTGCTCTGGAGGAGTGGCTTTGGGGGGAAATCTGAAGAAAAGGGTCTGGACTTTTAAACTTTGTATTTTCGAAATGCGAACCGTTTTTCTAGGATCTCCTACCGTACCTTTAAGGACTGTTTTTTAGTATTAGTGAACAATAAAACATTCTAATCTCTTTGAAATGGCGATGCACTGAAAATAACTACACGTAAAAATTTATGTTTTTTTTTCATAATTCGAGTCAAGAAAAAAAAAAGATTTTGCTAATCCTACATTATTGATTAGCAATTGACAGGTGATTCTTGTTTTACTTAAATCTCTGACATAAAGAGTGGCGTAATCATGTTAAGTTCTACAGAGCTCTTCATTTTGCCTTCAGAAAAAAAGGTAGTGATTGCCTATGAGTTCAGCAAGAGTTAAGTTTATTAGATCATTTAAAAGAAACCAGTCCAATGTGAGGAAAATGGTCTACTAATGAAGTAGACTGGAAATGACTTTTCATACAGAGCTACCTCAGCAAACTACCAGAGAAAGAAGACTGAATGAATTCCAAACTTTCATTCAGGGTTCTGCAGGCAACTCTGGCATCTGTTGTTATCAAAGCCAATGTGTCATAAACCAAACAGAGACTACACGTTTACATGGGAGGTATTCCAAGTAGAAGCAATCATTATCTAAAAATTACGTGTCTGCAAAACTCTCCCAGATACCAAAACAGTTTGGCCCAAATATGGCCCACATCTGAAGTTTTGTTTGGCCTTGACTTACAGCGCTGACGCCATGTAAGTGTGGCTACCAAAACATGTAGCCCACAAGGAAATAGCGGTAGTCTATTTCCAGACTGGCTCTGCATGTTTGGACCACTTCTGACCCACACAACACTTACCAGTGCCTTAACTGAACGATAAGTACCAAAATTAGCCTTGATTAGACCCAAATGTGTCTAGTATCCAGGTACAGTGTTTTCTACAGATCAGAGACAGCTGTTTTGACATGGAAACATTATAAAAACTTTGAAATGTAATATTATGGCTTTATTAAAGATCCATTACATAACTTTCCAATCTTCTCTGCATTCTGGACTTGTTTGATGGGACAGTGACAACTATTATGTGCATTTTCTGGAGCTGTTGCTGCCCAGTAGCATCCTGAGGCTGAAAAACCAAACTATGCAACTTCTTCTTCCAGGGCGGCGTTTAATGTTGTAGCTGAATTTCGCTTTACGCACCATGTCGCATGCTAGCAAGCGGATAATAAACACACTGGCTGTTTTAAATGCACATAGTGGCTAATTAAGTAAAGAGGAAATTATCAAAGGAAGAAGGGAAAAGAAAGAGAGAAAGGGACAGAGCAAGCGATAATACGAGAGTTAAGATAAAACTGCCTTTTACTGGCTGGAGAGAACAGGTAGGATGCAAGATGGATGCCAAATTAGACATTGATAGGGGCGCGTCACTGAGAAAATCTGCAAAAGTTCTGTGGTGTCTTTAAAACCCTGATTTTCAAATTTTGTAGGAGTGACCTTGAAATATGCAGGAAAACAATAATTATTTTGCAGGGGAGAGAATTTTACATGAAAGACAGTGAAAAATTTATAAGTGTCACACAAAGGTGAACAGTTATCCACACAAGGCCCACAAGAACAACACTTCTGTTAAAAGAAACGGTATAACTTCAGAGGTCACACTAATTTTTCTCAGGTCACTGTTCAAGTATACCACTCTTACTGACAGATACTGCTTTGTAAAGAATAAAATGTCTGCTTGTCCCAAAACAAACAAACAAAAAATAAAAGCAACAATGTCTCTGTTTCTACTTCTGCAAAAGTTTGTCCTGGACATTAACTGGACAAGCAGTTGTATGAGACAAATGAAACAGATATTAGAAAAATATGCCTGTTATGGAAGATAATATCAGTAGCATGTGTGACAACAACTTTAGCTACAGAGGCATTATGGGGTTAAATTTGTATTAAAACTTGCTCCTGCCAGTCGGATACGTCATTCTTATTTATTTAGTTGGCAAGTGTCAGCTGTGTAAATGCATACACACTGAATTCCCTTCCTTATTTCTAAACACTGCCGTTCTCAAGATGCCTGTTAGCCACATCAGTCAAACAGCTTGCATTCAGTGACTCAGCTCTCTGACTTCCTGCTCTCTAGCTGTGATGACGCACACTCTGAGTAAGTTTGTCAGACTCAACTCTGCAACATATCCCCATGCTGAGCGAAGGGGCTGCTTGAATGGTGCTACAACAGCAATCAGCCCTCTCATAGAGAGATGATCATTTATACAGACCTAAATTTACATTGTGTGTCAACAACTATTTGATTTATCGGCATGAAAATTTTGCACTAATATTCATTCTTTCTGCAGGACATACCTCGCTGATTTTGATGACCCTTTGACTCTTAATGCACCACCATCCGGTGAGTGAAGTGAAGTGAAGTGGATGCACAGTGTTCTCGTTAGGATGAATTATAGTAGCTTTCATGATGCTTTTACTTTTCATATAGTATCATCATCATTACATATATTATTTCACATCAGTGAAAAACCGATGACATTCAACTTCAGCTATGCTCTGTGCTTCTAAGAAATGAATGGTAGCACATATGATTTGATTGATAATTATGGTTACACAATGACGCTGCTAAACATCAGTATAATGCAGCATATACTATAAGAGAACAGCTGTGCTTAAAAAGGGCCTCGTGGAGCCAGAGATTTCTCATGGATATAGGCCATCAATGATACATATTAACTATTTATTACAGCAATGATTAGGATATTAGATTTTATTGCAATGGGCTGCATTCAAGAAAGCTTTCATTTAAAAAAAGGTTGTATTCAGAATGACTACGAACACTATTAATAGATTTGTCCTATGCTTCATGAAAGTCAAGGCTGAGTCTCAATTAAAGATGTTTTCTAGGCAATGTGACATTATGTTGGTAAAAGCCCAAATAATCCAATATAAACAGCAGTCCTAGGAAATGGTGCAGTTTTACAAGCGATCTGCCTGTGGAAACCAAATGCAAGAACAACCAAGAACTCGAATGATAATCAGTCATAAAATATAACGATATCGACGGGGGATGGGGTGAGGCGGGGGGGTAGACAACAGAGCCATTCCCAGTAGATTTATATAGCTGAGCTCCAGGATCCAAAACTCATTGATACTTTAATCCGACGGGTCAGTGGTCAGAGAGCTGCCAGCAATGCTGAAGAGCATCCCACTCCAGATGTCAAGCATCAAGGTCAGTCATGTCTGTGCAGGAGTGATTCGAGTGGGCAAAATACAATAACTTGTTTAGCAACTCTCAAACAAATACAGTCCTGACTGGCTGGTTTACAGCTATACTATATTGTCAAACTGTAAAAAGACAGAATGTAGTAGTTTAGAATAAGCTCTACTGGTGAATATTTTTCCACATTTATTTATGTTTGTTTACTTCATAAGCTTTTGTTTACTTCTCGTTCCTCGTGTGACTGCTGTTCTCTGTGTAAAGACAGTGTAGGCAGTGATCTTACCAGGCATGTGCACCATTCTGCAACTGCACACCCGCAGCACCTCGTTGGTCTCGCAGAGCAAACGACAGGCGCTGATGCTGTACGTCTCGTATCCTGGGAACTTCTCCTTGCTGGTCGAGCGGCAGTTCCCCCAGGGCTGGGGCAGGTAGGTCAGCTGGGCACACAGAGATTTATTAGACGCCAGTCTGAGCCACCAGGGCCAAACAGTCGCAGAGAGCATAGTAAAATAGTGGTGTTGGTGGTCTGAGGGCAGGGGAGGTGTGTGATGAAGAAAACCTACCCTCTGCTCCTGACATGAAACAAAGGTCTGGAAGCCCGGGGAGACGCCGAAGCCCAGCTGGTGGATGTACGGAGGCTCATCCTGACTGTGGATCTGAACTCGGATGCCGGCCTCCAGGGACGTCTCATCTTTTTTGTTGGAATGAAATAGAGCACAAGCACAGAACGGAACAAAGGGAGAGTACAGGGGGATTTCAGATGTCTTCGTCATCTGACAGTTTGGACTTAGTTTGATGCTAAATGCAAACCATATTTCAGTCATGTTTGAAAAATAAGCCAACAGGGATTAACATTACATGGCAGCAACAGTACAAACACAGATCTGAGGGTTGGTATTTTATTCAGAAGTTCCCTTTTTCAAAATTAAATTTTTTTTAAGTGCAGCAAGGAAATCAGAAAACCTACCATTTACAGTCAGGTGAAATAGAAAAATACACTTTTCAAATTGAAAGTTTTATGCATCAGAACATAATAAAAGAATGAATTAAAAGCCTAATACAGCCTTACTGCTTCAAAGAGATTAATGAGTAAGTAATGCTTGATTTACTGAAAGACATCAGCAATGATCTGAGAAAGAAATAAGTTGATGCAGATAGATCTAGGAAGGGTTATAAGGCCATTTCCAAACAACGTAGAGTCTGTCATACTACAGTATGAAGGATTACTCAAAAGTAGAAAACATTCAAGATAATCTTCTCAGAAAAGGATGTCCCAGCAAGTTCAGTCCAAGCCTCAGTCAGCATGTTAAATGTTAAAATTCATGACAGCACATTACAAAAAGACTAAACAAGTATGACTATGGAGAACGCCTTGGCATCACAGTTTAGGTTTGCAGAGTTGGATCTGAACAAACGTCTCATCGAACAATGACTCTCATTCACCAAAAGTTTCTATAAACAAATTTGTTCTTAAGTCCTTCTAAAAGCTTATTAGGAAGATTGTGACATACATGAACATCTTCATATCTTGGATTTGTTCTTAGCTAAGAACAAATTCTACAAACACTCAGGAGTATTCTTATGAATTCCTGTGCCGACATGTTCGAACAAAATCAGCTTTTATATTGTATTCTGCTGTTTAGTTCATGAAAATACAAAAATAAAACTACAATGTTTTTGTCAGGTTTTTGAAATAGCTTTTGCTAATTTGCAAACTATTTTGGTTTTTCAAAATAAAGATGTTGCAGATCGTGTCCTAACATTATTATTTTCCTGTCCAATCGGTAACCAACTGGTACAATAAACTACACACACATGCGCATTAAAGCACTCTCGTCAAATCCGTTCCCTTAACAACAAGAATATCACTCCATAAATGTCTGAGTCATCTGCGACTCCCAGAACCTGCAGAATGTGTCATTTAATAAATAAAATTTACAATGGTGTCCTCATTTTATAATGATTAGTCTAATGAGGAAATCAAGGGGTATGCTATGACCTCTTGGTTAACAACACCGCTGACGAAACGATCAGACAATTTCCCTAGATGCACCACTCCCTCCATCGGTGCACCAGCAGGTGGCAATTTACTTTAAAAACTGTAAGTTATGTTATGAAAGTTTATTTTACATTGTACCTTTTCCCCTTTTGCCCACAACACCACAAGGATGTTTGTCCTGATGCACTAAGACTGCATCTCACTGCTGGCTGTGTCTGTTTGCACACAGTCTGTAAATCTGGACCTTTAACAGACATTTTTTGGGCGTTTACCTCTGCAAAGTAGCGCTGGCTGATCTGTCCTTTCAGTTCACGAGAGATTGGCATTTACCAGTGTAAGAGGAGAGATACGGACAATTTTACGGTCAATGAACACGTTCATGAATCTGACGGAGGGTTTTTGTAAAACACCTCTTAAGTATAACTTCAGAACAAATTAAGGAAGATTCGTAAGAATATATTGGTGGTCCTTTGGACAGATATGACCATAGCGGAGATGTTCACATGCTCAGGTACTACTTGATGAAAACTAACCTGCATGATGCAACCGACACCTTATACCACCTGTCAAGCACGGTGGTGGAAGGATGATGATTTGGGATAACTTTTCAGCCACAGGACTTGACTACGTCACATGAGTTGATTTGAGCATGAACTCCTCTGTATACCAAAGTATTTTAGAGTTAAATATGAGGCCATCTGTGGAACAGCTAATCCTCGGCTGAAATTGGGTCATGCAACAGGACAGTGATCCCAAGACAGCAGCAAAGCTACAACAGAATGACTGAAAATAAAAAGAATCAAGGTGCTGCAGTGGCTCAAAATCCAGACCTCAATCTGATTGAAATAATATGAGGCTGTGTTTAAATGAGTATCTGTAAACATCCATGAAGTGGAGTTGGTCAAAATTTCTCCACATAGGCTGCTCAAACGAATGCTTCTAAAGGTGGTTAAACAAACTTTTAGATGATGGAGTTTCCTCTTTTTTACACTTTTTTACGCTTTTGAAATTTGATGAATAAGTTACACTGTAATATGCCATGCATTGTTTTTCATCTGAATTTCTATTTGTCTAATTTTAAGACCTGACAAGAACCAGATAATCTCTGTTTATGTCCACACAAACTCATACAGTTGAAAGAGGGTGTACATCAATTTTCACATGAATGTATGGTATGTGCTGCAGAGAAGTGAAAGTAGGCAGTTTTTATATTTAAACGGCAACAACAGTTCCCCATGCTGTAGCACAGAACAGGATTACAATAAACAAATGGTTTTGAGGCTTACTTGTCTCTCTCCAGATGGGCAGATACTCATCCTGCTGGATATCCAACATGATCTCTAGACCATTTCCCATTCCACCCTGCTTGGATTTTCTGGACGTAGTCTTGTTGCCATTAAAAGTGTAGCATTTCCCATATCTGGTGTAAACCTGGGAGAAGACAGATTCATATCGTGAACATCACCATAAACATGACAACGTCCACATACCGGTTGTGACAAGCGGTGCATTGAAATGACTGCAGAGATATGGAGCAAAAAATAAACAAACTAAGGTCCTGCCTGGATGAGTTTTTGAATATTGCAAACAAACTTCTGGGTGCAGTCTGCTGGCTCATTCCCTCCTGGCCTCAGATAAGCTGTATTTGAATCAGTTTCTAACAATCGCTGCATAAACCCTTCACAATGTTGTTTAATAGTATCACCAACTCATATCAAAAGCCATGAGAGATTATTTAACCTTTGTTCAAAAGAAAAAAAATGTCATTAGAGAGTGGCTGCTTTGAATAAGCTGTCACCCCTCCACCTATCCGAAAAACCATGATTTACATGTTGACAAAAAGGTGATGTGCAGATTGGGAACCAGTGAGCACACCCAAACACAGAGTGGAGGAAAGCAACCAAATCACACAAGTTGTGTGGATTTTTTTTTCTTATCAAAGTTTTACTCCAACAATAGTTTTCTGAGCATTTGTGCAATTCCTTCACTGAACTATGAAGGTACAATCATAGCTTCAGAACCATAACCAGGTGTGGCAGGTGTCCAGCTTTGGCTTTCTCTGAACACTGAAGCTGTGGTATCAGACTCTAACAAGAGCAAGATTTGCTTTTGAAGAGAGTGGAGAGTAATGTGTTTTTCTTTGGCCCTTCAAACAGAAAAACACAAGCAGAAGTGTAAAGAGTGAGCAACATCGTGTGTCTCTGGGCTGACAGTTATGTAACATGTTAACCATAGCCACCATTATCTGGATTTGTGTTACTGCCAGTCTGCTGTTGGGTTTTTCATTACACTGCACACAACACTTTCTGATTGATTACACATTCTGGTAGATTGCCCATTAGACAATGTGGATGCTAATCTATATATTTGCATATGGTTACGCTCTTGCCCAGCAGCCTCTAAGTAAGAGGCAGGGTATGCCTTGGACAGGTCGCCAGTCACTCACAGGGCTAACTGAGACAAACAATCAGTCACACTCAGTCCTGGGGAGAATTTATCGACCAACTACCCTAACATGCATGTCTTTGGACTGTGGGAGAAGCAAAGGCTCCTGTTTGAACCCTAGAACTGTTTAACCATGTATTTTGTGACATGTACCATATACTGTTAATGCCTGAACCTAACCATTCTTGACTTAGAACACATAGGGACAATAGGGACAATTTATCTCTAAGAAGATGTTGTAAGTGGACGCACTCACATAGGAACAGGTATGGCTTATTGCTGGTTGCAATGATTACATGCAAGTGAAAGATTTCAGTACATAACTCTGTCACTTCCTGGTTGGGTTTAGCCAAATACTGAATTTCCTTATGGTTAAAAATGTCACATGCCAGTTGTGACAAGCAGTGCATTGAAATGACTGCAGAGATATGGAGCAAAAAAATAAACAAACTAAGGCCCTGCCTGGATGAGTTTTTGAATATTGCACCCAAACTTCTGGGTGCAGTCTGCTGGCTCATTCCCTCCTGGCCTCAGATAAGCTGTATTTGAATCAGTTTCTAACAATCGCTGCATAAATCCTTCACAGTGTCTTAATAATATCACCAACTCATTTCAAAAGCCATGAGAGATTATTTAACCTTTGTTCAAAAGTCACATAGGAACAGGCATGACTTACTGCTAGTTGCAATGGTTACATGCAAGTGCAAGATGTCAGTACATAACCGAGTCACTTCCTGGTTAGGTTTAACCAAATACTGAATTTCCTCATGGTTACAAATGTCAAATTCTTGGACCATTACCTTCATGGTTGTTAACTTTACAATTTACATACAGCTGCTCTCATGACCACTAGAGGTTGTAAACATTAGCCGTTTCAGCCTGCATGAACAATCACCACATAGAGTCGCATTTTGAATGGAGGACAGACCCTTCTCCCAGAGGGCAAGTCAACAGATTGTAGAGGACAGATTCCCAGACCATAAGGTTGATGATTTCTTTTTTTCTGAGACATAATGAAAACACACTTTAAAGTAATTTAATTTTGAAGAAAGTCATCTGGAAGCTTTCAAAATCTGGAGAGAGCCCATTTAACCAACCTATATAGCTAGAGTTCTATCAATCATCTTGCCAGATATAGCTGATAAAACACGGTGATCCCTTGAAAAAACTGTCCCAAGAGACTGCTTCCCTTCCCTTCGACACACTTATACATTTTTCACACCACACAGAAAAGCAATGTGATGGAGCCATTGCATCGAAACTTCACATAAAAGAGGGCAGCGATGAAAGTATTAAAAGTGGAAATCAGATGGCAGAAGAGATCAACCAGAGAAACGAAAGCGACTTAACAAACGAGATGAATACTCTGCAGACAGATCATTAAAGGGACACAGACTGTACCAGCGTTCACAAAAACACAGATGTTTGTGTTCTGACTTTGATATCAGTTTGATCCACCTAATAAGCACTATGATGTTTAAATAAGGGACACTGGTGGAACAACACAAGCTCTCATTTATAGACCACAGGGTGTACCCACATCTGAGATGGCTAAACAGCAAATCAAAGCCAGTGTTATTGGCTCGGTCAAGTAATTCTATGGAACAGTGGGCAATTTTCAAACATCCACAACAGTGATTAGAGCAAGAAATGAGTATAGTTTACAGAAGCTGCTTTTCAGAAAGACAGCTTTTATGCAGTAATAGGCCTTTGATCTGGTTGTTTCTGCATGCTGTGTGTGTGTGGTTTTTTTTGAGTGAATTGCAAAGCTAACCCTCAAAGTGAGTCTTGTTTGAGTATTCAGAGAAATGACTGTAAATTACAGAGCTGAGCCCAGGCTCTGATGTGGATCACTTGGGTTCTCAGTTAGTCCTGATAGCCATTTTGCATGTTTGTAAATTGCAGCATCTTTTCAGGGGACGCGATAAGAAAATTGGGAGGTGGCAAAAGAGATAGGGTTCAAATACTCAAGTGTGACTTTTGACTGACATGTGCTATTAGGTTGAAATGGTTTAATCTCTATTTGGCTGGCGCTGAGAAGGTAAGCTGCACTTATCATTGATTCCCCACCTCCACCCGGGTTCATTGACACACTTAAGCCTCAACTGGCAGTCTTTATCTGATGAAGCAAGCAACTGAGGCAAAGGAGGATTTCACTTCAGAAATGCTCAAAACACCCTAACTGAGTGCCTGGGTTCCGCTCTGAAACTTCTGGCTCTGAAGGTGTGTTCACAAATGATATCCCCAGAGAGTGGTGGGGGGGGGGATTTCCCATCATCTCACCCATGAAATGGTTGTTGGCAAGGTTTCCACTGGTTTATTTCTCAGCTACTGAGCCCTCCTCTCTGTCTTTTCTCTCTGCATCAACAATGTGATTGACAGAGCATTTTTCTCTTGTTACTTCTTCCACCAAATTTAGCAAAGGCACCAGGACTGACTTGAGTAAATCCCATGGGGGTACTTGGCACCACTGTAGACAAGTTGAAAGAGAGCAGGAGCACAGTAGTTTCGTACTAGAGAAAGGACATATTGTATTCCTATGAGCAATTCAAGAACAAACTATTGCAACACTAAATGGAGCATTGTTCACTTTGTTGTTATTGGAGGCCTGAAACAACATGACTCTGACTGGCAGTTATTTAGATTGTAATGAATCATTAAATAAAACAAAAAAAAATCCTCCATTCTCTGAGCACACAGTCTCTTTCACAAGCCTAAAACCCTCTAAAGTGTTTTGCCTTATACGATATGTTCTAATCTTTATTGTTCTGTAATATTAACACAGTATTTATCTTTTATATCTCATTTTCTACAGAGAGAGATTAATTTGATAAAGTAATAATGACATTTTCTGACTTAAAAAAAGGTAAACAAATAAGCATTTTGAAAAAAGTTAAGAAGCTCACAATTTTATTGCTTATGGATACACCTCAGTATCTTACATGATGTATATTCCCAAATAACTTTGTGTTTATTCAAATTACCAGCACATATTAGTATCAGCTGCTTTCTGTGTCTCTGTAAAATATAATGAAGCCATGAGTAGTTTTCTGTGTACACTGTGAATGATGAGTACTTAACCTTTTATACAGTATATATACATATTGTAAGACATTGGACAATGACATATCTTACCCAGATGATCTACTATTTCTTCAACTGTCTACTGTATAACATACAATAGACACCGACCCTGCCACCTCTCCTGCAGGAGGGACTCCATTTCTAAGCACTTTCCTGTTTTCTGTGCTTTCCCCCCTTTTGTTTCAGGAGTAGACTGTGTATGTTCACACCACAAAGGCTTTAACACAAATTTAGCTCTGGGCAACACAAGTAAAGCTGATAAAAACTGACTAGACTGTAAAAGCATAAATACAACACAATGAAGTCTTGCTCTATAGGCAGTACTTTTTTGTAAGGATGCCTGAAATCACAACATTTGCATGTAATGTACCCATCTCACCAATTATAATGCAACTGCCTTGAATCTTAATTCATTATGCATCTTTTTCTCAAGTTTTCCTTCCAAAGTGCCTTGTTTCATTCTCCATCGCTTCATGCTAAATGCATTAAGAGACCAAGCCCTCACCATGTAATTCATAAGCCCTGGTAGGCAAAACCTTTAAACACCCTCTTTATGGCTGTGATCTGACAGTCCTAACTTTCTCTTTTAAATAACCTGCAGGGATCACTTCAGTGCTTCACCGGAGGACATCCATTTCCAGGCAGACTGCATGTCATCGAGTGCCTCTCTGAGTATGAGAAGGGAGGATTTGAATTCATTTACACAGGGTGGTAGAAAGTGCAAAAGCACTGATTGGCAGATGAAAACCATTAAGTCTGCCTCATAAAGGTTTAAGGTTGACACAGAGTGTTCCTTGATTTAATGGCTTCATTACAACTTCCCAGCAGAGAGACTTGAATCACAATGCGACATAAACTGAATATTTACATGATATTTTTTAATGTTTTGCCAGGACCAATGTGGAACAGAGCTGCCAGTCAAAATACTGCACTGCAAAATCTTCCTCATACCCACTTATTTAATATGTTATCAGCTTGACTAGATCCAGGCAGACAATGTGGTGATCCAAATGTCATTCACTTTCATGTCTGGCTATGGAAAGGGTTGTTTGTGTAAATGAATGTTTAGTGTGTCTGTCAGCTTCATAATTGGAACTGTCAATGGAAGCAAAAATATTTTTTGAGCAAGTGGATGATAAAATGTTATTGTATTAAATCATCGTATCGCATCACATTGTCTCATTTGTGTCATATGACATTGCATCATATATCATATTGTATGGTATCATATTGTTTCGTGCTGCATTGTATTGTATGACATTATATCACATCCCATCTGGCTGTATCGTACCAGTATTATATTGTATCTTATTGTACTGTATAGTATTACATCATATCGTATCATATTAAATTGTATCACATCACATCACATTGTATTGGATAGTTTCAGATTATGTTGTATCATATTGCATTGTATGATATATTCCATCATTTCTTATTGTATGGTATCATATT
>JAOXYM010000013.1:21131186-21150883 GCA_028567055.1 Leptatherina wallacei
TAGAATTCTATTTGATTTATCTAACCTTCATTTCTTCTGTAAAAATCCATGCTATGATGGGTTTGTAATTAACCATCTTGCATTATATTATGTCATACTGTACTGTATTACATGATATTGTATAATCCCCAAATATAAAATTTAGTAATGTACCATATCATGTCATGTTGCCTTATAATTTAACATGTTATATCATGTATCATATCTTTATTTGAAAGAGGCATCTCTTGTAGATGAGACATTGTGTCTGAATAGGATAACTTGTATAAATGAAGGTTAGATAAATCAAATAGAATTCTAGTATAGCATAGGCTATGTACCATAAGAATGCCATTTCATTTCATTCCATACCATACACACTGGACCTTAATGTACCATATAATATATATTGTCTCCTGTTTGAATGGCTTTTCATTCTTTGAAGGTTTTATAATAATGTAAGACTAAATTAATGGTAATAAAATACCCATAGTATTATTTATTTTGACTAATGCAAGAGTGCATGTGAAAACATGATTAAAAAACAAACCAAAAAAACAAACAAAAAAACACACATTTTTTCATCTTCACGCAAATAGTACCATGTTTTCTGATGGTCAAAGGGTAGAGCCACAAAGCTGACTTTAAAAGACCTCAGGGAGACCATTCATATATCTCTAAACCATTGTTGTAAACAGGTTTCAGAAGGAAGTATAAAAATGTAGCCTCTTTTGACTTTTGAACACAGAGCAGCAAAGAATTGTAGGAATGAGTTTTGAAAGTAGAAGAAGAAAAGAAAACACATTTACAGTGTTTGAGAGAAGGGCACAAAGCCTGTGAACACATTTTTAACCGCATCCAATTGTTTCCTTTGAGGTTTTGGACTGAAAACGTCCATTTGGTCTCCCATACAAAACTTTGCTCTGAAGTGACCATTTCTCTCTCCCACAGCGGACTGTCTGTAATATTTTGCAAACAGCTGATGAAAAAGCATGGTCAAGGATAGGCACACATCTTCAAAGTGGATGTGATCTATTCTACTAAATGACACAAAGGCAGGAGGAAAGGATGGACCACATTCCTTTCACACTTTTATGGACACTTTTCTTACAGACCTTTCATGCAGCTGGCTTTTACTTGTGAAAAAAACCCTAAATTTTACATTCTATGTGTGATAACTCAATATTTGGTCTGTCACAACTTTTCTTTCTTTTAGTTCTGGTATAAGTAGAGTTAAAACAATAATGTATAGCCTGTTACAGATTTATTGTGTTACATTTGACATATACTTTTTCTCAATTTATCTGAAACCCAACACCAAAATTCCTTCAGATGTCTTCCATTATCAGAGCGAGTGATCATCTCACCACTGTGACATCCTTCAGAAACCACCAACAAGGCAAACAGCAGGGTTACTTAGATTTTTAACATATTTAGTTGAAGATTAGGGCAGAAAAATGATAGCGAACTCAGAGAACATGTTTGCAAAACTGACACAAAGTGATAAGACCTTGGTGCCAAACCTTTCTTCTTCTAATATGCAGTGGCTAAGCTGCATGATTCATAAATAATCCTCAACTAAATGTCAGACAGATGACTTTAATCATGGGTCAGAGCTTTGAGATGTCAAATCTGGCCCTATCATAACCCCCATGTTGGATTTCTATGGGAGTCACAGACTCGACAGAGATGAGGCACAGACATGAAGCCCAGATATTGCAGTGGTATGCAAGGCTCTTAAGTTTTTGCACCATCAACCTCCATCTCAGTGCCGGTCTCTAAACACAGGGACGCAGCACTAGATTGCAATTCAAAACAACACTGCATCAATTCCAACCTTCGTTACACGAGTAAGTATCAAGTCCCCGGTGGGAGTTTAATACAGTCATTCGAGTGAGGTAAATATCATGCATACTCTGAAGTTAGATTGAATAACATCTTTTATTTTAATTGTCATAATTTGCCTCTACAGAAAATTAAGTCAAATCAGACTGATAATAAATAATAACTTGGACTGACACTGATGCAGATGGCCTTACTAGATCATTTAAAGTAGTTTGTACATTTTCTCATGTTTAACAATGTGTATACAATAAGACTGAGATATAATACTGAGATATATTTATACCTGAAAGCTTTGTTTCAGGTAATAGTGTAGGAGTTCTGACTAATCTCTTTGTTTCCTTTGCAGACCTCTCAGCTCTGAGCACCTAAGCAGTATATTCAGAAGCCCCTCACCCCGCTCTCTCCTTTCTGCTATTCCCCACATATCCAAGCATACTCAACTAATGGAGCAGTGAGGGATGCTCTTGAAACAACGGCTGAAAATGGACATGCTCTCCAGCACAATCCAGCAACTCACAAACACAAGAGTCCACTACATTCAGCCCTCTCAGCGATGTGAAAGCTTCCTGTAAGTACCGTCTGCACTAACATCACAGCCAAGGGCCCATAATGGCGCCGTTTTATAAATGTGATTAGAAACTACTGTCATAATGGGGATAATTTATTTGGATCACCACAGTGAGACTGGTCCCTAATCAGTCTTTATATGTAATTGAGATGAATCATTTCCTAGAGCCAGACCTTGTACCTGGGTCCAAGTAAAACAGTTAAGTAATTCTTGACCTTTAAAATTGAACAGCGCCTATTAATTGTGCTCCTTAGAGAACAATAGTTGCCATAACCCATTTATTCACATTGAAATTGATCAAATTAGATGTAATTTTTAATGTCAGAGTGTAATTAAGATTGTTGAAACTGGCATGTTTGATGGGACCTGTTAAAATCTGGGTTGTCCCTTTATCTCTGGATCCTCTCTGTCAAACTCCAGCAGCACCTCTGGTTATGTTTATTATTTTAGAATCAGTGTTTTAGAAATCTCAGACTATTTATTCCACTGCAAGGCTAGAGGTCAATGCTGAAGGGAAAGGAATACAGAATAGTCATGCTGAATGTGAGGCGTAATGGTGCTCTCAAGATTGCAAAAAGAGCACATTGCGCTGCAATACATGAGCCAAGTGTGCTTTATTTTTACACCCCCCCTCATTGTGCCCACAGTTCTGATAAGTCATTCTGCACGTTACACACTGATATAACCAAGGAGAAATATCTGCCCTGGGCTCTGCACCGACAAGCAGCCCTGCCTCAGGCATTTGTTTGACTGTCGACTTTGTTTTTCTGTAGTCATTTAGATTTTCAGGTTTAATTAAGCAGCCTCTGTCATTAACACAAGATCTAATTTCCTAAGCGCTCAATCTCACACCCCTCTCTGCTCCTCTCAGACTCCGGCACCTACTCCGCAGCACAAACAGTCCCACCCAACTGCTGCTGAAGAAGTGCCAGCAAAGCTCCCTGGCCACCCTTTTATTTAGTATTCATCATAACTAAGACACCTGCTGGGTTGTTTTTCTTTTGCAGGGACTCTGGGGAAATGATATCTGTTGGACTGGAGCCACACGTTGGGGTTGATGAAACTTCCGGAAAGGAAAAGCAGGATCTACTATCTCTTGACATGAATCATCAATTTAAAATATGGGGTCCCTTCAGGTATATAAGAGTGATGCTGATGCAAATAAATATCAGCTGCAAGCTCATGTCATTTTGTGACAATTCAACTGGGAAAATATGTTGGTGCATAGAGATGTTTTCGATTGCATGCGTTTCACAAGACGTGACTTGTGGATAAGTTGATATTAAATACATGTTTTTCCTCTAGTGTGACATGCCCATTGTCCTGAGACTTGTAATGACTTGTAACACTTGCTTCATTCACAAGATGGTGCAATAAGTGCACTTACTTACCTACTTACTCACTTTTCCGAACCATCCCCTCTCAGTTAAACAATATTTGCCTCTCAAGCGTGCAACATTTATAGGCATGGGAATTCCTGTTTCTCATGCTACATAAATCATTCAAGTAAACAAGTCTGATTAGTGTTTTTGTTCATGGAAAAGACTTTGTTTCAAGTAAAAAGCAGATCACACAGTTCATAAGTCTAAGCTGGATCTAAAGCCAGAGCCCGGGGAAGGAACTCTGGCAGATACAGAGGCTTTAATCGCACACCTAAATGCACCCCGTTTAATTTGGCCTCTGAAGTTAGGGAAGCAGGTAATGCAGCAATGGGACAAAGAACAGGCAGATCAAACAGGAATGGAAAACCTTGGACCACTGCTTCTGTCCTTGACTTAATCTGATGAAAGTGAAAAGAAAAAAATATACAGGACAAAAAGGACCACGGTGGACCCGAAGGAGACTGAAAGACTTGATGATTAATTTCTGTGAATTAACGATTACAACTGAGGTGGTGACATTTCCGGCATTATAAACTCATGTTCTCTAACTTGTTCTATTCTGGAATAAGAAACCAAAACTATGCAAGCCCATTTAACCACCCACATGCACAGACAGTGCAGCACCGTTGTACAAATGAGCGACCGACATCTCACTGCCATTATGAATACTAAACATTCACTAATATTACTCCATGGTATAATTATTCTGGGTTTCACCACTTCTTCATCTGACATTTCTGTGCAACCTATCATTGATTCATTCCTTTTTTTCCTCCATCTTTTCTGTGCCTGAGGCTGATCTATCACTGTTGTTGCAACACCTACCATTTGCCGATGGAGGTCGATAAAGATTATGGATGATTTGATGCCTCTGTAATACCAGGTTATTAAGCATGAGAGCAGAGGACTATTGTAATCCCTGTCTGCACATCAAAGACAGGCAAGAAATCTGGCCTGCTATTAGTAGAGTGGCTGCATGCCACCTGTCCAGATGTTTGGCATGTGGACTCCAGTTGTGCCAAGTTGGTATCATGAGACCACAGGAAGTCCTCCAGGAAGCATCTGAAGCTCCCACACGACAAGGACAAGCCTGTTTGAAGAAAATGTTACTTTTGTAGAAACTGACAGCTATTTACAGGTTTTAATTACTGTACTGTGTTCGTCCTGTTCCATGAATGTTTAGCAGCTTTATGTGACATTTTTGAAAACATAATTTTTGCATCTTGCAAATGAGGTTGTTGAATTAGCTCCAGACACCTTTAGAGGTAAATAACACGGCTGCCTCACATATGCAATTTAATTTGTTATGAGCATAAAAGGCACTTTTGAAATCTTACTTTTGAAGCCACAAGGTTCAGTGTGGATTAGACATAGCTGATGTGTGGCTCTGTATGTCCCACAGCTGTGACAATACAAGACCTGTTTTCTTGGCTTTGACTGTCAGTGGAAAAAAATACAACTGTGATGGGGATTCAAAATATTGGACGGCGTCCTGTGGTCACAGCCGTGTCTGTCAATGTGCATTTGATCTCCTTAGATTTTATTTACACTGAAGTTGTTTGTTATAATGTAAGGCCAAAAGCCTCTGAGTGGGTCTGTGGTATTACACATTCAGCCAAGGTGCTGTGGATGTGATTGTTGCAATTATGGGGTCCATTACTGAAACACATTACTTCCTGTCAAAATTACAGCGAACACCAACCGAGTTGCTACAATAAACCACACATATAGAAAACAGGTGGCCATATTCTCAGACTTAAGATCACTTTTCTGTATTCAGTTTCTGAATTCAAACTAGAAACAAAATGATCATTTTAAAGATAAGAACAAAGAAAAAATATTACCCATTTTCACAAAACCAAGAAAATCTAAAGAATTTCAAAACAGAGAGAAAGATGTTGAATCGTGGATTGTTAGACTGTGATATCACTCTACAGCTCTTAAGAAGGAAAACTTTCTTCCACCCCTCAAGCTTGCAAGACATGTTTTCACAGTTATAGGACACTCTTGCCATGTTCCAGGCGAAGTATTTGTGGTCAAATGACAGTTTTTTTTTTTTTATCAATATGTATACTTCAGACTGTTGACAATAATAACTGAGGGTGCATTCACACCGGGTGAGGAATTCCCCCAAAAATTTGGACCTTCCCTTGGTTTGGTTTTCATTCACACTGCACTTTAGTCAAGCGGATCAAACCCCCTGGACAAAGTCACACAGTTACTACAACTGCTCGCTAAGTGTGATATTCCAAGAAACAACCACTGACCAACAAGGAAAAGCACAGGAAAAATAACAAAATCTGGCTCATTGATTGGCCAGGAGCGAAAATGGCTTGTTTACTGTGACTTAACAGTGGAGCAACAACAAATTTATGCTGTCTGGGGTTTCTGTTTTTATTTTGATGTTCAAACCTAATGCATTTTTCACAAGAATCTGTCCAGCATGAGCAGCAGGAGAAGCCATGAGGTATCCAACTTGTTGTGCTATGACACGTCCTACGTCGCTTCCTCTTCTTGGTTCATTGGATGGTCTGTTTGTTTTCACACTGTGAGCGAACTGCGTCAGGGTTCACTTGCAAGTGAACAGAGACCCCTGGTTTTCAAGCACTTCTTTGGTCCACACTAGAGCGTGAATATGTGTTCACAATATATCCATGGAAGCAGACCCAACAGCACCAGTGATTATGCACCCTGAGAGATACAGTACAAGCATAATTACCTCTGCCAAGGCGGATATTATGCATTTGGTGGCATTGACTTTTTCTGTCTGTCTGTTAGCAACATAACTCAAAAAGTTATGGACAGATTTTGATTAAATTCTCAGGAAATTTCAGAAATGAATAAGGAACAAGTAATACAATTTTGGGGGGATGATCCAGATCCCTGCCTTGATCCAGGATTTTTATTTAAGGAATTCTTTACTATGGGGGGGATAGGGGTAATTTTGCCATCAGAGTTTATAACTCAAAAATAAGGCTCACAGTCATTGGCAAAAAAACAACAAAAAACAACAACAATGGCTTGGCAAGGCCTACGCTTTCTGAGTGCTTCTAGTCAGTTATAGAATCTGTCATGCCAGAATAAGACAGGATTTATTCATGGAAAGAATAGCAATGGACAGCACTTAAGGGTTTTCTCAGTGGAAACGATGTTCTCGCTCCTGTCCCAATGGAGTTTGGCAAAAGTTATATTTTTTCAAGTAGCTCCTAATCCTTTTACAGTATATGATTGGGTGAAGCTTACCCATGTAAAAGGTTGATAGACAGATGATTCTCTCCTAGAGAGATGCCACACTGGACTTCTCAGATGGTTCTGTGACAAACCGTTTGAGAAGCCTGGGTACCAAAAGTCTTTCCTGGTCAGTAGATTTATCTGTTTTGCTTTCTTGTACTGATTTTAATACGAAGCCCATTACATGAAGAAATACAGATGTAACATTGATGTTAGTTTCAGCCACATATCTGTCCTATTGTTGCCTTAAGGATTTAGTTAAAGACACTGTGGACATCTGACTGTACACCCAGTGTGGTGCAGCACTAGGTCAAGTGTGGTGTCTGTGCATTCTGCTCTTATGTTAAAATAGTTTCAGCTTGGACGCAGTGCTCAGAACGACACAATGGCGCATCCAGTTGGAGGTAAACTGGAAGATCTCAACAATCACCCAGCTCACATGAACTGCCAGACCAAACATGAAGTGATGGCTGATCAGCTTCTCCTCTTCCTCACTCAATTCCAGCACTCTCCTCAGTTTCTCAGATCCAGCTTGCATCCAAGTTAGATAATAGTAGTATATAAAAGTAGATAATTCCTGGATATTTGTTCGGTTGCCACACAACTGCCACCAAAATTGGACAAGATTTGGGCAAATACACCCTTGTTCCAAACTCCTGCCCAACCCCCACAGCTTGCACAGCACATACCACATCTTTTGTGAAACCCATTTATTGTTGAATAGACTGAATGCCATCCATTTATTGAGCATTTCTTCATAAGCAAAAATACAGATGATTTTAGTGGATAAGCCAGTAATGCTGAGTGAATCAACCTGCTCTGTAGCAGAGGAAACAGAGGTTACACTAATGCTGGACACACAAACCACTAAAAAGAACGATTTCCTTCAGTGTGAAAATGATTACCTCAACTGGATTTTAACAATGAGTCATTAATAACATATTGAGGAATCATAAGAAAACATCACGTGAACTCAGAAACCGATTAGTACAGTTTAGAATAATTAACCACGTATATTGGTCACCTGCCAGGTTGCCTAGGGTGAGACTGAGGGCCAAGCCTGACTGCTAGAGGTGTAGGGGAGATGTAGGTTCAGTTTTACACACAAAAATGTTATATTTCCATTCACTTAATTGTGCTAATTAACAATTAGCCCACTAACTACACAAACAAAAATGTCAACATTATGAAGCACTGCTGAGACTGCTCATATGACAACTTGTGCCTTAATAAACATTGCCAGTTTCCTTTGACATTGCTCATCTATCAACAATTTGAGATTAAAATAGGATAGCTTTCCTGCTTACACTGCCCTACCGTACACATCTCAACATGACAGGCTTGTCCGGTAAGGGTGCAATATACAACCATAGAAAGCCACTGAGTCTAATACTGAAGGAGCTGAATGACGGTCTAAAACAAACCCAAACTAAACTTGGATTCTGAAACATCTTTGGGGAAACCAGAAGATTGTTGATTTTGGTCTTATTGAACTCTATGGGAAGCTTTTTAGCCAAAGAACATGGTTTATTAAGTGGGTGGAAGTCTAGAAGTCTTCCCGCTCTGATCTTGACAGCAAGGATTTACATGCACTGAAGTGAAAGTGTGGCTGGTCTGCCTTCAATAGCACAAAGCTCTCTGGGAAATCCAGTTTCCTTCCATCATCCAAAAATCATGCATATTATAGATCAATTGTTGATTTTAAACTAAGGATCTTCACTGCAGGGCTATCATCACTTTTTTGTCACATGACAGCCTCACTGTAAATACAAAGACAACAGGGTAGCCTCTTTTGCTTCAAAAGCCCAACAGGAGACTAAACTTCCCTTAAGTTCATATGCATGATTCTAAAACTAAGCTCTAGCTTACTTCTCTTTAAACCAGTGCAGGTCTGTTTGCAAAGTAAACATAAATGGTTGGATCTGTGGGTAACAAATAAAACCTTGTCCATCTATTTTTTTATTTTTTTTCAGTTTTCAGTGTTCATCTTGTATAATGTGTGTCCCTTTGTTTATTACTCATAACACTTTCTGTGTGGCCACAAGTCCTCTCTCTGGTGTCTTCGGTTGATGCAGGTTCAAAGTCAACATTTTCCTCAGTTATTGAGGCACTTTGTTTCACTTGGTTTGATGATTTCTTTTTTTTTTTTTTTTACTTTGTCTTATTAGAAATGTATTAGAGCATATAATAAATATCCAAGCTAACACTGGATGCTGTGGTGACCAACACTACAACAACAACACAACTAAGCAGTATTACCAAGCTGGGGAAGTTTCTACCTTTTAGAAACAAAAAAGAAAAAAACACAAATGCTTTATAAGCCCTGTAAGTGTTCTCCAGCATGAAATGTCCACATTATCTGGCCCCCTTATTTATCCACACTAGCCTAGTATTTATACACTTGTCTAAATGCACAGTTGCCATGGTGCTCCTAAAATCTGCCATCTTTGAGTAGGCCGTAACTGTTCAATATTTGCAATGTATCATGTCATACTGTAATTGGACAGTGTAATTGTTTGAAATAAAAAAAAATATATATTTATTGTCTGGATATTCATGAAATCATTACAAGAACAATCACAAATTAAAACTTGGCTAGCCACATGAGATTTACAAGCTGTGCAATCAGTATCGCTGCTGTAGACTGACCACACGAGTGATTGTGATCATGCTCAGCTATTTATTTTTTTGTCTATCTCTGTGACAGACATGTGTGACTTATCCAGGGAGCCTCTTGGACAGTGTACTATGCTCTTAGCTCCATAGCCTCATGCAGAGACTGGAGCTTTATCTTTGTTTTTCTTGGTGGTTGTTGATCATGATTAACAATTTATCGTGGATATTTCCTGTGGAAGTGTATATTACCTGCTGTTCATCTTTCTTCTTTAATTCAACCAATTTATCAAAATAAATAAATAAAATCCAAAGAGATAAGCTGTTTTGAGACACACAATGTAGCTTTGAAATGTGCTAGACATGATCAGTTTGTACACTTGTGCATGGTAAACAAAATGACTTCAACCTGCTAGCTCCCTCTGCCAAGTCTAAATTGTCAGATTCAGCCTTTGAATGAATGGATCTGGTAATTGTCCAGACAGTTAACAGTGAGTGTATATGCTGATGACATTTTCATTATGTGACTGCTGTGCTGACCAAACAAATTAACTATATGTGTCTGCAGCATACTTTAAAGCAGCAACACTAAACTTTCAATTTCTTAAATTTTTGCTGCTGCCCCCAAACAAAGCTAATTAATTTGGCATCCGTCTTGCATTCTGTCCCTTCTCTGAGCTCTCTCTACTCTTGCTATGTCACTTTCTGTCTTTCTTTTTTGTGTGCCTCCGTTGTCCCATGGCACATCTTTCCTGAATTAGCCACTATGTGTGTCCAAAACAACCATTGTGTTGATATCCAGTTGCAAACATGAGATACAGTACCATAAGGCAAAATGCAGCTGTCACATGATGCTCCAGTCTGGGAAAAAAAAAGTTGAGAAGTTTGGTTTCTCAGCCCCGGATACTGCAGAGCAATGACAGTTCCAGGAATGTGCATAACAAATGTCAGTGTGCCATTAAAATAAGTCAGAAGCACCGAGTTTTAAGGTCGGGAAGTTAAGTAGTGTTGCTTTAAGACTCGTCTCCTGCACGCTCTTCTCCAGGTTTCACCTCTCTATACCAAGCAAAATATTTCCACTAACAGGGGAGCCGCTGATGCCATTAATGTTCTGAGATGTGCTGTATGTTTGAAAGGACAGCTCTGAGGACATCATGTGTGAAAATAGCACTACAGTACACCACACTCACCAGCTGCTTCATTTACATTATGAATGATTTTTATCTTTACACAAACATTAGTATAAAATGGCAAATGCAAAACCATAAGTTTATTTTCAAAATACATATAAAAACAGATTAACTATTGCATGAAAATATAAAACATTTTTATGTGTCACTTATAATACAAATTGAGGCATTAATGCTACATTTCTCTTCTTCAGGAATGGATATGGTACTTTCTCTGTGTCACAGGTGAATATTGCTTTAACATTTGTCATTTCAAAATATCAAGAGGTATGCATTTTTCATCACTCATTTGCACCATACAGATGAATCTGTGTCAAATCAATTTCAAAGGTGAATGGCGCGTCTTTGACCTTGTCCCAAGCTGCTCAAATTGTGACTGAATTCCATTAATGCAACTCCAAGCAATTTCATTGCATTTAACAGACACAAATCCAGCCTGAATGCCTTTGGCGATGAGGACTCTTATAATGTGGCATGAATATATAAAAAAAAAAAAAATCCACTGTATCTGAGAATCAGACCATTTCTTCAATAACTAAAGGTGAATTAAGACATAGAATTAATCTATGGCTTTTATCTGCATATTAGGTCAATAACCATTCTGGATTATTTCTTGGGTCATTTGAATACACACACACACACACACAAATAGACAGACGTACATACACGCAAACACACACACAATCAGCTTCGTTACCTGAAGGCAGGGAAGCAGCTGTACTGTGTTCACCTCTTGTATTCTGCCTCTGGAGCATGTGTTATCTGTCACATTTGAGTTAGGCCTAAAAAATGCCTGACTTTCTATAACACACTACAAAGCTGCACATCAAGACGAAGAGCTGCAACTTTTGCAACTTCTCTCTAGATCTATAATTCACTTTGACAGATGTCAGAAACAAAGCATGTTTATTTTGGCTACGATGTGACAACAAGCTACAAAATCTACTTCTGAAGACATTAGAGGCTTTAACATCCAGCACTCTGTGACTTCTGTGGTGTGCATGACTTCAACATTAATGAACAATGATACCATTGGCATGACTGAATTATGATTACAAGGCCCCATGAATCAGCAGCTCTTTGCTGTGACAAAGGAAGCAAGTCCAACCCAACACAGGCTTTCTCTGACGATGTCATTTAACCCTTCAGAACATTTGTGGGGCTATTTTCATCATGAGCAGCGGATCTGAAATGAATAGCTGCATGTGCAGCAGCTAAAAGCGGGGACTTTTTCTTCTAAGACAACCTCAGTGTGAAGAAAATTCAGGTTTTTTTCTTGAAAATATAGAGAAGTGGAATTGTTTTCTGGAAGAAACTTAAAAAAAAAAGAAGAGAAAAAGTGTTTCAGCGAAAAACAACATGAATGCAGCCTTTCAGCTCTACAAAACAGTGACAAACAGAATGTTTCTAACTGATCAGCCCTGAAGTCGATACATCAGCGTGTGCATTGGGATGAAGAAATCAATGTCAGTCCATTCCCCGGACGCATCCATCCCTGCCAGAAAGCCCTCATACAAGGATGGAAGCCCATCAGAACCTACCCAAAGGGGATAGCATACAGCTGATATTGATGTTTGAAGGGTTGCCGTGGAGCCAAAAAAGGCCCTTGTAAAAGCCATGGTAAAGGATTGCCCAAGCAAGCATATCCTCCTTAAGAGCAGCCGAGAACACTAGTTTCCACCCTTGGTACCATTTTGAAGGGTCATTTTTAAACACAGCGAGGGATGAAACAAACAACAAGAGAAGCTAGGAGGGGCTATCCATCACTCCTACTTGGCTCAACCCCGCTGTTTGCCGAGCAGGAGATAAAGTTGGTCTTATCCTCAATTAAGCTTGATAAAACATTGCTACGGCCTAGTCTGAAATGTGAAAGAAAACAAACAGAGGCTCGCCAGATACACAAGGCATTCCTACTGTGAAATTAAAGAAGAAAAGAAGAAAAAAGCCACTTTAGCAAAATGAAAACAGGAAGAAAAACAGCAGCACTGTAATAATACAGACTGTTAGTAGTTGTATTCGGCTGTGAAACATATTATCACTGTTACCTGGTCGGCCTATTTTTTTCCTTTTCTGAGCACAAAAGGATATAAACCAAATTTCTACTCATTTTTCACCATTTTTATACATCTGCAGCAAATTTAAGTTAGAAAGAAAGGAAAGGAGAGAAACTAAAATAATAAAGTAAATCAGATTTTGACTTTGAAGTGAAAGAGGAAGCAAACAAAAAACTGAGAGAAGAATATCTGCTGTGCTTAAGTGACAGCTGAGAGGTTTTTGTTGAGGTTTGGGATTGTTGCATGCAGCTGAGCAGATAAGATTGATGTGCCACTGCTCTGCCAAACAGACAATGTAATTAAAGTCATGCAACCATGATGTGTACCATGACCGAGGCACATGCAGGCATCCTTCTCAGGTTATTCTACTGATGGCTCTGATGCAATATTCTGAATGGTTTCACTTTTACAAGAAGCCAGTTGCTGCTTTGAGATAACTGCGTCCTATAACTACAAATATATATATTTTTGTCAATATTATGAGGCCGACTACCTCGACACAAAACAGGTTTTTTCGATTTATTTTTAGCTGTAATGTAGCTTGTCAGATAATTTGAAGTTTGAGATGGGAGAGTTTTAAGAGTTCCACATCCATTGCATTAGGAAATGTGTACATGCACATTCATACATCCATCCATTAAAAGGGAGCAGAGAATTATTTATGCACCCAATTTAACTGAATTTTGATGTTTTTCTTCAGCTAGCTAATTTCTATAAACAGATATTCAAATATAAATGTGCAAAATACAAGGAATACGATTTTGGAGGTCAAAAGTAACTGCCCCTCATTTGTATTCCAAGTTTTATTGATCCCTCACTTCTGTGTTGGCAGGCAGGTAAACAAACAGTTTACCTTTTTGATCACCTTTTAAAAATGGATCTTCATTCAGATGATAATGATATATGTAACAGGAAGTCTGGCCAAGATATTTATCATCCACAACATGGGTGACTGTTGCCTGAGTCAGCTGATAATAGCTGATGGCCTCCCAGATTGCCAGCCATCTGGCAAAGGCCAATGTTTACTCTTTTTCAGCCCCCCCATCTGCCAGCAGACAAAATCTTTTTCATACCTTTCTAATTCTTCTTATAGGTCATATTACGCCATTCCAGTAGTCAGTACATTATTTCAGTGTTTTATTTCCCTGAAAAGAAGTGCCCGCTGTGACTGGTAACTGTGACGAGAGCAGTGAAAGCGAACCCAATCAGGCGAGTCGTGGGGAAGAAAACTACAACAGTGAGTTAAAGGAAGCTGGAACACTCCCTCGAGCTGAGGAGACCTGCAGAGCAGCTTGATAATACTCAGTGGTTTGTAAACACAAATGTCACCTTTCACTATACTGATATTTATTTGTTCCACTGTTAATATAAAAACACTGACAAGAGCGGCTTTAAATATGTCACTGAATGTAAATCAGGGTTTTACAGAATTGTCCAATATCAATGCTCTACTTGGCATTTAGACCAACAATAAACACGTAAACAGATTCAAAGAGGAATAAGAAGGTTAAGCTACAAAAACAAGATGGTGAGCCTGAAAAATGCAATGTATTGTCAGTCTCTGAAGACTGTAATTAACTGTGAAGGCTTTATAAATCTTAGCCTTTTTTCAAAAAAGATTTTTGAAAAAGGAAAAAAGTCAATCATTTGTAAACTATCCAGCAAAATGACCAAAAAGATCTTCTTAAGACTCTTAAATTGTAAAATTACTTTCTGGGCGACATTTTTATGTGCCTGCATCTGCCTTTCAGAGTTCTAACAAACCTAAGATATTTATAAAAACTATGGTTAATTAGAGATCACAAAAACAAAACAAAAAAGTGAATGACTAGGCTTCAAGAGAATTCTGACTTGGAAGACAATCTGATCTCACTGAAATACGTGAAATAAACACAATTTTATTTCGACACCCTCCAGTTATTTACGTGTTTGTGGCACGTAATTGTTAAAAATGGCCACGAAAATGAGGGCAATGTAAAGTAAACGGGGAACTTTTTCGTGGTGTCTACATGACTTTCCTGGTTCCACAAAAGGCAAATGTAACGTTTTCCAATGCAGAAAAATTTTTTTTTAATATCTTTATTTAATTTCACTAAATTAACTGTGGTCAGGCCGTTCTCACAAATGGTTCATATGACTTCTTACACAATATAATGCATGGACATTTGCACATATCTTATAAAATCCTGAGCCCGTCAAGGCTTATAAATCAATTGTGGGGCTCTGTCATCGTCTGCAGGACTTTTCTGGTTCTGAAACAACAAAAAAGGCAGAAAATGATGGAAAACATTTTAAATATATTTACCATAATTTTACTGATTTAATATGGTACAATATTAAAGATTTGCTCTTGAAAAACGTTATTTTGTGTGTAGGTGTGTTATTTATGTCCTCAGATCATTTTGTATCCAACCTGGCTAGTTCGATTTAGATAACTGAAAAGATAACTTTATCTTCCTTTTATCAATTCACCGCTAATATTAGTAGAAACAAGAAGTACACCGAACAATAAATGCAATTTACTCCAGAATCAGTGGCACCAATACAGGAAGACTCAGCAACCCCTCTAACTGGAATCCAATCTGCATGCTGACCTCAAATCCTTAGCATTATGGAGCATTTTCAGGAAAAACAACATAAAATGGAGACATTTAAACTGTGACCATGAGCAAAACAACCATGAAAAGGCTGCTTCTCTTTCTCAATAGCCATTATGTGTCCCGCTTACTTCTTATGGATGGAAGTATTGCAGGTGACTTGATAACAGGAGAATAAAATGATCCTTTCAATCATGTAAACAAAACAGAGTTCATGGCCATGCTTCATCCAAAATGATCTGATTACGCTATGTAAACAAGGAATGTGGAATTACAATGAAGATAGTAAAAACATTTTTCCAGCATTTTCTGCCTTTTTTGTTGTTGCTCCAGAACCAGACAATATGACAGAGCCCCACAATGGATTTATCAGCCCTGATGGGCTCAGGATTTTATAGGATATGAATCATTTGTGAGAACAGCTTGACCACAGATAATTTAGTGAAATTAAACAAAGATATTAAAAAAAATTTTTCTGCATTAAAAACGTTACATGTGCCTTTTGTGGAACCAGGAAAGTCGTGTAGACATCACAGAAAAGTTCCCCGTTTTCGTGGTGCCAGCATATCATTTTTAACAATTAAGTGCCACAAACACGTAAATAAGTGGAGTGTTGAAATAAGATTGTATTTATTTCACATATTTCTGTGAGATCAGGTTGTGGAGGAACAATAGATCTTGTTTGATAAGCATTTGCTTCAGCTATAAAAATGAGATCTTGATAATACTCTTGTCTGTTTTTATATATTTAAAAAAACAAACAATTGAGTTCACTCATATGCAGCCATTGTTGTTTATGTTGCATTGCATTCTGGGTAATGATGTCAATCAATCACATTTTATTTGTATAGCCCTTTACAATAACCCAATGGGTTCTCAAAGTGCTTTACAGCAAAGTCATAAAAGAGTACATAAAAACAAAATAATCAAAACAATATATGAACACAAGTGGAAAGTGCTACAGTGCTGCAGGGTATACGAGCCTTCCAAAAGCGCATAAAATGGACAAAATAAAAATAATCAAATAAAAAAAATAAAATCTAGAAACATGACTGCCCTGGTCAGAAAAAAGTGGGTCTTCAGCTTTGATTTAAAAAGGCAGTGGTGATGCGAATGTCAGGGGGGCAATTTGTTCCATGTCAAACAGTTGCTACAGTCTCAACCCCATTTAACAGTACATTGGCTTAGTGCAGGGGTGTCCAAATACGTCCTCGAGGGCCGTTGTCCTGCAGGTGTTTCCCTGCTTCAACACACCTGACTCAAATTAAATGGATCTGACAGCCATGAAATTCTGCACAATGACTCAATAGTTTGAGTCAGCTGTGATGGAGCTGGGATACATTGAAAACCTATAGAGTTGCGGTCCTCAAGGACCAAAGCTGGATACCCCACACTTAGTGTATGCTGTTCATCATTTTTAGTTTGAACCTGAGTTCATTGACAGAGAGAACAATGATGAAGAAATCACTGAACAGAAGTGAACATCTTCTCTGACGGCTGGTAGCTGGGACCGATGCTGCGCGAGGACTCAGGCTGTTTCCAACAAACCGCACTTCACAACTTTTGCTTCTGGAACACTGCGTCACGTTACATCCGAGTTTCACTCTACGCACTGCAACACATGTTGGCAACTGGATATCAACACACCGGTCGCACCATGGCTGATTTGAAGAGGTGCATTATTGGAGGAAGAGAGATAAGAAAGAGGGAAAGGGACAGAGGAAGTGTAGGACATCGGAATGACTATTGAGAGAGCATATAGTATCAGTAAGATGCAAGATGGATGCCGAATTAGCTGTTGTTGGGGGGTGCATAGTGTTTCTTTAAGGTCAACAAGTGAATAATAGTAAGGATCCCCTTAAAAATTTTGACTAATTTCATGGTTCATGGCACTTTCAACCACAGACCTTTGTACAATATGAGATCAAGATCAACAGTTGGTCCATTTCTACCACAAGACTTCACTAAAACCTTTTGATCATCTCCTGGTTGGGTTGAAGCAATAACATTGGATATGGTTGGAAAACAATCACAGTTGTGGGAGACATGCATACTTTTTTATAATTCAACAAGTTTTACAATATGCTGCTGGTGCCTCGGTTACACATAGACGCAACACTACAATGACACTTAGTTCCTGTTTGTAACATCATATGACAAGGCTTACAAATAAAATCTACTGGGTTGGATTAGAAAAGGATCATGGTTAAAATGAATGATTTTTACAACAAAATTATGGACACCATTTTTACACTTTACATGAAGTTACAATTAGAGGTTGAATTTTCTCTGAATTTTCACCATTCTGTAAGCAGTGTTAGCTACACAAAAAGAATCACAGAGGTCTGCTCCAGTAAAATACTGCTTCTCTTATTCTTTGGAAACTGCAGGAAGTTAGCGAATGATGAAGGAAAACATAATGGCACATTTACTGTAATGCATGTGACAGGTTTTGTTAGAGCAACTTTAAGTACACACAATCTTTTGAAAGGTTCATTTGACAAATGAGGTGAATGCTTCAAAAACTGATAATTATGGAGCAGTTACCATAAAGAAAGCCAACTTTATCATATTTTCTGAACTCAACTGCAACTTAGCTATATATATTTTTTTTATTTATCACTGTTTGGTTTTAGTATATTGCTACAGATAAATCACTTCTGCCTCAGCTCATGGGTAAAACAAACACATGGATGTTCTCATGTCTATGACCTCAATACATCAAATAGACTTTACAGAGGACCAAACCATTGGCATAAACAGATAAATATGAAGCCCTGACCCTACTGAAATCCCCAGTTTAATTAATGCCAGGTCCCCTTTCTGTAATTTGAAGTCTCCTTTATTAGAAATTTTAAAAGCACCCTCCCCAGGGATGCCCTGAGTCACAGGGAAATTGTGGCACAATATGCTTTTAATTTCCCTGGAGGTCTTTGCACAGCAACTATTTAATGGTGGAGCAGCTTGGCTGAATGAAACCAAAAAGTATGCTTTTTTTTAATTGTTAATTTGGTCATTATGACTGACCCTAACATTACACATGAAATACTCTGCCTATTTGCATGGTCCTCACATATTCCCCTTCAAAGGTGTATTATACTTATTTGCCTGCCACTGGGAGGAGTACCAGAATGGTCTCTGTATTAAACTACAATGCAGTTTATCTCTGAAATAATGCATTATCTTCTTCATTCTGTCTTTAATTATACCATAAGCAGGTTGAGGTAGTGTCAAAGTGATTTGCAACAGCTCTTTAATGACTCAAGTGATCTCTGCCTGCACATCTGTCTGTTATTTATGTCACAACTGCTTGCATAAGCTACACTAAACATTTGGATCGCCAGAGGAAGTGCAGTGTTAAGTTTGAGGGGAATCTGGCCATGGAGGTTATCATTTCTCCTCTGTTAATGTCATTGACTGCACCGGGACAACATCTGTGACCTCCTCTGGGACCTCTGTGTCACAGTTCAGGCTTTGCTCGATCTGTGACCTCACAGATAATGTTGAGGTTCAGACATCGTGCCCATGACAGCAGGCAAATGCGTCAGTGGAAATTTAAAAAACAGAAACATTTTTTACAGCATGTTCATAACTTAAGAATTTATTCCTGTCAGCTAACACTTGGCCCTTTGTTGCCTTAGGGCAGGGATATCCTCGTTGTGTATGCAAGCGTACACGTCAACCTTCCGCTACATCTGTGTATATATGTGTTGCAACACAACGCAGCCAAAACCCTCGATACTCGGGGTGTCCGCTAGGGGCAGAACAGAGCACTTGGATTCTGAAACGGTGATAAGGCCAATCTGACGGTCACATTGTATTTCCGGGGCATTTCTGTAAACAACTATTTACTGCTCTGTTGCCAACTGCAAGACACGAGTGTTTGTCACTGTGCAACAGGGAGGAAAAATAAAGATGCCAGTAGTTCCGGACAAGGTCCGAGAGGCGCTATTCGAAACCATGCCTTTGTGTTTATGTCTGACCTCGTTTTCATGCTGTTGTTTGCATGAACGCCTATGGCATTGAAGTCAATATTGCAACTCGCGCAGGCGACACATTACCTTGCATCAACGCGAGCGGCTTATGTGCCAAACACTAGGAATGCACTGCAGTCATAATACGTACGTGTATGCATTGCAAACAGCAAGTACATCCCAGTTCCTTAGACACACACACACACACACACACACACACACACACACACACACACACACACACACACACACACACACACACAC
>JAOXYM010000013.1:21150983-21164962 GCA_028567055.1 Leptatherina wallacei
CACACACACACACACACACACACACACACACACACACACACACACACACACACACACGCACACACACACACACACACCATTTGAGCATGCTATGCTCTAGTAGCTGACTGACAGGTTGAAGGTTGTAGGATGACTTTGAAGGGGTAAAAGGAAAGGAGGGATCCTTTCTATGTGAATATTTCCTGACTTTTTTATTACATCTTTATCATCTCAACTTTAACACTAAGGCTTTGATAAATAATGTTATTTCCATCATAAAGAAAATTGTTCACAAGGTTGTTTTTTTTTCTTTCTCTAATCAAAAACGTCTCCTACTGTCTGTTAAAGCTTTAACATTCATGTGGCCACACCTGTGATCATCCGGGTGTATACAGAGTCTCCTCTTGTTAGACTTCAAATTTGGTGGAAAGTAGAGGAAAACATTCACGCAACAAGTTAGTTCCAAAGGATAAGGAATTCATTAATGTCTGGATATTGTGACAGTGTCTTTTCTGTCAGTTTTATCTTTAGCCAACAGTCTGAAGACACATCCATCATCTGTTCCTGGTGACTGCCTGGAAGCTGCTACTCCCAGTCCTACTGAAAGCAACTCTCACACAATCTCTCAAATATGACTTCACTTTGTAGATTTTCTCCACAGGGGCTCTGTCTGCCGAAGTCCACTGGTATTACCCTGTAAGAAACAGCTAACCTTTCTATTTCAATGCCTTCTTTTTTTATGTCCAGCCTTAACAACTTCTGACCTTGTGATGATGTGGTAAATGTAGTTTGGAAATTACATCAGCAACGCTCCTATGTGGCCCACAGCAGGTGGTCAACATCATCAGGTGCTCATTTAGAAAAGCTTTTCTGTAGGAAAAGTCTGACATTTACCTGACAAAGCAGCTGCTGATGAGCAGCTCTGATCAACTGTCTCATCAAAGACATAAAATCAGTTTGTGATTCATGGGTCTGAACTGAATGACTGGCTTTTTACTTCAACTAGCAGATTTACTTCTCATCTGCATGTTTTGTAGAATTTATTGCAAAACAAAAACATGTGCAAGACAGTTTGTATGAAAATAAGTCAGTTGGAACAGTTTGTTTCAATCAACATTAGCATCTGGGCCCATAAGATGTGTTGACAGTTTACAGCGATAGTGTTACAAATCATACGAGAAGCTAGCAGAAGCCTCTTGGTGTTATGGGAGTGGACTGCTGGCAGAGGGTTGAAAGTGATTTAGCTTTGCTGGACATTGACAATGCTATGGTGGGCTTTATTTATTCCACTTCAGCATCAGTGCTGGTGTGACATGCAGGACAGTGTTGACACACTGCAGACTCAACACACTGTCAGGCCTTATGGTTTTAGCTCCCCAGTGGGTGACTTTAAGCAGAGAAAGCACCGAGGACCACTCAGGTGGAGCAATGGTCACTGCATTGCCAGCTCCTTCAGCCCACATCCTGTTTTTGATGCTACATTAGATTTTGTGATCAGGAGCTTTATGAGGTTTCTCCCTGAGAGCAGAAGTGTCCTGCCCTTGCCAGTCGATAAGGAGTTTTTTGTTTTTGCTTTGATGTTAGAGTTCTAATGAGAACATGTTATTATATACCTGTCGGGAAGAAACACACTCAGCAAATCAGTAAGCTGCTAAGCAGCTGTTTGAAGTGCCCCAGCCTGCTCCCTTTAGCTTTTGCTGGAGAGATACTGTCTTCTAATGTGCTTGTAATATACTGCGTGTTCCTCATGATGACACAAATCAATAGATATACTAATCCTGGTGTATCCAGTGGGGCATTTTCTTATCCAGCTGGATTTTCACACACTAACTTAAAAATCCGATGAATGGTCTTTAGGGCAAGATTCTTATTCCTGTCAGAAGTGAGAGGGATTAAGTACAATACTGAAAGCTTCGCTTACTTAGAGTTTACTTTTTTTCCCCAAGTCAAAAAGGGAAAGTTAAAAAAAATTAGTTTTACCTGTCTTTTCTTTATGGAACATGATACAACTTAATATATACTTGCATATTAATTGCAGATAAAATGGCCTGCTTTTTAATTGTGGGTGTTTTCTAAATTCAACAGGGAACCTTTCATGGAAAACTAAACCCACCACAGCTTTATTATGGAAGGCTAGTTTGGCAACGTTAGGTAAAGGGAGCAGAGTGGTTGGGGCTTTACTTCAACTATACAGACATTATTCACTGTAAAAACAGATTGAAATAGCACCTGCGGCTCTGACAGTGGCTACTGCAGTGCACTGCTACTTGGATCCAATTGGGCCGTTCATTAGTGAGCAGTCTCAGCCCACCGGGGTAGCGGCACACTGCAGCTGATCAGGAAGTGCAAATTAGTTTCGAGAACTGTGTTTATGGCCAGTTTAAGTGCTGTGTGGAAAGTACAGTGTGCCAACAAATGAGCGGCTGAATTCTTAAAGTTCAAATTACAACTTCAGCTGGAGTTTGACATGCCACTATTTGCGTCATTGTGAGCGATCAGCGTTTATTTTCTTGTCCAAATGGTGAAAATGTGATCTCTCCTTTTTCCAGCATTAGCATTCTCAGTCAAGCACTGCCTTCAAACTGACTTATGATTATATGTGGTATAAAGAATATATTTGACTTTAATCCACTCCTGCATTTGCTCCAGTGATCCTCTTACCAGAACTTATTCCACATTAAGGGTGTTTAGAGTTGACATGTTCCCGCCTGCTCCCTCCTTCCATCAATCTGCAACTCCAACGCTGTTTGTAGCTATTTTAAGAGTATCCAAAGAGGATGAAATGAGGCACCTGACTGATGGTAAATGATCCCCCTCCCCAATCCTTGAACTGCGTGTCAAAGCTTAGATTTATGACTCAACTCACATCTAAGAGAGTTTGAGATCTGACATTGTCACAGAGTAAAGAGTTGGCGTGTAATTGAATTGAAAAGCACAAAGCCAGTAGTAGATCACATTGGAAATTCCCAAAGCCTGCAGATTTGAAAACAAGTCACAACCCTGTAGCCATAAGTGGAAGCCAAATCAAATCCCAGTTGCTTGAGTGTGTGTCTCTTTCTGTCACACTGAATCCAAACTCCCTCATCAATCGTTACGGTGGGCGACACGATCCCTGACAACTTTTCACATCAGTCTGGGGATTAGAGGCATGAGGTTTACGCTGGCCTTGCCAGAATCCAGGATAACATTTTTTGATTCAGCAATTTAAACTAATTTCAAGGCTGGCTCTGCAGCAATTTTCTGGATCAATGGAATGTCATAGCTCACTCGGTCACTAGCCCTCTTATCACAGGTACCAACACAAGGGGATGCTATGCTAATTGCCATGTTTGTAGAGCTGGGGGGCAACATTTCCTCCATCTTATCCGGAACTCAACCAAAGGTTTGATATGACTAAATATAGTTGTCAGCCACCAAACAAAAGCCTGCAAGTCCAATGTCAAAATGTTAGCAGGATGTTTTGTGTTATTACACTGAATTACTCTTTCAGCAAATAGCTGTACACTATGATTAGTACCCATTCATGCAAATGGCAGGGGAATGCAAAATGAGTGTTTGCATGGAGATCCTGAAATACAAAAAAAAAACAAAAAAACAACATACTAAACAAAATAGTCAGTTAGACAAGGAGGCGGACAAACGAAACAGACAAGCTAAACGAAGATAAAAAGAAAACCCGAAAACGTAAATTTATTGCTTCAAAACAAAATACTGCTACGAAACAGAAAACAGTAACATTTTATTCTACAGAAGAAGAAGAAATGGCCTTTCTTATTGGTGTCTGCACGAAAGGTCAATGTCTCTGTGTTTCTATATTCTGTGTAGGAGGTTTGCATCCTTTCTCATCAAGATTGTTTCATCCTTAGATTTGCTTTCAAGGCGCAAAGGAACATTTGACATCTCTGACATACTGAAAGCATATTGAGAATACATGACATGTACTGCGTCTTCTAAGGTAAAAAAGCTCTTACAACAGTCTCTAGCCTTTAACAAACACTAATCCACACTGATATTTGCCCAAGAACACTGCTGGGCTAATGATGTCTCCACCTGAATGGTTTCAGTGTTTTCTGAAATGTTTTACATGCTTTCTTCCTTCCCTTGTCTTTTTTTTTTTTTAGGAATGTTGTTTTCTTTAAAATTGCTTTTGTGTTTTTGGTTTTGTCTACATCTTTTACAAAAGAGCGTTTTTCATTGTATCTTTTTGTTTTCAGAAATGTTGTATTAGTCTTTTTTAATTGTTGCATTTATTTTTGTTGTTTTTTTTAATTACATTTCGTTTTGTGAAATGTTTTTTTTTATCATTGTTGTGTTTTTTCTTGTTTTGTTTTTAAAATATTCTGTTTCTCTTTATTGTGTTGTGTTTGTAAGTTTTAATAATTTTGCTCCTAAGAGGTATGAAATACATTAGATGGAAGAATAGGTCAACTTAAACCCTTTCTGGGCAAAGCTGAAATGATCTCTGAATAGATACTAAGTGAAGCACTGAATTTAAATGTAAACCTTTTCATTTCTTTGTTATACATATACTGTATCTCTTTTTGATTGTTCTTTAAAAACCATGAAACCTGAGACCTGGACAGTAATTGCAAGGAGCATGAGATAAATAAAGTATCTCTGAATCATTTTTGTAATGTAGCTTCAGGGTGGCACAGCTTAGGACACTAGCTGTTAGACTATTCATATCATTGCTTCTTTCTTTCTTTGAACATGAATATAATGTTGCAATCGAATATTCAAGTTATTAAATCTGATGCAAGAAAAAAGATTGAGGTTGACTGAAAAATATTAAAATTATTCAAATCTTTCCTTTTCATTTCTGCAGACATACTCTTTCAAGTCTGCATTCAGATGAGAGTAGAGAACATTCTTGGGGCCAAATAGTTATTATTACAATTTTTTTTTACTTTCTTTTCTTTTTTTGACCTGGCAGGGCCTGCTCCATTTTTGTTATGTTTCAATTGCTAAGCACAGGGCAAAGCCATATAGGGGTTAAAAAGCAATTTCCCACATCACGACAACTGTACAAATGTACGGTAGCAAATGTTGGAGGAAAAAAGGAGGAGGTGGGGGTAGATAAGGGGGTGAAAGACACCGTGGTGGCAGTGGTGGAGTAGAGAGGTTAATCCTGCTGTTTAATCTGTGGAGGTATGGGGGGCCTTATCTCTGCTGCCTGCTGCCGCTGTGCTCTTCCTCAGCATCCAGCATCCCTGACTGTCTGACATCATTCAGTGCTGGGTGGTGGGGGGGAGTTCGCTGGGGTGAAAGGGGGAAAGAAGAAGACAAGCTAGCTGCAGCTACATTAAGTGCCAGCCCTACCCCGGGCAGAAGCAGCACCTCCCACATACCGTGTCATGTGGCGCGGTGACGACCGAAGAGAGTCAGATGCTGCGGATTCGGTTCAACATCTCGTGAGACTGAACGCCGACAACCTCCGTTTCCATGTTTGTTTTGAGGAAACTGATGTGGGAAGAGACTGGCGAAGAAAATGTTGAAACTTATTGGCTTGCTATCTGACAGGGCGTTTGGCAGACCAAACATCTGTCAACCACCCGCAGGCAGCAAAGAAATTAAGAAAAACCCCACATGGGCATTTTTGCTTGAGTGAATGTTTGAAATACTGCAACATTAATACTCAGATTTGTCAAAAGCCACATCTCACCACTATTAAGTTCATATGCAGAAAGAGATTTATAGATGACAGTGGGACATTCATAAGTGTAGCTTGCATGGTAAACCCGAAGCTGGACTCAACAGCAAAACAACATCACAGAAAGAGCCTCCAGGAAGAGTGAAAAGAGCAAAGATGTACAATCCTTTTGATGATGACTTCCACTTGACCTTACAACCACCATTTAGGTTTCACCCTCGGATCCAACACACCTTGCTGTAGGGCTCTTTGTACCACCAGGAGCCTTGATGACTGTTATTTGTCTTACTTTACAGTATTCAGCTGAGAGCAGCTGTGTGTTATGAGAGTTGACATCACAGACATTGAAATACTTCCTTATTTATTTGTTTGTTTTCAGACATGCACTTTCTGCATGTTCACTGTAAGGGATGCCTTTAAGTTCATAGTGGAATCACAATCTTCAATGTAGTTTCCAAAAACTGGTGTTTTTTAATACTTAAAAAAAAAGGAATATAACAATACAAAATAATGTACTATGGCATAAAATAATAATTCAAAAGAGACAGGTTTTGTCAGCTTTTATAGAAGAGACTTACCCTTTTCCATCAGGTACACTTTAGACAGAGGTATTTCAGTTTCAAATTAAAATATTATTTATCCTTGAAGGGAAGCAGTAATGATTTTAAAAAAGGGTTTATTACCAGAACTGAAGTGCTTATAACCCTGAGGGGTCTGAGACTATTTTGGTAATTTGAATACCTTTAATTTGGCCTGTACACCACATAAAAAAGAAAATGTTTGCCATCTCGTTTGGTGTCTTTTTTCTCCCAGCACAACTTCATTTGAAAATGATTCAATCTAAATTATCTAATCAAAATGTACAGATCATCAATTTCCAAAATAAAAAAGTAGTAATTATTCAAATCAAAAGCTATAAACACCACATTCCCTGTTTAGCTAAATGACAAAAAAAAAACATGAAAAAGATGAATATATTGAAAGAAACAGTGCCCATTCATCACATCCCAGTTTTACACTCAGATAAATATTTTTGTTTTATCAAATTAAAACTATCACATCTCTGGTTTTATATAGTCTGTCAGCACCAAACAAAAAAAGAGGGAGATTTTCAGATCTGAATTTTCCAGTGAAGCTGACAGCAGCGCTCCAGGTGACCTTTCTTTCTTACAGTGCTCAGTATAGGAAGTAGCAACACTACATATACACAAAGTAATTTATTTGAAAATATCTGGTAACTTAGAAATCATGTTAAGGTTGACCAGCAAGCTTTTGTGAACAGTGTTGTGATACCATACACACACAATAACACATGTACCTGTGGCACAACAATAACATGAAACCTACTGTTACATGTAATTTACAGTCATTTAAAATACAGTAAATTAGTGTAATTTATTTCAACTGTAAAGACAAAAGGAAAAATACCTGGCTGAAAGTATTTTCTGTTTTCATTTTCCTTGTTTCCTTATTCTCTTCTTGTACATTTAATGTAATTTGGACCCCTTGTTACAAACCAATGACTTCCTTCCTCTCTTACAAAACACCCACCTAAATACATGAAAGTGCATAGAAATAGGTTTCAAAATCTAAATACAAACCATCAACTTATTCAGCTGTTCATTGTGTTTTGTCAGTTTAAAATGGAGACTAGTAAAAGTTTAATAACAACACAGCCTGGAGCCATTAGAATCGTGTTACTCGTTCCAGCAATCTTGTTTTTGTTGTACTCCTGATACATTTTAAGAGACTCAGTAATAAATTAGCAGGTTCGCACAATCCAACTTTGCATCTCAATTTCTGACTTCCTCTCCATGCAGAGAGGAAGTGTTAAAAACGCTGGCAGGAAAGATGGCCTGTTTTGGACATTTGGACCTAATTAAAATGGCCTGGCATTCACCCCTTTCAAATCTTATATTCATGCAGAAAATGGGCAACCCTTAGCTATGATACCGACAGAAACAAACAGACCAACAAAATAAATTTGCATCCCAAGCCTCAGGCTACAAAAACAATTACCAGAAAATCCATTTATACATAGACAGCTTCCTATTCTTCTAATGACTCTATTAATGAAAACATTTCATTGACTAGCCGAGGTCCAATCTCTGTCGTCCATTTAGTTGATTTTCCTCTGAAAAGTAGGGCTAACACTGCTTTGTGTGTTTACAGAGGAATTCAGCAATAAAGACCACAGTTTCGCATCTGAATAACTGAGATTTTGGACAGCTCTAATCAGCTGTTTGTGTTTACACTCACACTAGTTGTCTGTGCCAGAATCAGGAGAATTGAGTGTTAAACTTTGCTAAAAGTGATTCACTAGCAGTGATGATTAAGGGAATTTATTGGGATCAGAGTTATTGAAGCTTGTTTGAAAATGAAAAATTCTATTTAGGGATATTCAAAAGTCCAAAGTTATAAAAAAAATGGTGTAGACTTCTTGTCCAGAAATGTTAAGTTCCTTGGAGCTCCTCCAGTGTCTCTAAAATAAAGCAAACATGAGTGCAAATGTGACCTATGCCATTTTAGCACGTAATCTGACAACAACAAACACTGAGATGTGCTCTGGATGAGAAAAGGTGAAAATTTAAGATTGAAATAATAAATAAAAAGGAAGGAACTTGAGGTGGATTGTTACTGTGTCTGATCTATAAACTAGTTGACCTTCTTACTGTTTACTTAGAAAGCTTTCTAGATATATCCAGACAGTAACAAATAAAATTCCATTTAAAGATCTACAGTATAAGAAAGTACATCCCTCCTTGTCCGAATGTTCTTACAAATAGCAAATAATGTTGCAGCTTAAATGAGTTTATGTTTGCAGTGGCAAGATGCATGTAAATAAGTTCTAAATCATTCTGCTTTGGGAATTAGTGGCCCATTCTGTTCAATAAGCTTTGTATTTGTAAGCAGTAAACACTAAGTCACACAAATCAATATATATATATATATATATATATATATATATATATATATATATATATACTTATTTTAAATAGTCTAATATTGCTTTAATATTTGTGTTCTTGTAGGCTTTGATAGTCTCAGACATTTGATATTACAACTGGAAAAGTGAAGGAAACAAGGGTTGTGGAGAAATGAATGAAAGGTCAGGTTTAAACAAATCATCCAGATTTGGAGTGTAACTACATAAAAAATACTCAAAATAAAAATTAAGGAAAAACAACACCCCATAAAAAGAATAAAATTGTTCTCTTTAATGGCCATGCATTTACAAGATCATTTTTCTTTTATTTATGTTACTTGTATATGTTATTTTTCTCAAGCAGCCACCTTGCTTCTGTGATTATCAGCTGCAACGCATTGCAGATACTGCAGCTTGCCCTATTATACATGCAGTGGAAGACCCAAATGCATCACAGGTTACTTTTCTACTTGGATTTAATAAGAAACTGATAATGATCCTAATTAAAGAATGACAATTGCTCTGTATCCTAGACATTGAGACTTTGAAAACATAACTCAGTGAGTGGGATCTGTTTACAAAAATACTGATCTGGTGGTGATAACTTCTGTGCATCAGAAACTGGGATGCAGAGGCCAGATGAAAGGAAACCACTGGTTACATCTACTGGCAATTCAAATGCTATTTATGGTGCAGCAGAACACAATAGGGCAGATCATACAGCTGCAACTCCCCACTAATGTCTGTATGCGGTTTTCTTTGTTTTCCAGTGGTGTCTGTCGTGTGATGTTGATGCAAAGTGAAAACATGCTATTCCTTGACAAAAACTATAGAATAAAACACAATTTTTGCAACAAGAAAATATTAGAGAAAAACCTCTTGTTCTGAATGCTTCTTCATTTGGACCCTTCACTTAGCTTGATCATTATGTTATTTTGAACTCACAACAGCCTTAAAAGCCTTATATTTCTTTAATATGCTGAATTCTATAGCCATTTAGTTAGGATACATATTCCATTTACTTCAACTACTTTTCTCTTTCCTTTTTTCATGCACTTAAGTGCAGCGCATTTTTAATGTCAGACAAACTTGAAAACTTGTATAGGATGATTCTTTTAGTTTTTTAATAGAGGCGAGACTAATTCTTCCTCTGTAGTAAGCCCTGGCTAACAGGAGTGTTAATGCACAGTTGATGGCTAATGACAGGTGTATTAAGTGATCATGGGATTTTAACGGGCACTTATCCCCCGACTGTCAAAGGCAGAGTGTACTGAAAGCTGCTGGGAGCTGCTGCAGCACCTCCCTGCCTGCCAAACCGACAGCTCTCTGCTCTGAGCTGGTTTTGGCCTTTGTTCTTCTCATCACATGCAACAATGTTCCTGTTTTTTCTTTAAAGACCAAATGTTTAAAGAACATTAGTTCATCTGTGATTTTTTTACCAGAGCTGCTGCTGCTTGATGATCATCCGTTCATGACTGAAAAGGCAACAAGGCTCTCGCTGACATGTTTGCAACACGCTGCCATGAAGCACAATGCACATTAAGCTAATGAAATCAAAATCCATTAATCCCCCTTTTTGTTCATATCAAGAGTCATCTTATTAACTCACAATCTGCTGATAAGAACAGCTCTCAATAATTATGAGAGACTGCAAATATAATCAGCCATCACTCTTTACATTTAAATGACTACAGGTTTATTAGAGCAGGAGGAAATATTGTCATTCTACATGTTAGTCCTTTTGTTTTCATGTTAATATTTCTAGATGAGAACTCAAACAGGATTTGATACAAGCATGCTTTTAGGAAACATTCATCTGTCAAATAAACATGTGAACAAGCACCGCAGTTGCTTTGCTGAGTTGTGTTTGGAGAGCATGTGCAAACAAGTATTTACATTGTGTTCAGGCAGATCACTGGGTTTATATGGGACAAACATACAGGAAACAAGTGGTAAGATGTTGTATTTTTGGTGCTTTGACAAGAAAGAGGCGAGAAAGCTGTTTGTTCTTAAATAATGAGGAGATGAGATGAGGAGGCTGGCGGTTCACCTTTGAACTGTGCATCTTTGAGAAAAGAGGCAGGAATGCAGTTTCTTTCTCCCTCGCCTTCCGGCAAAGATCATTTCTCACCGTGACTCTCATGGGGAACCATCTAAAACGCATCCAACACCCACATAACTTCAATTTAAGATATGTTCCTCTGTTAGTGGTATCACAGACTGAAATTTCACAGTGTATTTGTCCTTTCTTCCTCGTGCTATGAATGCCCTTGCAGGATCAATCCTCTGTGAGTTTTTGGCTGCAATCTCCTATATGCTAATATTCAACAATGGGTCTTGACAGCATGGTTGGAAAGTAGTAAATCTCAGGTCACTCATTCCAGCATTATACAACGCCAACGACTGACATCTGTAAGCTCGGCCCACATCAATGTAATCATTGGATCGGTGTGTTTCTCTCAGTAACTTCACACATCTCATCAAGCTGCATTTGAAAAACTAGTGGTTTCATTGATTTCCATTAACACAGTTCACATCCCTTGGGTGAGGATGCAGCCATGTTGGTTAGGATGTTTGAACGTTGAGATTGTTTAACACACTCCAGTGCTTTTTGAGATGAGCATGTTGTACCATGGTGCACTTCAGTGTTCTTTTATTTCAAGGAATGGGGTATATGTACAGTTCATCTGAAAGAAGAAAAAAATGTCAAATCCATGACATGTATTTGTTCCCCTCAGTGACATTTATTCACACTTTCCACCTGCCCAAAGAGCTGCTCTCTATTGGTGCTCCTGCTGGGAAACAAAAGGCGATGGTCCCATTCCTTGTTGAATAGTGGTGGGAAACACTGAGCCGGACCTCCTTCTGAAGGCAGCCAACACAAAGAGCTATTCGATGGTTCAGGGGACATACTTGAATGTCATGTTGGATCACATCACACATCCTGGGACTAAGGTCAGCAGTGAAGGGAGTGGAAAAACTGAATGGCTACAAGGTCGGAGCTGAGTCAAGATGAGGGATTGTTATACAGGCACAGCTGCCTCCCAAAGATGGCCATAATGAAAAGAGACATTTCTGTGCTTCAATGGCCTGCTTACTGTCAGCATGTAAAACAAAGAAAAAAAAAAGGGAAAAAAATGATTTTATGCCACAAATTCCTGTAAACTGTTAGATCTACATTTAAATGTTTTTTTCTCCTAATCATCTCAATGGTAACAGCAAACAGCCTGAGCTGAGTTTAAAATTGGATCAATCAGATCAATTGCTGGACAACCTGGTGTTTACTTTAGAACACAGGATAAAGATTTGCAGTAAAGTACGGGAGAAAGGTCTACGAGGGGTTATAAATGAAAAAATATTGATCTTTTTGGCACCATATTATTGTGCATGCTTGTTGCCTCACAAAGAATAACATATTTTTGATTGCTGATTTCATAGCAATAACTAAACATTACATTAACTCCTCAGAGGAGTCTAATCAATACAGCTGTAGTTTTAATCAATAATGGGAAGGAAAAAAAAGAATATTTTGCTTTAATCATGTAAACATAGTTTAACAGATCTGCTTCAAATTTGGTTTGTGTGTTGCTGGAGACCAGAGTGGATCCAGGTTCAAGTTTTGGGTCATTTGGTTGAAGCTTAGTGTTATTTTGAGGTACCTAAACTATTTTGCTGATTAGTGTTGGGGTTCAGTTGTATCACACAGGAATCTATGCAGCCCAAGGTAGCATATTGCATTTGCAGCAGTTATACTTGGTTATAACATAGTTAACACAAATGAGAATATAGAGACCCACAATTTAACTGTCAATACTGTGCATCCAATGAATTATGAGAGACAACTGCTAAACAGCCAACATTGCTGACTGATCCTTTTATGGGCTCCAGATGGATCCAACTAAAATACATTTCTATGCATAATGTTTACTTGTGTAAGACAGTATTTATGCTCAAAGTGAATATCTAATGCATTTACGTAAATTAAAAACACTCAAATGCAGCACTTTCTAACACTTTTTCCAGTTTCCATTAACTCTCATAATAAACCAACATAAACCCCCAGCAGGGGAGCTTGTGTGTCACCTGGTTTGTTCATCTAACGATTTGTGTGATGATCGCGCCTCTGAGCTGTCAAGATCAAACACAGAGCCATATGTGCCTCACCTAGCAAGAGCATTACTGGGAATGCTTTTGTCAGCAACATGAGCGCTTTTACTAAATGTCAGCTAACAAGGCTAAAGGAAGAAAAAAAGAAAGAAGCACGCGCACTTGCAAGCTCATTAAGACATGCTATGATCTCTTTGGCCTCCAGCTGTATCACAAGATAGTTGTAAAGAAAATTTAGCTCGGGTGAAAGTCAATGAAGTGATGATGAAAATGAGGCTCCCTGATGCAGCTGATTGATTTTTTTCAGAGAAAAATGGCAGGTGTGTAAGGATTACTTGACAACGCAACACAAATCGCAGAAGGTATGGGGAATCGTTTTCACTTGGTATTCTCATGTTATCTGATTCTGTCATGGAGAATGAGGCGAGACGATAAGCCAAGAGATTCAGAGCAGAAGTGGGCTGACCTTGACGGAATATTCCGAACCGCATCCACAGATTATAAAATTCAGTTTGGGTTTACTTTGTGTAGGTTAAAGAGAAGTAACAAAAATAACAGATTTTTTTCTCTTTTTGTGTGTGACATAGCAGAAGAAAATTAATTTAAAGCAAAAAGACGGGAGAGTTCAAAGCGATTCAGCTGACAGCTTCAAAGCTGAGAAATGTATTAGTATTGATACAGCTCCATGATTAAGGGTTAACAGGCACCTGAGTTCATAGAGCCCAAAAAGCAGCACCGAGATGATGTCATCAGAGCTGCCACATGCAGGATTTGGAGATATCAGGGCCTAAACCTTTGTTAACACCACAAGGTGAAAATGGGTGTTTTGTACAAAGTGCAGTTGATGCACCTGAAATCAGAAAACAAACTATCATTATGTCTAAAGACTATATGAAAATGTCCTTAAACTTTAAAACACTATATTGCACAGATCTGAGGTATGTCAAAATTTCCTGTAATGCAACTCCCACCTCACATTTAGAAAGGCTCTTTGCCTGAAGAAAAATATAAAAAATTAAGATCCTAGATTTACCCAGATAACATCACTATTACATTTACAAAAAGCACCCACAGATGATGTTATACTGCTTTTTCTATGGGCTGCAGGTGCTCTATCTGATGAAAAAGGTGAATTTGTTGATCCACATGGGTCAAAGTGATAAATGTGTTGTGTTTCTGGAGCTTCAGTAACCAAAAAAAATGGGTGTAACTTGATGTGTCAGAGTGCCTCAACCCAAAGCTTTAAAGGAGTCATCACCCGGAAATTGCACTTTTTCAAGTTAAAACATGTGTATCGGTGTTGGGGCGGTATATTAA
>JAOXYM010000013.1:21165062-21178790 GCA_028567055.1 Leptatherina wallacei
ATGTTAAGAATTGATTGAAAGTAAGTTTAAGGGAGAATGGATAACCAAATATACCAGGTGATGACTCCTTTAAGGACTATTACATCAATCAGAAAGCAAGAACCAGCAGCAGCAGAAGGATCTCATGCTGGTTTTCCTCAGATGCAAAGTGGCCTGAAAAAAAACAGAAAACGCTCAGACACAATGTTGGACCCTGTCCAACTGCCAGCTAGGACATGCCATCAACCCCTGTGAAAGAAGATATCATTTTCCAGCCCAGAAGAGGACTATTTTAATTCAATAAGGTAAACTGAAAGGGGACACAGATTAAGAAACACATAAACAAAGCAGTCTTTGGTTATCACATGGTTATGTTCATCACATTTGTATAATTATAGACTCTGTCCTTTCCATCATCCTATCTGCAGCTTGGAAATTCTTTGAAACTTTTAAGGAAATCTCAATTCCTTAAAAGCACACGGAAAAGAGAGGATCAAGTGTAGAGGGGACACTGGAGGATTTATACTGATTTTTAATGCATCATCATCAAAGAGGTGTATGCGCAACTTGGAGGCAAAAAGCAGTGCTCATCCTGGTTTGTTTGGCAGAGCCAAGCTCCGCAACAGAGTTAACAGAAGAGTTGACTTCAACAACTGTCTTAAAGATGCACTACTTAACTTTTGCCATTTTCTCAGTGACATGCCCCCTATCGATGGCTAATTTGGCATCCATCTTGCATCCAACCTGTACTGTCAACACGTTCTCACTCTCAACGTGTCAACAGTCTGATGAATGGTCAGGGTCCCTTTGCATCACATGCCGACTCATTTGGTACCAGTTTTTCATCATTTTTCGACATGTTGAGTAAGAGTTAGTTGACACCCCAAATGCTTCCCTTCGGCGTCTACTTCAGACTTTGTGGGAGTTCCATGTAAATCTGTCAGGTTACTCAACATGTCGACAAACAACCTGATCTCTTAGAAATATGTGAAATAAACATGATGCTATTTCACACCCTCCACTTATTTGTGTGTTGGTGGCATGTAATTGTTCAAAATTACGTGCTGGGTCCATGAAAAAAACTTTTTCGTGATGACTACACGACTTTCCTGGTTCCACAAAAGGCTTCATTTTACGTTTTTAATGCAGAAAAAATATGTTTTTTTAAATATTTTAATTTAATTTCACTAAATTAACTGTGGTCAAGCCGTTCTCACAAATGGTTCATATGACTTCTTATGCAAAATCATGTGAAGATATTCGCACATCTATAAAATCCTGAGCACATCAGGACTGAAATATCAATTGTGGGGCTCTGTCGTCGTCTGCAGGACTTTTCTGGTTCTGAAACAACAAAAAAGGCAGACTATGCTGGGAAATATTCTAAACATATTTATCATAGTTTTACATGTATTAACAATGGTTCAATATTAAAGATTTGCTCTCTAATGACATTCTTTTGTATGTTGGTGTGTTATCTTTGTCATCAGATCATTTCGTATAAAACCTGGATGGTTTGATTTACGTGACTGAAAAGATAACTTTATCCTCCTTTTTTTTTAATCAATTCACCGCTAATATTGGTAGAAACAAGTTGTACACTGAACCATCAATGCGATCGCATTGACTCCAAAATCAGCGGCACTGACACAGGAAGACTCCCGATCCAGTCCAACTGGAATCCAGTCCGCATGCAGAGCTCATATCCTCAGCATTACGGTGCATTTTCAGGAAAAACGACATGAAATGGAAACATTTAAACTGTGGCTATGAGCAAAACAACCATGAAAAGGCTGCTTCTCTTTCCCAATGGACCTGAAACATGTTAGATTATTGACTACAAAATCTAAACAGTCTTTAGCTCCACTATAATGTTGTAACTAACGTTTTTGTTTGTCATTGATACTAACATGTCTATTTTATTCTTCTTGTATTCATGTAGCTGCTGAGTACTTTGAATTTCCCTCAGGATGAAGAAAGTGTCTGTCTGTCTGTCCGTCCGTCTGTCTCTTTGAAAAACTGACTTTTGCACTTTAACATCTGTGGATGATTGAAGGTTTATCATTAAACAACAAATTGGGATAAAGACATGTGACCAACTGTTATAGAAAGCTCTTGGCCTGAGCTGTTATGTAATAGCATGTGTTAACTAACAACTGGGGGGCCTATACATGATAGGCCTATTGATACATTTCACCCATTTAACAACTAAATTATTAACATCTGAATCCACAGTTGCATTTATCACCCCTTTAAACCTTCTGGTGGATTATTAATCTAATATTTGAAACTTTAAATTTGATGTAAAACCGTTCCTATTTTGCAAAAACTACAATTACTTATATCAGCGCCATGATTGTATTTCTTCTGGTTTTCAGTACGAACTAAAACAGTACATCGGTTATGTAACCTAGATCAAACAAGCCTTCCCAATAAAGCTGAACTAGTGAATACACTACTGCTAGAATTTACATGTTGATAAAATGAAATATGACGGTCTATTTAAGATGTAGCCTATTATCTTTTATTAAGCTGCAGTAGTTCTTCCGGTTTTTGCACTTTAGAGAGGTTTCTAAAAACACGCTTCCTTCATATTTCAAACATCGTACAGCAGAAATTTCTGTTACTTAGTTGCCAAATTAAATGATCTGTGGAGAGAAAAAGTAAATACGTTGGTTTATTTTAGATATTCACCAAATGATCCTTTCAATCACGTAAACAAGACAGGAGTCTTATCTTGACTCCTGTCTTGTCTCTTGCTCTGTTTCTGGCTTTCTTTTGTTTCCTCTCTTCCTCCAATATTGCTCTAAAGTTTCTTTGCAGGAATCCGCCATAGTGCTCGTTCGAAACGGTCGGCTTGTTTACAGCTGCTCGCTAGTGTGTGACGCATGCGCTAAGCGAAACTCAGCGGACACGTCAAGCATGCGTCCAGGATAAATAAGTTATATATCTTGCTATAGGCAGCAGAAATAAACATAATAGATGTCACTGTGGCATCAAACGCGTCCGGAACACAGAGTTTTAAGGTCGAAAATGAAAGGAGTGGGTTCTTAAAAAGATGGATGAAATTTATTCAGATTTTAAAAAGGGATCACAACCCTTTGACAATATCGAGGTATGGATCCAGACTACAATCTTTTGGAGTCCTGCCCATCTTAAAGGCAGCAAAGTCTCTCTGCAGTACTCACTTTGTGTCTCAGAATGCATAACTCTGATTCTGTGTCACACATCTTATCTCATAAAACTATAGAGAGATTCTCCTGAACTCAGACCTTTTGTAAAAACGCTTCATGATGTTTTCAATTTTGTGTATCACTATCAGGTCATGGGAATACATAAGTGGCAGCTAGCCCAGTCTGGAAAAAGTGGCTGCAACTGATTCTATTGTTAGCGTGCACCATGCTGCTCAACATGGACTGTTGTATAGTGACAAGATAGGAAGGTTAAATCAAATATGCTGATGGTTTTTTTATTTCAACATATTTCCTGACAAATATTTGACATGTCTTGAAAAACAGATTATTATTTCTGTTAACTGTTGCAAGTTATAAAATGCAACTTGTTGCGAACATTACTGAATACCGAGCCCATTAATGTCACTATTGTTGCAGATACTGTCAAATAAGAAGAGTAAAAATATAACCAACATGGAAATATCAGGTGAAATCATCCAGAAATATGATCTGATGACATTTTGTGCAAGTCTACATCAAAACTTTGATCTAGGAAATTGTGCTCTGTGGGGAGATTATTTTATTAGTCAAGAAGTCACGAAGAAATTACAAAATGTGGAAAATCTACATTAGGAAAATTCACTACAAGCCTATGACTATTGATAGCAAACACAACCCTCATTGCATTCAGTAATATTTCTACACATGAAACCCGTCAATATGTTTGGATACCCTGGTATGTCCTTTGTGGAGGTCTTTTTAACATTTGTCATATTATCTTGCATTAAAAGGAAAGGAAAGGAATCGAGAGTGTGAGAGCTGGAAAATGGGATCAGGAGATTATTGTTTGCCCACCATAAAAATCTATTTGTAGTTTCATGTACGAGAGTCTTTGGAGAGTTCAGCAGAAAGCAACAGGTGCAGTGTTATTGTGCTCTATGAACAATTTCTCCTTATTCTCAGGGTCATGCAGGTGGGTAACAACATATTGTATTTCTAAAACCACTTCTCATCAGTAGGTAATATAATCAGCATAGTGTTTTTTTCCATCTACACCTGTTTGAACATCCTACTGCCAGTCGGCTGCATAACAGAAAGTACGGGGGGAGAAGATCAAATGTAAAAATAGAGCGAAAACATCTTTAATAGCAGCATCTAGGTGCACCTTCCCAGATGTTCTTTTTTTTTCTTTTGCTTTTTTGTATTGAGTGGGAGACGAGAAGGAGGTGGGTAGTGTGAAGGGTGGGGGTAGGGTGGGGGGCTGTGGGTGGGGGGGTTGGAGTCAGGATGGGTGTTGAACAGATGAACTGATGGCCTTTTGCTATGTTTTACTGGGCTACAGTCAGGCCAGGATTGTTCTCTGCTTCCCAGAAGACAGCAGTCAGCTTCTGGAGTCTGATGTTAATTAGAGCCTGTCAGCAGAGCGGCCTTTTAGAAAAGGGGTCAGAGAAAAAGGTCAGTGTGCTTTATTATAATTATTTTACATGTTTAAGCCAGAGCTTGTTTCTTTTTCCCCCTTGCTACAGAAATCTGACACCAGCATGATCTTATACAAAGGAAGCTTCATCTACATTCACTGTTGATAAAGCTCTCTGAGTCATTATGTCAGCTAAATAGGTGTATGTCTTTTTGATGGATGCCTAATACAAAAGCAAAACATCATCTATTTACCCATGAAAATTAATATTCACACCAACATACATCATTTGTTCAAAGCCTGTTCTGACATATGTTTGTTTTAACCTGCCAATGACCTCCAGCTGACACTTAAAGAATGACCTCTTTCAATTTGCAGCGAAGGCATCTTTAAAGAGCCACAAATCCTTGCAGGGTTCAGGCAGGTATGAACAGACAGGAAGTAACTGTGCAAGGACAGAGAGCGCAGCAATTCTGCATTTATATTAAGGGAAGATTGTCCATCACTCCATCCATCTTCTGCCGCTTATCTGGAGTTGGGTCGTGGGGGCAGCAGCCCAGACTTTTCTCTCCCCAGCCACATGAGCCAGCTCATCCAGGGGGATCCCGAGGCACTCCCAGGCCACCCAAGAAATGTAATCCCTCCAGCGTGTCCTGGGCCTACACCAAGGCCTCCTCCCGGTGGGACGTGCCCAAAATACCTCCCCAGGGAGGCATTCTACTCCCCAGGAGGCATTCTAACTAGATGCCCAACCACCTCATCTGGGTCCTCTGGATGTGGAGGAGCAGCGACCCTACTCTGATACCCTCCCAGATGACCGAGCATCTCACCCTCCGCATCTCACCCTGCGGAGGAAACTCATTTCGCCCGCTTTTATATTCGCGATCTCGTTCTTTTGGTCACTACCCAGAGCTTGTGACCATAGGTGAGGGTAGGAACGTAGATAGACCAGTAAATCGAGAGCTGCGTCACTGCAGACGCTGCACCGATACGCCTGTTGATCTCTCGCTCCATCTTTCCCTCACTCATAAACAAGACCCCAATATACTTGAACTCCTCCACTTGTGACAGGATCCCACTTCCAACCTGGAGAGGGCACTTCATCTTTTCCCCGCTGAGGACCATGGTCTATGATTAGGAGGTGCTGATTGTCATCCTGACCGCTTCACACTTGGCTGTGAATCGCTCCAGCAAGAGCTGGAGATCATGGTTGACAAAACTATCAGAAACACATCATCTGCAAAGAGCAGAGACCCGATCCTGACGCCACCATTTTGGATCCCCTCAACACCTCGGCTATGCCTAGAAATTCTGACCAGAATGAGTGACAAAGGGCAACCTTGGCAGAGTCCTACCGTCACCAGAAACAAATTTGACTTACTGCCAGCAAATGTGGACCAAGCTATGACACCGGTTGTACGGGGACAAGACAGCTCATACAATACTGAATGAGTCTTTTGAAAACTGACAAAAAATATGTGAATCAGACATGTTTCAATAGTCTGAAGCAAAGAAAATTGGCTACATAGTTTCAGCAGAGGAGTATCAGCATTGGTAGTGATTTAGTAGAAGTAGTTTTCTTGGCAAAAACACCAGAGGTCTTGTTGAATAGTAAAACAACCCCAAAACATCTCGTCTTTACCTCTCTGCAATGAGATCTAAACTACACTTAAATTAAGTTGTGATGCATGTCTGCTAAGATTATCCATTAATCATTCCTGAGCTTACTCTCTCATTAAGGAATGCTCCAAAGCAAAATATACCATTCAGCTATAAGAGGAAAATGGAAAGATCCCATCTTCAGGAATTACCTTTGTCGCAGGGAATATCTCAGATATTGTATCAGTCAGGGATGGCACAAGTTTGTTCGCCATTTCAGGCCTGAAACTAATTGTGAGCCACCTCATTTTAATCTTTTCCTTGTCAGATACTAGTTATTACATATTTTTCATTATTCAACACAGGCTAAAAGACCATCTTGAGTGGATGTATTTTTCCTTTTTGTGTGTGTATTGGTGGAAACTTTCTACTGTTTTTATTAATATTCTATTATTCATAACTTCTAAATGCATACAAAAACCAGAAATAAAAAAACAGCTGTTGTCAGATTCTGGTTTTATTGGGGGTTACATGTCAGACTATTTTAGGTCTGTAAACTGGCATGTCAAAGGTTAGAGGCAACCAGCTGATGCAAGGAAATATAATTCCCAATATGTTCAACTGCTCTTTTAAGGAGGCACCATGGCTTTGAAGTTAGTAAAACTATTTGGTTAAACTGATTGCAGTATATTAGTTGGGGTGGCCTGAGTGAGTGTATGACTCCCGGCATGACTTTATGTCCCAGTCTGGCCCTGTGTTAGGACCTTTATACATAGAGGCATTTCCTAAATAGCTCCAAAAATAGCATATTGTATTACTATTACATATTTAGCTTGAAAATAACCATTATATAAATTATTGTTTGTTGTCATTTTACAGCATTGAGAGCCTTATTTTGAGCATGTTTTATATAAAGAACAGATTAACTGAACAATGCAGAGAAGGGGAGGGTAGTCTTTGTTTCATATACATCTCTTCTGTGAGCTAAGCTAGTGGCAACATTATTCTGAGGCTGTTAACCCCACAATATATCAGGTGACACCTGCCTGTCCTGTGCTGACCCTCCTATTTTGTCCTCGACCCACTCCCGTCTATCCTCCCTGGCAGTGTCAGGCAGAAATCTCCCAGGGCCTAACCGTGCCATGTCTACTCACTGCTTCCACCCTGTCAACCAGTAAACATCTTCAGATTGGACTGCCTGACCCATCCCCCACCCTCGGCCCTTGGCTAAACATATTCACCCCCTCCCCCTCAGTAGTCAGGTGGAGGCAGGTAGAAATTTGTGTCTGTCTCTGCCGGACATTCATCACACCTGCTTCCCAACGCAGCAGAGATAATACAGCATTAGAGTCCCCACCTTCATCATGCTGACATTTGTTATGCCTCGGCAGAGCTGCTGTTTGATCCAGCGCACGTTTCAACATCACATCTTTAATCTATGTAAACAAGTCAAAGGCCAGCGTAGTTTGGGAAGCAGAGGATGGAGAAACATTATTCAGGCTAAGGCTCATAGCACACTGGGTGAACCGTGATGAAGATCAGGGTGTATAGTCATGTCATGAGTAGTCAAGGCAGGCACGTCCTGTGTGTGCGTGCAAATGAATGTTGCGGTCAGCCGTTGCTGCGTGATATTCAAGTTGTTCAAATTCATGTGTGTGTTCCCAACCACGGGCTGTGTATCAGAGAGTGAGAGACGGTGATGTCTGAAACTGACATTTTTAATCTGCGCTGCTTCCCTCCATGATGTGATCTGCCGTACTATCGACGAGGACTGAGAGGTGGGACAGGCGTTAATCTGAGAAAGACATCTTTTGAAAATATGTTGCTTCTTTCCTGTTTTTTTGTCCATGAATATATGACTTGAGGAAAAAATATGTAATTTACAGCATCCATATAAAAGTGACAACATGATAAAAAATGAAATGATGAAGTGAATAAATAGCTAAACACATCAAAGAAGATTGAAAAACAAGCAGTCATGGAAATGTGAGGTTTTCTTCACAAAAAGCTTGGACTGGGCAAAGACAGTGAAACGAATTACTTAGAGTTTTGACTGCCAAAAAAAAAAATGGATGATCCATTCTTCATCACATTGCTGTCTTCCATCTTTGTAATGTCTGTTGCCAGCAGTGGCAAGCATTTGTCTATGATGACTAATGCCTAGGATGTTGATAACAGGCATCATAACAACCCATGATGCATGGGACTATTACTGACTATTATTACATTTGCTCTTCGGGCAATTTAATTTGTTTAGTGATGCATTTGAAAATTCTTTTACTAGACAATATAATGCTGATTGTTATTATCAAAGCCAGAAGTCAATGCTGAGATTAACCATGGAGCCAAAAGGTCACAAAGATCTATTTCATTGGCAGATTAATGACAGACTGGACTCATTCATCCTACTCGTTAACCCCTTAAGATCCTTCAGTATTTGCTTAAAACTGGCTTTTATGGATAAAAGACTTGTTGTGGACCAGCTATCTTACTGGACCACTTTCACTGGAACGTTGCTGATGTAACAGGACCTTTTTCATTATAGTATCATCTGATACTGGAGTGCAGTATGGCTTCAAAGATAAATTCAATTTGCGACTGGTCAGTAATAAGTGTTATGATTATAGCCTGGATATAATATACATCATACAAATCTTAAAAATCTTAGCTTTCCAATAGTGTATAACATGTATAGGTACTTGGAAGGGAGACTGAGTAAAGAGACTGCGACTGAGTTATTTGTGACGTATCACCCACGGGACGTCTGGTACCAACGGATTAATGTCGCTGTGTTGTCTCAGTGTGACATTTTGCCTCTTGAAACAGACATTTAAGTTGTGAAAGCCTCACATGCTCACCAAGAAAGGGAACACAGTGCATCGAGCAAAATGAATAAAAAGTAAATACAGGGCATGGAACTGTATACAGTGGCTCCACCAGATCAGTCTGAGCCCTGCTGAGGTTTGACGGTGCATAGAAGTTGTCATATCGACACAAAAGCACATCGCAATTTTTCACTGACCAGAGATAAAGCGTGCATCTTCCGCTGAGCAGCGGGGTAAGATGAGAACATCACTCGGAGCAGAGATTCTGTTTAAGGTTGTCAATTTGTTCAAAGTAAATAACCGGCTCACGCAGCCCGTTCCTCCATCTAATGCTTTGTTGTTTCACAGGATCCTTTTCAGTGTTCAACATGGAAGCCTTTACACAGATGTGGAGAGATTCTTAAGCAGACAGAGTTAATGTATTAATTTAGTATATTGACTATGAACATATTTTATTATTGTCCATTTATTTCCCTCAGTTCATATTGTGTTTAAAAACAAGGTTTTATTGATATGAACTAAACTTGCTCATTGCAATTATTTCCTCAATATTTGCATTATTTCTTGTGCTTTCTGCTCGGTGACTATTCAATTTGTGTATGCTGTAATGTAAATATAAAACATTAAACAAATATTTACATTAAAATTAATGTCATGAGTATATTTTCTATTATGTAAAATGGTTGTTTCATTCACTAATCATATCAACTGCAAACACTGTTGAAAATAAACCTGTTCACAGATTAAATAATAGGATTTAGTTCTTTTATTTTAATGAGTGATGGAATTTTAAATTTTCTGTCATTCTTTGAGTTGGCACTTCTAAAGTCAGAGATTACACATTTAGTGTGATGATACCAATAAAAATATATCCCTGGGAAGGACATGCTAGTTTATATATTCATATCACAGCAAGAAGAACCTCAAAAGTGACTTCAGACTTCATTCGGATTAAAGAAGTCTGAAAACTTCATCACTTTGATACGGAGCTCAATGCAGTGCTGCCCTGAGAACATGAACGCCGAGTCAGAGCAAGACACTTTTATGCTTTGTTAGTAAAGGTCAGGCTGGCGCATTGATGATGTGCCTATTATCTGTCTCAGCTGCAATCTGTTTAAAATTACCTCATTATGTTGATGACCAAATCAAGTGCACCCCTGGGCCCCACACACTCTTCCTTAAATACTGCTTATGCCAAGTCACGGACTACCAGGCGTCAAGTTTGACTTGATTGGAAGCATTTAACACTACATGTATGCTAGCCAAGTCATGACACGTTATTAATTACATTAAAGCCCTTCTTGTCAGGGTGCCTGATCTCCTTGTTAGATCACAAACAGGTGAAGCTTCAAGCTCCTCCACTTCTTCTTCTTTTTTTTTTGTTCTTATTGCAGAGATAAAAGAAATGGATTAAATTTGAAATATATTTGTATTTATGTTGCTCATTATGATGCCAGAAACCAGATTGGTCTTTGTAATAATACTTTACCTCGCTATTTTCTACATTTTTGTGAATTGCGCTGTGTATGTTTTTAGAACAGATGTTTTCATGTTTGACTAATTTTAGATGTTTTCTGCAGAACAATTTCTAAGCAATGTTACAGGTATTGGGACCCGTGAACAGTAAATTGTGTAAGTCTTATGTAGATTTTTGTGAGCCAAATAGTTTAAAACGTATATGGTTAACCATGTAGATGAAATTCACCCCTAACCCTCATGGATGAGAGTGCACTAAAGTAAGTAAAAGCAGTGAGCTGTGATAGGAAAGGGGAGTGTAAAACTGCAATGATGGCTGAAAACACTGAGCAGGACTCAATTCAAACTAGCAATCTCTTGCTGAGCAGTCCAGTTAGTGCCTTCCAAGATCCCCTTCCTTTCTCCTCCTTACTCCTTAAATGAGCGTTTGTAGCCAAATCACCAGTAGGACCATGCTTGTTAGAAGGTGGATGCAGTGAACAATAAAGAGTAGGAAAAATGTAGCTTCTGCCACAAGATCATGACAGAACCTGGTTATGATGTAAATTTAGGCAACACAGCTTGGGCATATTGAAATTCATAACACAGTAATAAAGACTTCAGTGATAACATTAATATATCTCATAGTAATGTAACAACATGCAGCAACATATCCCCACCACAGAGTCTAGCCCCAAGAACCAAAAGGTTAACGCTTATCTAGCTGAAAATCTATGGAAAAATGACTGCAAGGTCACCTATGATTATTATAACAGTATTCTATAATACCTTATGTTCCTTACCTTCAAGCAACACTTGCAATTGTTGGTTGGGCAGATTGTGGAGCCTGCAGGAAAACTCCAGTAAAAATAACATCTTGCTTTCAGGTGGTATTGAATTAGCTTTCACATTTTATACTCATAGTACCTCAGCTGGTATTTCCACAAAACTTCACTCAATTTCCTTGGTGCTTTGTTTTCAGGGAAGTAAATGCTTTCATGCAGAACATATAAGTGGCCACCCAAGTTCTTATCGATCAGGCTGTTACCCACTGAAAGATCAGACACTCACAATCTTTTGACAAAAATCAAAAGCAGTGAAACTTTGACAGCTCACCTACTGGGATCTGTATAATTAAAGATCTCTTTTTGTTGGGTTATTTCTATCGTTGATGACATTTGGCAAACACAAAAGTCAAATAAAAAAATCCTTTAACAGCAGGCTCAAATAAACCGCTGATAGGTTGCTGCTGCAAGTTCCACATTTTCAAACCTGGACAACAAAAGGGCACATCTACAAAGTCAGGTCAGACGCCTTAATCACCGCACAGCAGCCATATTAAGTGAAGGTTTTTGAATAGACAGCGTTGAAAACCACCCTGGTAATTCTGACCATCATTAACCTCTGGCTGACCCTAATTCAGCTTCACAATCCCCTGGATTCTGAGGATTAATGCCACATTTAAATAATTAGGGTCAGCAACGGACAAACATCACATATATAAAACCTGAGCTGACATGACTATTATTGAATTTAATAAGACCTGCAGCCACAATGAGCTGTCATCCAATATGGAATTGGTGGATAGTAACATGGTAGTAAATAATGTGCCGATTAGACTGTTTAATGCAGCAACTGTCAGTCTGTTTTTATCACAATCCATATATACTGAGTGGCATCCATACACAAATGAATGTTACAGTGGAAACAATTTTAAAACCAATAGTTGGCAGCTATTTGAAAGTAATATTACATGTGTCATTGAGATTTATTAAGTACACCCAAGCAAAGGCATTTCTAAGCATTATTATTGTTCATGTGTGTGGTGTTTTTTTTTATATTGAACCTTGAGTCTGATAATAAAGATGATGATGATTACAATATGTAGGATTAATTCCAAATTAGCTGATTTATTGACAGTTCAACAACACCCCTGATGAAGACAACGTTATGAAACATTATGTAAAAAGTTGATGATTATTTCTTTCTGCAGCAGTTTTCCAATCATTGTTATCTATTGTAGCCTAAATAATGGATTGAATTAATGTGTTGCCATATAGCGTTTTAGCATCTTCCATTGGCAAACGAAAAAAAAAAAAAAAAAAAGAAAAATCATCCCACCAGTTAAATAAATGGAGAATTTAATAACTATAAAGGAAACTATTTCCTTCCTAGTAGTATAAAACAGGGCTACAAAAGGTATAAGTATTGTATCCTGGATTTTAAATAGGCAGCTTTTGGCCAGCTAATTCATTGCATTTGCATATTTCATCATGACACCCCCAACAGATGGAGGCAGATATCTGCCCTTCCTGGGCCCAGTTCTGCTGAAGGTTTTCCTTCCTGTTAAAAGGGAGTGTTTCTCCTTTCCACTGCCACGCACCGCGCCGTGCATGCTAAGGAGGATGAGGATAGGGGACTGAATTGAAAAAAAGATTTGATGCAATCTGTTGTTTTCCTTAGCAAGGCATTTGAAAATAAATTTAAAAAATACAAAATTGGCTTGTATGAACACAGTTATTATAAATTGGACTAACGTGGATCATATTTGTTTAAATTGGATTCACTGAATTGGCTTCAATTGGACTGTGTCTGTAAAAGTGCCTTGACATGACTTTGTTGTTAATTGGCACTTAATAGGTAAATATCAACGGAAGTGATACAATTCATTGAGTGTGTAAAGTGTGTGTAAGATGTTATCAAAACAATAAGCCACATCAGGTTCACTTTTCCTATTCACTTTAAGCTTTTCACATAATTTTAAGCTGTTTACTCATACATTGGTTTTTGTTGGGATAAAATATCAGAGGTGCCATTCTTCCACTCCACTTTTTCTATACAACCAGCAAAAAACGTGTTGTTAAAATATGCGCCACTGACACTATTTTAGCCCTGTCGTTAAAAATCTAGTTTCTGTATGATTTTTTGTGTCAAAAGTAAAATCATTCTTTGGTACTATGTTTAAGGATTTCTACCCTGAGACTTTTTAAACAGGTAGATTGATCAAGAATGTGTGCATGTTCATTGACACTTTGGTAATTTTTAAAATCACTGATTTATTTTTTTCTTTTAAATCTGTGTTCAAGAAGGATCTAAAATTTATTTGATTTTACTAAAATCTTTTGGTTCATTCTAGTAATGTGTTTGAGTTTTTTTTATTCTTGATTTGTATTGTTAGAAAAGGAATGAATTATAACCAGATTTATCATAATATTACATTCTTAGTAGGAATTTACCTTGTAAGATGAGACACCAACTTTTATTTAGATACATACAGCTC
>JAOXYM010000013.1:21189050-21201899 GCA_028567055.1 Leptatherina wallacei
CCCGGGAAGGCAGCAGATAGAGGCCCCAGCCAGAGCCCCCCATAGACTCGGGGCACCGGCCCCGGCAGGCCGAGATCGGCAGCTGCCAGCTCCGCCGAGCGCCGAGCACCAGCCACCTGGGGCAGACAGGGACAGCACCACCGGGCCAACGAGTAAAATTGTGTTAAGAAATGTTTACGGCACTATCAAAACCTAGAAGGATAGTGGGGAATCATCGTCTTTGAGGAAGAAATGTAGTCAGAAAAATTCCTGAATGAATGAATCGGTGATCACTTAAATGTTTGGTGAAATCAAATAAAAGAAAAACAACAGTAGAACTCAGGGCTATGTTTAATAATGAAAGTAAGAACATTTCCACACACACAATGAGAAGGGAACTCAAGGGATTGGGACTGAACAATTGTGTAGCCATAAGAAAACCACTAACCAGTGAGGCTAACCAGAGAAAACGATTCAATTAGCTAGGGAGCATAAAGATTTACTCTGGAGCAATGGGAGAAGATCATGTGGTCTGATGAGTCCAGATTTACTCTGTTCCAGAGTGATGGGAGCATCAGGGTAAGAAGAGTGGCAGATGAAGTGATGCAGCCATCATGCTTAGTGCCTTCTGTATAAGCCTATGGGAGCAGTGCTATGATCTGCAGTTGGTCAGGTCTAGGTTCAGCAACATTATGTGCCCAATGAATGAGGTCAGCTGACTACCTGAATAAACTGAATGACCAGGTTATTCCATTGTTTTTTGTTTTTTTTTCTCCTGTGATGGCAATGGCATATTCCAAGATAACAATTCCAGGATTCAACAGGCTTAAATTGTGAAAGAGTGGTTCAGGGAGCATTTTCACACATGGATTGACCACCACAGAGTCCAGACCTGAACCTCATTGAGAATCTTTGGGATTTTCTGGAGAAGGCTTTGCACAGTGGCCAGACTCCCATCATCGATACAAGATCTTGGTAAAAAATGAATGCTACACTGGATGGAAATAAATCTTGTGAGATCGCACAAGCTTATCAAAACAATGCCAAAGAGAATACTTGCTGTTATAAAAGTGAAATGCAGTCCAACAAAATATTAGACTGTGACCTTTTCTTTTGGTGGTGACTTTTTGTTGATCAGGCAGTGTATTAAATTGTGGCCACAGATTACTAGCATGTGGAAATGAGATAATTAACTCATGGCCACTCGGTTATATGTAGAAATTGATGACTCCAATGCACATATATGGATAATTATAACCCAGTTTTATTTTATGGTTAGGATGAATTATGATGATGTAACCAAACTTCCTAGGTGCCATGGCTGATTCAGCAAAGAAATGCAACGATATTATTGGAGGAAGCAAGGAATAGAAAGAGAGAAAGTGACAAAGCAAGAGCCAACATCGGACTGATTTGCCAGCTGGAGAGAGCTCAGAGAAGAGACTGGATGCAAGACGGGTGGCAAATTAGACTTTGTTTGGGGGCATCAAAGAGTGAAAATCTGCCAAAGTTCAGTAGTGCCATTTTAATCTTTGATATGTCAGATGTGCATCAGAAAGTTGTTTTCCTGTTCCCTGTCCCTTAGTACATATATTCTTATAATTTTATTTCCATTCCATTATCCATTTAGTACATGAGTCTTTTTTTTTTTTTTGCAGCTTTTGGTGCAAATCAAAAGCAATAATTAAAAGACGACTTGTGTTGTCACACCAGAATGTGAAATAGCAATTTTTGTCCGAAATAAAAATTGTAGCAGTGTCACAGTAAAGACTCAAATTATATTTTCTAATATGATATGATTTCTGCCTTTCAAAATGATTGTTTTTACAACAGTTACAACTGTCATGCTAGCTCAAAAATGGCACCATTTTAGTTTATAAATTGCATTATGCTTAAGTGTTCCACAACATAAAATTATCACATCTTCAAAAATACTTATGAGGAGGTAGGAGTGGATGGTAGCATTTGACCATGGGTTGTCAATCAAGCAAGCTTGAGTCCCATCCTGAACTATCTTTTTGCTTTTCTACTTTGCTATAAGTTGTGGATAATTGAAGTTAAGCATAGAAATACATGGACAGGATTAACTACTCATTTACAGTTCACATCGCCTCACCATCAACATACCCTGGATGCTTAATTGCAAAAAACAAAAATCTTCCCCTCTTACGATTGTTCTGTCTTCATTGTTATACTATTAGATTTTTGATGTGGAAAAAAAAAGGAAAAATATTTACCAGACACACATTTTCACATAAGACTAAGCTTTTGATAACCTTGGACCATCCGGCTGATCTGTTATTGTATTGTTGCACGGTTAGCACAACTACTGACTTTCACAGTTGTAAAATTGCTTCTGATCAATCTTTGTCTTTTTTATGGCATTCTTGTTTTTTCTCAGCTTCAATGTTAAAACTAACAGATATGAGTTATCTGTTCTGAAATTCAGAAAATCTTGACTTAATAATAATCAAACATTGACTTGATTAGGAAGGTAAAATTGCTTTCTGAAATAAACAAGAGAAGATAAAATCATGCCTGTATACGTGTGTTGATTCCTTAACAACAACCAAAGGGGAAAAACTGCTGAACAGGAAATCAATATTTTTTAAACAACATAATCTGAATTTGATATTTTCCATGACATAAACTGAAACAAAAATGCACAAATCGGTCAACAACCCACACGTATATACTGGAATCTGAAATATTTGAAGGACACAAATACAAGCCTTGCATTTTCCTCATTATTCTTGACAGATGCATCCACCATTTGTAACGCCTACGACCAACTACTGCTTTTGTGAGCTGTATGGTGAACAACAGAGACGATGAGTAAAACACAGCAAAGGTTTCCTGTCGGCCAACAAAACAAAGCATGTTTTGATCTTCTCTTGCGGGTTGAAGTGGTGCTCATGATGCAGGGTGACAAGTCGCCAAAACTGTCCAATATTAGAGTAACCTGTCAGTCCGTGTAACAACATGTTCAGCCCGTTCTGTTTCCAAAGTGTCACTCTGACCCCAAAGTGGACCAAGACTCACACCAAGATATTTTCATTGTAAATTTCTGCTCTAGTCGACAAGAAAGCAAGAGGGGTCTGTGGTGCTGGTTTTCCTCTTTAATGTAACAATATCAAAGTTTGACTGATCACAAGTCAGTTTTAGCTTTGAATTGTTTCCTTTTGTTACCATAATATGAAATAAAATGTAGTTTCTAAATAATAATTTTTATCTGCACACTTAATGATGTACCCAGCAGTCCAAACAGTTGCTTTGTGTTCCTTCCTGTTTCTGGGCTACGTTTGCCCTTTTGTATCTGCCTGAAAAATCTTTAATGGACTGCTCTGTGTGTGCTTTAAGAAAACCCTTTCTAACCTGTCAGCAGAAGGACAGACTTTATATTTCTCACAGTGAAATAAACTAGTGAGGCATTTAAATAAATCCAAACAACCGAAAGCCAACTGTTCAGTGAAGCATTGAGAACAAATGTCACGTTATTAAATTAATGTCACCTCTCGCAAAACACCATGATTTCTGTGCAGACCAGGTTTGACACATAAAAATAATGAGAATACAAGTAGTTATAAGTGATTGTAATAAAAAGAAATTTAAAAGTCAATTTAAAACAAACAAACAAACAAAAAAAACTTCAAGAGTGATGTATTTCAATGAAAAGTAGAATAAACAATAATTTTGTCTGATAAGAGGTAGTGTTCTTGGCAGGTAATTTCTTTTTCAGTTTACAGCCCTTGGCAGTGAGCTAAAAAAGTTAATTTCAGACTCTGCTTACATGATGACAAGACAAGGCAGTTTAACTTCTGTCAAATTCAGTGTGATTTCTTTCTCTGCTCGCAGTGACATGGAAGATATTTTATTACAGAGTTGCAGACTAACAAGGAACAGTCCTCTGAATGAGTGATTATGGTCCTATCAGAAGTCAGAGGTAAACACGTGGCTACCATTTCAGTCAAAGTACATTATGCAACATCTATTTTCAGAATGTGGTAAATATCATTTCACCTCATATGATGACCTATGTTTCACTTCCCGTATGTGGATAAAAACACTCCTGATAAAACATTTCAGCTTTGCTCCATGCAAGTCTGCAACATTAATCTGGACATCTAAATGCTACAAAGCTCTGTTTGTGTAGCTAAATTGAGATGGTGGTGAAGGGTATACCACCCTGGAGAATCCAGGCATAGACGGGTATAGCGCATCTCTGTGAGACATCTAGGAAATCACTTTGATATAAAAATTTTCTTTCTGAATATCTAAAATCTTTTGCATCTCTAAATTATGGTTTTGTTTTGTCTTTTCCGGCAGATTATTACCACTGTCTTTTTGGGCTTGTCTTTTGTAGTTTACTGCTCTGCTGAATGTGTTTACTTATCCGTAGGGAGCACAATCAAGGGGAAATTGCATGTTCATGGCACAGATAACACGGACTGGCCACCAGCAGGAGACACTTTTGCTGAGGTCAATTTATCTCAGAAGCAAACTGTCACCAAGTTTTTCAGAGCTAGTATTCTCTCCCTGGGTGCAAGCTTTAAACAATATTCCCACAAAAGGATTGCTTTGGTTTTATATAAACACAACTAACATACAAACCACATTTTCAGTAAAGCTGGGAAGTTTTCTACTATGCACAAAAAGAATAAAATCTTTATTGTTTGAATCTTTATTAAACATACACAAGTACAAAGGAAATTAAATTGTGCCTTCATAGACTATCATCACTGCAAATCTAGAATTAGATACTGGCAACATACTCAAACAGAGAAATTTGGATATTTGGCCTGTTTATCATTGTGTCACATAACCTTTCCTTTTCATTTCCTTTTAATCCAACCATTTAGGACATGAGTGTTCTAACTGTTCCTTGTAATACCCCAAATTTCCTTTGGGATCAATAAAGTATGTATCTATTCATCTATCTTGTTGGAGTCTCATCAGAAGAATGTGTCCTTCCTGAGTATTAAAGATTTTAATTGCTCAAGAGTCTGAGGACATCTTTGTCAAATTCTAAAGAGGAGACAAATCTGACTCATCTGTTTCCCTGCTTTTACACATCCAAGTCAAAGGAGATGGACGTCCTCACCAGCTTGCCCTCAAGTTCTCCACAAGCCTTTTAATGACCCAATAATCTGGACCAGGTAAGTGTAAGCAGGAAAACATCTTAAATCTGCAGGTCAGTATCCCTTGATGGTCAGATTTAGACAACCTAGTTCTACATCAATGGGACCTCAACATACATGCATGACACCCATGGCATAAACACTAATGCACCAACATACCATCACGTATGCTTGTGTTTAAATCTTTTGCTGATAGCAACCTGGATGGCCTTCCTAATTGTTGGAATGTGGAACCAGACATCAGTTTTTCCAAAAGCAGCTAAAACAAGGACTTTTTTGACCACAGAACATGTGTCTCCTGCTTTTTTTTTTTCTCAATTTCAGATGAGCCGGTATCCAGAGAACTGCCTTTTTTACATAGTGCTGAAATATCATAGAACCTCCTTATTTACCCAATTGTGACACCCTCACCAACTAATCTGCTGATTGTAGACAATTCCAGGAAGCTGTTACTTGTATTATATACTATATAAACTTTTCTTTATTTCTTAGGGATACGCGATACAAAATTTTTTCCTTTTGATAAGATACCATTAGTTTATGGTACTTTTTCATTGATTCCAATACTTTTTGACCCTTAAAAGGAAAATTACATGATTGTTCAGCGTACTTATAGGTTCACTGAACAGGCTTATTACTTAGGTTTATTACATAGAAAGGTTTATTACAAGAGTGATATTAAATATGAATCAAACTCATAAACATAAACACTTTAAAAAATGCTCATGAAATAATAAAATATTTTAATGAGTAATTTAAATGACAGAATAATTAGAACACAAATGAATACAAAGTTCTTAAACACAGTGTTCAAAAACCTGCATTAAACCAGTACAATATTAAAATACAAAATCATCACACTCATCATCATCATCATCATTATGACATCTAATAGACTGACATAAAAATGTGAGATGGAACATATAGAAGGAATACACCACGGTTGGGTTTTGCAAGTAATTTCATTGCCTAAAACTCTTAGAGGTGAAAACAAATGGCATGTATTTATTTGCACAAATCTGATATTTTAACAGGTAGATATCAAAGTATTGATTCTAGAGTATCAATACACTCATCACTATTTCTTTCCTGTTTTTATTGGTTGGTGGCATCTAGTTTATATCTTCTAAATAGGCTACATTAAAGTTGGCCATTGAAGACATTGAAAATGATTTCTTTTTTACTTGTTATTTTTAAATTATGGGTCACACAAGTGATCAACTAACATTTCAGAAAACTTACCAATGTGTTGTTGTTCAAATGGTGTAAGATACGAAGGTCATCAAAGCTGTAAGAAGCTCATAAGAACAAAAAGTAGCTCTGCTGTGCACAGGGTCTTGTGTGTCTGTCGATATTGCAGAAGCACCAGTGTTATTAATGAGATGCTAATCCAGTCATTTCACAATTGTTTTTGGAAGGGTGAGGGGTTTGATTTATTCAGCGGCATCCATGTATTTTGCACACAGGCAATGTCTGGTGAAATCAGAACGTAGTCTTCCATAACCTGCATTAGAAAGAGGCACAGTTAAAGGTGACCTCTTCTGAAAATCATCATGAACTCTGTAAAGATCATTTCTCATTTATTTTCCTCATCATAACTGAATTCTATGTGTGGTAAGTTCACTTATCTAGAGGCGTGATGAAGCAAACAAGCTCAGTTATTAAAGGAAATAGTAAAAGAGAAAAATTCATGTTGACGTTTCACTCTTACCGCAGTGCCGGTAAGAATTCATTCTGTTACTAATAATTTAAAATGTGCTGGTCGAATAAATATTCTTCTCTCACTGGTTCTTTTGAGCCGTGAGATGTCATGCTGTAGGGGTGAGCAGCTGACTTACTTGCAAGGCAAGTTGGACAGCAAGGAAATGAAGCAGATAATAGCCTGATTTGGAACACTTGAGCAGCATACGGCAGGTGGAAACAAGGAGGGAGGCTCTAATTCTGTTCTAAAGCCAGCTGGTACTAAAGCAGGGCTGCAGCCAGGCCCGCTGACCACTCTGCTTCCCACTGAGCTTTTTTCAGCTAAAAGAACTGTGCCAAGAGGTGTGGTGCCTCTATTTAAATCACCTTTCTCTCTCTCAGTGTATAATCGCAACATAATCATGCGAACAACATTTATCGATCTGTTCACGCAGCACCTCCACTAAAGGAGCCAAACAGCGTCCTGAGGAAAAGCTCTTGCCAAGAGAGACATGATGACACCTATTAGATGAAACTGATATTCAAATACACAATGGATTTATATGGTGCAGGCTCTAGTCTAAGGCTTATTTAGCTCATGCTGAAGCTTGATAATTTATCCAGTTGTCGCACTGTCCCAGAAGTCGCTCAATGTCATGCTAATTAATTATTTATCATTACCTAAATGCGCTAATTAATTGTCAGTTTAAGGGCATGCTTTTGTGGAAGACATATCCAATCTGTCTCTAGGGATCACTTTCATCATAGTATACATACTGATTATTTATTAATATCTTGCTAATTCTCTTTAGGGTAGACATAGTGAAGGTCAGTGAAGAAGAAAAAAGCGTAGCGATTTCTCAGTGAGGCCCACTGACATTTATCCCTTCCAGTGGACTTTTAAGATCTGTTTAGAAGGATGCTGTTACCCCTTTCTCAAAGTGAATGTCAAGGACATGCATAAACAGTGATGCCATAGCTCATTACTGGTCATATTTATTCTAAGGAGATGCCCTTATCACAGTGTTTATAATCAAATGGGTGAAACCAGCTTTTTTTTTTAAAAACCCAAAGATCTGTCATTTGTTTTCTCCCAGGTCCTGGGGGCTGCTTAATGGAAGGGCTACTTGTCTTTTCATGATGCATATTACATATTGTACGTTTCACTGCATTGTAAGATCAGACAATCACATCTTGAGTGGCTGTAATCACAACAGCCTCCCGTGAGTTGGAGCTAAACTGCAGCAGCACAGACATCTGGTACTGAGGTAATTGGCACACTTAGAAAGGGTCTATGGCATTTTACAGATGTTCATGTGAACGGTTTAGAATATGTCAAGGCACCCATTAGCTGGTTCCCAAATGAAAGAAACTAACTAGGAAATGAATAATCTTTTTCTTTAAATGCTGAATCTGATGCTGTAAATGTCATGTGTTGAAGTCTGATAGAAGTTTTTAGAAAATCTACTCATTTACCAAAATGACAATGTTACAAATACTTGGATATAGTTTCAGAACCAGATCACATGGTCTGTCATGTTGCATGAACTACATGACCCTGTGACTACTTTCTGGGCTACTAAATTGCATATGAAACTTAACTGTAATTTCAGTAAGGAAGGTCTTTTCCCTCAGGTCTGCACATTCTGTGGTGTTTGGGATTTCCATACAACCAATTCTGTCATCACATTTGATTCAATAATCTTTTTGCCTGCTACTTTTTTTAATTCAGCCTCACCCCGTTCTTTAAAATGGTGTCGTCGTTTCTCTTCCAGGCTCATTTTCGTGTAACCTGACTCCTTACCATCTATACCTCTCCCTGATCCCAGAGGAGGTTCATCTGAAGTACCTGCTCCTATGCTGCTCATCCACCAACAGTGTCTAGACTCCGGGGGGTCCTTTCCTATCCCCCTCTTTTGTTCATGTCACTGCACAGAAATGAAGCATCAGAGTCCAATCTCCAAACAAAATGGTTTCAAACACAACTCTTGTACATCAATGAATTTTCCTTACATCTTTTCAATTTATCTCTCCTTCCTGAAATGTCTCTGTCTGCATTTTAAAAACATAACATGCCTACATTTTGCATGATCTGAAACTGAAAAACATGCTCAAAAAGGTGACATTTTCATATTTTCAAGGGTTGGAAAGCATTGAATGCCTACATTTTCTTTTGCAAATGGTAATTTGGCATTTCTGTAAACTGTCACAAATGTGATACTGCAGAATATGTTCAAAATATTTATAAGTGGATTCGAAGTATAAATGATGGTAATAAACTACTGACGAAAGCAAAGTTGAGTCCCATCTAACTTTATGTTTTACAACAGCTTTTCACTTTTCTACTATGCTGTCAGTTGGCGTTTCTTCAGGTTAGGTATAAAAAATACATGCTTATACTTAAATATTAATAAATACATGGTTATAAGGTCACATTACATGGCCTGAATTCTTCCTTACATGAAACAAAGGCCAAAGAACAGAACCCTTTCACAATTTCTGTGAGAGGGGTGGGTTGTGGCAACAAAACATTTTGAATGAACAGATGACGTGTGGTTTGGTTGAATATGCAATGCAGCCTGATTTCATGAAATAGTGCATAGTAGCTATAATTCATTGTATAGTGTATAGTAGTTATGACTAATTTATTTATTTATGAATTATAATTCATACACACACACACGCACACACACACACATATATATATATATTATATATATATTAGTACTGTCAGTTGATTAAAATTTTCAATCAACTGACAGCCAACCTAGATTGTAAACAGATAATTAATCTGGATTTGTTTATTTTTTTTATGTTGTAGTTGTCTGTGTGTGAGGTAGACTGTGAGATTTGTGATTTCCGAGCTACCTTGAATGCATTGCAGAGCTGCAAGGCATTCTGTCTGTCACATCAAGTTTAAGTTTTATCTTATATTCCTCAACCAGTGGTCAATGGAGTCGCCTTCACCCGCATTATCTGAATAACTTAGTTGATAAAATACCTCAGTCTTGTCCAGAAAATCATCTTGTAGAACTTTAAAGTTAAACTGTCCATGTAAAAGATCAATTATGTGTCCATCATCTGTATATATATATATATAAAGCAATATTTCAGTCCTGGTACTGCTGGGTCTCAGTGCTGCATTTGATAAGGTCAATCATAACATCTTACTGGACCGGCTGAAAAACTGTGTAGCACTTTCTGGCTCTGCAATTAACTGGGTTGAGTCCTCTCTAAAAGACAGGGACTATTTTGTGTTTATAGGAAACTATAAATCTGAGCAAACTAAAATAACATGTGGAGTTCCCCAAGGCTCCATCCTGGGGCCACTGCTGTTCAACATCTACATGCTCCCACTCGCTCAAATTGTGAAAAGCAACAAAATATATTACCATAGCTATGCTGATGAAACATTCTACATAACCATCTCACCACGAAATTATTGTCCAATCCAGTCACTGATCAGATGCATTGATCAGATTAGAGACTGGATGTATCATAACTTTCTTCAGTTAAATGAAGACAAAACTGAAATTATAGTTTTTGGAGCCAAATAAAAAAAGATTAAAAGTCAGCACTCAACTTCAGACAGCTAAGTTAGAAACCTTTAGGGCACTGAAGAGGAAAAGAGTAGACCAATTTCTGTTTTTATACATGAATTTGCAAAGAAAACTGGATCATCTGCTGTCAAATAAATATCAAACATGTGGTTTAAATTATCTGCAAATCATTGCACCCAGTTTATACTCACATTTTACAATTTTTCCCTCTTTTTTTGAAGAAGTGTTAGACAACAGTCATACGTTATGTTGAGAGATAAGAAGAATAATATGGGCTGGAGTATTACCTGGAAATGAAACACATTGTGATAAACAGCACAGCTCCCAGGGATGGTTAAAACAGGTTGGTACTTTAATGTGTCCATGTTGCTTTGCAACTGTGTATCTCATAAATAAAAGCATTTTAGATGGTCTAAGTAAAATCTGGGACAGTGGGCTATTAATGGCTAAGGGACTCCTCTCCTGGGGCAATGGTGTTAATCGGAGCAATAGGTCTCCTTCCTGCTGGATCAATGTCAGCACAAATTTCAGATTGCTTTCCTGATGCGCGCCAAGTTATCTGTGATTCAACTTTAATAGGATATTGAACGGAGCCAGCATTTAGGGAGCAGAGCCGTATTTCATGTTATTGACAATCAAATGCACACAACTTTCTCATTAGCATGCATTAGGAAAACACCAAATTAATCTTGACAACACCAGTTGGGAACATGACTGCAGTTACATGCTTGTTTAAGCAAACATACCTAACAGTGACTTAGGGTTCATGTGTGAAGAAAAGGGGGAATGTAGGTAAGTGAGGCTTCAAAGATATAGGACAAAAATAAAAAATAACAGAGGTGGATTTTAAGAGGGGTGGGGGGGTGGAGAGATACGTAGAGACAGAGTTTTCTGAATATAAATGAAACATTGCATCATAAAACAATCCAAGATAATGTCTTTAATCTTTCAAGACCTCAGTGAATCATAGCTACCCTCACTGTCATTTTGGATAAAATCATGGTTTTCAGCATGAATGCCACTTCAAAGATTTGTAGTGCATAAATTTAGTTTCTTTGTCATGTAGGGCAAAAGAGGTCAAGCTTTTTCATATTTGTTTGACTTGAAAATGATCAAAGCTCAGAGGTAGCATCACTTTTCTTAAATACATTTTCCTGTATAATTACATGGAGACATGAACCCATAAATAGTGTCGCTATGAAAATGCTAGGCTGCAGTTATAAAAGAAATCCAGATTTGTGACACTTCCACCCTTTAAAAAGAACAAAAAAAAACAACTCATCACACTCTAATGCATTTGCTTTGACTTGCTTGGATTACTGAAAAAAAAGGAGCAGTGGTAATTCACACAGGGCACATTAAATCAGGTGACATTTCACTGCACCTGAAGGTCAAGTATTTTGTCAACAAGGACAAAGCCAGACGGCGGTGCTGCCAACATTAGGTGAAAGATTTAATGTCCACATATTACCCAAACAAGACATGAACACATCACATCGGGGGGGGAGGGAAGTCCTGGAGGATGGCAGGTGATTGTGTATAGTGTGTAGAGTGGAAAAACGGAGAAAGAAGATATGTTGCAAGGTGAAGGTGGAATTAATATGTAGATGTGCAGAGTTATGTTTACAGTTTAAAGATGCAAATTTGTTTCTTGGGAGGGGGGGACAAAAAGCAACAATAATCTTTAAGTACATTCTCTCAATTACTTATTTCTATGACATTCAAACTGTAATTTGACACTGAACTTTAATAAATCATTACTTGTGTCTCAACTGCTGGACACTGAATTAGTGTTGGCTTTGCAAAAAAACCCGGAAATCTTACTTGACAAGTGGCCTACTGTTACTATTCTGTTTGCGTGTACCTATGGTATTAATAAAACCTTGCTAGAAGTGACCATTTCAGAACAAAATTTTCAGAATATTTTGCTGTTATGTTTATAGTCCATAAACAATGCCTGTACCAGCCTTGCACAGATTTTGGATGAGCAGCTAGCTTGCAATGTTGAGCATTACCCAAACTGGGGTTGACAACCGTCCCGCAAAAAACAGAATCATCCCGTATTTAGAAAAAATGTTACGCGTTCCATGTTGAGCTGAAAAGGAATGTGATTTGTACCGTATTTCCGTGGGAATAAAATGAATATATATATAGAATATATATATATATATATATATATATATATATTGTAAAAAAATAAATGAATGACATGAAAATGGATGGTAATCTTGTCAACCTGCTCCTGTTGTGTGTTGTTCTTGATAGTGCTGCAGCCTCACACTTTTGCCCCTTCCACACTAGCACCTACTCAGCCCAGCCCGGCTCAGCCTTCATTCAGCCAACGCCACACCACTCCGGTTTCGTCTGTTCCCATTACAGCCGCAGCCGTCCTCAGTGTGGGCGGGGTCCTCATATCGAGGTTTCATGAAGTCATTTGTTCGCGACACACGCGCACACCGCTAGCAAGCTAAGGAACGTCCTCACTTCTATAT
>JAOXYM010000013.1:21201999-21223860 GCA_028567055.1 Leptatherina wallacei
TGGCCAATAGCGGCCTGCCATCTGCACACGTCACCATTTTCGGCCCCGATAGAACCTCGATGGAGTAGGTGCTAAAAGAGTATTGACTCGCTCCGACTCGCTCCGGGAAAATGGTAATGGGAACACAAACAAACCGGGTGGTGTGGTGCAGGGACGGGCTGAGTAGGTGCTAGTGTCGAAGGGGCATTTAATTCTTAAGTGTTTCTTTTTTTTTTTTTACAGTGAGTTGGCAACCCTAACCCAAACTAAGCTGTTAACTAGCACAATTGTATGTGCTTGGGCTGCAGAAACAATCCATGTAAGAAATCCATCATGGTTTCTCTTTCAGTAAAGACCATCATACATTGCAGACTGGAGCCAGCTGATACAAAGTCAATGCATCATGCATACGTAAACATTTGCCCCTCATTTCCTTAGTTTTATCTGTTTTTACCCCTCTAAACAGTATGGCTGGTCAGTCCCTCCGCATGAGCTGCACAATTTGAAGACTTGTTCCTAAATCGTAAAACAGAAACATCTTGTTTTAATTCAAAGTCTTCAGTCTGTAAACAGGTTAGCTTTTAGGCTACCAACTTTTAAGACATCTACATGTTAGCTAAAACAGTTTAGCCACAATGACTGAAACATTTTATTAAATTTTTTAGAAACAGTTTACATATTCAATCTCTCAGAGGTATTATTATTTCATACTCAGTATATCTTAGTTATATTTAGAGATCCAGTCCATGTTCAGGATCCTTGGATACAGTAAAACCAAAAATGGAACAGATGCAGATAAATTTGTGTCATAAAGTCTTGTCATTGTTGTGGAAAGAAATGCCAACATGCTATCAACAAGCAGTAATTTGGTGCTGCTGTACATCAAAAAGTACACCTTGCTAATGTTAATCTTTTCAGTTTGGGAAAAATACGTTTACAAAGTAACACGTGTCTGAAGGAGCACAAAAACAATGGCAGTTAAGATCAGAAAGCCAACAAATGATTTGGACAAAATATGGGGCTTTAGATTGGCATATCCCTGCAACAGTTCGAGTTGTTGCTTTTGTAGAATCGCAGAGCAGCATTATAGTGATACAAATGATCTAGATAGGATGAATAAATTACTTAAATTAAATTTTAATGTTGTTGGAATTAATATTTCAAGCATATCACGTTGTTGTTTTATCACCTTAAAAGCTTTGAATCGAAACCTCCAGGAGCTGTTAAAGAAACTCTCATCAGCAAGTGAAGCTAACCTTAGCTCAGGCAGCTACAGTGAGCAGTCGCTACCTATGGGGTGTCAGCCAAAATCTAAATATTGTTGGAAGTGACTCACAAGCAGTTTGTCATTAACCCACGACACAAAAGGGAACTACATATGACTGTGAGTCTACATATGACGAGCTTGAGGGCAGTTACTGTATCTATGAAGAAGTACAGTTTTGTCAGGCTTAATTTTATTTGATAGAATGTGTAGACATGACATACTAACTGTACTTAGACATTTCTCTAGTAAGCCGTGGAAGACCTTTAGCCAGCTGGACAGGGACCTTTTTCAGGAGAATGCGCATTTGTTATTGTGTGAATGAAATAGCACTGGCTGGTGTAGTTCCTTTTGACCAGCAATAGTACAATAAAAATTGTACTCTGGCATTGATTCATATAAGCTATATATAATAGTCTGAAGTCGTAGTGCAAGTCCCTGCACACCGAATAGCCTCGATAGCCAGCAAGAGCAACAAACATTACAAAAGTGTTAGCTTGAATTATTTAACATTTTCCATCATCTCCTATTGTTTCATAAGCGTGGTGTACATTATTAAACAATATAGAATGTAACAGATAAACACATGGGGGAAAAAAAATACATGAAGTACATCTGTTGGTAAGCAGGCCTAGATGTCATTTGGCCAATCATTGTGTGTACCTCCCAAGAGGAAGCTGAGAGTCAAACATCATCATGCAGCTGTTCAGCTGGTTCACACAACCAAGTCAGATAGATTCAGACAAATATCACACCTGTCATAATATCTTAGTGTTTAGACCTCTAACCTTGCTTGTGTTAAGTGCAGCTAACTGTAGAACAACAGAATACAGGGGGAGAAAAGTGAAAGAGAGATGATTAAAGATCGTTAATCAAGTCAGTTTTGTGTATATGGTAATTAACTAAAAAAAATAAAAATAAAAAGCAACAGAGCACAGCCAAGTGTATGACATTAGACATAATTCAGAATAAGGGCCAAGTGTCCAGCCAAGCGGACAGACAAACCGCTCATGTTCAGACTGTGCCAGGGGTAAATATTCACTATGACATTTGTGCTGTATGCAATCTCCATTGGGTGAATTGTAGCCGACTGACATTTTCATCCAAGTCACACTGGCCATGTTTTTACATTCCCATTCTAGATATACTGAGTTTGCACACACTGACTGAGACCACCTAACAACCGTTTGTCAGATGTTCTGGGTCTCAGAAATATCAACTGAGGGGATTTGACATGTCTGACAATGTCTCATCACCAATCTTTTCATTTTTTTTCTTTTTTTTTGTGGTATGTGCTTTTGGCCATGTAATCCATTATCTAGAAATGCATTTCTCCCCAGTTTTACTCAACTGGAGGCAACAATGAAAACCACACACTACTGGAGATTGAAAAACTTTGGGTGAAAGCTGGTTTAGAATAGCTTTTGAAGGTCGGTGTTTCACATAATTTGGCAGACATACCGGACTTAACATACACATACACCACAGCAGCTTTCTATCTTGTATTCAACAGACTTCTCTCAACATACTGTAGTAGCTTTACTGAGGGACAAGGATGCTTATGCTGACAGCCTTCTTCTTTCTTATGCTAGTTTATGGATTTTTCTTTTATTGCAGGAGGTCAGTTGTGTGTTTCTTTTCATTTAGGGTGGGCTGCTTTTACTTTACAAACAATTGCAAGATGACATCAAAGGGTTAAACTTAATGGTTTGTGGTTTATGCTCAATTGTTTTTTCTGTTAGTACAATTACCTTCGTTACATGTTTGATTTGACTACATTCCTACATTAATGTTACAATGAACAAAGAGAACAAAGAGAAAAGCAAATTCTTGAAACTGTTTTATTTATCAGACTAACAAAGGAATATACAGGAGGACAATATTAGTCTATAAGTTGCCACTACGTTTTCTACCTGCATCTGCTATCTGTCACAAACTAATTAAATCTTACGGTGAAGGGGAATAAAGAAGCACGGACCCATTATGCAGGGGCCTAAGAGCAAGCTTGGTTAATTTTTCAGAGGAATTTCCACTAATGCATTCAGAGACTGGGAAACATGGCAAAATAGAAAGCGTACTTTGGTAGCTAAGAAGACATGTGTATTTATAGTGCGGCTGGCCAAAGACTTTCATAATCCTAGTTTTCTGTGCAGTCAGAGCCATTCATCATTGCTGCAAGGTGTGAGAAAAATAACGTCTAATGACACATGTGCAAAAAGGCTAAAGAATACCAGTGTGAGTGGAAAAAACAAGTAGGTAAAATCCTCTTTTAGCTTTACTCAAATACATTTCTGACTAGTAAAGTTTTATTTGAATACAATCAAGCCTGAAGAGCAAACACTTCCATTTGATTTGGTGATATAATTTTTTTTTTTTTAGATTAGCTTAAGGAACAACAAAACTGAACAAACAGCTTCTTGTCTGACTATTGGATCTGACTTTAAACTCTATTTCACTTTTCCTAAATGCTCTTTCCTCCACTTCCCTGCACAGCACAAGCTGTGAGTCATCTCATATTGCTCACTAATTTCAGCGCCCTTTGGGAAAAATGGTAGACAGTGTATATTGATTGATTTGGGCTAGATATACGCTAAAACAAACAGATATCTTATTCTAAAGATCAAATTCTTCACCAGCTCTGGCAGCATTAACAAATGTAGCTGAGACTGGGCCCAAATCATAGGCACAAGATAATTAGTCACACCAAGCTTGGGGTAGGAAGGGCAGGGAAGCAATCTGACTGAAGGATGTATTGATCCTCCAGAAAGGGAGGGGCACCCAGTCAGTAGTCATGATCAATCTTCCGAGCCAACTCTCTCAATCTGTGATGAGACCTGTGTGTTTGTATGGGGAAGCATTCTACCTACACTATACACACTCTGAAGACACGTTTGTGCTGCTATGTGTGTGTGTGTGTGTGTGTGTGTGCAGGCACATTAACAGTACCAGCAGCTTGGTGTATGACTTGTCAGAGAGAGACAAATGTCTGTGTGAGTAAAAGACTCCCAGGGGTTAGAGAAGGGGGTTTAGCAGCAGCACAACATCGGAAGCCTTTATCGTGGAGTTAAAAGCCATCCCCAAGCTGCAGATTCTCCTCATCAAGCTGAGGCACGGTGAGGGAGGGATGGAAAAGGTAAACTCTTCCAAACATAAACTGTTTGCATTTTGGTGTTATCCAGCTGCTGGTCACAGGTGAATTTCCTCTGATTAGATGGTGGTGATGCACATCAGAAGGGGTAGCTGACCAGTTGCACTGTACTGCTGTTTATCTTTTGCTGATGCATTGGAGGAGGAGGAGCAGGACAAGGTGGGGAAGGTGGGATCCAACCTCCTCAAGAGATTATATCGGCTTTTAGTTTATTTTTCCTTTAGCAATTTGCAGCATGAGTAAAATATGAGAAAAAAAAAGACAAGAAAAGGCTGTGTGTTTGCTTGTTTATGGGTTGTGACGGGTGTAATAACACTCAGCGTGGCCTCCAGGGTTGGGTGTGTGTGGATCAGATATCAGACAGCATGTTAAGCTGCAGGGACTCCCACAGCAGTGGAACTGTAGATGGATAATTGACAGGATGCTGGAGATGAAGCCAGTCCAGATAGCCAGTCACTTTCACGCTCCCACACTCGGTGCTCTCCACCAGGGGGAAGGATGGTAGCTGGGGGAGACAAGTGTGTGTATGTGGGTGGGTGGATGCGTGGGTTTGCTGCTAAGTGGAGTACAGACTTTGGACCCACTAGTCATCTGCACATGAACACAGCACATTTCCACACACACTGAAAATGAAAGCCTGTGCCTCAGTTTACACAAGACTCAACACTGTCAAAGGTTGGGAATGCCTTTCATGTCATAACACGGACAAGCCACACTTCTGCCAAATGTGTCTGTCTACACAAGCGGCAATGCCCAAACTACATCTAGCACACCCTGTCAGGCCAAACTTAGAGCTCTAAGCTTGCATCTTGTGCCTAAAAATTGAAAACAAACTGTGTGTATGGCTTCAACGTGCTATCCTTCGAGATTGTTGTGAAGCCAGGGCACTGTACCAGATATATTTGTAACTCATGCTTGTACAAGGGGAATGTACAGCAATTCCTTAGATTGCTACCATCAAGACTTTATTTTCCCTTTTCTCTTTATACTGGAATTGTGGTCTTCCTTTGTTCATGGTTTTTCCTGATGAACCACACAGAGGCAGTGCACTTATTGAGATAGCCTCTTTTGTGCAATTTTTCTATAATATGAAATCACATTCATGGGGCTCAAGATTTCCTCCCTCTATGAGGACTAGAATAGAATAAGGGGGGTAAACATCGCTGTTGGGTTACACCATTAAACATTCAATTATCTATAAAATACACAACAGAGGCTTCAGTCAGTGAAATGACAAATTGAAGGCGAAGGGCTCTTCAGTGGTGTCCCCATTAACCCAGGTTTTTATAGATCACTTCACATGCCACCCTATAGCTGTTTAGTTATCGCCATGAATATATGCAGAGGGGATCTGTCCTTGCTGAGAGCAAAATCTGATAATGCAGCAGCAAACACAGATGAGAGTCAGAGCAAACCAATTCATAGCTCTGTTTGAAAAAAGCCAAAGGGCTAGCTGCTCATCTCTGTCACAGCACCACACAATAGATGAACAATCATTCAGAGTTCGACCGGGAGAAAAATATTAATCTATTCATTCATGGCTTGTTGAATCAGCTTTATCTTCTGTGATTAATCCAAGTCAATATTGTAATCTTTAATTATAAAGGATGGCCTTATTATCTACATAAAATAATCACACCGGTCCACGATGCTGGAAGAGGGAAACAAATTTCTCTGTTATGACTATGTATTTTCCTGTCATTAATTAGAGCAGTCACATTGTTTTGCTCTGGCCTTCAGACTCGTGTTCATGAGCAGCAAATGCACAGATGCCAATTTTAAGATTTTCTGGGATAAAACAAGAATTTAAAGAGAAGACTTTAGTATTGTACAGTACACACCTGAGGCATTGCATTGATATTCATATGCAATGACTAATCAAATCAGGGCATTTACAGTGGCTCAAATATAAATAGAAGTATGTTCCAATTCCATCTCAAGTATTGGATCAGGCTCAGAATTGGAAATGATTTGGTACCGGGTTAACTGAATATAGCTGCTCGTGATTTCCGTTAAGAGATCTGATGACAGTGGCCAATTTATGGTGACCAGCACATGGTTAATTAGCATATCAATTACACCTAAATTATTTTGAAATTGTGATTTTGATTTAAAAATGATTAATCGTTCAGCTCTAATATCAATACAGACACAACATACTGAAGATATTTTTCAATATGGCTTTGATGATATCCTAACACTTATTTATGAACAAAACAGTTGCAAGTCACCAGTATCACTGAATAAGTGGGGAAATTACCATGTCCCAGTAGCCCAACCATGCTATATTCACTGGCATGAGTTACTGTACAAAAGGCTGCGTTCAATGTTATCACAAAACAAACGACCAATTATGTTATACACTTAAATGGTTTGATTTCACATGTTTTATATATTTTTGTACAGTTTTATATTATATTTTTCTATATTCAAAGTTTTACTTCTGCAACATAAACATAAAGATTTTCTAGAAAAAAAAGTTTAATTCGCATTGGAATTTTGTTATCAGTATTTTGTTTGAAAGAAAACCTTCAAGCTGCAAGAAAAGTGTTCTTTAAAGATATTTTTATACAAATTTTCACAAGATTATTTTTATCAAACGGTTTCAATAACATTAACGTACTTAAGGAGTGTAGGAAAATGCTCATTTCTCAGATCAGTATTAGGGGAAAAAGACATCCTTATCCTGGCATCCTTAATGAATGCAGCAAAAATGATGCGTGAAATAAAACAAATGCAAAGCAGAGGTCCAAAACACAGATCACAAGAAAGCTAAAATGTCAGAAAAAACTGTAATTATATTTCATCATACCGTTTTCCCATGAGCCTCACATCCATGTGACATTCCCAATATAAAACATCTGCTGCTCCCCGTATGATCAGTCGAAAGGAAACATATTTCATGGAGCCGATCCTGAAGGAGGGCCCCGCGAGAGCAGGAATAATGATCGATTCGTGCAGTAGTCTTTTGTGTGTTTGTACATGTGTGCATGTGATTAATAGCACATCACCTGTAATAATGGCTCTTCTTGCTGTAACAAATGACGTGCGATTTGCGGTTACAAACAAAAGCACATACACAAACAAGAAGGGAGGTATGTGTGTCTGAGCTTCATTTGTACTCTGTTACTTTCGCATGTAGCTCTCAGGCCCGGTCTCGCAACTCCCAGTCCTTCCTCTGCACATGCTCCCTGTTGTGTTCCCCCACCAGGACTCAAGAGTGAGTGATTTGTCATGCGTAGAGGCAACAAGCAGCCTGTAACAAATCTAACTGACAGCCCAAGAAAATGCAGATCACATAGCTGACAGAGAGCAAACAGCAACTAAGGGAAATTTCAATATCTTAATCTGAGATGAAGTCGCCCAGTGTCCAACAAGAGCTAAAGGACGTTTCATTGACTGACACTGGACAGACATTTCCTGGATGTCTGAACTGTCTGCTAATTAATGTACTCTGGAAGGGGTGAGTGTCAAAGTGTCGCAGGACGTTGTCATCAAACATGCTGGGAGCATATTTTAAACTTTAGTGTCATGTTGTTGCTTCAGATAGAATTTGATCAAACTTTTCAGCTCTCCTGAGGAGCATGACATTTTCTTTTTCCTTATTGAACAACTGTGAAAATTTTCCCGAAGGAGAATCCGCTCTAATGTCACAGGTAATTTTACAACTACATAAGAGAGACTGCCATTGCAAGAATGAAAGATAACTAGCTTGCTGCACGGAGTGTTTGTTGGAATCAAAAGAGAAGTGATGAAATGTCATTTTTCCTTTGGTGTAATTTTGGCAAATCAGACTTAATATTTTGCCGTGTTTACGATAGGACTAAATCTTTGGGTCTCAGGAAGGTGAGCATATCAGTGTTCAACATATCCTATTAAGCCCTGACACCTGCACTTTATCATCACTAAAGCAATTGCATATTCCTTTTCCTGCAGGAGAGATGGGGGAATCCATCTCCTGCAAGGACAGTGCCTTTAATAAATAGTACACAGACCACAGGCACAAACTCCTCGTCTTTCACCTGATCCCTTCATTCTCTCTCTCTTTCTCAGACTCAAACACACATACACACACTTTCCCTCTCATGAAAATTGTTTCATTCCTTTTAGTCAATCTAGCTAATGCAAAAATCATGTATGTCAGTCTTTAAATATTTAATCTTAACAGCAGCAAGATTGAAATACAACATTGAAGAAGCATTACTCCTTCCCTGCTGAAAGGTACAAGAGCTCAGAGAGCAAGAGAGAGGCAGGCGCTCTGCAATATCAGACAGGGAGAGTGGGAGAGACGGAGAGCGATGGAAAGGGGAGGAAGTAGAGACTCGGCTATTTTCGATGACAATTTTGTTGCCATGCACTCTCAGCTGCTGGGCTTGGAGGAAAGCATTAAAGCACATTTTGCCTTGGAAAAGTACACAACCACATATGACAGCGCTCTGTTTTTCTTTTGTGGGAGCAGACTTTGTTCTTTGACATAACAGATTGGGGTACAGGCATGGATGAAGAGAAACACTGTTGCTGCTCAGAACTCCGTGAGCGGAGCTACAGCTCAATGATTGAGCCAACGTCATGAATCTTGTATGGAGAATTGTACTGTGGGAACTGCATGCCCCCTGGAGATGAGCATGAAGACAAAGACGACTGCCATGCCTCTTCTTTTAAAGTGTTCATTTGGCTTCCGTGCTCGTAAACAAGGATGTTGTTGGAAAGTTAGATTTTTACACGTTCATAATTACAAATTGGGAAAGTTTTAATTCAACTAAAAAAAAGAAGAAAGAAAGAAGAAAACGGGAAAAAAAACTGAAGAATTATTTGATGGAGCCAAAACATCACAAATAAGAAGAGTTTGGCAAAAACAGAAGTTGAAGAAACTTTTGCACTCACCACAGAGAAGTTGTCCGCTGAACAGTTCTGTCCACTGAAATTGCAGCTCATCAGCATCTCTTCTAACTGATGTCCTGTCCTGTTGAAGATGTCCTGCATGTCAGGAGCAGGATACATCAAATCAGTAGGTTTGTGCCCATCTCTATTTTTGGGGGGCAGACCTGTCAAGTTTGCCAGGTGATAGATGTCAGCATCAGTGAGTGCGGAGAAGCGAAAGCGGTTGATGTTGCAGATGGTCACCGCAGGGAAAACCATCTCGGGGGTCGCCTCTTCATTCAAAGCTGTGACATGAGGGTGCTCCAGGTAAGAGATGGCACACTTAGCTGCTTGGTACAGAAACAGCGCTAGTGAAGTCAAAAAGGCAAGAGCCCAGAGAGTCTGCCGGATACCCAGGCGACCAGAGACAAAGATGTGGTTAATCCCATGGAGGGAGCAGGAGTTGGCAAACCCGGCCAAGTCTTTGGCCGGAGGCGAGCAGCTCTCCTCGATCAGGCTCTCCTTGTCCCCATCCTGCTTGCTTTTCTGCTTCTCATCCTCCTCTGCAAATTTAATTTTGCAAACAAATTCGATAGGCATGGGGGCAGCCAGGTCTGCGTTTTGGTTTTGTTTTCAGTGGCAGCTATCAGCCCCGTATCACTTCCCTCCCACTTCCTTGGCTTTTGTCCTCTGAGCAGGAAACAACTCCAGAAAGAAGAGGAAAAAAAGACAGGAGAGAGTTTGTTGCTGCTGCTGTCGCTGCTGCCTGTGCTCTGACTGATAGTGCTGCTGCTGCTTTTGCTGCCACGGCTCCTAGTGACTACAGCGCTGCTGCTGCTGCGCTGCTACTGCTCTGAAAGCTTGTCTCACTACTTGATCAGCTCACACAGCCGCGCTTATCAGCAGTAATACAGCTGTCAAAAAAAAAGAGAAAAAAGAAAATAACAACAGCAAAAGAAAGAAAACCCCCTCATGCACTGCCCTTAGTATTCTGAGGCAGGCTAAAATTAGAACAGGGCATTTAATATTTCATGAGAAGGTAACATTGTGATTATTTCCTCCTCACTGGCGTGAGTCACAACTTCCCCCGGTCATCCCACTGCGTCCTGCTGACAGAACCCCTCCCCTCCTGCTTAATCCACTTGTTTGGCTGGTGTTTTCACTTCTTGACCTGAATAGTCGGTGTCGGAGGTTATTCTGCCAAACATCTGGTGTTTGGTGTGAATCGCAGGAGGTCACGGCATTTTACTGCCACCCCGAATAAGCTCTCAAGAGAATACCTAATTGAAACAATAATGAGGAGTACAAGAAGTGGGACTGAGCACAAGCCAACTGCTGGCAATCAATCTTTTCTTTGTTTCAACAAAAAAGTAAAACACTATTGATCAAGTGAATGTGTCTGTTGGAGATTAAGAGAGGTGGTAGAGGTGTTTCTTTATCAGAAACTAACCGTAGCATCACGCGGCTTCTGCATGAATTTGAATCATTAAATGCATCCTGATCTGGACCCTGATGCTGCTAAAGATGTTGAAATACAGTATTGATCTGCCTCTGTCCCTATCCTTTACAGTGTGTCTTAGTGCTGTTAATGGTCCTTTTCCAAGTTGCCAAACAAAATTATGCAAATGAAAGGCAGAAAAGTGAGAGCCCTAATGCATGTTATTTCCCTTTAAATGGAATTAGTCATGCGGGTCACATCACAGGGGGCTGAGACCTCTAGAGATAAGGCATATTTAAAAGTGAATTCAACCGCCCTAAACACACGTGGCAAGCCAAGTCAGAGAGCTTCTGAAATGTGGCATCACTTAAAATCTGGAGAATAAAAAGACATGGGCTTTTTTCTTTTTAACTAGTCTAAATGTTTTTCCTGGTGAACACCTGAGGAGAGGAATATTTTTTTAATAAATAAAGAAGCATTTTGCACTAAATCTTAATGTTAGGACGTAAGTTATGATGAAATTGTTAAACTTATTTTACTTAGTTGTAAAACACAATCTCCTTAATGGAAAAATAAATGTAAATAAAATAGATTCTCATAAATGTGTATTGGAGTTTCTATAGCAGCGTTGTCTTTTGATGGTATTTTCCAGCCAGGTATAGAAAGACATATAGGATATGGTTTTTTCTTGATAGAGGTGAAGCATCCTTGGTTTAGCTATGCCCCTGGCAGGTTCTGTGGTCTGCTAACCAAAGTGTTTTATGTAGTCATTCCCAGAGGATACTGGGCTTATTTACAGTCTCACAGAGGGACTGAACGCTCACAGTCCACACCATGACTAAATACCAAATGTGAATAAAAAAATAAAAAAAATAGAGACACATCTGGCAGATGAAAACTGCTCAAGGAGTGGATAGCATTGTATTAGTTTGTCAGAGCCAATTACACTCTAAACGCACAGGGCGCCTTGTGTTTGATGCCCTAAAAACGAAATACTACGGATTAAATGTCACTGACCTTCAAGTTATTTTTGACACTATGAATAATATCTCATTTTGTAAGTGCATTAGTCGGGGCTCTTTGTACCGTAGGGCCTCATGGTTGCATACAGTAAGTGGGTTTTTTTTCTCTGATTTTTCAAGGCTCAGATGAGAATGGAAAATTAAAATGTGTCAAAAAAGATTGGCTGAAAATTGCTCATTTTGGTCTCTTTGAGAAATCAAAGTAGCTTGGAAAGCTCAAAAATCTGGATCAGTAATGTTCTCCTTCAGAAAAAAAAACTATTTTCATCTTGTCCAAAAGCTCCATCTATTGGATGAGTCTGTAGTCAATGGTTGCTTTTATTTCAGCTGCAGCATTTCATTTTGAGGGACTGATCAAAAGTAGGAGGAGGTCGGCATCACATGAAATAACAAACCGGTTATCCTTGTCTACAGAAATGTTCATAGTTGAAATTTTAAATGTAATTCTGAGTCATGTGACCAGAGAATATTAGAATATCTGTTTTTCACTCATCTCTGCAACGACCTATACCTTCACACAGAACGTGCGAGTTACAGACAATCTGACAAAGGTGTATAGTCATGCACTTGAGAACGCTTCGATAAGAGATGGTTTAAATTTGGTGGTTTTGTGCTGCTCTGGGAGAAGTGGTTAGGTTGCAATCACAGCTGTAGGTCTCATGTACGCTGGCATACACCAAATGTTCCATCTCAATTGCTGGTACACAATGGGCTTTGGCTTCATTTCAGCTGGGAGGTTCTGTTTTGGGTGCTTTTTTAGCATCTTAAACAATTTAAACTTCGTACATTTAGAGCAATTTGGGAAAATACAAAAATTGTATTTTTGTTTTTTTACGTCACTGAACTTTTGCATCACATGGTTATTTTCTTTGGCAAAATATTTTCTCAACAGAAAAACATCTGTGTGGCACAAGTAGTGAATAGCAATGATTGCTCCCCATGTAAGTACCCATCCAAGGTCAAAGTGAAGCAGTGTGTAAGGCAGTAATGTAGCGTGGGAGTGGGGGAAATATCACATCTTAAATGCATTCATATACAAATGTAAAAAATTGTGGACTGATTTACAAATGTAGCAAATCAATTGGACATATTTGATTGTTGGGGAATTGTTGAGTAAATAAAAAAGAAGTAGCTTGGAAAAGTGAAAGTGAAACGCTCAGACTAACTATACTGTGCATAAGATGGCAGAGCGACAAATTCATCCAACGGCATCTTCTGCATGAAGAGTTAACATGCGGAAGCACGATGGCCAAGAAAGGATGAAAACAGTTGCTGCCAACCAGAGAATCTTCCTGGAAGCAATGCTAAATTCTTCATCCCGGCTTGGATAGGCTAAGACCAAAGATCTGTTTCCACATTTAGCCTGAGAACCAGGGATTTTGTACTATGTTCTGTACTTTGGAGCTAAGATACATCATCCCATCTTGTAGATTGTGACACAGCAATCCCAACACAGCAACAAAACCAAAACCAAAGTCCTAATTATTTAACGCAAACAGCTGGGATATCTATAACCTGTGATGTGTGCCACATTGCCACAGGATCTTATGTCTGCTTGTTTTATCATGGATGCTTGGCAGGTAGCTTCTCATGTCCTCCAAACAAGAGCATCGAATGAGTGATTATATTGCTCACTGCACCTGACAAAGGGATGTTGGTTAGAATTCAGATTTTTTTGTTAGTGATTCAGAGTATTCTGACATCTGTATCAAATCACTGCAGGCATGGTTTTCTTATCCTGTTACTCATTTTCAGTGCTAGAAATGTCGGCAAATGTTATCTTCCAGTAAACTGGTCACATTTCTTCTATTTTTTTCATATCAACAAAAGATATTGTACTTAATTATTGATTGTGAAAAATACTTTGCTTTTAAATACCAAGATGTCACATGATGAGGGAAAAACAAGCATCACCGTACATCAAAAATGGCTTTATTCATCAAATCGAATCATAAAGTGACAAGAGACTGTGTCCGTTTGACTTTGTATTAATTATCATGTTATTCTGGTGGCAGCTAGCTTCTCAGGTGAGTCATGATGAAAATCAAGGCCAGGTTTGATAACTTTGCAGGACAGTGATACAGCAGGCTGTATCCTATGAAGTGCTGGTTGAGGAAAGTATAAGGTGGAGGTCAAACGTCCTTGCTGTGTGTCGGTGACCTATAATTCACTGGCCATTATTCAAGCGTGCTGCTCCATTGACGCATCATCTCCTGCACTTCTACAATTATGTGTCAGCAAATATGAATTCAACTTGAAAGAAGGCACAAAGCTTTGGGTGCAATATTTAGATCGGTGTTGATGGGGCTGAAGGTTTAGAAGGTGGCAAGCTCACTGTGTTTTTCCAGTTGCCATGAGATTCCCACCCCTAATAGCTTGCTTAAACTCCTTCAAATAGCCAAGTTTCAAATTGTTTATTATTGCTTGATCCGTCTATCAGCTCTGGTGCCAACTTCTCCAAACTCAGAGCCCTCTGACCAGTGTCCACTGTAGCCAATACATTGACTACTTACATATAATTTGCACAACCCCATTTAAAAGAAAAAATGTATATATCTGAATACCCCTTTAAAGACATGCTTAACTTTCTGACCTTAAAACTCCATGTTCTGAACTTGTTTGATGGCACAGTCACATCTATTATGTGCATTTCTGGAGCATTTGCTGCCCAGCGTTTCACTTTATGCACCATGTTACACACTACCAAATGGATATAAACACAGCGGCCGCTGTGAACACGCACCGTGGCAGATTCAGCAAAGAAATACAAGAAGACGTTATTGGAGGAAGAGAGGAAAAGAGAGAAAAAGACAGATCAAGAGATAAGACAAGTGTCAAGATAAGACTATCTTTTACTGGCTGGAGAGAGTAACAGGTAGGATGCAAGATGGATGCCAAATTAGCTGTCAATGAGCGGCTGAGAAAATTGCTAAAGTTATGTAGTGCATCTTCAGGTTCTGCAGTAAGTTGTAGAAAAGTGATTGCAATTACTTTTTGAGCTCTTATTCCATCTGTAGAGTTTGAGAGAAAACAGCAGTCAGTAAAGCAGGAGTTCAATGCTTTAAGTGCAGCTTTGTTGTTACCATTTCTAATCTAAATGGCTAGGCTTCAAGCATGATTAGGCCTTAAGTCACCACTTTAGCTTGGTTACATCACAGAAGCTGTGTTTTTAACTGTTACCTCACAGACAATGTCAACAGTTCAGATTTCCAGCCTGTTACAGGGGACACACACTGGTTGAGTAAAGGCTAAATAGGATTGAGCTGGAAAAAAACAAAACAATAATAATTAAAAAAAAAAAACTACTAAACCTAAAATAAAAAAAACTGACTATGAACAGAAAACTGAGCTTTAGAAAATAAATATTTACATTTGAATTCATGGGAGTTTAAATAAAACCCCAACTGTAGCCATTTGTGATTGTAACTTTATCTCAGGCGCCTCTGTGGGTGGTCATCCCAGGATCCAACACAGCAGTAGAAAATATCTGCAGGCTATTTGTTTCCCTCCATGTTCGGCACTGCAAAATTCTACCAGTGACAAATGTGAGACCAGACCCTCAGTAAAAGGGTATGTCACATGATCTTTGCCAGCCAACATGAATTACAGTTTAGATGTGGTCTTGACTTCCAGCAGAAGCTAACAACTGAGCTGCTGGCTTTGTGTAAGCATACATTTTCCAGAAGAGAATGCTAATTAACTAAGCACCCCACACCTGTATGAGCTGATAGAATTGTTAGCAGAAGGCTTTTGGGGAAACAGAAAATTAAAGTCTTCAATCAGAAATTGATGGAATGACAATAATTTTTACATTCTTTTTATTATTATTATTATTCTGTAGGGTAAAGAAAAAGTATCTAGCATGATGACATACAAAATGAGAAAACTGTTTAAATTGAAAGAGAAGCCAATTAAAAAAAAATAATTTATCAGCATTGATGTGTGTGTGTGTGTGTGTGTGTGTGTGTGTGTGTCTGTGTGAAATAGTGATTAAAGATGCAGCTATTCCACATGGTGAATGATCCCACTAATAATTAGACAGCAATTTTTCAAGACTTATAAAGCCTCACTAGTGTCCCCTGGAGGCTAAAGTGTTAATTAAACCCATAGAGGGTCTTTAAAATCTAAAGTATTTATCTCCTATTCAACATAAATGGCTTTAGCAAAATGCTTAAACATCAGATTTCTTGCATACATGTCTCCTATGAAGATTTAAATAAGAACATTTTCCAGTGCATGAATGGAAATGAATGATCCATGAATAAGGTTTTTTGACGTTAACATACAGAGTACTTGTTCATTTCTTTTAAAGATAATCTTTCAACTCAAATTCTCTTATTTTTTCTGTTTCACAGTGTTTTCCTAATGCAATTTCCTAGCCTTTCCTGATTTTTGGATTTTCTAATTGTGATCTAGGCTGGATTGATTTACTGTTAGAAAAATGATCGTTTCCGTTATAAAAAGGCGATACTTAATTTGGTTAACTATACAACAAGGAAACGGTAATAGAGATGGTTCTCTTACTGGCTTTTGTGATGTTTTCAAAAGTTTCTGAGCAACCTCTGTGGAGGAATAAAGAGTGAAAGTTTCACAAAAAGCTAATATGGCATTTTAGCAGCCTACAGTGTATGTGTCTTTTTTGCTACCGGAGCAAGGCTTAAAAATATTTAAAGGCTTTAATCAACATTATACTGTAGCTTGCCATGTTAAATTTCTTTAACAGTGCAAAACCACACATTGCTTACTTCCTGTTTACCAGGCTTTAGAGTTTTTCAAATGTTATCACTATCTGCTGTTTTAATTGCAATCGTGTCTCGTAGTCTTTTGACCATGGGACTATTTTCTTATGCAGGCAAAAACAAATCAGAAACCATAATGCTGCAGGGTAAAAAGAAAACAGAAAAACAAAAACTGGACTGTGTTTTACAAAATATTTGGCAGCTTTGGACTCACATGATGGTGCACTGGGATCTTTCAAGTTAATTATGAGAGAGATCAGAATTTATTCTTGAATAAATTTAGGTCAAGTCATAGTATAGATACCTGATATCATGCTTGTTATACAATTGATTTTAATGTCAAATAAAATGCAAATCACATGGACTAGTGAGAGCTACAGATTATTGATTGAAAAAACTTTTCTTTTTTCTTTTGCTAGTTTCGTGGCAGGTGTTAATTGTATGAATGCATGAAATGAACCTTTGGGATTTTTTAAGTCCCATGGTATGGTGTTGTGGTACTTTTCATACCTGTGGACAAATTAATCAACTTGGCCATTTCCCACAACTAAAGCAGAGGCTTTACAGTATTTCTCTCTTTGATCCTCTTTTGAAATGTATGAACTGCTTGAGGCATTTTTGTGGCTCTGGATCAACAAATGAAAGTACTGATTTAGAGTTGGCTTTTAACATAACAGAGATATTAAAAAAAATTTAAAAAAAGAAGGCTTAATTATTATTTATTGATGATCTACTGATAATGACTGCCTGGAGTGACTCCACTGTTGTACTGTGATGTCTCCCCGAGATAAAATGCTGGAAAATATGTGGACAGATTAAGCTATTAAGATATAAGAAACAGCTATGGTTTCATTTATGGGAAGCAATTCAAATGCCATTTACAAGCTGTTGGGAAGAATATTTCACATAATTGCTTTTCTGAACACAGTTTCCTTTTTCAATGTAAATAACAAATTAGTAAATGTTATTGATAGCTTTACTTTCTGCAAATTGTCTTGGATCAAAAGATAAATATTCTACACTCAAAAAGCAAGTTGATACAGGTTGGAATTTCGTATTCTGTTATAGGGCAAGACTGAATAGGAAAATTTTTTCTTGATATAACTGACTGAAATTAAAAAAAAACATCCTATGTACTACGATCAAATTCCCAAGGTGCATCCAAAAGATATTCCTCTTTACTCCACCTGTTCAGATTAAATACAGATGGGGACATTCAGCTTTTAGACTTGCATGAATTTAGTTTTGATTTGACCTGTTTTGAATGTGATAACAAATAATGAAGACTCAATACAAGGAGGTGTTTCTGCTGCCTCAGCAGTAACACAGGCAGGTATCTGCGGTCAACAGAAAACCTGGCTCTCTTGGAACCAGCAGGGGAAAATGTCAAATTTGCATAAAAGCCACAAAATATTGTATTTCTTGTTTTTCTACGTGTTTCATATTTGAAGGAGTGGAATTGAAGAAGCTGCAGACAGCAGGCTGATATTTGTTCTCTCTTCCTTGAGCAAACAGCTGAGAGATCTGCTCATTGGGGGAAGATTTCGATTGAACTATTTCAGTCTAATGAGGAAACGTACTGAAGGTTACCAGAGTGAATTAAGTCACTAATGTCTGTGTTCAGAGAGCCCTCTTATTGGAATTCTTTTCATGTCGTTTTTGATAGCTCCATCTTTTGCCTAGAGACTGACCTTTAATTTCAAAATACCTGTTTTTAAACTAACCTCTATTGCATAAAATGTAGTGTTAATCAGAAAATCAATGCACGTTACATTCTTTCGTCATGATCCAGTCTTTATTGCGGGCTAACAACATTGAAATACAAGTAAAGAAAAGGAGGACACTTGAATTCACTGTAAGGGGACAAAAAGGAAAAAGAGATACTGTTCGGCACATGTGTAGCTGCAAAAATGTTTGGCCAAATATCTGCTCACCTGTTCTCAGTAAAAAAAGATTGCCCTACCAATATGTGCAGTCATAATTTCAATTACTATAGTCATAGTTTACCAATGTCACGATGATGAAAAATCAAGAACATAAATGGTCAAAAAACAAATGAAAATGAACACAAAACATAAGTACATCATCCCTGTAATTAAGGCAATATCTTCCAAATGGCTTTCGCATGAACCTTGATTCACTCATGAGTAGACTATTTTGGGAGTAGACCTTTGTTCACAGTAATCTATTCAATATAATTACATTGAAATGGAAATGTATGCCGTTTTTAAGCACTGGGGACATTAACTACAATCAAAAAGTTTGTCACGTTTGAAAAAGACTCACATAGGAAGAGAAATTAGTTTTCAGAGGACTGCATCTATAAAGCCCATTTATAACATTATCAAGAGAAACTAGACTTCCTCACAGTCATCAGCCATCTTCAGTATACAGCTCCACAGTCACATTGCAGCTTGTCGTATTGCCATAATGGGAAATATGGTTGTTTTGTCAAAGCGCTGCATATATGCCCAGAGGCACCAACCCTGAAATTATGGCATGCTAAAGAAAATACAGCACACATAATTTGATTCTCAGACAATTATCTTACAAATAGGCAACAGTGTCTTACTGTAAGAAATTAGCTGGAGACAAAGTTGAGGTAAGTCACAGGCCTTAGAAAACGGAGACTCAAGTTCAAGCTTGCCTTATGATCATTTTTTCACGCTTGTTTTTCAACACTTTTATTAGATTTTAAACTATTTACTGCCTTAGCTTTGGTAATCTAAACCATTTGGTTTTATTTTGGGGAAAAAACTGGTTGTGTTAAAGAGTCACTGCTTTATGACGTTCCAGTATGCTGGAAAATGACATATAAACCCCCCATTGCACCATATGTTTGCTTTAGCTCAGTCACCAAAATGGTACAATTTCACAGGCTGTGCCTTATCATAAAAGTTTGCTAAAGACTGACCACTGTGTTGCTGCTTACTCTCCTTCCCTCCAGCTGAATATACAGGGCAATCAGGTCACAGAGGACTTGCTTCAGAAACAGCTTTGCCGCTCTCCTAAAAATGCATTGAACAGCACTTTTATATATACAACACATGTACAAAAGTGAAATAGCCCAGTTAAAGTACTGCTTGTCTGTTTCTTTGTGAACTCCTGGTGTGTAAATGTGCATGCTGTTGATATTTACTATGTCTATGCAGAGGCTATTGCTGTATAATGGTTCATGTGGAAAGCTCCAATACATACTTAATGTGCATGCTCTCTGTTGTAAATGAATGTAATGATCCATTTGCAGGTAGTAAACCACAGAGGGCTGTTGTTCTGGTTGCAGAAGCAACTCTATTTGATGTGCACCTGCACAGTGGTAGTGCACTTGGCAGAATAGGTCATTTCACCCTCCCAGTAATGTCACATTGAGGTAATATAGAATTGATGGCAGCAGCTAATTTTATAAGAATCTGTATTTGTAAAAAAGTATTTTCATATTTAAATACGGAAAAGTGAGAAACAACAAAGAAAAAAAGCTGTGAACATTTATAGTAATGTGAAGCTTCCTGCATGGGGACCACACATTTTAAATCTAACTAGTTATCTTTAACAGTAAGTGTCCATATCATTCACTAAGACGGCTACTTGTCAAATGCTTTTTATAACAATGGCAGTCTGAAGCCAAAAGTCTTCTCTGTAATGAGCCTACAAACTTGGCACACCTTTCATTTGGACATTTCTTCCATTCTTCTTGGCATAGCTGTTCAAGCTCAACCAGGTTGGATGGAGAGGATTGGTGCACAGCCACTGTCTGGGCTCTACAGTGATCCTCTGCTGGGTTCAGGCCCTGTCTAGGCCACTCTTGGAATTCTGAACACTTTTCCTGAAGCCAGTTGTGTTTTCTTGGCAGTATGATCTGGGTCGTTGCCCTGTCGGAATGTAAACTTTCATCAGAGTCTAAGATCCTGAACCAGTGCAAAAATATTTTTACTCTTGATCCATCTATATTTTTTGCTGCATCCATCTTCCCCTTTATGCTGACTTATCTCTCACAACAATTTGCAGAAAAACCTCCCCATAGAATGACTATAATGAGGTGAAGTACACCAGGTGGTTTCCTCTTTCCTCTTTACAACCTATAATCCTTACAGGATTATAAGGACTTGTGGCCAAATGGTTCAAGCTTTATTCCATCATATCAGAGAAAACTGTCATTTAATTCTGCCTTTTGATGTCTTTTATGAAATCTTGGAAAAGCTGATGTCTCCAAAATCTTTTAAAAAGATGGCTGCTGGGTTTTAGACACATTTGGTGCTGTTGACATATTCGTGAATCCTTCAAAAGATCTAATCATTGACACTTTCTTTGTTTCATAACTTAGTTTTCACCCTGACATACAATTATTGTGAGACCTTACATATGCCAATTTTTGTCTTTACAAATATTGTCCAATGAATTTTGGCAGGAACAAGGTGAGTCTGGTCAAGCCACTGATAGAAGTGGGATGAAGCAGATCACAGGGAAGTGAGAATACTTCTGAGAATACTTCCACCTACACAATTTGCTTGTGCCATCTGCCTCTTTATTAATTCATTGTTTTTTTTCTCCCTCTTTTATTTAGTGAAGCTGAATCACATTTCATGATGGGGTTGATCAGGTTGGGAGTTTCATATTAATATGTCAGACTAGGTCAGTACATAATTGATTAAGAGGTAACTGTGAGCAATGAGTCAGTACTAGTGGTGCTTTGTAGGTGTCCTGTGGGTCTGCCAAACTGGAAATGTGCATACATCCTATTTTACAACTAAGTATTTACTAATGTTTGGGCCTCCAGTTACAGGGAAATTATCTGAACTGATAACATTGTGTGCAAAGTTGTTTGTAATTTGTCTTTTTTGCCTATAAATCTAGTGTGAGAAGATTAATTAAAAAAAAACTTTTTCTTAATCAAAATTTCTAACTGAAAGCAGTGAGTGGCAGTAATACAAGCGCAGTTTAAAGGCTGGCAAGGTGAACAGACATGCATATTGCCAGTATCTAAGCAAGTCTTCACCTCAGCAAAGATGTTTTCCCATTTAAGTAACTTAATAAAGCAGAAAGGTGAAATGAAATGAATAACTTCTACATACAGTAGCTCTGAAACCTTTTGCATGGTTTGAAAACCTGAACTCCAAACATTAGAAATGATGCTCCCATACGGTTTTGTTCAGTTTCTACCTCAGTTTGACAATGGATGCTGTTCCTCAAACTTTCTTCAGATCTTCAAGTTTTTCTGAAATATCCAATTTCAAATGCAAACATTGCAATCATAAACAAATCTAAATAAATATAAAAATGTTTAAAAAGTTGAATTCGAGGGATGTTAAAGAGAGAACTAAAGACTCTGGTTGTGAGGAGGTTGGTGGAGCTGGATAAACTTGTGTTGCCTCCCCTGGCTGAGGTTGATATTGCTGGTGTGTCTGCGGTGTTGC
>JAOXYM010000013.1:21224615-21236718 GCA_028567055.1 Leptatherina wallacei
TTTTAAACAAAGGATATTGTTTACGGGATTAATGTTTACTACCCCCTTTCCCTTAACGAGCTGGGGGTTCGTAACAAGAGGTGAGCAGGAAATGCCCTATCCTGTTTATTTTTCCCCATAAATGAATCACATTCATTAAAACTATATCTTTAACCCCAGTACCTGCTGTTCAGTACAGAAACCCAGCTACAGTTTAATGCTGAGTAGGGCCATTTAATTAGACTTGTGTCCACGTTCCAGTACACAAGCATTAGAGAGAAATCAATTATTAAATCAAAGTATGTCTGACCTCCAATGTCAATACGGCCCCTTTCAGTTTGTTTGTATTTCTATGGTAATATATTGGAAAAACAGACAAAAGCTTGGGGCGTAAACTGCAGAGCGTGCATAGAGCACTTCTCATGCTACAGAAATTCAACTCCCAACATTAATTGGGCATGTTAGTCAGACTTATTTAGTACAATTTTAATTGAACTAGCATGTCTGAATTAATTTGAAAAGTCCTGTTTCAGTTGGACTCACAATAATTACAATTTTATTATTTTACATTTGGAGTGGGTCTGTACCTCCAAGGGAAGGACTGTCTGCTAGTTTGACAACTATTAACCAAGAACTAAGAATAAACTTTCATCATGTGATGAGATCTGGCAGTGCTACATGTACAGCGGCAGAATAAATAAGCAGACCTAAGATGTTTTCACATGAACTAAAAAGGCTGGATCATTTGTTTCAGTTCAGTTTCAACCCCTACTGTCTACAAATCTGCAGGGAATTTAGAGGTATTCATTGAAAAGCCACAACACTCGAGTTATACTGTGACTTTCATCTTTATAAAAATGCTGAAATAAAATGGTGTAGCTTGCTAGGTAACATATCAGCCTGCATTAATGCTGAGATTGGACATGGTGTGGTTCACTAGCTTAGTTCAGGCTCTGTGAGCACAAATTCTGCTACCATATTACAATAGTAGATGAAAGTCAGAGGTTCCACTGCCTAATGAGAGCTCTCATTATTAAGGTTGTACTATCTTCTGAAGGACCATATGGGTACTCATTTTCCTGTATATGTAAGAACACATTGCCCAAAGGGAAGAGGGAATATGGGAAGCTTGTGCAGTGGACTGAAGAATTGCCATGCTTTGCACATGAGTGCAAAGAACAGGGTTCAGTGATTTTTTTTGTAGACCTCAGGCTTGCCTCTCTTGAACTACACACACAACACACTGTTCCAGGGACAAATGCAACATAAAACTCGTAAACATCATCAATATTCATATGTAAAAATGAAAAAAGAAGGAAAAATGTAAACAGTTAATCTAACCACTGTGTTATTTGCAATGACAGCTGAATGCTGTTTTCGTAATGATTTCTCTTGAATGACACATGACTCCCAACAGAACAGAACAAAAGAAATGAAAGTGAATGTACATTTGCTTTACACATTCTTGACAGAATAACAAACAGTTTATTGAATAAGAAAGCTGCAAATTAGGACAGATCTCGACTTTGAATGTGTAGGTTACAGCATCAAAGCAGCTAATTGCGGTGAGCCATTACTCCCATTCTCTAAAGTGAAGTTTATTTTTCTAAACCCATCTCCACATACAAAAAAATTTCAGTTATTTTCCCCACAAGCAAAAGCAGAAGATTAATTTGACCAAAAAACAAACAAATAAAAAACACATTGATACAAAGCATCAAACAGTTTACACTTAACTGCAACACTCTTCAGATTCCAATTTTCAGGTTTTTTCTTCTTTAAAAAAATGAAAGCTAATACTTGTCATTTAAAGGAAGGCAGAGGTAGGCAGTAATCACTGGGGCAAAATTCCATGATAATTTTTCAGCCTAACAAAAGAACACAACATTTCTGTCCCCCCTGCTGGTTTTGTTTCAAGGTTTTAACAAATTTCTGTGAGGCTGAAGGAAACGTGAATTATTTTCATGCTGTTTTACAGTTTTTCCTAACGCTCATAAAGCCTTGTGCAGCTAAGACTGTATGGACAACAACAATTACATCCAATTTATTAAGATTATTTAGCTGTAACCAACAGAAAATGATAATCACAAGGGACTTTATGTTTTTCTGCTGGCAAAATTAATTTAACAGCGGTAAATCAAGCGATGATGCTCCGCCAGCTTTGGCATCAAGTACTCAAACAGAAAAGAAACTGAAATAAAAAAAGAGATGGACATAATGTCTGTAGGTTAAGAGGGCCCCTCCTACCTCACAGAACTCCACCCCTACGCTCCAGCTGCTGGTCAACACACTCCAACTTCCTTCATCCTCCAATCAGGATCAAGCACAGAACCTGGGAAGACAGAACTTTCTCCATTGCAGCCGCCTCTCTCTGGAACTTTCTGCCACTTTCAATCAGAATTTGTCCATAACTATCCACATTCAAATCAAACTCATCTTTTTAAAAGTACTTTTAATGTTTAATATTTGACATTTACACGGATGTTGTTCTTATCTAATTTTACGTTTGTTTTGTTTTTAATTTCCTTAATACCTGTTTGCATGTAAAGTGAGTATTTTGTAAAGCGCTCTGTAAATAAAATGTATTATTACTATTATTACCTCCGCCGAGGCGCGGAGGTTTTGTTTTTTGCCGGTGTATGTTTGTCTGTCTGTCCGTCTGTCTGTTAGCAACACAACTCAAAAAGTAGTGGACAGATTTAGATGACAATTTCAGGAAATCTCCGACATGGTACAAGGAACAACTGATTAGATTTTGGGGGTGATCCGGATCACCTTCTGGATCCAGGATTTTTTTTAACAATAGAACCGTCAACATCCAAATACGTCTAGGACATATGCATTCAGTGCAGCTATAGGCCCAGACTGGCCCATGGGAGAAGTTGGACGATTCCCGGTGGCATGGACCTGAAAAAGCTCTGACTGGCCTGCTTGTCCAGAAAAAGCAGGGGGGGGGGGGAATCACAGCGCATTACATGTGTCTGGCTGATTGGTCTGCCTGACAGTGACACCTGTGCACAGAGAAAATAATTTGTGCTCGTCACTTGTCACTAATAATGGTGATTGGTCAAAATGATGGTAGGTCTAATATTTCTTTTAAACGATCGACACGCGCAAAGCTTGCAGAGACGGAAAAGCTGAGATACAGCAAAACATGGTGGTGAAATGGACTCGGAATAAAAAAATGAAAGGGTGAAGACAGTTGAGGAGGAGGGCAAAGGTTGTAAAATTTTTGATATTTTCGTAACAGCAGAGGCAGCAACCATGTGAGTTCACTGTTCAATAAATGAGTGAAACAGGAGAGACGGCTGGTGTGTTACAAGCTGCAAACTATCTGAACATATATGATGAGCACTGAGATTCTCTTTTTATGTAGCAGTGATAATGATTTGGTACTACTTGTCAAAACTTCATTCTGTAGTTGCCATGGTTTGTTGCTGTTATATCTCTCATCAGCCCAAATACATAAGCTGGTTATTCCAATCTTGGATATACAGGGAGTTCTATATGGGATTTCCATATATCATAGATAAAATATTAGTTCATTTCATGTGCTGTGTTAAAGTGACAGGTGGATATTTCAGCTAAACAAGTCTGTACACATCAGCTAGTGTCCACATGTGTCCTTGTCCAACTCAGAAACAGCTGTAGACTGAGCCACTGAGGAACATTTTATTAGTCCATTTGCTGATGAGGAAACATTTGGACTTAATCAGTGTGTTTATCTGGTTGTAAATGATGTGACTGCAGCTTTTTATGTTTGTTGGCTTATTTTACTGCATGACATGTTTGGTGGGTCCTGGAAAAGTTTGGGACCCCTCTCAAGGTTGGACAGTCTCTTATCTGTCTAAGCTGAGTTTACTTTTTCATTTTCTAATATTAGTTGAATCACATCAGAGAGTAGGAGAGAAAAGCACTACACTGGCGGCTTATAGCTGTGTGAAAGTCAGTCTATGTAGAATATTGACCCTGATGAGTTTTGGTGGCCTGGGTGAGTGAATGACTCCCAGCCTGAATTCTTGTCCCAGTCTGGCCCTGAGTGCAGCCATGTCCAAAACGTAATGAAACACTGAAACAGGCCATCTTCTACTTACAGGTAGATGTTATAATCCCACATTGTTTGACCCGGATCATGTTGATATTCTGGATCTGGTGATCCAGAAGTGTTCAAAATGTCGAGGGTACTGGATGGGCTGTTGGGCCCTTTGTGGTTTCTCTCAGATGAGTCACCCTATGGCCTGGCAGAGGTCTGCACTCTCTGAGTGCTTCTAGTTATTATTACAACTTGATAGCAGCAATCTCAGGCTGGCTTTAGAATTTGCCTCTCTCCTCATGACTTCAGTTTCTTCTAATATCTGAACATCTTGTGTTGGTCAGTTCTGGTTGGGCAGATTTTGAAAGTAGTTAATGTTGAATGTTGCAAGAATTTTATTTTGTCAACCTTAAATCAAAATTATGCATTATTCAGGATGCTAATCCAGTGTAATTTTCTAGTTGCCTTCTAAACCCTCAAATCTCATTTAGTTATCTTGAGGGGCTTCAGAAGCTGATACGGGCTTATCCTATAAACTTGTGATCCAACCAACTTTGTGCAATTGACCTGCTACCAGTCTGTACTTTTGCTCTAAGCTAAGCTAACCACAGCTTATTTAAGAGAAGATTTGATACAATCTGTTTGTTTTCTCAGTAAGGCAATTATTTTTTGAATCGGCTAATATGAAGACATTATTAACTGGACTAATGTGGATTTGTTTTAATTGGATCACAATGAGTTGGCTTGAATTGATTACGTATGTAAAGTACCTTCAGATGACTGTAATAAACTGGCACTACACAAATAAAACTGAACTGAGCTGAATTGAAATTATGCTTACAGCAAAGGCAGGGTTGTCTTGATCTTCTCAGGATGCTAAATTGCTTACATGAAACTTAGCAAACCATAAATGAATATCAGCTACACTAAGATCTGTATCCATATTCGTTTGTCTTGCATGCCATATTACCTTGAAGGGCATCTGTATTCTCACCAGAATTGCAAGATTGTGATTATAACAGAGGTTATGGGTAAGTCATATCAGGATTGCAGACCTGTACTGGACTCCACAGGCATATTTTTGGAGTGCAGATAGATCCTGCATCCATCAGATGTAAGTATATGCTTCAATTTTATGATTTACATCAGATCTGGAAAGTATTTCTATGCTGGCACAAAACTAAATCAGAAAACCGAGGGCTGAAAAGATGCTTTTAACTCTTCTCCTGACTGGATTTTTAGTACAATTACTTGCCAAAAAACTTGAGTTTTCAAAGTGAAAATATGTGGCATTTCCCAAACTTTATTCCAAGACAGCTTTCCTGGTGGTTCTGTGTAACAATCTGGCCGATCATGTTACACCACACATTTGCTAAAAAGTTTTAACCATTTTTTAATCATAAATACATTACATTTTATTATATTTGAAAAGATATTAGTCTAGTTTGATCGCTGCTTTTCTTTTAAAGTTTTATGATGCATAAATAGAGATATTGTTCAGAGCACTTAAGAGATTTGACTAATTAGCATATCAACACAGATGTGCCTCATTATTGCATATATGTTTATGTCATTCGTGCTCCTCACAGTAAAGTTTCCCGGCATGAATAAAACAAAAGCCACTCAAAGTCACTGAATCCATGGAAAACAAGTGATAGATATGTTGTATGTAACATATTAGCATATTCCAGTAAGGTAGATTACTCCGGCTACAGCGTGGTGCGTTCAACATCATTAGGGAACAAAATGCTGCTTTCGGAGTCAATACGGAGCAATAGTCGTTTTTCTTGTTATAAGTTTATTTCAAAGTATCAGATTTTTTTGCATCATTTGTCTTAGTTTTACTTCTTCAATTATATGTTTAAAAATGATGGTCTAGAAATATATGACTTTTTTAAATAAAAAAAAATATTTTTATGATTATTATTGCAGACAAAAACAACTTGAGGGAAAGTGTGAACAAAGGCTATTTTTCTTACCCTTTTATTTTTAAAATATGTTTTTTAAAGTCCAACTCTTTGATGCACAGTGTCCGTGGGCACCTAAAGGCTGTTTACCAGTATATGCATGGGTGTGGATGATATATTTGCAAATTAGCCACTTCGTTGGATGTTAGTGAGTCATACAATACACTGCCACTCACGGCAGGATAAATAAATACTCTATAAAAGTTCAAGTATACTGTATGTACAGACATTGTAATGACCAAGTTTGCCTAGGTCATAAATAGGACAAGAAAATGATACAGATTTATGTTTTATAGATTCATATCATATAAACATAACATTACTTTATACATATTTGTATTGAATAGATCAAAATAAACTATAAAAAGTGAAAAAAACAACAACAATTAAGATAAAGAAAAGCATCATCGCACATCTAGAAGTAAATCATTGTATGTAAAATAAACATGTAGCAATGTTTTTTTTAATAATTCATGCTTCAAAAGGTTAAGTTCAGTTTTATTTACTTAAATGTACTTTTGGTGGTTGTGTTTACTTTGTGCTGTAGAAAAATAAAAGTATCACACTGAGACTTGTAGTGTTATGGAGTATCGTCCAATACTCAATCTTAAATTACTTCATCTCATTATCTTCATGTATCTACTAGCATTTGATGTTTTAATCCTGAACTGTGTACTTCATTACAGGCCAGGTGCTGACTCATTATCTAACATATATTCAGTCTGTATATGACAGATGGGAGATAGTGAGAGAAGTCAGATAGCGTAAGAAGTACCCCTGACCCTGTCAGCTACACCGACAACACGCGGCACGCATCATGGATACAACCCATCCTCGCCTCTGACAGAAGCTCACCTGCCCTCCAGCATCTTCGAACAACAGAGCGAGCTTTTTGCCACCTGTGTTGAACAGCCTGAGCCACTGGCCCACTGAGACCTAAAGAAATTCTCCCTTCATCACTGGGAGACTTCTCATTCATCAGGGCTGTGACTTTCTATGAACCGTAGAATAGATATATATCTAGAGGACTAGTAATAATTTCTCTCTCTGCTTGAAGAGCGTTATCCCTGATGAATTGTCTGATTATTTCAATCAGCTGTTTCTCTATTGACACAAACATATGGAGCAAATGGTAATTCAAGCAAGCACACTACCCAGTCTTGCATGTCTACAAACAATGTCTTTCTCTTTCCTTTTACTTTCCAGGCATCCTCCTGTATTAGCATTAAAACACATGTTGGCAACTCAGGATCTGCCAGTGAGGATTGTGAGATCGGGGACAGCTTGAGCACAGCTTGCTCAGATTTGTCCAAATACAGTTTTGTGCTGGTGATTTATTTAACATCTTGGGTGGATTAAGTTACTCACACACCACAGATACAAAACAAATGTTCAAATTAAATGATTTCATCCTGTCATGAGTTTTACATCAAAAAGGTGTGTCGTGCTTCAGTGAACATGTGTCTGGTAAATAAAAAAGTTGCATCCTGGTAAACAAAACAAGGCTACAGACATAAATGTTTGCCTTTTTGTCACCCGCTCATTCAAAAGCATATAGCCTACCCTAAGATTATATTTGATTTTTGTTTTCAGTTCAAACCTTGAAACTATTTACTGTCTGAGTCGCTGGCCTACTAAAACCTTAACAAATGATCTGCTTGCCACTCAGAGGCAGTTTGGGATTTGGTGTTGTCTAAGTTTTTTCTTTAGATTTTCTGAACAAATGGCGTAAGTAAGGCATCCACATGTGAAGGGAGTATGTCTAATGCATCACAAATTACTTTTCCCAACTGATGAATACTAATGTGTTATTTTGAGGGACAAGATTGTCTTGTTTGGGTTAAGGCTTTTTTTTTCTTGTTAGTAAAATGTAAATCTGCTTTTTCCTTCTTCTTTTTTTTTTTTTTTTACTCCTGCCTCATTTATGTCCACAGAATGTAAATCAGGGAAGTAAAATGGGAGACGGTAAAAGCAGTCCTTTATCAAAAAACATATTTAAAAGGAAAAAAAAACTCCTACGCGTGAGTGTGTGTGCATTGGGATTTATCTTAACAGTCTATCTTACATCTCAAGCTGCTGGAGTCTGAAGCTTCAGTCTTTAAAAGGGGGTGTGATACTTGGACAGAAGATGAAAGTAAACTGGGCCTCGACAGCCAAATCCCAGAGAGCAGTCCTGACACGAGATATTAGGAACTGAATAAATCATGTGATGTTGCTGTATCATCCCTGCCCTGATCAATCACACCCGATCAATATATCAGTCTTCAGGCATGATATCTGAGGGACAGTGGAGCTGGCATCTGGTCATTAGCATCAGGTGAATAATAGGCTGACAAAAAGCTTGGTGGGGGTGGTAAAGAGTTCTATTATAGCAAGGGCAACGAGGGGTGAAAAGCATAAATACGCAAAACATTCAAACCAATAATGAATTTCTTTGCAATTGTAAATAGATGCAGATCAATTTTATCCTATTTGCCAAGCCTTTGGATCAGATTTCTACTCTGCGTCAACCCTAAATATGGGTAATGTTTGATTTTTCTTTGAACATTTTCCCTCTTTAGGCCAGCTGTTGATAACAAGAATTCGCTGTGTGTTGTGCAACAATCTGACAACACCCCATATTGTTCAGTCAGGTTATGAATGTACGTTAATTCTTGTTTTGTTCTGTTGAGAAAAGATAAAGTAAGCAATCATGTTTTGTATTAAAAGTATCGCCCTGGCTCGTTCAGTTCATCAAAGCAGTGTGTATGATAACACACTGCTACCGGTTGCTGATTTATTCATATTACAACATGCCCACAGCAGGGACGAACAGTCTCGCGCCAAGATCTTAATCCTTTATTTTTCATCAGTGAAGATTCATCGTGTTTTTGCTGAATTCAGGATTCTACTTTTCCCCCATTGGAGGCGATTTATTTTGTTTATTTGGATTTTTCAACAAATTCAAATTCAACAATTGAATTTACATATAGCCTAAGCTTGAAACTATTCAGGGTTTCATGGGAACAGGAGCCTATCCCAGCAACCATTGGGTGAGAGGTGGGATACAGCCTGGACCAGTCCAACCACTATGCACACTAACACTCACTCCTAGGGTTGATTTTGAATCGCCAATTAAACTAACATTAATGTTTTGGGACTGTGGGAAGAAACTGGAGTACCCAGAGAGAACCAGTGCTGCCTCAGGGAGAACAAACTCCACATAGAAAGGCCCCAGCTGAGATTGCAATCAAGAACCCTCTTGCTGTGAGACTATAGTGCTAACCAGCACAACACTGTACAGCCATCAGCTCAAATAGCTGCCAGTAATTTGCTAATTACATCCAACACAGCCTCAAACCAGAATGTGTAATAGTAATAATAGTTCACAGCTCAAAACATAGTAGTTAATGTATGCCATATTTGATTGTATGTGTTTGTGCAAAAGATTATAGTATATGCATGATTTTAGAGGTGTGTTTGAGAATTAAAAAAGCATTCTGTCCTATACGCCCCGTCATAATGAAGGAACCAACATTCCACCTCGATTCACTTATTACACAAACATTTAAGAGCAGTCTTGACAGTGCAAATTTTTCAAGATACTTTTAGTACTTTAAGTACTCATACTGAGTTTCAACTTTCATTTTGATTGAAAAACATTTTTTTTTCCATCTTTCTTTTTACAAAGTTTCACCACTGTGGATGGTCCTAGCTACATGAAATCTTTCATGAAAGCTTATTCATATTTGTTTACATGATAATATCCAGTGTATTCATCATCATATTGTTCAGATTTGACATGGTCTTGCATTAAAGTTGTTGGAAAAGAACAGAAAATCCTGATCATAAAGGTTGTAACAGTCCAAAGACAAAGCAAATTTTACAGCAGTTTCCTTTGTTAGATGAGTGTTGCGTGGTGCGAATGGCGGTCCTGCATGCTCCACCACAAAGTAATGGGGTCTGTGCGTCACTGTAGAATAAAACCAGTGGGACAGAGGCATATATTTTCAGTATTGTTATGGTCAACTTGTGGACCATAGCAAATAAGGGAAGACGCAAGGGAATTAACATAAAAAGATATTCTATATCCAATGAAACAATTTAACTCTGAACCAAACTAAATGAAACAAAACAAAGCTAAACACCAGAACCTGAAGGTTAGATGAACCGCTGGTTCACTTCTTACAGGTTTAAATCACCATGGTAACTTATGCTGAATGGCTCTGGATAAGAAATCAAAGAGTATAAAGGCACCACCCCCTGACCAAGGCCGTAGCTACCATTGAGGACACCGTGGTCTGGACCTCGGTATTTTTCTGCTAAATGCTTCTGAGCTACCTGGTTATCTGAGAGATTAGCTGTAATGTGCAGATTGATACTGAAATATGAAATCCTCCCCATACTGACTACTATTCTAGAATGGATTCTAAAACCAAATCATCTTCTAATGTAATAATTATCATTAACATGAACACAGTGGAAAGTAACTAAACTGTCAGGAAAGGAAGGAACTACTTCTTCTTCCGCCAGCCGTTGTCATATGCGAAATAAGGTACAGCGTGCATGGCGCCGCAGCAGCGCGCCGTTCACTCACTCGTCAGTGATCAATCAGTCCGAAGCGCTGTCATGTGTGGAGACATTTCAGCTCCATAAACAGCATTGGTGCGCAGTTTGATGTTGGAAGACCACAAACCTCCTTAAACATCTGAGAAACAATCAGAATAGCCTATATGATGCAGTGATTTGAGGAGGGGAAGAAGGACAGGTGCTGCAGAGGGAAAGACAGACATCACTCCAAAGTCCTTTGATGCTGCAGGCAGATGTTATCAGGTACTATCCAGATACTATCCAGGTACTACCAGGTACAGAAGGAAAAATGTGGAGGCATGTAACACTGTTGCTGAATTTTAGGAAAGTAATTTCTATCTGTCTGCAAGTTTTTGTGCTGATAATCAAACAGGTGTTCCTTGCAATCTGAAAACGAAAGCTTCCCATTTTGATCAAATGTGCAGTAATAAATATGATTATGACATAAGCAGCCTAGTGAAATAAGTAAATGCTACAATAAAAAGCTGCATGAGTTTGATGAGAAAAGTTTATATATATGTCCCTAAGATCAGCTCACATCATTTCTACAGGCCTAGATAAGGTTGTCTGCAGAGTACATGGTTACATAGAACAGTTGACATGATAATATTCACTACTGGGAATAAGAACAGGCACTGGGAGCTTTATTAAGAGAAATAAAAAGATACAAAATATTTGTTAGATAATAACATCAACTGAAGTTAACTGATGGTTAACAGAAGATTTTAAATAGATAGATAGATAGATAGATAGATAGATAGATAGACAAAAGGCAAACTAAGGAAATAATAACTGTAGGTGTAAATAACTTTACTTTAAATGTTATAACAGAAGAGATTGAGAAAAGAGACTGGATATGAAAGAGAGGGAGTAGTCTGTGTGAAACATTACTTCCATTCTAAATTTTGGTCGTCATTTTGATCTCTTGAGATGAATGGGCCACCAATGGGTGGTAGACCTCAGTATTTCTAAAACCCTGGCTACGGCCCTGCTCCTGACCAATCAGTTCTCATAGAAAATGGCCTGGCCATCCTGAGCCGCAATTCATTCATCACTCTTTGTCCATCCAGTGCTGCTCATTGTGGTTTCATTCGAGATTTTGCGTGGGTATTGCAGCACGCTGTATGTTCACGCCCTCACTGCTTGCCCTCGTAACTACTGAGCGTTGTGCGGTCCCAGGGTCCTGACACCAAGGTAGCTGTGCAGCGTTGGATCACCAATTGGAACAGTCGTGCGCTCCTCACCGACTGCTCCGTGTCACGCCAGGCAGATCCAGATTGCCCGATGTAGCTACAGATGCTAAGGTGGTGTTAAACCAGACGTGCTCCACTTGATCTGCTTGCAGAGACCACTGCTGTTCTGCTTTACCTGACTTTATCTGCTTTGCAAAAACTTTGCCTTTGGTCTGTTTGGCTTCGCCGCTCTTTGGCTCCGCTCCTGCTCTGAGAACTCGTCCCATCCATGGGGAATCCAGATTCACCACAGACTTGGGCCTAATCTCAATTCTCCCCCTTAGCCCTACCCCTTAGCCCTTCCCCTCCGTTTTGCGCGTTCA
>JAOXYM010000013.1:21248837-21263801 GCA_028567055.1 Leptatherina wallacei
TGTATTTTGGCCCTAAACCATTCAGTGCTTTGTAAACTAACAGCAGGATTTTGAAGTTGATTCTTTGACAAACAGGATGCCAGTGTAAAGATCTGAGGACTGGTGTTATATGATCCACTTTCCTGGTCTTAGTGAGGACTTTTTAAATTAGCCAGGATCATGCTCCTGTGTTACTGCCAGGTTCTTGTTTTTAACTGTCTTAAGTTGTGTTGCTCCAGGCAAACTGAGTTAGTTCTTATTGAAATAAGCTGGTTGAACCTGTGTCGTTTGGTCAGTATTATTTTAAGATGTCACCCACTAAAACTTTGGCACTCAGAATGGTGCCTTTTCTGATTTAAAAGTACAAAAAGCAAAAAATGGGCCATAGTCTGAGCATTCTTGTGGTTAGAGTGTCTTTAAAGAGGTTGCATAGCAACTAAATGGTATTTATCATCCATACCTCCAATTTTAAGAATTGGAAAACTTCCAATTTTCTGACATTTCAGAATGTTGCCTTATGTCTCTTATATTGATCGCCCTGTTAAAAATATTCTGTTCTAAATTTAAGATTTGTGAATCTGTCTCAAAGATGATGTCAAGTGAGGTAGAAACTTTGTTACTCATCATCTAAAAAGGTGAACATTTTGACATTAGAAAACCAGTTTGTGTCCCAACAAACTGAGCCAAAAGTGACATCAAAATTTCACATAGTTTACCTTCTCCAGTAGCTGCAAAATCAACCTATACGGACACAATTATTAACTTGCTCTTAACAGTAGAATATGGAGACAAAAGCTAGACCTATGCTTACACCATGGCCAGTCCTGGCTGGTAAATAAAGTACTTATGAGTAAGAAATATGAGGCACTCAAAGGGTGAGGAGCTGCTCAGTCTGTTAAGATCATCAATACTTGTTTATATCTTCACATAAAAAGTAGTTGCATGCTCCTGTGTTAAGGCAATAAGACATTTTAAGAGCTCCTCATGGTTTTATAAATAGTTATTTATTTTAAGAGATAAGAAAACTGATGTCCCTCTCATGCTGATAAATGAAAAACACCACAAAACCTGTTACAACAGACACGATTAGCTGACAACACCAAATAAGGCAAGTTTGACAGCATACTATAATCAATTATTATTACAATCAATTAAAAAGCACAATTTTAATTGGCAAGAGACTGAGTCAAAGGGGAGAAATAAAAGGGATTAATAAATAGTGGCTACAAAATATTTGTTACCAACCTGGCTCATGGTTGTAACAAAAGAGTCCATACAATCAAAGTATTAATGCCAAATAAATTTATTAGAAATAATAAAATATGCTAATGTGGGGTGTGGAAATGTAAAATATCAGTAGAGAAGTACGATGACTGGTTGGGTGACAATATGTGTGTAATGTTGTACAAAGATGCACAAACAAAGCTAAAGAGAAAACATTACCATAGTGGAGGTAAAATAGCTCCCCAGGGAGAGTGTATGACCTGCCATAGCAAGCTTTTACAAGCCTAGCCACTCCCCCCTCTGCAGGCACAGCACGTTTACCAATGATCATAGCTGATAGGTCTGAAAACAAGGACACAAAAAAACCAAGATGTCAGACCATCACATTGTACACCCCTGTTAAGCATATTTAAATGTATACTAATAATGTACTTGCCAATATTTAACATTAAATTAAACCATGTTTAGAAAATGATGGGTCATGCCCTGACAGCTTTAAAAAAGCAGATGGAAAAGCAGAATTTGTATTGCAGCAACAAAGCAAATGGAATAAAAGAAAAAATATAGAAGAGGCCCTGGTCATTTCTTAATAAAAACAAACAAATGTGGTATTATTTAGCCTATGTTAGGAATATTCATTTACCTTGGACAGTGCCAAGCTTTTTTTAATGTCATTTCAAATTTAAGTCTCAAAAATTCAGCAAAGTAAAGCACATTTCCCCAAATTCCTACCAGTTCCCTACGATCCAAAGGTCATCTCTGATTGTCTATTAAATATTTTGCAGTGTAGCCAACGAATGAAGTTGTTTAAATCAACCTAGAATGATAGAATCACCTTTAAGCCTCATCCACCTTTGTCTGTATTTTCTCTGATAATCTCTGAGTATAGCTGACCTTTTGTGAAAAATCCCTCTTCTTGGCAAATCCAATTCAAGCAACAGGAGCAAGATAGACAAGGAAAGATAGGCCCCTGTGGATACCTTCTTCCAATACTATACAGCAGCTGCAGGGTAATTTAAGTCTCTGGGGTTAATCTGCTATTTAGGAGCAAACAAGAACACATTAAGTGGATTTCCACTCAACACAGGCCCCTGCGAGAAATGTTCTACAGACCTCTGATTATGCTCAAGGGCTTACATTATGCCGGAACAAAAGGCTGCGTTGTGCAACGACCGCACTGATTTTCATTCAAAGAATTATGCCATCAGTGGCACAGGGTCGAGTGCTCCCGCCCCTTGCTCTCTATGTAGAAGTGCTGTGTTTTAATACCTTAATATGCTCAAACCCTATGGGACATAGAAGTGCTTAGTAGTTTACCCTAATGGTACAAACACACACACTTTAGATGTGAGTCCAATATAACTTCAGTCTTTATTGCTTTGATTTTTTTTATTGTAATGACATCCACTGTTCCATTAAAGGGGCACAGAATCATTCTGCTACTGTAGTTGTGCCTGTCAAGGTTTAGCTGTGTTAATCTTCCCTCATCATTAGTTCTGCCACATTATTGACAGCAAATAAAAATTTTATTTGTTCTTCAGCCATATCTCCAGGATATACTTTTCTCTTAATTCAATGTCCTTTGCTTAAATGATATTGAACTTGTGAGCAGAATACTGATGTTACTCCAAGGACCTAATGGCTCTGAAGTACACTAAGGTGCAGAAAATAGTACCCACATTTTATTCAACATAACTCCTCTATTTCTGTTAGGATTGTATTAATCTATGGTTGATATTCTGATATGTATGAGAAATGCATAGATATGAATAAATGATGGAAGGAAGGCAAATTTATTTATATAGCACATTTTATAAGGTAACTCAATATACTGTAAATAATCAAAAGGAAGATTCACTGGATTACATATAAAAGACAGCAGTGTAGATCTTCAAGAAAATATATTTTTTAAAAAGAAAAAAAAACTTGTTTTATTAAAAGTGGGGGCAAAAAATGCTTTAAAGCTAAATTAAGAACTAATGTTTGGAGCAGATTTCAGATTTTCTGGTCATTTGTTCCAGATATTGGGAGGATTAAGACTAAATACAGGTTCTCCTTGTTTAGTTTTAACACACTGGATGGAAAGCAAACTTGACCCAAATGATCTTAGAAGACTCTGTGGCTAATATGCCAACAGCAGATCAGATACTGGTCCAGAACCAGTCAGTGCCTTGTACACCAGCAGACACATTTTAAGATAACTTGTTTGGTATGTGAGAACCAGACTGATATGTTCCCTTTTCTTTGGTCTTTGAAAAGATGTGAGCTGCAGCATTCTGGATTTTCAGTAATTATTCTAGATAGAAAACTTCTAGATAAAAACTCCCAGTGCAGGAAAACACTTGAGGTTTTGTACTATGACTGGTACATAAATGACATCAAATGCAGGCTAGAAGGAAGAAGACTGACCTTTACAATGCAGAAGGGTCTTCTGAGGATTGTCATTGAAGGAAACATAAACAGCTTAATGGTATAAATTGTTAGTTACCAGGGAATATTTCCACCTATTCATTTTTATTCTTTCCTTCTTCGAATTTAAAAGAGAAAAAAGAAAAACAAAAGTGGGTAGACAGAGTCAGTCAACGCTTTCTTCAGGGGTTATGTATCATTTCAGGAATACAATCTACTTGAAGATGAAAATATTTTTGTGACTGACAAGCCCACGTTCAAGCATTTGTGAGTGACATTGCTCAGGAGCCCATAAATCTCCAACCGTCTGGATCTTCAGAAGGGGTGGGACTTAATGTGCACACTATACACTGTATAATGTGCACATTAAGCCTAGTTTTTCCTAGGCTTGTACCCTTATGTGACCAGGTACACAGTGTGACAGAGATATGAGGAGCTGGAGTTAAATTACAAGTGTGTCAGGACAAAGAAAATATATTTTTTAATCTAAAATGTCTTGTTCAGGCTTTAGCCTTTATTTGAGTTGTTTGTTGTGGACCTGTGTTCAGCTGTTTATTTAAAAGATTTGATAAAAAATATCAAATAGTAACCATGTTTTTTAAAAAAGTGAGTAGAAATAAGGATTTTATGAAAACACCAAATAAAAACATTGCTGTCCAATATACAAACCAGTCATAATTAGAGGTGAACATAGAAGGTCTGGGTGACTGGATGGAAACCCATTTGGGAGCCAAAATATTATTACCATCACTACAACAGAAAGTGGTTTTAAATTCCAGTTTAAAAAACAGTTATGTTTGTATATAAATACAGTATATGAACCTAGGCAACTGTCTTTGTCATCCACTATGTGCAATCTTGAAGTGAGCATAAAGAGTCGGAGATGCAACATGTTAAGGATCAACTTATTGTACAAATGCCCACTGGAATCAAATATAAATATAATTTCATATTATTTGACAAAAATGAGCTTAAACTAAAGAAACAAGCACCAAAGAGGTGTATATAATACACAGGTTTTGTAGTAAAGAAGGGATTGCAAGTTGGAAAAAAAAAATCAGTGTTAAACAGGTGTTTGACTGTCTCTTGGTTTTGGACTTATTGCGTTTTTTAAAAGAAGAAAAAATGGCAGTTGAGTTTGACAGACACATCACATCACATCGTTTAGAACGGGTCGGTTAAAATGATTGGACAGTGTTTTTTCAGTCCTGTTCATTTCACAGGTGACTAAAGTATTTTATATTTGTGTTAGAGCATTTGATTAATTTGGCTGTAATTGGGGTGTGAAGGGGAGTTTAAGCAATATAGTAAAAAACATCTCCCGCACCCTACCTTTTATTATCACACCAAAGCATGCTTTTATGAAACTTACTGGACCTGGGACAATCAATCATTTTATTAATTTTGATAAGATTTTGGTGATTGTTTGATCTACAGTACATAAAGAAATGTTAGCACAGTTTCAATGTAGCTACAGCAGCTTACACAACTTACAGAAATGTTTTGTTCAACTAACATTCTGAATCTCAACAACCCTCCATACAATATAATCAAAGGGAAGGAGTATTATTTAACATTAATATGTCTTTGATTAGACATTTTAATTCATATTAATAAACAGCGTTTACAATCCAAGATGAATGATGAAGGAAGTTTGGGGTTTTAATTTAACAAAAATGCAAAGATTCATTTATTTGAACAAAACTATCTGACAAAACAAGCTTGTTAATGTGGAGTTGCAAACAAGCAGACTGGTTGACAATCAATTTCTGGATAAGTGCTTACAACAGACACAGTGTGAAACTTGTAACAACATAATAGGAAATAAGCTTGATGATGATCCTGCTTGTAAAATTGTTGAAAATATTTTGTTTTGCTCACAAAAGGATGTTTATATTAAAGAAGTAGGACCGGTAAACTCGCATTTCTGCAGTAGGCATAGTATAGCACACAGAGAGTATGTGAATGTAGTCTCAAGGCAAAATTTAAAAAATAGTCATGAAATACAAAAATATTTCAGTGGTTTGTGAGCTTAAAAGATTTTCTGTGTTTAGCTAAGAGGGAGAGATAAAGCATATGCTGATGCAATATGTCATTACATTATCTATTTTAAAGACAAGCCATGATGTTTTCCTGTCATTTATGGGATGTTTTGTATTCTGAGATGCTAAAAGCTCTGACTGGGCCAACCAAAGACAGCAAATTTTCACCATTTAAAACAAAAAAAACCTGAAGACTAAAGAAAAAAGCAGAGAGTGGTTTAAAATGAAGCTATTTTAAATGTTTGTACGTCATCACTTTTGTTCTCACTTCATCAACTGAGGAGCATCCATAGCAACATGATCGTCAGAGAATAACCTTACCTCAAGTACTTTCAGCCATCCATTATCTATACCTGCGGATTCCAATGCAGGGTCACAGGGGGGCTGGAGCCTATCGACACAGTTACTAGGCAGTGGGCAGGGTACACTCAGGCAGGTCACCATTCATTGCAGTAACCAATTACTTTTGAATCCCCTTATTCATCAAAGTATTCTGTAAGTTTAACATGGTAACAAAGTGGAAGAAAATTATCCGGAATCAGAGACTGAATCCAACAAGTACTTTTCAAAATGACGTTGCTTGTAGAAAAGAGAGGGAAAAACAACAAACAAAAAAAACTAGAGGTGAGACTCAAACTTGGGTCCTTAGTTATGTGTGTGACCTCTGAAAACTACCCTTCCAACCTCAAAATGTGGATTTAATTGCCCATTAAATGGGATGCAACAGTAATTTTGATCAGTATTTCATGAAATGTTGTACATACGTTAACATACTATAGTTATTTCATGTCCAGTGTGTTATGTCTTGCAGTGACAGTGCAAAAGTCTTTAACTGCTCCAACTGGCTTCCTTGGCTGCACCTGTGAAGGTGTGCAAAGTCTGGTGTGGCTTGCAGAGATGTTACCAGTCCTGCTTTCAGTACTGCATTGCTAAGAGTGTGAAATGGGCTTTATTTCATTCTTTTTTTCATGATAAATGAAGTATGCTATCCCTTCCATGTGCTGCCCAACAAGCTAGATCATAGCACAACATAGCATCCAAAACAATGTCATGTCACACAAACCTACTGACCACTGATCATGTCTACTTAATGATTTGCTGTGACACTGGGTTATTTATTCATTACATTGACAACAGAACTAATTTCATACACAAGTGTAAAGTTTATGAGAAAGTAACCTTATGTGACTGCTTTGTCACATCTATTTGTCATAGATCTATTCAATACTGAAATACTGTGAACTACATGTCTGCTGGATTACAGCCACAAAATGACATTTAATAAATTACATTTTCTATGTTACCAATGGGAAAAAAAGTATTACTGTTAATAGCTGTAATTATATGGCTAGAGGGAGAAATATGTATAATTGGTCTTGCTATTTTCAGACTATTTGGTGCACAGAAACATTATATCTTTAACCTTGGACTTAAATTAGAATTTTTTTTCTAAGAGCGTTGTTTGCTGAATGCAGTATGCTTACGCTATAATTGCTTGCTGGAATATGAATGGCGTTAATTTAGTGATTTGTTTTTTTTTATTTTTTTTAATCTACATTCTTAATTAATAACATGTGCACTTCCAGTAAATTCTGAGGTGGTTGTGATGTGAAGACCTTTTCCTCACATGCAGTCTGTAAAAACTTTCTTTTTTACAGTTTTGTTTTCCAGGCCTTTGTGTCACATAATCATGATGCTTCCCACCTGACCAATACAAATATAGTAATAGTAAGGCATACTGTGATGTGCTGAATGGTGAGTATTTCATGTTGCATTGTGCATTTCTTGAACGTACATTGTGGTCGATAAGGTACAGCCTTTCAGTGTTAAAATGGTCAAAACTTGCATATTTGCATTATTTACAGACCTCAGGCTCCAGCTTTTTGTTTGTTTGTTGTTTTAGTGTCACGTGAACTACTCAAGGAGAGAAAAGGTTTGCCAGTAAAGCTGAAACTAGTATAATGTAAAAAAAAAAGCCTAATTTCCCCCTATTTTGGGGGTTTTATTGTAATTGACATCTGTAGTTATGCTAATACATCATACATCATTTGCTCTTAAAATGTTTCTTTAGCAATCAGACTTTACAAGGATGTTATAAAGAAAAAACAAAGCACTCATTCGTAACCTTGTAACTTTTTCCCTCTTTTTGTACATGAAAGCCAGAAGTAGGTAGAAGAACAGAGGAATGACACATAAATCCCCTTGCATTCTCATTAGCACACAAAAGGTGTCTAATAAAAGGCTGACCTTCACACCATGTTTTTGAGGGAACCTGCAGTTTTAAAGTCGAGTCTTTATGCCAGATAAGCAGCAGTGCATTTTAATCCTCTCTCTGCTGAGTGGGGCATCTGGTTAAATAACTGCCTTTTCACCTCTTCTCTTTGTAGTGGGGATTTCTGTTATGGCTGTGCTTCCCTCCACAGATCCCCAAGACTTCAGATCCACCCATTGTATAGGCACATTGTGTCAAGTTTAAGCTCCTGATCCGAATAGCCTTCGCAGGCTAAGGCAGCATATTCCTGCCCCTGGTATTAACCGTTCCTTATTTCCGTTGAGTTCGGATTAAAAAACTTTTTTCAATATTTCTGTTCCCATCTGATGTTTACAAAAGCTGCTATTAGTCACTTATGGTTAAATCTGAAAACCAATTATTTTCCTGTCCTCAGTGGGCTGATGTACCTTCAGATGCTTTCTTTTCCACTACCTGGTGCTTCCATCCAATGTTACCAAGGCAACAAGCCATCAAGGAACATGCTGAAAATTACCTATTACTACCATTTTAATTTCATCACTACAGCCATGTTGATTACTTATTGAAGATTCAAAAAGAACATAGTGATATAGTCAATACACAGTGAGAAGGGGTTGGATTCCTGTAATGTACCTCATTATTCTTAACTTGCACTCCACACCCCTATAAATATGCATGCTCTGAACAATGGACTACACTACCTGGTTGGCGGTATGTCCAATCAAAGCACTGTGTCTTCGTGTCATATCTGAAAGATCACAGGAGGTGTCAATGTATGACAGCTTCAGTCCTGCTGACTTTGGTGATGCTGTGGTAATCTCCCTCAGGCAAAGGATTTTCAGTCAGAGCTGATATATGTCGCTCAGAGATGAGGCAAACTGGTTTAACTAAGAGGCAGACAAGCCTGCTTCTGGGCACCTCATTTCCCATGGAAATGTTCTTTTCTTCACATCCTCCAAAAACTGCACCTTCCTTTTGTAAGCCTGTGACTACTAAATGCCAGGAGGTAGATAAAAGAAAAACATGCATGTGTCCTCCAAATAAACACAGAACCAGATCAGGTTGGTAAACCTCTCCCTCAGTTAGTGTTGCATTTTCCACGACAAGTCGATGCTGCTATAGTAATCTTCCCATCTGCAAAGACATTAACACCAGCGAGACATCTCTTTTACACATTCAGTTTCACTGTTTATTACTGTAAGACAAATTGGTAATACTTAATAGAAGTTTACTTTTTTTTTTAACCAAACCAATCACTTCGACTATATTCCTCTAACTAAGTGACATTATTGCCTGCACCCAACTAAATGTAAATGAACAGCTGTCACGTGTTGCTTAAACGTGTCGCATAGTTAAAGATGAAGAGTTGAAAGCACTGTAAACTGTCCACACACCTTTTTTCTTTCTGATGAGGATGTTGTGTCTTGTTGAAGGAGGTAGAAACACTCTTTTGAGTTGTATTTCCCTCCTGCTGCTTCTGGGGATGGTGAGTGTTATAGGGGTTTCAGGGTTACGAACAAAGAAACTTTTTTGCTGTTTTCTTTTTCTTTTTATTGGAAAACTTGTTGCCGCCTCGTGATATCTGCTCCCCTCCAGTAGTAAAAGACTAAGGCCCAGTCCACATGTACCAGGGTATCTCACAAATCGAAGATATTTTTTTTCTACGATTTGGCCTGTCATCCACACACAAACACAGATTTGCGGCATCAAAAACAAATCTTTTAAAAAACTCCGACCAGGGTGAAGATTTGCGTATTCTCCATATTTGTATCTGCATGTGGATGTTCATAACCGAGGTTTTAGGATTTGAAACGTCAATACCTGCAACAAACAACACTCTGACGTCACATGTGCGACCTGTGTTTACACCAGGCAGAAAAAAGCATGGATGCCTTTGTTGGCATGTCGACTATCCAGGCGCTTTTTTTCTTGCTTTTATTAATTTGGTCCTCAGCGTTTTACTGATCAGGCAGCAGAATTACTTTTATTGTGAAACCCTGCAGGTCATGTTGCTTCCCTCCAAACTGCCGCACAGCTGGAGGGAGGGAGATGTTTCCGCAGCAGCTTGTGTGGTCCAGGAGCGGAGAGCACCTGATAGGGACTGTAGATGATTTATGCACAGCCATGTCCGAATCAAATAAAGCAAAATAATAAATGACAAAATAAGGGACCATACAATATCACATTAAATATAGGGAAGAATAAAGAAAATAATGCAATAAAGGTGCTCACACGCATAATGCATTAATGAGCGGGTCGGGTCTTCCATACTAAATGATTCTAACTTTTATGTTGTTGTTTTTTTTGCATATGGCTTTTGATTAAACAGTTACAAAGTTTAAAAAAAGGGGGAAAAAATGTTGTAGTTTGATACAGTTGCATGAGTTTGTGGAAAACACTGAGGATAGCCATATCAATAATGAAAGCACAGACTGAGCCAGGTCATGCTACCACCTTCAAATCAAAAGATGGAAGGTGATAGATGGAACACACACAAACTGAATACCTGGCAAAAAACCTACTCCTGCTATTATGGTTCTGTCTTTTCTGAAAAAAACAAAAAAACATTGATTTTGTAATCATACATCATTTAGTTTTATTTTATTGTAAATTTATTAATCGTGTTAATTGCTTGTTTTTGACCCAGTTTAACAAGCCTGTCAAGAAGTTTCCCATTTTTCTATCTGTCTGTCTATCTTTTGACTTAATAATCATTTGTCCCTGCAAGTGTGCTGTTCTGGGCCTGGGTCAGTGTAGTCTCAAGTTTGAGGTGAGTTAGAGTTGATATTGTGATGGTTTTACCTTCTCTGTAGGCTACATTAAGGGTCAGGAAGAAGTATAAAAGGCTGTCTATGCCAAGGAAAATAACCATGAAAACAACTACTAGGCTGTCACACACCACACTGATGAACAATACCACTCTGTAAACAGTGACATTGAGCATGTGCTGTGCTTTCAATCTGTATCAAAGCCCTAAAATTGATTCTGATGACCTGCTACTACTGGATGTTGGAAAATATACCAAAACCAGAAGGGGATGTGTTCACAAAATTTTACAAAACAAAAGTAGTTTGAACAATCTAACACTGTTTCTTTTGAAGACAAAATTCAGTTAATGTTTACTTAAATATTTTTCTTTCACTTATCCTAGTGTTCCAAAGTGATTTAGAAAACATCTTTGGCTATCATCACTGATACTGATACTCTAGCTGTGGTCCACTTAAGTTTAAAATAAATTGCAACCCGTTAATATTATGTCCTATTAGTCACCCCTTTTGTTTTGCAGCATCAATTAAGACCTTGTATCATCTGTGACCTCACAGATGATGTCACAATAAAGGCTCCAACGATTGATTTGCGACCTCACAGATGAAGTTGCCAGCTCAGCCTGTTAGGGATGAAGTAAGATACGGAACCACAAAATCAATCATAGCACAAGCTCAACACAGAGAATGATGGTTAAGGCTGAGTGACAAAGTGGGTTGTATCTTTTGAGAAGTCTAACAGGATCACATTCACATTCATGCATGAGGCCATTCTGGACCCCAATAATGCACTCCACTGAGTGGAATAAAGACTTTATTCTCAAAACAGTCCACTCTCCTGCACCGTATACAATTTACACAGCAACACTCCACTTTCTTTTCATAATGCCACGTGTGGATGCAACCCAGCTGTCTGAACCTTTTAAACCGTTATGAGTATAAATGGAAAGACATTCAGTGGAGGTTACTGTGCATCATTTAGAACAAGGATAATAACAGTATGTAAGGAATGATGATTGATATTCAAAAGCAAGGTCTGCCTCATTGGGAACAGCTATGGCACAATGATTCTGTAGGACATGATAGAGCACAAATATTTAACATGGTGTTCACTAAAATAGATGAATGCATTTGAAATTTGTTGCCTTTAGGTTGTATTTACTATGTGTTATCCCCAATATATCAATATGTCTGCACAAAAAGATAAGATTTTTCTATCATTATTTTTTTTTAGGAAATTAATGAAATAATGTTCATATAATTTGAGTATGATTAAATAAGTAACATATCTCAAAAACGGCGTTTTCCATCCAAACATCCAATATCATATAATAATTAAGATGTAGAGCTGCAATACCAAAATGTGTCGGGACATAAAGACCTCACCAAAATAGAATTAATTAAAAAATAAAGAAAATGGTTACTGATCATTATGTAGTAGAACCAGCTTGTCAGACTGGTCTCTTGGGCCTGCTGACACATGATTAAATTATTTTTTTCACCTGGTCTGGTAGTCTCCTATAGGAGAGGTAAGACCATTACAAGAGACTACCAAGCCTGCAGCATAGTCTGGTTGCATCAAGGTGTGTATTTTAATTCATTTATTTTGGTTAATGTGTTTTATTGTTTTGTTTTATTTTTTAACAATTATTTTTGCTTTTAGCATGTCTTGCAAAGGTGACGGGGATTGGAACTCAAGTATAACTAGTAATATGAAGTCATCATATGTAGTAATAGGATTTATTTATTTTTTTAAATAAAGGAAATGGCTGTCCAAAAAAAACGTATACCAGCTGCTACGCCTCTGCTTTAACAATTTATTTGTTGGACTACCTCGTGTCACAGTTAGGAGTGTGTATAAGCCAGTGTGATCTTTACACTGGCTTCCTGTTTGTCAAAGAATCGACTTCAAAATCCTGCTGTTAGTTTACAAAGCACTGAATGGTGCCTTTTATGAAAACAAGTGATGTATCCTATCTTCTATGAGGGTTTCTTTTGTTGTTTATTATTTTGTTATTTCATTTTTGTTTTTAAAAACTTCTTAATGCTTTTTTCTCCCCGCTGTAATGCTTATAATGTTTCATGTAAAGCACCTTGAATGGTCCTGTACATGAAATGTGCTATACAAATAAACTTGCCCTGCCTATAAAACATTGAAGTGGGAATTAGAATCATGACATTTGTCATTTCTTTCTTTTTAGGTAAGTATAATACTACAAAGACTTTCTTTAATATTCTAACACCGATATAATGCCAGTGTGTTCCCCGCTGCAAATCAACACTGACCTAATACAATCTGGAAATATGTCATTTGTAATGGTAATGAAAATCCACTGACATGTGTAAAGCAGGCCCTGTAATGGCCTGGTGATCTGTCCAGGGTGTACCCTGCCTCTCGCCTGATAATTGCTGGGACAGGCTCCAGCCCACCAGCGACCCTGAATTGGACTAAGCGGTACAGAAAATGAGTGAATGAATGTGTAAAGCAAAGATTCAGGTGTGACTTAACTTGTTGATCACCTGAAACAATACTACTTCATTTGATGTGATTTTCTTCTGGAATATAGGTTTCTTTTTCATCTGCAATGACTTTTCTCCCTCTTGTGGAAATTAAAGACTTTCTTTGAACCTACAAAGAAATAAATTTAACTAAAATGTAAGATTAACAGGATCTTGCTGATCAGGGTGCAGTATGCACCTTTCTGTTTAATACTGCAGGGCTAAGGCCACATTGTTTTGGGGGAGTATGGATAAAAAGTTCTGTGACAGCAGAGGACATACTTTATGAACTGGACTACTGGCATCCGTCTTGTTTGACAGAAGCATTTCCAGTAGAACTCATTCCCATGTCGGATCCAGTTCTTTGTCAACGAGGATTAGTTCAGCAAGATGCAAAGTTTTTAGGGGAAGAGTGGGAGGATCCTGAGCCCCAGTGTCCTTCTGTGCCCATTGTGAAGGACATTTCCTTTTTCCTGACTGCCCAATCAATCAGCCTCCTGCATGGAGAGGGAGCTTCCTTGTCCCTGTCACAACAAGTGATTGCCTCAGCTGCAATGCTAGTGAAACGTCAAGCTCTCAGCAGCTCATAATCGTCCATACCTGCCAAAAACTGTCTCAGTAGACGAGGGCATGGAGTGGAATGAAATATGTTAAAGGATTAGATTTTTTTTCTTTTCTTTCAGCACATTAAATGGAAAACATACAGTGCAGGATTGAAGTTGGTAGAGATCTTTCATAGTTGTATTAATTCTTAACATTCACTTGATTGTGTTTTTTTGTTTGTTTTTTGTTTTAATTTACAAATTGGTAGCAACCCTTTTCATACTTGGATGTTTTACCTGAAGAAAATCTGTCAGATCTGTAGAGTTTATAGATTTTCCACAGATTTTCCAACTCCCATGTAACAATGTATGCCTATGAAATTATTCAAGATATAAAAGAATTTACATCAAATTAATCTTAAACCCATCGTACTCTTAACTACAAGCCGTCTGTTCTTGGCCAAAACTCAAGGTGGATTTTGGGAGTGATTTTTCAGCTCCTGTTCATTAACTGCTAATTTCTGACTCATGTTCATGCCAACAGCTCAGAGCATTTGGCCTTTCAGGTACTGGGCAAGGTTCTGGATGATTACCTTTTGTGAACTAATGTCTTATTTTTAATTTTTTATAAACTACAGTACTCACATGAGCGATCATGGAGAATCCTGATTAGAAATAGTAGTCTGACTTCTTTATATACGAGTTGCTTAATGGCTGAGCTTATCCTTTAGGATAAAACAATTAAAACAGGATCTTCTGGATCTAAGGGGAAAAAGGCCCGTGGGTCAGAGAGAAGTTGTGCTATCAACTGAGCTGAGAGGGTACAGGGAGACTGTCAAACTGAAAAAAATATCTGTTTATCTCTGTAGAAGAGACAGTTGGGGGAAGTTGTTTTTTTATGAATTATAATCTGTTGTAAATGCCTCTTAGGTAGCCAAGAAATTCCTGTGTCCAGACACAAAGGCCCTGATTTATCAAAGGTTTGCACCTCTTAAAACATGCACAAAGTTGATAACTGGTGCAAAAACATGCTGCAGATGATTTATTAACCTGTCGCAAAGAAGAATGCGCCCGCAAAACCGTCAAAAAAGAATTTAAAACCTTCATACAACAGTAACAAAAAATTTAAACATACACATCATTTTCTCTTTCACACGTAATCATGAATGTACACATACACACACACACACACACACAGAGCACAAGTAATCTCTCCCCACCCTCACCTCAATCTAGACAAGCATGAGCTCCCA
>JAOXYM010000013.1:21273709-21291797 GCA_028567055.1 Leptatherina wallacei
TCTGTCGGTCCTTCTGATTTTAGTTAAGTGTCTAACTATATTTTTTCCCTGTTTAGACAGCTGCAAAATTCCTACACCAGGTAACCCCGCTCCCAACCGCTGACGCAAGCTACGTGACCCGGTTCTTAATTATGGCCCAGCAAAGAGTTGGTGCCTGGATAGAACCAGTTTTGAGAACCAGGAGCCGATGCTTCGGCGGTCGAAAGCCAAAGAACTGTTGCTTAGTCTGGCTCTGGCTCCGAACCAGGACTGGAACCAGCTCGGTCGAAAAGGGGCTTTGGAGAAAGGTTTGCCTTGGGTGACCCTACCAAGGGAATGAAGCCCCCGAAAACATAGCTCGTAGCATCACCGGGATACACAAAACAAGTATACTTTGCTTAAATTTTGCACAAGGAAAATTTGTTACATCATTATAGCAAAAGATATTGATGAATCAATACGTATTCTAAGACTAATATTGCTTTTTAGCAAGAACTGTTTAGTTTGATACTTGTCAGGCCAGGAAAACATCTATAGTTTGTATGTGATATTATTCCAATACTTTACACAATATTATGTGATTTTAAAGAGCTGTCATTCTTAAACTATTCCCATTATTTGTATAGAACAACTTCAAGTCAAAGATTAAAATGTGAATATTAAGCCCATATATTAAGCTGTGTCTTGAATATAAACTTGACTAAAATAAACCGAGTCATTGCTGAAATATTTCAGGACCTAACTGAATATTAGATGCAACAATATGCATGCAGGTTTTGTCAACAGTTGAGTCACACTGGGTAATGTAAGACTAGCTACTTGAAACACTGCATTCTCTGTGGCACAAAGGGAATAGCAGAACTGTATATGTGCTGCTTATGCAGATATACAGTGTTGCCAATGAGATGAGAGGGATCAAGGGAGGGAAAGAGACTGCAGTTTATTTATGATTTTCAGCATTAAAAAAAATCATTACAATAAATAGTTACCTTTGTTCTCATACAGCAATGAAGGACTGCACATTTAATATTGATCTTAGGTGGGTGGATACAAGTAAAAAAAAATTTACTAAAATTCAAGGTCTGATCAAACTGCATGGCTGACTATTTGTCTTTTTTCTCACTGTTCTACTTACTCCGTACTTAAACTGTACATAGCACCAATCAAATGTTTAAATAGGTCTTTAAAAATTAGGCTTAACATTAATCAGGACTTATAAAAATCTTAACATATTATCCAGTATCATTAGCAGTGTTGCCACAGTTACATTGAAAAAGTAATCTGATGACTCTTTCAAAAAGTAACTTAGTTACTGTACTGACTACTTTATTTAAAAAGCAACTAAGTTAGATTATGAGTTACTTAATTAATTACTTTCAGCAACATCCCCACCTCTTCAAAATAAAAATTAACATCTGTTTTGCCAATACTCATTTTACTGGAAGTGCATTTTCAACAGTAATGTCAACAATGTCAACTCCTGACATTTATATAAATGTCAAATAAAGACAGTCTTTTTTTACATGACATACTGAACTGTTGACCCTAATGACAACATAATCTTATGTTGTAATGGCATGTTATGAGTGAAACTGATGAATTAAACACGGTGCATGAGTTTACTTGCCCCACTCCAAAGAAACATAAGAGGACATTTTCATAAGAAGTGAGGTAAACAAAAAATAAAAGGGGACAAAGCGAGATGATAAGACAACAGTAAACATCCAACTGACTTTTACTGGCTGATAAGAGCTCATAAGAGACAGGATGCAAGATTTGCCGAATTAGACTTTGTTTGGGGACGCCAAAATGTGAAAATCTAAAGTTCAGGACTGACTCTCAAGTGCTCTCAAGACTCTCAAATGATCTTCAAGGAACATGATATTTCTTGTTGAATATATGAAAACCTGGATCAGATTTCAAGTTTTTTTCAAGTTGATGATTTATATCAAATAAGTTCAAATTTGTTCTTTTTTTTATTTTCCCTATAGCCAGTGTCATAGTCACCCACATTTTTTTCTTAAAGGGGCAGATTTTTCATCAGTTGCTGCTGAAGCCTGTAGGGAGAACAGACCCAACATACATAACTGTTATGATTGATCATATCCAGTCCATCACTGTACCACATATTCCCAACATCTTTTTATTTCTCCAGTTTCATACACTTTTTAAGACCCAACTTTCCCAAAAACCAAAAGCCTTTTCTTACTGGCCAGCTCCCATGGGCCTGAATAAGTACTTCAGCCCAACTCCAACAAGGATAACTGGATACTCAAATGTTGTGTCCATTCACTTGAATCAAAATTGCATGTGTAGCACATAAGCCAGATAAAATTTCTATCATCAGTTCTTGCTTCCACATTGTGCAGACCACTGCACTACAGGCATTAGTGCCTCCCTTGATGGCCCTGCTTGCATGTTCCTACTCAAGCTTTAAACCAAAATTGCTTTTTTAGACTGTGAAAATTGTACAAATATGCAATCTACGTAGATTAAATATTCATGATAGAAAGAATTCTAAGAGACCTTGTTTGAAAATTTCCTGCTACTTTTCTTTCTTTAAAAAATGCTGCTTGTTAAGTAACTGCTTTTCATCCATACATATCACCACAGTAATTTATTCACATTAACGGTTCTTAACCAGAAATTTTTTTAGCCTAAACTCTGTAAAACAAACACACTACTTCTTCTGTTAAAGACTGCAACAGAGATAGGGGTACAAACCAGCTAATGCACAAAAGAGGTTAAGAGAAAAAAAAAAGTAAAATGATGAAGTGTCTGCAATAACATCACTGATGATGGCTGCTGTGACATGGTGATGTCTGTAAACTTGTCATTTCTCTCACTTAAGTATCATAAATAAAGGAGTTTATGATGGTTAAGTGACAGCCTTTTTTGTCTTTTGAGAAATTTATAGACCTTTTGGCTTAAGTAATGCCCTATAACACTCATAGATATCAAAGATGTGGGAGAAAGATCATTTAGACCCTCGGTATGTCTCGTACAGCAGGCAGATTGGCTGTAAAATTGGCTTAGAATTAAAATATAACAGACTTTTTACCAGATTGGGTTACTTCTCTTGAGGGATGCATATTTTCCTGAGATACTGTCTAGTAGCTATCTTTATACACAGCTCCGACTCAATTAAGCTTAAAGAAGTGGGCTTGTTTCATTATAATCCAGTTAGATCAAATTAATTATAATCCAAGTAAGTCCAATTTTTATTCAAATCCAATCTATAAAAGGTTATTTAGCTATCAAACAGATTGCACTGAATCGTCTCTTTGATTCGATCCTCTATGCTGATTATGTGAAAAATTAAAGAAAACCTATACTATTTGTACCAGGTCACTATACTGTCTCATCACTGCGATACAAACTGTTGTCTAATTATATATGTCACGGTTGGTGATGAGATAGTATTTATTTTTACTTCACAAGCAAATATAATAGATGAATGCAACACTTTCGGTGCTACATCTGCTTTGGACAGTTTATGGTCCAGACATGTTTGTTCAATGGCAAGTGCTGGTGTAGTAGATATGTGGACCGATTCTTATGTTTTACTCATGTTGACTCATATGTAGATCTTGCATTGAGTCGGATTTAAAGTTAACTAAATTATAAATATAAATCAATATTGATACAGAAGCTGATAGATTACTGAGTGGAAAACTTTATCACAGAGAATATTCAATCTTTGAAATGAATATCACTTTGACATTCAGTTTTTACAACTTCACCTCCTTCCAAGTTGCATGAACAGGAAAAACTTCAGCACTTGAATTTTCAGAACAACTTTTTTAATTGACTAACTTGTGGCCTTTATCATTAAATATCCAACAACCAACATTTAGTATGAACGTAAAGGGTTGGCTTGGTTGATAAGGTTTGACCGAAACATCATCCAGAGTTTGGATGAAAAGTACCAGTCTCAAGATGCACCTATGTGACATAACATAGAAGAACCCAGTGGTTCCAAATAGACTGAGCCACAACCCCCAAGATAACATACCTCTGTGTCGAAAATTAGCTTTTCTCGCCAAGATAGGGCCATATTTGGATTTTTAAAACAGCAAAAATAATAACTTGGTTTCTGGACCTCCGATGAGAAATACATTAAATGTATGGTTTGAAAAATATCAAAATCTTCATAAATGAGGAGGACAAAGTGTTTTTTTGGCCTCGGTTCACCGCATAACAAACCACCTACATGCCCAAAATCAGCTTCTCTCACCGAGATAATGCCAAACGCTTCCTCTTCTCCTCTGCTTCCTGGTTCCGAGAAGGTCTCCGAGCGGGACGCCTCTCCTCCGCTTCCTGGTCCCGAGGGGGTCTCCGAGCGGGACGCTTCTCTTCCGCTTCCTGGTCCCGAGGGGGTCTCAGAACGGGACGCTTCTCTTCCGCTTCCTGGTCCCGAGGGGGTCTCAGAGCAGGATGCCTCTCCTCTGCCTACTGGTTCCGAGGGGGTCTCCGAACAGGACGCTTCTCCTCCGCTTCCTGGTCCCGAGGGGGTCTCCGAGCGGGACGCCTCTCCTCCGCTTCCTGGTCCCGAGGGGGTCTCAGAACGGGACGCTTCTCTTCCGCTTCCTGGTCCCGAGGGGGTCTCAGAGCAGGATGCCTCTCCTCTGCCTACTGGTTCCGAGGGGGTCTCCGAACAGGACGCTTCTCCTCCGCTTCCTGGTCCCGAGGGGGTCTCCGAGCGGGACGCCTCTCCTCCGCTTCCTGGTCCCGAGGGGGTCTCAGAACGGGACGCTTCTCTTCCGCTTCCTGGTCCCGAGGGGGTCTCAGAGCGGGACGCCTCTCTTCCGCTTCCTGGTCCCGAGGGGGTCTCAGAGCGGGACGCCTCTCCTCCGCCTACTGGTTCCGAGGGGGTCTCCGAGCGGGATGCCTCACCTCTGCTTCTGTCTCATGGTTCCGAAAGGGTCCCCGACCGGGACGCCTCTCCTCTGCTTCCTGGTTCTGAGGGGGTTCCCGAGTCGGGCGCCACCTCTCCACCTCTGGTTCCTGGGGAGGGAGCTTATTGCGCCATGCCGGGGTGCATTTCTGGGCAGCCCGTGCAGGACCCTCTGGAGCTCCGTCCCCTGTCGTCTCGGCCTCCGGGCCGTCCTCCTGACCCTCGTCTCGGCCTCCGGACCATCTTCCTTTACCTCGACCACTCCCCCTTCCAGGACTTCATCATCGTCACCCGCCTGGAGGCGCACCTTGAGGGGGGGGTACTGTCAGGTTCCCGTTCCATGTGTCTCGTTTTCCCCTCCCTCGTGTGTCATGTCCTCCTCCCAGCCACCTGATTACCTCATGTGTTTCACCTGCATCTCCCCCTTCCTTGTGTGTATATTAGGTGTCTTCTGCTTTCCCTCTGTGCCAGATTGTTTTGTTTGTTTCCCTAGCGTTCCAGTGTTTTTCCTTGTCTCAAGTGTTTCGACCAGCTTCCGTTTTTTGACCTCGCCTCCTGCCTGCTGAATTTTGTACCTTCGCTATTAAATCTCTGATTTTGAGAACACCTCTGTCCATCGTGTGTGTCCACCTCCTGACCCAGTCCTGACAATTTGGAGTGAATAAGCATTAAGTAACAGCTAACTAATGTATTTACTACTCCTTCACTATATGGTGCACAGGTTGCCTGAATGGGCCTAAATGAACTATTAACTCATGTCTGAAGTAATCATTAACTAATTCTGTACTGTGTATATCATCAGGTATCCATTACCTCACCTTTATAAAGGTGTTACTTAACATTAGTAGCCTGAACTACTTCCCTGGATGTTTGGGACCCCCACTTTGGAAAGGCTGGGTTAACTCCCAAAGCTCTCTTACTAAAAAGTGACTGAAATAAATGAACTCAATTTAAAAAAGCCTAAAATCCTGGATAAAAATGGAAATACAGAACAATGATATCAGCATAAAAGCTTAAAAGCAAACAGAAATGTGAGAAATAGGCGTACTTTGAAGAGCAGACTCATATTTAAACATGCTTCTTCAATATGGTGTTTAAACATGGTTTAATATTCATGTACTCCCATGTTCATCTATTGCTTAGCAATAAAACACCACTGTTGAGAGTTCACTGAGAAATAAATCAATTACATATTTTAATTCAATACTCGACTTATTTCTGCCCAAATTGTTATCTTGCCATATTAGTAGTAGCAGCATTGTTACATGCCATAATGTTATTTTTAGCCTTCATACCATCATCTGAAAGTGACCAAACACACACGTAGAACCTAAAAAAGAGCTCAGCTTTACAAAGACAGCTGATTAGACCTTGGTGGTACAGATAATTGTGTCGAATGGGCAAACAACAAGAAAGCCTGGTTTTGTTGAACTTTATTCATCTCACATGTGAAAAGCTAAAAGTCAGAGTTGTGAAAAAAAAATTGTGTTGGCGTCGAAGCACTGGCTTGAAAGCCCTTCTCTCTTCCAGCAGACATGTATTGTTCCCGTTTGGTCAAGATGTACAAACAGACTCTGTATGATATTTGTGATGTGACTGCTCTCTTTTGTAATGAGACATACTGTGACAGTGGCAAAGACGGGCTGATAACACATAGACAGATGGTATGATGCATCCCGTCTCAAAGTCTTGCTCTTGATTTTGCCATTAAGCCACCTTATTTTTCAAGGAACTATCACGTGGACTGACAGCAACCTTCTTGTCCAAGATGCCTGTGCACATTTCACACATGTTCAGAAATGACAGCGTCTTAACATTGCAGCTTACAAAAAGGGGAGGGGAGACAAGTGAATCTACTCAGAGTGGGTGGTGTGATTGTGCTTTGAGGGGACGCCGCCACAGATGAAGTGAGAATGTGGGGAAAAACAAGGCGCACGAGATGCATCCAAGAAAATGGACACGGACAGAATGAGAGAGAACGACTTGGGAGATCTAAAATAACAGTGACATTGTCTCTAGACAGCACTCATTATTTCTCTATTCAGTGAGCGCAGCAGTTAGGGGACACGGCTGAAATACAACTTCAGAGTGCATTTGACAGCAGAAGCAGAGATGAAGCGGTGGATTTACAGTGTCATACAGTATCAGTGTAATATTCAGCTCCTGTCATCACAAATCACAGCATACCACACACTAGATAAATCCAACAACTTATTTGCAGAGGTTGGATAGATTCTGTTTGATCAGGAAAGGGAAGCATAAAAGATAAAGACCATTTTATTTAAAAGCCAAAATCTGGTGCATCAAGCATAAAAGCAGGGGATAAGATGTGGTGCCAAACGATTTGTGGGCCTTCAGAGCAAAGACGCCTCTCTGAATTTGGGCTGGAACCAAAAGCTTTTAAAGATTATCAACTTGTGCAATCATCCTACACACTAAACAAAATATTATCCAAGAAAAAATAGGCAAATGCAAATTTTGGCTTATAATATAATGAAAATATATTTCTTCAAACTTACTGTCTTATTTAGTTCAAATTTATTTCTGCAAACTTGGGACTATGAGCAAAATTACAATAACATGAGAGAATTTGCAAAAATTTTTATTTCAATAGCATAAAAATAATTACATACCATGCAAGAACTGTCCTCTGAAATGTACCTTTATTGTGTTTTTTCTATATTGTAAAAAAAAAAAAGGGGGAAGAATACTAATGTATTATTATTTGGAGATATTACAAGTAAAATGTCAATTCTTATTTCACTTGTATACTGGATTTATAACTCTAAACAAGACATTTCTGTCTGTTATTCACCAATGTACTTCTAGGTTGGGATTTATGTTGAAGATCTGAGTAAGTCTAGCGGCAAGTTTGAGGTCATTATGAGGAGCCGTAGTTTTAGTTAAAAGGATCCATTGTAGGTTGAGTCAAGACAAATGGATCAATGGCGGTGCTAAACTTTTATACAGGGGCCAAGATGGTGGGCAAGACTTTATCAGGGGTCATAACAAGAAAGGAAATGATAGTGTTCCTCTCTCACACACTGTGAATATTTTTAAAGGAAACCACTTCAAAATTTACTCTAACTTATTGCAGTGACACTAGTGATCCATGCGTGTCTGGAAAGACATTTCTGTCCATCTCCTCCAGTGACCTGTCAATCACCTGAGGTGGCACCTTGAGTGTCCAATCAGATTTCAGAAGCCTCAGGCGAGCCACGACTCTCAACAGGGGTTGTAGACTCTACAACATGAATGGTTTCACATGATGTGTAAATGAAATCTCCCACAGTCTCCATCAGAACTGAAGAAGCTCTTCTGGATGAGCTTCAACAAACTAAACCCAGTCCTGTTGACTTGACTTAACCTACACTGAATACCATAACATAGAAAAATGAGAACCTTCACAGAAAAAAAGAAATCTCAGGTTTTTTTTTCTTTTTAGCACTTATGAGTAGTCCAAGTTTTCCCTTTAGTTAACATCAGTCACAGAGTTGTCAGTTTGGAGAATCAGATGAGTTTTCTTAAGAGTCATCTAAAGCTTAAAACTATAGAATGGGACCACCAGAGGAGCAAAACTTTTCAAAATAACTTCATAGGGGTTTGTGTGAATGTTTCATGGTGGATTTTACATCTCCTTCTTCACTTATTATGGTCCTCGTCTGTAGAACATTCTCCCGGAGAGCCTCAGGGCCACAGACACTGTAGATGTTTTTTAAAGGAGGCTCAAGACCCATCATTTTGGCTCAGCTCAGTTTTTATTTATCTATTTATTCATTTTAATATTTAATTTTATCACATCATTTCTTATAAAGTCCTTTATGTGTCTTCTTATTCTTCTTGCCCTTATTATCTGTTCTTATTGTTTTTAGGTTTATTTTATGTTATCTTAATATTTTTGTATATTTTCTTTAACTTTTTAACACCTTTTTTTTTCTCCAGTGTTCTCCTCAGGGGGATCCACTATGCCGGGAGCTCTGCCTGCTCTTCTGGTGGGATTGTTGCCGTGGTGATCGCTCGTGTCTGTGTGAAGGTTTTTATGTCCAAAAGCTGTTTTTTTTATGTAAAGCACTTGGTGTTGCTGATCCCATGAAAAGCGCTTTAAAAATAAAATTTGATTTGATTTGATTCTTTTCACCGTTACATGCTCCATATTGCCACACAGTATTGCAACCAAGGCTAATTTGAAACTGACCTCTCATGTATGTTGCCGTACATGTAATAAAGTAAACAACTGTCCGATGTAAAAGTAAGTGACTCAGTGAAAAAAAGAAAATCAATATAGATTTGAAACTTAGAAGATTTCAGAACGGTAAGAGTTATTTTAGAGGGGAAAATGTACTATTTGTTGGTCCCTTTCTTAGAAGCTTTTAGCTGTAGCTCTTTTTTACTTTTGAGTTTTTATACTTAAGGCAAAACTCTGACTACTCATAAGTATTGGTCATAACCCCAATTAAAATAAGTAGTAAATTAATACACCATCATTTTAAGGCAGAGCCAAAGTCATCCCTCTTGCCAGTCAGTGGCACTGTAGATGTTATCACAAGATCAGAGGGTAGTCCTTCTTACTGGCAATATCATTTGGAATTAAGGGAATATTTTTTGAACGACTCCTTTCATGCAACTTTGGTAATGATACTATGATTTGGCCACAAAGCAAGACGCAGCGACTTACTTGGAAAGAAACCAAACAAACTCTTGAAAGGTCAGGTGATGGAGTAGTACTTTGTCACTAGGGCTGCCAACTCCCTGTAAAAAGAAAATAAAAAAAGACACATCGCACCCCTCTCCAGGGTAGCACAGCTGTGAGAGGCCAGCTGCATGGCCAGAATGAGCCCCGCTGGCCGGGCAGAGCTCGTGCTCTGCAGCTTTGAAAAAGCTGGAGACAGAAATTTTTTTCTGTCAAATGGCAAATGTGGTTAAACCTGGTTCCCGTTCGACCCTGCATTGCAGCAGCTGAACTTTCCCCATTAGCGTTCTCTTGCTGAGAGGCGCCAGAATCCGCATTCCCACTTTGTCACCGTATGTGGGCACCTGACGGTAGATAATTAAAGTGTGAGGCTGCAGCACTGTAGGAACTAAACATAACAGGAGTGTGTTGACAAGATTACCATCCAATTTCATGTTAATAAAGTCCACCGAGTGGGTGGATGACATGCGGCGGTGGCCTCGGGTGTTTTATGACGATATTTTTAGACATTTTCTTCATCCAAACATTTTGGTAATAAATCATCATTGTTAAACCATATCCATCTTTCTCAAGTTGTTGCGACACCCTTTAACGGCACAAACAATACTCGTCATCGTTAAAGAATTGTTTGATATCAGTGACAGACTGGTGGAAATAACTGAATCGCTTTGGATCCTAGTAGCAACCGGAAATGTCAAAACAATCGGAAGCCACTCGTATTCCCGCGTGATAAGGTGAATATAAATACTGCTTTAGAAGGTGTTTAGCATACTGCCTATACACCTGTAGTATAAACATTAAGTTCAAATACAAGACGAGAGCGCTTGTTTGTCTGTCTGACTGACTATGTGTCTATCTGTCCATTATTTGAAAGACAATGAAATACAGAGAAATGATTGAGGAGAGCTTTTCCCTGTGAAGACATGAATAATTAAGTACAACAAATTTGTATGCTCAGAATGAGTGGCCCATATTAATCAACTAAATGACTGCATATGAGTTGCCCTTTAAAATCACATCTGTCCCTGGGGAAGTGCTTGCTGTTAATATTTAATACATACACGTGTAGTGTCACAAATCAATCCGTCACACAAATTAGTTCAAATTAATTCAAGTGATGGTCAAAAAGCCATCTGATTAACATAAAGTACTGACACTGACGTTGATGTCAGGGTGATTTCTCTTGTTGTAACCCAGAGCAGATTTCCCCTTTTCTAGGCAAACAACGTAACAGATCAAACCGTCACATTTTTGTCCAACTTTTACTGTAAAATGGCACAGATGGTATGAAGTCATTCTGCACTTAGTTAAACTTGATGTGACGCAGGCTCTGGTAATGCTTCAGGCTTGTTTTGTTACAGCTGTACTTTGGTAGGCATCGGACTGGCCCAGGTGTTAAACAGATATATCTAGCTGGCTTCAAGGTGGCAGCACATCATAAATATGTATGTACCTCAGGCGCTTGTGGAAAGCAATAAGACATCATCATCACAGAGATCACCCTGCTGTCACTCCCCTCTGCAGGGCCCATTAATAAACACTGACAATCAGAGCCCTTGACCTACCCCTGGCATCCCGAAGCTCAGAGTGAGAGGAGCATCCCTATTTCACTGATGGCCCTAAACACCCCTTTTAGGGTTCAGTTGCAGGCTCTTTGCAATAGCAATAAATAAGCAGCCATTCCTCTCGTGACCAAAATAATTTTGGTGCTAAAGATAACTCTAAAAATGGTCATTTCGTGTTTACTTGTGCCAATATTGTGGAATAAACAAGTGGATGATTATCCATTCATGGTGTGTGTAAGTGTACATAGTGTGAAGTCAAACATGTGAGACAATGCTAAAATTAGTGTATATACAGAGAATTAGAAATCGGCTTTTAGGAAACAGTAAAAGTTGAATTGTCCATTGACTGAAATCCAGTGTTGCATTTATTTAAAGTCTTGTCAAAATAAATTAAACAAAAATACAGTTTAGAATTCTTACCACAGGTTGTGTGATATAAATGCAGCAGCATTATAATAATGTTGTCTATCTCACAATGTGACTTCCAGGTGTAAATGTTGTGTCTATGTTGTGGTTGTGTGTGTTTCTCCACTGTCCATATTCCATTGAAAATATGTAAAATTATAATTGTGTAATAACTGTTGCTCATTTACAGACAACAAACTTTATTCAGAAACAGACATTACAATGACAGAAAAAGCTTTTGTTTGGAGCAGATTAGATGTCTGAACTTAATGTTTCTGATACGTGTGGAAAGCTTGTTGGTGGTGCTGCCAACCTGGACTTGTGTGGGAAGGTGCTTGGATAAAACATGCTATAGCACCTTGCAACCATTTTTCTGCTAGATAAAAAACACGTTATAGATACATGCCCAAACTCCACCTAATCTTAAGTTACACATTGAAAAAGTACAGTCCAATCCATATTCAGTATCAGCAAAAGAGATATCTGTTGCTGAAGTTGATATGACTTTTGTAATAAAATGTGCTTCTATTTAGATATGAAGCTACTACTTTGATCTATTCATATCATCAACACTTGATTGTTGTTATGCAGATGTCTCTCTAGGTCAGTTTGTACAGGCAAGTGGCGATGTAATTACTGACGAAGGATTGTGTATGCTGAGAACTATGAAAGAGATGATATTTCTGTGTGCTCTAAATGATGTGACAGAGAACAGATTCTTCGAGCCAGTATACCAGATTGCTTTGAGCTGCATTCTGTGATATTTGCCCCCAGATCAATCAGCGTAATGAAATCTCAGGAGGACAATTATTTTTTGGTTTGAGACACATTGTTTAAGACTTATTTGGGAATAATAAATAATTTCCTCCATACCATTCCTTCAAAATGCATACCATATTTGTTGAAAGACTTGACTCCACCAGGCCAGTGGTCCCACTTCGCTCTTATGTAAAAATTGTCAATATACAATATAATGTGGCAATGTAGTACTGCAAATCTAATGCATTAGCTTACCAGGGTTCAAGCCCTGAAGCAAAATGTATCTCCAAGAGGCTAAAAAAAAAGAAAAGAATTTTCAGGAAAAAAACTGAACAGGGCTTCAAGATTGCCAACGATCGAACGTTTGGCTTAAGATTCATGCTGTCAAATTTTCTCTCACTCATAGGGACGTTGTTTTAAACATTCTTGTACATCGCCCCTCCCTATGAAAAAATCCTGTGGCTTAAAAAAGTTTTTCTGAATATTAGGTTACTTCTACATTTCAGCATCAGCAGTCACAGATGACAGTAATTGTCTTTTGTACATTTTATAACTGGGTGTGTCTCAATCAGCGCACTAGCGCACTTTCGAACACTACATTTAAGTGTCTAGTGTGTTCACACGCACATTTAAGAAAATCTCAGAGTACCCGGATGCTGCCCTGAAAACGGCCAAAAATCTAGTGTAGAATAATGCACACTACTCACACTAAACGGACTCCGTATTGCCGACGTAGAGGAAGGGGTGGGACTGTTCAGTAGAGTTAGGACAGTAAATGTCAGCAGTTTTTAGCCAGTTTATTTTATTTTAGCTGGAAAATGTTAAATGTCAAAATGCTGGTCCGTCACTACTGGTAAGTGTAAAAATCAGTACTCTATTTGGGTCAAAACCTATCCACGAAAGTGTGCACTACAGAAGCAAGTAGTGCTCAGTGCGCACTACGTTCCAGTACACTTACGTATTGAGTCACTCACTGTTTCAGACAAGACATAGGCCCTGATTTATCAAAGGCTTGTGCCTCTTAAAACATGCGCAAAGGTTTGTAACATGCGCAAAAACATGCTGCAGCTGATTTATTAACCAGTCGCAAAGAGGAATGCACCCGCAAAACCATCAAAATAGGGCTGCAATGCATTTTGCGCTTTTGCCTTGAATGAATATGCAATCTGGGCGTTTCTGCCAGAAGGCACAAAATACTGGGAGTAGATGCAAATGAATCTGTTTTGTGGTGCAACATTATTTACTAAACTTGAGACGGATTGCGCTGGCTGTTTTTGCGCCTATGTTTATTGCTTCTGAAAGGCAGGTGTAAACTGTTTCAGATACGCTCAAGCTTCTGCAGCTGGATGAGAAGCAATGATCAAATGCTGCAGGATTGCAGAAGAGCATCAGTCTGATTCAGAATATTTTCTCATGGCCGGTTGGATACGATGACTGAGCTTCTGGAACAAATTTTTTACATATAAACGGAAAATTTGTGTGAATGTTAAAATCCCAACTGTAGTTTAGAAAAATGTTGTCAAAAGGAGGTGCGTTCATATTTATTATGTCTATAACATCTGTGATGTTTTTAACAGAACATGTTTCAGCTTGTGCACATACTGTACCTTGTTCCACAACGGGTATGCGTGTCATACCCGGTATTATCTGCTCGTCGCAGAAAGAGCGCTCCACCAACTGCTGCTTAATATTGGTCAGAGAAATCTCTTCCGCCAGCCCCCCACCTCTCTTATTTGCCGAGGTTTTCTAGCTTTTTTAATGTTGTTGTTCTCCATCTAACATCTTGCCATCACTTCTTAACCTCATCTGATGTTCTTTTTGTTTTTCCATCTGCATTTACTTTATGTCAAATCCTCCCATGCTGCAGTCCTTCTGGTCACATTAAGATGTATTTGCCATTTTTCTATTTGCCTCTTCCACTAATATTGCATCATGGAAACACAACAGGCGCCAGATATTTGCAGGGCAATTTAATTAGCGCTCGCTATTTGGAATCTTGGTACATCAGGGCCTTAGTGACTTAGATTTATACATGAGTTTGCTGCAGCCGAATAACTACAGAAAACTTGGTTGTTTCTTCTGCTTTGGCCAACTTCAAGTTGATCAGTAGCTCAGTTTCTGTTTTGCTTGGTCAGCTGTGACATTGTACAGAATTTAACAAAAACCTTATTTTCACTGTCCTTCTATTGCCATGGACCAAATCATTTTAAAGAGTAGTCAAGGAATTTGTCAACTCAACTCACTTGAGAGCTGAGTGCTACTCATTTTCATGACAAGCCATGACTGCTCCAAGTCCGTTATGCAGAACAGGAGAAATGGATATTCCATATCTCAGATTTTATTTCATCTGTGAACAAATAAAAACTAAGAATAAAAATTGCTTGCAAATATCTTTTATCTTTGCAAATAAAAGTGATTTCACACGCAGGTCTCCGCAATAACATATTCCACTGTGAAGGACCAGTATGGAGAACTGAAAGTGCCAGTCATAAATAAATACAGAAATATACAAATGTTTAAATGAATATACAAATAAATAAATACAAATATCCATGAAATAATTACCCATAAATTTAATAAACGGAACGTCCTTCTTCACAATGTAGTAAGCCAAATTAAATTTTATTGTCACTTAAATCTTTTCATGGAGACTGACTGATTTGTTCTTTCTTTTGCAGTTGAAAATTAAATATTTGGATTGCACTGTCTAAGAAATTGTCACAAACTAAACTAAATGGTCAAAATCTGAAGACCTGAAACCTTATTCTTTATTTTAGTCAAAACTCAGATTAGTGGTGAATCTTCACTTCCCCCTGATGTGTTTGTTAAAGCAATACTACAGAGGTTTCTGACCTAAAAACTGCTTCAGACTTGTTTTGATGTTTGCAGCATCCTAAGGCTGAGAAACTGCAGTTCACAACGTTTTTTACCAGTTCAGAGCATCTAGTAACAGCATTTTGCTTTATGGCACCGCATCACACATCAGCAACAGGTTGTCATCACACTGGCTGTTTTGAACACGGGATCTGGGTAATTCATCACAGATACACAAGAAGACATTATTGGAGAAAGTGAGGAAAAGAGAAGAGAAAAGACAAGAGCCTTTACTGGCTAGTGAAAGCTTAGAAAAGATACAGGATGCAAGACAGATTTCAAATTAGCATCTGTTAGGGGGCGCCACAGTGCAAAAGTCTGCTTTAGTTCAGTAGCCTGGCTTTAATGTCAACTTCCTTTTTGAGTAACCAGCAGCCTGAATGATATAACTCTATGCTACGGAGTGTGTCTCTGCTTTTGCATGTAAACATGTTGCTAGAGGAAAATACATATATAAATATGGCTCAGTATATTTCAGCCATTGCATCCAGAAAGAGGAAAGGGCTTGAAAATAAAAAGGAAAATGTGCCTTTGATACATTATTTTTTTGACTGAAAATTTGTGCTTCATAAGAAACTATTTAGTTTTCTAAATTTAAAAATGACACAATATCATTCAGAGTGTAAGATTTCTCATTTATTTTAGTAATCTCATATATATTCAAAATTGACTTTAGATAGAGGAAAGAAAAATGTGTAAATTCCATGGAGACAGAGAGACAGAGAGAGAGAGAGAGAGAGAGAGATCAAACTGCATCTTGATTTATTCCGGGACAGCAAGTGTCTACCCATGTTTGAGTAAGTAGCCTTTATAGCTAGACAGGGAAGAATTTGCCTCTAGGTAGCAAAGGCATTGTTGAATGAACAGGAGACCGGTCACACCAGAGCTGTTCTTCTCTGCCCGTCTAAGAGGATTAACCTTTGTTTATCCCTACCTCCACTAAGGCAGCTTCCACAGCCAGTCGAGTGGCTCTGGGAGCACTGGGAGCTTCAGCATACCCTCCTCAGGCCTCTGCCTTTCTCTAATAATATTCACACTATGATTTGTCAATCTCTTATGGCAACATGAACAGTTTCAAAAAGACTGCTGAAAAATATCACAAAAATATCTGCTGCAAGGTGCAAAATGTGACAAAGAAAAGGATGACATCAGAGAGATTAATATAGCCTATGGATAAAAACAGAGACATAAAAAGGTCCAGCAATATATGTAAAATAGCTACAAAAGGACAGAATTGTTTGTTGTCATTGGTGTTTGGGCATTGCTCACATGTAGGAGACATGATGGGCCACTAAATGTCCTTATCTGGAATACACACAATATATTCATGTCAGCAAATTTGTAATTTGAATAGTAATGTTGGTTTTCCAGTTACCTCACATACCAGAATCTTACAAAAATGAAAGAAAACGACTTGTAAGGAAGCATGTGAAACAAAATCATATGACTAAGACTTTTTAAGGTTAATTCAACTTCAAAATATTCTCTAAACCAAATGAAGACCTCCATGTAAACTCTGTTAGGAAATGTGTGCTATTGAAAACCTATAAATAAACACTTTGACCATTTCGGCATGAAACGCTGTGGTTAGTATCAATCTCTTCAGAAGAACACTTCATGCATATATTCCAAATATACAAACCTGAAATTTTATGCACAACGCTATGAAGCTATGTCAGCCATAGCAACTTATCATATCTAAAGGCTAGTTTGATACAGACTCCAAGTCAGAGCAAGCTATATGTCTGAAGAATTTCCAATAAATTAACTGGGAATATACATGAGGAGACAATTCCACTGAGGTAGCACATGTCTTTTAGCTTCACTCTGCTCTCTTTCCTATTAAGCTCTGATTTATGGCTTCATAATGGTAATTGCTGAAGGGCAGCTGCCTCTCTGCATGATTCAACTGAGTTTTCAGGTTGTCATCTGCATCACCTGCTGTTCTGCCTGGATCTAGACATCACAGGTTGCAGGCTTCTGATAAATAACCCCATGCATACCCTGGCCTGGCCACAGTCAAGAAAAGCGAGCAAGAAAATGACTTGAACTGACAGAACGGATCACATATCTTCCTTCATCGAGTGCAATACATCAAATGTAAATCCTGGAACCCTTACGATTTAGTGAAGAAATTAATTAAATTATTGTGTGTGTCCTAATAAGAAGAGCCAGATCCAGGAGATGGCTGCCTGGTGTGCACTGTCACCTTAGAAATGTCTACTAAGACCGATGTGATGAAGTTTGCATTACCTTTGCAAAATGCAAGCAAATCAACAGCCCTCCTGCATTAAAGTGCTTGCCTTGTTTTGCATTTCAAATGCAATCATGGATAATTCTGCTGCAATTTATTTGACTGACAGCATGACGGTGGAGTAATGACTCAGAAAGAGCAGTTCATCATGTCGTCATTTCAGATTCCAAATGAAAAAGATAATCCAGAAACTCACAGGGTGGATGTGTACCTTTCTTTATTTTTCCCCTTTTTGCTCAAGGAATGTTTGAGATACTTTGAATATTCCAATAGTTTTTCTGGATTTGATAGTTCTGTCAATCCAGTTTATCATAACTTAAATCTGCGAGTCCTCATCTAAAGGTTTTTGGTGATTGCTCCACTCAACAGGCCAGACAAACCGGGGGAGAATTTGTTTAGACGTTTACCCAGTCTTAGATAGGCTTTAACAACAGAGAAAAAGCAACAAAAACACTTGACAAGAAATACTTAAGTTAAATTAAATCAACACAAGAAAAATGAATAAATATTTGAAAGCCACAGGTGCTAGTTTTTACCTTTTTCTTGAGTGAATGTTTCGGAGACTTTCCTAAATTATGAGATGCAGTTATTAATGAGCAATGAAATAACTCTTCCTCTGTTTTACCAACATTCAGTCAAAGAACAATGACATTTGTTTGCTTTAT
>JAOXYM010000013.1:21325426-21336776 GCA_028567055.1 Leptatherina wallacei
AACACACAACGCACAGCATAACACACAACACACAACGCACAGCGTAACACACAACGCATAACACACACTGGAACTATTTGGAAAATTGTCTACAGGCTACAGACTTAATCTAACAAAAAGTGTTATTTTTCCTATAAATTAACAAGCAAAATCTCTAGATTAGAGCAACTTTCCATTCAATTGGAACAACAGGTTTTCACATATTTGGGCATAAACGTTACACGACAATATATAAGGGCCTCTATGGCCACAACTTTAAAGTGTTGTTAGAACGCACTAAACAGGACTACCTTAAGTGATCAGCACTCCTCATCACGTTAGAGCTAACACAATCGAAATGCTACCACGTTTTTTTACCCGTTTCAAATGATCCCAGTTCTACTAACTCAATCATGGTTTCACAATGTAATATCACAGGTTTTATCTGGGGCACCTCCACAGATTAAGAAAAGTTTATTAGAGATACCCAGGAGTGTGGGAGGATTGGGCCTGCCTCACTTCTTATTTTATTTCTGGGAAGCTAACAAACTGAATTACTGGATTCCGATGCACAAAAGTAAGTCAGGACCAATGTGGGCTGCAAGGGAATTAACTCTAATCCTACACTTTTGCCAATTTCCATCTGGGCTGCCCACTACCCACCAATACAAGTCTAAAATTTTAAGACTGGTTGTTAAATATTCCCTTCAGATTTGGTTGCATTTCAGGAAACATTTTCACTTCAATGAGGCAATTGATCTTCTTCCCTTTGCTCAAAACCACATATTTCCCCCATCAGCTTCACTCCTTTTGAAATATGGCATAGAAATGTCTTGGTGTTCTTCAAGGATCTCTTCATGGATGGCACATTTACTTCGTTTGAACTACTGCAGAAAGATAACATTACTAAGAATCACTTCTTCAGATACGCAGGTGCACAGCTTTGCTAAGAAATGTTTCCCATTTTCTCACTTTTTGCCTAATAATACATTGGACGCCATACTAGAGCTGGATCCCAGTAGAAGTAAAAAGGTTTCCTTAATTTACCAGGTATTACAAGACATCGACCTTGTCATGGGAAAGAACTAAGTTGGCATGGGAGGAGCATTTAGGTATTGCCCTGTCTGATGAGGTATGGCAAAATAGTCTAGAATACATGCAAACAATATTTCTTTGCAAAAAACATGGCCTCATTCCATTTACAGTTGTGCATCAAATGCACTATTCAAATCAGAGGCTAGCCTGATGATAATCCCAATAGTCCCAGATGCAGCCATAATCCAGCTACACTGTTTTGGTCGTGCAGATCTCTGATCACCTGCTGGACAAAAATCTTCAAAGTTTTATTTCACATACGGGTTGTCAGGGTAGATCAAATACCCTTATAATTGCCATTTTTGGAAGAAAAGTCTTAGGGGAACTTTTTTACGATTCTGCAGTCAAATGCCGTAGCTTTTTTTTTAAATCTGATGGTGCGGAGGTTAATTCTCATTAAGTGGAAGTCTACAAGACCTCCTTCATTCAAACATTGGGTTAATGAGGCGCTCTCTGTGATTCCACTGGAGAAGCGGAGGTATCATCGCAACAGTCGTAAAGATAGATTTTTTTAAACCCATACTCCCTTCATAGAATTTATTTAAAATATAGTTTTAAACTGATGTTATCTTAGCATAACAACCTTTACACATGCTAAATGACTTTAGCTTTATCTGTACGCTTGATTCTGATTATTCCATTTTGTCTGTGCTGTTTCTTAGATTTGTTGGGGTGTGTTTCTATTTGTTTCTTTTTTCAGTTGTTTTGGCCTTGTGATGGATGGGTGGGTGGGGTTGATTTAATTGTTTTCAAATATTAAAAAAAAAAAGTTATGAAAAAGTTATTATTAAAAAAAACACTTTTGCTGCTTTTTCAACCTGCCTGCTGTGTATTACATTCGGTTTGTTTTAATCTGGACCTTTGACATATTTAAAGTTAAGCCAAATGGATCCTGTATAAGAAGAGTTTACTATGATGTTAACCTACATTCATTCACCTAGACAGACAGGATGAAAATGGAACCATCTAAAAGTTTTTGTCTGGTTGCCTCTCAGAGACAGGTGTATAAATCAATATGACTCTACAAAGACAGACCACAGCTTAAGTGGAGACTAAACACATGATTAATATGCCTCAAGGCATTTGTAAAGGTCAATTTGGTAAAAAAAAAAATATGCATCAGGCTGAAACAATTATCAACTGTGATCTAGCCCAACTTGCACAATTATAGTTGCCATAGATACTTGCTAGGCAAGAAATGGTGAAGCTTACCCAGCATGAGAAAATTTTGAATGAATCCATTAACTGTGTGTTTACCTTACAGTGAAGTTGCATAGATTTCTCCTTAATATTCTGCAATAGAAATGTGTTCAATTGCAGTATAAAACAACTATGTGTTACTGTATTCACCTGTACAAACACATGGTGTGGATGGATCCTAAAGATATTGTTTCCTTACTGCAGCGTCAAGCCAGATGTTTTGCTTTTATTCTGCTAATTAATTTGATCTTACTTTCAGTTAAGAGACAGATGTTAAGGAGTTGTGTTTGTGTGTGTGTATATGGGGGGGGGCTCCTTATTTCGATGTGGATGTGTGTGTGTGTATGATTGTGTGTGAAAGAGGATATAATGAGTGTGTTTTTAATTACAATGATATATTTTGTAGTATGAAGGCTTGTTTTATTTTATATGCATTTTTTTATGTGTTTTATGAAGCGCCATGAGATGACATTGTCGTGAATTGGCGCTATACAAATAAAGATGAATTGAATTGAATTGAATTGAATTGAATTGAATTGAATTGAATTGAATTGAATTGAATTGAATTGAATGTAAAGCACTTTGTGCTGCCTCTGGCATGAAAAAAGCGCTTTATAAATAAAGTTTGATTTGATTTGATGACTTTCGTCAATTAGGCCCTCCATCTGAGATAAAATCTTAAATCTAAATCTTGTAGAAAAACAAAAACAAAAGAAAGCTAAATCATATTTTCAGTCTTCTCTTTATTTAGCTGATTAAATAACATGAAGGACTATATGAAGTAATATGAAGACATAATCAGGAAGATGTTGTCAACAACTTGATGAGTCTCAGAAGGTACAATTAAAAAAGCTTGATGGCTCAAGATGTCATAAAATGTTTTTGACTGTTCTTTAGGGAGAAGTGGAGGACCCTCTTCAGAGCGCATCATCTTTTCTAATAATCTTCCATCATTTCTTATCAATTCATTTTTAACTCTGTGTTCAAAGGAAGATAATGTATAAACAAGTATTATTTTTGTACACTGTTCTAGGTACCAGCTAAAAGTTGACGCAGCTAAATAAACATGGTTGAGATTTTTTTAACTTGTAACAGCACTTATATATTTAATTAGCAAATGTTTCAAATACAAAAAAAAAAGAAAAGATGAACCATATGTTATGTGCTTGGGCATGAGGCTGTAAGTCATGTCACACCTCATAACATTTATTCCTATAAGCCAGAAAACAATCTAGATAAATTAAAAACTATAAATTTTCTGGTAACCAACAGAGACCAAAAGAAAGGGTTGGAGAAGTCATACATCTGTACAGTGAAGGTTCCTGAATAAATGTTTCCGAGGCCAAGACCATAGCAGCAAGATTCGTCTTCCTGGGTTAAGCAAGCTGCCAGGATATTGGATGAGGAAGTGTGTGTGTAGCAGGATAACATCATAGAAATGATGCCTCTCATTCTGGGTATCCAAGCACAAGTTAGAGCATTCACATCAGATTTCAAACATGTGACCAGATCCCTCAAAACACATGTTGAGGTCAACATGTGATGTAAAGGAACATGGAAGAAAGAAGAGAAAATAAATCGGTCCAAAGATAGTTAGTCTTTATTTTCGTACGAGGTTGTGAGCAGAAGGGTTAGTGCAAAAAGATCAAATGACTCCAGGATCCACATGACTGTCTACCATACATGCTTCCAGCACTTTTATCAATTTTCCTTTTTTCCCCTCCAGCAAGTAATAAAAGATCCCTGTAATGCCACACATAGGACGGATTCAGGTGTCAAAAATGGAAGAGCATGAATGTAACAGACCCACATGCCTATATGGGCGACAAAAACTGGCTGGTATGCTTCTTGTCTTTGGAATGCTGAGAAGAAGACCAATTTGTCATGCCACCGAGTCCCTGGAAGTGTTCCCTGGTTTCACTTAGTCTTCCTTATCAATGTGAGGCAAGAGTGGTGGGTCAGTCACATACTGGCACCAATCAGGTATGTCTGGAACAAGTGAGTGTAATGACTGCCTTTCATCTGGACAAGAGGCTGCTTCCATTCAGGGGTAATTAATGCCTCCCTTTTCCTTTGTTTTTGTTTGTTTTAAGGTGGCTCCTCAGTGTTTTACAAGATAAGAAAATGTGAATTGAGGCATTGGGCAACATTTTAATTGTGATTTACTTTCCACTCATGCTTGTAATATGCAAGTAAGGCAGCTGGATGAGCTCTGGAAGGAAAAAGATGATTGTAGGGCAAATAAGCTGGGGCAACTTGATCTAGAAAGATATGTATTTTTTTTCTCCTCATAAAATAAAAGATTTTACATCAATTCAGTGGCTGTAGCTGGAACACACACACATATATACATTATATGTATACATATATATATATATATATATATATATATATACACGTATATGGTACGTGGCAGGTTGCACAACAATTTTACAGACTACAAAAATAGCTGTGATGCAGTCTTCTGAGAAACACAAGCACAAAACACAGACCAGGACTGAACAAGAAAAAGGTTTGTTACCCATGGTAATGGATGAAAGCCAGAGAGGAGGAGGTGAGGGAAATAATTGCTGATAGCAGGAGATGAGCAGTGAAGGAGCTGATGAGGAGTTTTTATAGAAATGTGTAGAAAGATAAAAGGGTGATGGCCACAAAGTTGTTGTTTCAATATGAGGAGTGCGTAGGCGTGCTGGCCGTTAGGGATGTAGAAAAAAAAGACTTTATGCCTCCATCACACGCTTGTTTACATTCTGTCGTTCATTATTTCCTTTGGTTTTATTTTAGGGGTTCGTCTTGTAGCAGGAACAGTGACAGACACCACAAACTGAGCCATGGACTTGATTATGTTGGCTTAAAAATGAAGATAGATTGTCCCGTTTTCTCCTTATCACATTATCTAAAGAAAAACAATGATTGGAAAATGAATAATGGAAAATTATTCCATTGTCTAAGAAAAAAAACACCCTTGTTATCTTGAGATGAGTTGAATTATTCCATTCTCGAGAAAACAATCCTTCCTATCTTGAATTGATGAGATAAATTATTCAGAGACAACGGAGCAATTTCTCATCATCTCCAGAGACGAAGGATGGTTTTATGTTATCTCAGGAAAACAATCTATGCTATCAAGTAAATTATTCATCAGACAGAAAACAATCCTTCCTATTTCAAGATTACAAGATAAACTAGTCTGTTGTCTCCAGAAAATATTCCTTCCTATCTCGAGATGAGACAAACTATTCCGTTATCTCGAGAAAACAATCGTTGCTATCTCAAGATCAATTATTCCATTAAATCAAACAATCCTTGCTATCTCGAGATAACAAGATAAATTATCTTGAGAAAACAGTCTTTTCTATCTAATAACTTTTTGAAATCCATGCTATCTGATAAATCTTTTCATTATTGTGAGAAAGCGATCCTTACTATCTCGAGATGAGATCAATAATATTCCGCTAGCAAAAATAGTTTTCTTAAGATATCTCGGATAACAACAAATGATTGCGTTATCTCAAATACAATCTTTGCTATCTTGAGATGAGTTTATATCATTATCTTGAAAAAAACTATTAAAAAATGGGTCCCATGTTTACACTTTTAGCTGAATAAGTTTAAGTTTGACTAAATGATTTCACAAATGTTAAAAGTTTTAATAAATCGATAAAACTAAACGCTCCTGTCTCCAATCACTAGTTGGTTTATAGAGATCAACAATAAAACATGTACACAGATTTTAAATAAAGGTGAGTTGGGAGTGACATTAATGTGCCATCGTTTTGTTCCTTCACGATGTAAAGCCTCAATCATGGTAGAAACATCTTAAATCAATATTGAGAGCCAGAGTGTACATCCCACTTCAACCAGACGAACTACTGTTCATGACGAACTATTGAACAAGAGTTGTTACCAAAGCTGATGCGATTTTTAACGACGTTTCCTTATTTTGCACCAGATAAAATGCAGCATGATGAAACTATTTCATCAAAATTTTCTCTCATTTGCTTGTGACTACATAAGACGATAGCCCTCAGCATTACAGCCCTCTTTTAAAACTAAAACTCTTAATCTTTGTAAAATCTCCCACTTATTTTATTTGGCTGAATCATAGTTTTTCTTTTCATCTGTCTCTTCAAATGTTTTCATTTTCTCTCTTTCCTGCTGTTTCTGCCAACCCTTGCCTTAAAGCATCACAAGAAACTAAAAAATAAAAGGCAGAAGACAATAGAGGCAGGCAACATCAGACTGTGAACAGTTTTTGTTTTCATCTAACATGTTCTGACATGATGCCCTTAACCAAAAAAGAAAGAAAAGAAAAAAAGAATAGTAGTCATCTCAAACCAGTGTTGTTCAGTGGGTTACAGAGCGAAGTCGACCCCCGTGCAGAGACAACGGTCCATTGGCCCTCCTGTACTGGACAAACAGTCATATCCAGTTATGTCAGTTAAAGCTGTTGCAGCTGCTGTTTACACTGTCTTGCACATTGACCCAGGAGGCTGAAGTCCAATCAGAACATGGATAGTACAAAGTCAAAGCGTGGTCATAACTTAATGTCCACTTCTATAGATTTGTGCCTTCGAGCAGTAGGCATGGGTTTCTTACTTACAAACATGACAAGATGCACATTTATACAGATGTTTGGTCCTATAATGTACACTGACAATATTTCTAAAAGGTCTTTGCTGATATCTTTTTTTCCAAATTTGACAATATCATCCGACTGGTAAGGTTTGTTTGACTGGGCTTAATACTCAATTAGTCTTTGTTATGAGCTGATATGATACCCGCTATAGAAGACACATCAAGCCATTCATTATTTAGAAAAGTGTTGGGATCTCAAAATTTCTCTGCGTATTTGAGTTGAGATTGATTTATTGTCTTTCTAGAGTGCCTACAAACAATAACCTGATATGTCACAAAAGATTTGTGGTTAGAAAAGGAGTGGAGTTGTTGATTTATGGGTTAATCTATGTTTATATAATCAAATGGCTTAAACAGGTTTTCCTTTACAGCACTGATACTCAAATCGGCCCTACGAGGGCAGCACTCCGGCGGGTTTTCAATGAGTGTGTCTCAATACGTAAGTGCACTGGAACGTAGTGCGCACTGAGCACTTGCTTCTATAGTGCACACTTTCGTGGGTAAGTGTTGACACAAATGGACCACAAACGTTTTGCACTTACCAGTAGTGACGGACCAGTATTCAACCGCGATTCTCCAGCTCGCCAAAGATATCCGCCAAATATACATAAACAAACTATAACAATCATTTTGTAACACGTATAACCTATTTACGTCCGCTAAATCGGCTAAAAACTGCTAACATTTACTGTCCTAACTCTACTGAGTAAGTATAAGTCCCGCCCCTTCCTCTATATCGGCAACATGGCGTGTAGTGCGAGTAGTGTCCATTGTTTAACACTAGATTTTTGGCTGTTAATTAGGCAGCATCCGGGTACTTTCAGAGCACCAAATTTTAGCTTAAATTTCAGTTCCACTAGGGGGCGTATTAGAGGACTTGGAGTGTACAGGGTTGCTGAATTTGTAGGATGTGAACAAATCAAGAGGTGGTTAGCATTTGGTTCATTTATAAATAGTGGCAAAACAAAACACTGCTGCAGTATCATAGATGGTATGTAAGGACCCTGAAACAAACATTCTGTGTCTTGTCTTTGAAACTTTGTCATTTTTACCTCTGTTGATCCCGAGACCTTGCATCCAGCACAATATGTCCCTACATTGCCCCTAGCAGTCACCCCCATATCGCAGCCTGTGTCCCATAGTCTCAATTTCTGAGGATGTGCACAAATGACACCTCGAATAAATGCAAAATGCATAATAAAGCAGCCATGATAAACATGCGTCTGCAAAATTAAAACAAGTACATTTTCAGCCTTACTCACTCAAATTCCAACACTTGAGCGTTTTTAAAGCCTTTCACAGCTGCAGTCTTTGCCTCTGGGTTGAAGGCCACCGTGGGACAACCTCACTACGTATCAAGGTGACCAAACACTGCCTGCCTGAATTTGTAGGTTGGCCGAGTCTGCTTGTTTGATCTGAATCAGAGTCCGTTTGCGCATTCACAATTCCCCAAACATAGCAGAATATTTCAAGCAAATGGACCCTGATTCGAATAAAAAAATGCTGCTATGAATGTGCCTTAAAATACCTTGTCTGAATCACTTTGAGTAGGACAGTCGTCCTCAGAGGGTTACTGTAGTGTTGGCGGATGTTTGCTTGAATTTGTGGGAGTTGTAGTTGAGACACAAAAATATAAAATCCTGCATCTCGTAGTTTGTGAACATACCGACTAGAAATCAGTCAGATAAGCCGCTTTCAGACTTGCATTGCGGAATATTTGCGATAAAGTCCATCCGCTCTTTAACTGGAGTTGTCTTTCAAACATGTCGCTTCCTCGCAGACTTCTTACCTCCCGGCCACTTTCAGATATCGGGAAATATTTCAGATAGGTCGATAGCTGAAACGGGATGGGACGTCTTTGTGTTTTGACCTGTCCGGAACATTTCTTCTGAGTTTAGTTAAAACGACGTGCCGAAACATTTCTGCTCTTATGACATGGGGGCGAGTCGGGGAAAATGTCCGCTACAGCTCCGAGGTAAAAGAGCGGAACGTTTGTCTGAATGCAAACAGTATAAAAGACAAAGTCTACAATACTGCTTACCAGAGCAAGTCCAAAAGGGGCTTTAGCTTCGTATTTAACTCAGGCTGTAAGTTGATTAAAATTTGTAATCGCGATTGATTGCATGAGTGTCCTGAGTTAACTCGTGATTAATCACATATTAATCCCAGAATTAGATTTAAATCTTTTCTTATTTTCATTTTATCCCTTTTATTTTTTAACAAGATATTTATCATTATATAATACTTATGTAAGCCCACATAGATTCTGAAAAGTTGATTAATCCTGAGTTTAAGTTTCATTTTCCCATGGCCGGTTTGAGTCAGTTGAAGATTGATTTCAATTAGATAGAAAAAATGTAAACATGGCTATAGTAATATTTGTCCTGCTACCTGTAACCAAACCAATATCCAGCTAACTCATGGAGTCGGCTAATACTAATGCTACGTTTGTCTGCGGTAAAGTAACAGACGGCTGACATCCAGGTAGTCCTCCTGCAGCTCTACTCACTTTTATCCATGTTATTCTTTTATCTCTACATTGTTTTCCTTCATTCTTTGTTAGTTTGGTTTCATTCAACCATAAATTAATTAATTCTCGCTCCAGGGCATGTCTGAATAAAATTATTTGTTAAAAGTTCACATTACAAATTTGTGAATTTGAACCGTTTCAACAGTTTGATGTAAAAATGCATCTATTTGCATCTCTTAATTGACTTTTGATGCCAATGCAGCACTAGAGTGGAACTCTGCTCCTTTGGATGGAAATTATCTAGTCAAAGTTCATTCATCTGGTTTTAATGACTTTTAAACACATTCCAGGTGAAGGATGTGTCTTAGTATGTCTCTTTAGACCGTAATAAAATGTAGGCAAGTTTATTTGTACAACACATTTTATGTACAAGACCAATCAAAGTGCTTGGGTAGAAAATACATAAATAGAAATATGTAAATTTAGCTTTGATGTGCAAAGACTTGCATATTCTTTGGAAAGTTGAGTGTTAAATAGGAACTCCCCTTTATTACTTGAGAATTCTTCATGTTACTCACAAAATCTACATCACAGAGTATTATAGCTGCGTTGTTTGCTTTTTTGAAAAAGGTTTTGTAATGAGAACTGTTTATGCAGTCAGCTTAAAGCTGGATTTTGACTACACTGAGCTATTTTAGTGCTTCTTGATTGGATTATTATAAGCAAGAAAGACAGGGAGAGAATGACTCTTCATGTTTGTCGAATTTGTTACAGAACATTAGAGACGTGCCTGATACTGCTTTTTATTTTGTGTGTTTTTGTACACGCAAACCGAGATGGAAGCGAATCTGCTGGTCATGTGACCCGTTGTCTGTCGGCAGCTCTTTGGGCCGATGCCGTCACCATCTTTCTGGTGACTTGGGGTCGGCTCTGATGCATACCATTTGTTTTGCCTCGGCTCTTGTCCTTAGATGAATTCTGAACAACTAATCCTCTTACTCATGACATAAGAGCAGGCTGAAAGGATCATCATGGGAAAAAAAGAACATTGGGGGTAAAAAACAGACAAATGAAATCTTATAAATTACCATATTAGATTAAATACATAATGGGACAGATCATTGGTGGTAGAGAAGTGAAAATTAAACATGAAATATCAGCTGCATGGCAATACATGCATCGGCACGTAATATCGTGATGTCATAGCGGCACAACACCTTCCTTGGTTTTTAATGAAGAAGACTGGGACACAGAAAATGGAGGATATCCAACCGTTTGTGTTCCTCTTGGCCAACAAGAAAAAAATCCACGGTGTAAATACCACGGAGCTGTTCTTATGACCATGATGCATGACCAAATAATGGATTGCAGAGTGTCAAGCTCCACCCTTTTGGGTCAGATCAGTAAGATTGCGAGCCCAACGTAACGCTCCCAAAAACGTGGGTCAGATCGGATATTCTGGCACCATTTCCAGAAATATCAAAGTGAACCAACCCAAACCCATTGGGGCTAAAGTCTTAGCCTTGAATCAATAACATGTGAATACGATAAGCTGTGGCCATCCACGAGAAGGAGATAATATAGCCGAGGCCCGTGTTACTGAGGGTGCATTCACACTGGAACTGTTTTGCCCACCTTAAACAAACCCTGGTCCACTTCCAGGCTAGTTTGGAACAGTCTGAACGCCCATTTAATGTGAACCGAAAAAAGGGCACTCTGCTCCACTTGAAAACTGGGGTGTCTAAGTCCACTTGCAAGTGAACTGTGGTCCGGTCCAGGGACAGTGTGAAAGCAATCTGACCATCCAGTGGACCAAAGAAAGGAAGTGAAGTATGATGTGATCAAAGGGCAACCTTGGGCTTAGAAACGTGAAGTCTATGCAGAAATGCCGAAAATTGCAGTTCCCCCCTCCTCCACTAGGTGCTGGCTGCAAAACAGAGCAGATCCCCATAGACTCCCATGTTAAAA